>CAWUFW010010931.1:0-654902 GCA_963921515.1 Calotriton arnoldi | reverse complement strand
GTAAGTATTAGCTAAATTTGAAAAAAAATAAACGAAAGAAGGAAATAATAGAAGTAATTGATGTAATAGCAATATTATGTGTTTAGAAGAGCTATGACTACTTTTGGCCCGGTGTCACTACACCTACTACACCATTCAAATCACAACATTATTCCTTGTAAAGTAACTGCACTTGTGACTACCTGTTTAGTAGTAAAATATAGCAATATTAGGTGTTTAGTGGGGTGCAGAGAGCTTTCGGTCCTGGTGCTACTGCACCTGCTGCACCATTCAAATCATGACTCTAGTGCCTGAAAGATAACTGCACTAATGACTGCCTGTTTAGTTGTAAAATAAAGAAATAATAGGTGTTTAGTGGAGTTAGAACAACTTTTGGATCGGGTGCCACTGCAGCTGCTGCACCATTCAAATCATGACCCTGTTGTCTGCAAGGTAACTGCACTTGTGACTGCCTGTTTAGTTTTAAATTTTAGCAATAAACTGGGTTTAGTAGGGTCCCTAGAACTTTTGGCCCCAGTGCCACTGCACCTGCTGTACCATTCATATCAAGTTCCTTTTAACTGCAAGGTAACTGCATGTGTGACTTCCTGTTTAGTAGTCAAATATAGCAATATAATGTGTTTAGAGGAGTTCTGACAACTTCTGGTGCTACTGCACCTGCACCTGCTGCACTATTCAAATCATGACCCTGTAGTCTGCTAAGTAACTGAACGTGTGGCTGCCTGTTTAGTAGTGAAATATAGCATAGCTCTTGTTTATTAACTTTATTTTTACCGTGCAATGTTTATTACAACAGTTTATCATAATGACCAAATAGATTATCTTGAAAGAAATCAACCCAATAATGTCTACAAAGGGCAAAGAAAGGTACTGATGCGTGAATAGGAAAGCCACAAACGTTCTAAGGCTAAAGCATCTGCTTTACACAACTAAGTAATAACAAGCATTTGCAATGCAATAGTTTTCGCAATTGTGAGATTTTGAGCAATTGGCTTTGTAAATAACAATGCGTTTTATTTCTGTGTTGAAAAAAACCTGAAATAATAAAAGGCAGTCATTTACAATACCAATAGGTGAAAGTTTTTAAGTTGCGAGACCTATTGCATTGCAAATGAATCCAAACAATTATACTAGTTGAATGGCCCTGTATGTGGTGTTCTGTTATTGCTGAAATGACAGTAGTTCTGTGACAGCAACAAATTATCTGTTTATAGGGATAGATGAATGGGTTTTTGCTGTGGCTGCGCTGCCACTATGTCAAGCACTTCTGAACACCTGTGGCTGTGACTTGATCCTCAAAGGTAACACTAAGTACTGGTAAGTTTTTAAGTACCACAAAGCAAAGGTACTAAACTAGACGTGGCATAGGAAAAGAGGCGAGTACCATAGGTAACCAACAATGAAAAGATTCAAATTTATGAGAAACACCAACTTCAGAGAGGGCCAGGTGAGAGGATAGCAATGACAGACAGCACTTCAGGAACAAGCACCTATAGAAAGAATGTAAAAACTGCAATGCATAAAGTAACTGGTATCATCTACTGCAGAAACAGAATTCTCTAACTCATTGTGGCACATGGATTCATTCAACATGCCTAATCAATAACCACACTTTGTTAAATTGTTGCAACGGATCGATCCTGTTTAGACCAAGGAAGGGTTTACCATCCCCTCTGCACTTCAAAAGAATGGACAGCCAATAACAATATTTCAGATTGACTGCGTTCAAGTGCCGAGATCATCCCATCTGCAAAACTAGTTACGGTTGAGAACCTTTGTTGGAAACAGGAAGAGCAGATGGTAATGAAATGATAGAAACAAGGATATATGGGATTCAGGCAATATTGATGCCATAAATTCCCAAATCTCTTAGATGGAGCGGTTCATCAGTGTTAGTTTCGTGAAAACCATTATTTTCCCTATTGCAGAGTGAAAGTCATTATACAAGAAGCAAACTACAAGTACAAAAACGTTAAGGATAAAACTGGATTGAAGGGCTTCTCCGGTGCACCGGTAAACTTCACAGCTGTTACTTTAGGAGTCTACCCCTGCTCCACCCCCTTCCACATGACACACAGCCTTCTGCCCGCTGCACACCAAAACATTTCTACTCTGAGACCCGGTTTGCCACCATTTCCCTTCCCCTCATCTAATCGGAGCCTAAGTAACATGACGTGCAAAGGGCACTGATTAAAAAAACACAAAAACGCTGCATACTATAAATGTCTAGATACAACTCGCAGCCAAACACACTGTTGACCAAAAGCAGTCTGTAGCCGTACGTAAACCGAAACCACGCCATGCACAGCCGTGCATAAACAAACAAAAGCAGGCGGCAGCTACCTTTAGTAAAGTGAAAATGCGCTGTGCCACACACTAGCATTAAATTAAATAAACAAGTAGTCCTCAAATAACACTTACTAATTTAAGGGAACTGTAATTGCCCAGTGCTCCTCGCGAAAAACCTGAACGAATAAGGAGCAAGGAAATAAAAAACGACGCACTAATTAACCAATTGCAAAAAGCATGCCAGAATGCCAGATTACACTCCGTAAAGTGATTACTGCAGGTCTTGCGCATGCGTGCTGATGCTCGACCTAAACATTTAAGCTTCTTACAATTTCCATACAGATAGCTGCAGTATTTGGACCCATGGTAGGTGGGCACCGATGGAACTCTACCAACCCCAGGCATTTTTTAAGGTTAACGATGCAGTGAAATCTGCATTGATCTCACTAGGTTTCCTTGCCCAGGATGCCTGGCAGATTTGTATTTTTGCAGTTTTACATAGCGCAAACAATACCCGACGGTATTAGAGCCATTACATGGGCACCAGTTAGTTTACACATGAGCACATGCATTTTTGGTAGGCATGTGAAATTTAGTAATTTGCACAGAATCACGTGATGCGGAGACGAAGCCGAGGCTCGAACCTGGTTCACCAGCTCCAAAGTCGGCAGCTCTGCCCGTTACGACACATGTAGAATGCTCTATTTGTACATACCTATGTGATAAAGAACTTTCAAAACAGCAATATTGGTCTGAATAAATATAAGAGCACGTTTAATCACTTGGATTTTCAATTTCCACATTTGGTCGCCGAGAAACAGATGAAAACAAAAAGAGGAAAAGATTAGCCAGAGATGGCAGAGGATAAAGAAGGATAAAGTCCAAAAAGAGGGAACAGAAAGACGCAACAAAGTACTGAAAAATGCTTTATCATTTCCACACCTGTTTTGTTCCAAACAAATGTTTAGTTATCAGAGGCTTAAGGTCTGTTTTATGTGCATGAGAACTGATTACAAAACAGCGTTCAAAAATTTAACACAATTTGAAAACACTGACCTCGAGTGAGATTTTGATTTGGGCTAGGACTATAAACATGTTCTGTGGCAGTTTGCCTTATCTTCTAGATTCGCATAATTTTCACATAGGTATTAAGGATGTGTTCAACATTCTAAACACCTTCATGTCATTGCACTGTAAACCATGCACAGCAAAACACTGTAGCCAGAGACATGGCACGAATGCCGACTAATCTGTCTTGCCAGGCCTAGAGAGTGGAGGCCTACGGAGAGTGAGGTTACTGCTCCTTGTAACGCAATAGCTGGCTAATTCTGTAAGTGTGCTTGCTTTCAGATGCATTGGCCAAGAACAAAGCCCTAACTCACATGGTTCCATTTATTATGTGTGCTCTCATTTCAAGCAGTTTCCCAAAGATGTTTACTGGTAATAGAACAGTTTATGAGATAGGCTAAGTCAATCTCAGCAAAGGAACTGTGAGTAAACAACAAATAATACAAATTATTTTGTATAGCCCTTCATACCTCTCTTTTGCAGTGTCTAAATGCCCTAATCAACAGATCTTAATACTAGAGAATGACATGCACGAAGACAACTGTATGTTTGCACGTGTGCCTGCCTGTGCAAAATAAGCTGGTTTGCCAAACATTAAAATGTAAACGAGCATCACATGAAAAGATAATAAAATGAATGAGCAATTGAACATTGCTCTAATTATCTTGAACTTTTCACAGCAGCTGTCAAAAGAGCAACGTGTTTTGAAAGAAACCACTCTTAGGCACCATGACCTTTGGGCCTTTATTCACTGCATCTGCTTGCAGTCAGCACTTTTAGATTTACACATTTTGTTTAAAGAAATGTTATGTTACTGCATTACTGCACATTTAAAGGTGTTTGAAAGAAGGAACATCAGTGTGTAAGACTTTAAGTAACTGATGTTGGAAGACTGAAATTCATGAACATTAAATTCCTCATTTCACACACTAGCACTAAATTAAATAAACAAGTAGTCCCCAAATAACACTTACTAGTGTAAGGGGACTGTAATTGACCCGTGCTCCTCACGAAAAACCGGAAATGATTAATCGGAGCTCTAACGAGTAAGGAGAAAGGAGACAAAAAACAACGCACCAATTGCGAGAAGCATGCCAGAATGTTCGAGATTACACTGCCTAGAGGAATTACTGGAGGTCTTGCAGACAGCGCATGCACGCTGATGCTCGACCTAAAAAGGAAGGATTCCAGCGTACTATTAGAAGCGGTCTACCTTCTCTATAGGAAGAGATCTTATCTTGACAGTGAATGGGGCTTAAACAGTGTGAACCGCTTTAGTTGAAATATCGTAAATGTGTACATCCAGGGGAAGTGTAAAAAAAAAAGTTCCACACACAAGCGAAGGAACACAGTAATTCGGCCATGGGAACTGATAAGAGCCCTGTTAGAAATGGGATCTCTAGTTGGCAAGGGCTTGCACCTTTGTCCAAGTAGGGACCCTTCTTCCTAGTCAGAGTAAGGGTTGTTACACTCGTGAAGTAACCCCTGCTCACCCTCGTGGTAGCTTGGCACGAGCAGTCAGGCTTAATTCAGAGGCAGTGTGTAAAGCATTTGCACATAACCAACAGTAATACAGTGTAAGCACTACAAACGGACACCACACCAGTTTAGAAAAATAACCAATATTTTATATACTCAAGACAAGACCAATTACGACAAAAATCCACAATACTGTACTTTGAAAATGAATGCTTGATACGATAACTTCTTCTTTGCAAGAATAGCACAAAAGCAAAGTTCGTACGAGTCGGTAGCTCCGTCCGAGCCTACCGTGATGCTGAAAACCACAGAGTCTAACAGTTCCAGCCGACCGCGTCGATACGGGCCAGCAGAGTCGTGAGCAGACTCGGTCACAGTACCTTTTCTCGTTGTGGCTGGTACGGAGTGTACGAGCCGGTCGGCGGTCGTCGCGGTTGCGGTGCAAGACGGAGCGATGCAAGGTGCGGTGTCCCTCGGTGCGGTGCAGGCAGCGGCTCGATGAGCGTCGGGCAGACGGAGTCGGTGAGTCCAAGGCGTGCGATGCAGGGCGAGACGATGCTCGATGCGGTGCTGACAGGTTGCGATGCAGGCGACCTAGCCGGAGTGCGGGAGCTGGCGTCGGACAGCGGTGCGAGTCGGAGCGGTGCGTCGCAGACGTGCGAGCGGTGCCCCAAAATGCGGTGCGGTCTCGACTCTTGAGCCAGTTGCAGCGACAGTGTCGGTCTGGTCCGGCTGGCCCAGTGAAGCGATGCGAACTGCGGTGCCCACAGGTCACGGTGCAAGCAGCGGCTCGATGTTGCCGGCGTCGGACGTCGCCCACGGTGAGACCAGGGTTGCGATGCGAAGCGGGGCGATGCGGTCTGCGGTGCAAACAGGTCACCGGCCAGGGATGGATTCGGTTGATGGAGTCGGTTGCAGTTCCCTTCCTCTGTGGCAACTGAAACAGCGTTCCAGAAGCGGTACCCAGAGGCTTGTGAAGTCTTTGTAGTCCCTGAGACTTCTTAACAGGAGGCCAGCTCGGTTCCTGGCCCTTGGAGATACTCAGCACAAGATTGTAGAAAGTTCAGTCCAGTCCTTTCACTGCCCAAGGCAGAAGCAGCAGCTGCAGGCCAACCCAACAAAGCAACAACACAGCAAAGGGGCAGTACTCCTCCTGGCAGCTCTTCCAGCTCTTCGTCTTGGCAGGTTCCTTGATTCCAGCGAGATCTAAATTCATGGGGTCAGGGCCCCAATATTTATATCCCAAATTCCTTTGTTCTCTGAAGGCAGAGAGGCCTTCGCCTAGTCCAAACCAGTTCTGGAGCACTTTGTTGACAAGTCTCCGTCCCTTCTTTCAGTGAGTAGGCCAGGGACATCAGACGCACCACAGGAGGTGGAGCCAGCATTGTGGAGGGAAGGCAAAGTCCTATTCAGGGCCCAGGTGCGACCCCTCCCACCCATCTACAGGTCGATCTGGCTATTCAGCCCTGCGCTGACTCACCCCGTCTCCTGGCATCCCCCAGCCCCTGTCACTCACATTCCAGACAAGGAATACACAACCTTGCAGAGGCAGGCTTGGATGGTTAGGCAAGAAAATACCCACTTTCTAAAAGTGGTATTTTCAAACGCAGAATGTTAAAACCAACTTCACTAAAAGATGCATTTTATCATTCTGAGTCCAGGCATACTAAACTCGAATTTCTACCATGTTCCCGGGGTCAGTTAGGATTATAAACTGTAATAATCAAAACTGCCCGTTCTGGCCTAGGGGGAACAGGTAGCCTTGCAATAGTGAAACGTACTAGGCTGTAATTCACTATCAGGACATGCCGCACACACCCGGGCATGTCCTACCTTTCGCCTACACCGCACCCTGCCCACAGGGGTACCTTGGGCCTACCTTAGGGGTGACTAACATGTAGCAAAGGGAAGGTTTAGGGACTTGCAAGTGTGTGCACTTGCCAAGTCGACATGGCAGCCCCAGGCTGCGCACAGGCTCTGCGATGGCAGGCCCGAGTTACATTTTACGGGCTGTTTGCGTGGGTGGCACAATCCAGTGCTGCAGCCCACCAACAGCATTTGGTCTATAGGCCCTGGCACTCCCAGTGCACTTTACAAGGGACTGACAGATAAACCAAATAGGCCAATCATGGAAACACCAATCCATAACACATTTTATACAGGAGCACTTGCACTTTCCCACTGGACCGCAGTGAGGAAAGTGCGCAGAATCATCACACCAGCAAAAACAGAGTCAAAACCGGGAGGTCAGAAAGCAAAAAGTCAGGGGAAACACACCAAAAGATGCCAAGTCTAACACATGTCCCCTCCAGCTGAAAGTAGGGAGAACTACCCAACCCCATTGGAGTTCTCTTCACTAAGGCGGAAGAACCTGGACAGACCATCTGCGTTGGCGTGTTCTGTACCAGGAAGGTGTTCCACCGTAAAGCCCATTCCCTGTAGGGAGATGGACCACCTCAGCAGTTTTGGATTCTCACCCCTCATTTGCATCAACCATCTGAGGGGCCTGTGGTCTGTCTGAACCCGGAAGTGAGTCCCAAACAGGTATGGTCTCAACTTCTTCAGTGCCCAGACCACAGCAAAAGCTTCCCTTTCTATGGCACTCCACCTCTGTTCCCTGGGAAGTAGTCTCCTGCTAAGGAAGACTACAGGCTGATCCAGGCCCTCTTCATTCAGTTGTGAGAGCACCGCTCCCACACCATGCTCTGAAGCGTCAGTCTGCACGACAAATTCTTTGGAGAAGTCAGGTGCCTTGAGCACGGGCGCCGTGCACATGGCTGCCTTCAGGGCATCAAAAGCTTTCTGGCAGGACTCAGTCCAGATCACTTTCCTGGGCTGCCTCTTAGAGGTCAGCTCTGTTAAGGGGGCAACGATGGTGCCATAGCCCTTAACAAATCTCCGGTAGTAGCCGGTGAGACCTAAGAAGGCTCTCACCTCTGTCTGGGTCTTGGGGGCTCCCAAGCCAGAATGGTGTCAATCTTGGGTTGTAGGGGTGCCACCTGGCCGCTTCCTACCTGGTGCCCCAAGTACACCACAGAACCCTGCCCGATCTGGCACTTACTGGCCTTGATCGTGAGGCCTGCACCTTGCAGAGCCCTCAACACTTTCTCAAGGTGCTGTAAATGTTCTTCCCAGCTGGAACTGAACACAGCAATGTCATCCAGGTAGGCGGCACTGAAATCCTCCAGCCCAGCCAACACCTGATTGACCAACCTCTGAAAGGTGGCAGGGGCATTCTTCAACCCAAAGGGCATCACCCGGAATTGGTAATGACCTTCTGGGGTTGAGAATGCTGATCTCTCCTTGGCCCCATCGGTTAAGGCAATCTGCCAGTACCCAGACGTTAAATCAAACGTGCTGAGGAACCGGGCAGCTCCCAATCGATCAATGAGCTCATCAGCTCTGGGGATGGGGTGCGCGTCAGTCCTGGTGACGGCATTGAGCCCACGGTAGTCCACACAAAACCGGAGTTCTGGAGTGGCACCGGGCGCCGCAGCCTTTGGGACCAAGACCACTGGGCTGGCCCAAGGACTGTGGGAGGGCTCAATCACCCCTAACGCCAACATCTTAGAGACCTCCTCCTTGATGCTGGCTCTGACCTGGTCAGTCAACCTGTAAATCTTGTGCTTCACAGGATGGCTGTCACCAGTGTCCACGTCATGGGTACACCAGTGAGTAACACCGGGGGTCAGAGAGAACAGTGGGGCGAACTGTCCCAACAACTGGCGACAGTCCCCCTGCTGCTCCTGAGTCAGAGTAGGGGAGAGGATCACACCCTCTACTGACCCATCATGCTCCTTGGTAGACAGGAGGTCAGGGAGAGGCTCGCTCTCTTCTTCCACCCCATCATCTGTCGCCAAGAGCATACTCACTTCGGACCTCTCGAAGTGGGGCTTGAGGCGGTTCACGTGAAGGACCCTCAACGGGTTTCTTGGAGCCTGCAAATCCACCAGGTAGGTGACGTCACTTTTGCGCTCCTTTACCTCATATGGCCCAGTCCACTTGTCCTGCAAGGCACAAGGTGCCACTGGGGCCATTACCCACACTTTCTGCCCAGGTTGAAATTCGACCAGAGTGGCGTTCTGGTCATACCATCTCTTAATTTCTTCCTGGCTTGCTTCTAGGTTCGCCTGAGCGAGTTTCCTGAAGCGGGCAGTTTGGTTTCTAAAGGCCAGCATGTAGCTAAATACATCCTGGGGAGTTTTCCTGGGAGCTGCCTCCCAGCCTTCCTTTACCAAACTCAGAGGTCCTCTGACAGGGTGGCCATACAGGAGCTCAAAGGGGCTGTACCCAAGAGACTTCTGAGGCACCTCCCTGTATGCAAAGAGTAGGCATGGCAAGAGGACGTCCCACTTACGCCTCATGGGTTCTGTTAGACCCTTGATCATGCCTTTCAAGGTCTGGTTGAATCTCTCCACCAGACCGTTTCCTTGTGGGTGGTAAGGAGTGGTGAACTTGTAGGTTACACCACACTCCTTCCACAGGGATGTCATATACTTCGATATGAAATTGGTCCCCCTATCAGAAACCACCTCTCTGGGGAATTCCACACGGGAAAAGATCCCCATTAACGCCCGGCCCACCACTGGCGCCGTCGTTGTCCTGAGAGGGATTGCCTCCGGGTACCGGGTGGCATGGTCCACCCAGACCAGGATGTACCTGTTGCCCATGGCTGTCTTGGGATCCAGTGGCCCCACAATATCCATCCCTACCCTTTCAAAGGGTGTTCCAACAACCAGAAAAGGTTGGAGAGGAGCTTTGACCTTCCTCCCACTCTTACCACTTGCCTGGCAAGTTTGGCAAGACCTGCAGTGTGCATCTGACTGCCTTCGCATTTGGGGCCAAAAGAAGTGGGTGACAAGCCTGTCAAAGGTCTTGTCCTGCCCCAAATGTCCTGCCAAAGGCACGTCATGAGCCAGACCCAGTAGGAAGGTCCTGAAGCGCTGGGGTACCACCAGCACACGGGCTGACCCAGGCTCAGCAACCTTAGGCTCACTGTATAGGAGACCACTCTCCCAGTAGATCAGATGTGACCCGGACTGATTACCAGCTGCCTGGTCTGCAGTCTGCCGCCGCAGACCCTCCAGAGTAGGGCACTCGTTCTGCTCCCTGCAGAACTCCTCCCTGGTGGGACCCCCTTCTTGCTGCCAATGGGTCAGCTCAGAGATATCTCCCAGTTCGGCTACTTGCTCCCCTGTAGGCACCGGGGCGTCCCCCTCGAGGTCCGCCTCCTCCCGGTCCGTGGGAACTTCGGGGGCCGGTTTCCAGCGCCCCCTGCCCTTTCTCTTGGCAGGGACTTGGGCCACTGTTTCAGGCTCCAAGTCCTCTTGATCACCCTTCTGGCCGCCATTGACCGAGTAGACACGCATGCCCACTCTGGCAACCCAAGCATCTCCAAGTGGGACCTGAGCTCAACCTCCTTCCATGAGGACTGCTCCAGGTCGTTTCCTAGCAGACAATCTACAGGCATGGTAGGGCTCACAACCACCCTTAAGGGACCTGAGACCCCCCCCATTCAAAGGGAACCTGCGCCACCATACATTGGCGCTCTGAGTTGTCGACAGCAACTACTTGGTGGAATGCTCCTGGGACTACTTGCTTCTCAGACACCAGGTGACACCGGACTGAGGTCACACTGGCTCCAGTATCTCTGAGAGCCTCTACCCTGTTCCCATTAATGGTCACCCAGGTGCTATATTTCTTTGTGTTAGGGGGCACCTAGTTTCCTGGGACCATCTCACTGTCCCCTAGTGAGACAAGGGTCATTTCTGCGGGATCCCCACCCTCCTGTGGGCACCCCTCCTCCCCAAGCGCTACACTAGCCAACACTTTGGACTGTCCACCGGTGGGTGGCTGTGTCCCCTTCGGGCACTTGGGGTCCCCCTTAAAGTGACCTACCTGGTCACATGCATAACACTTGCGGGGGCCGGTCTCGACAGGCTTCCCTGTAGAGACCCCTTTCTTCTTATCACCGGGGGCTGGGAACCTTTACCCTGGGTACTAGTTTGGGGCCCTTTAGAGAACTCCTGTGCTTTACCCTTGTCCCCCCACCTTTCTGCTGGGGACCCTGCCCACCTTTGGCTGAGTCTCCCCCAAACGCTTTCTTGTGGACCCTGGTACTCACCCAGCGGTCCGCTTCCATAGCAAGCTTCCTGGGGTCAGTTAGCTTACTATCAACTAGGTGCTGGCGCAGATCTGCAAAACATAGACTAGACAAGTGCTCCCATGCAATCAAGTTGTAGAGCCCCTGAAAATCTGTTACACTACTGCCCTTCACCCAACCATCCAGAGACCTGCAGAACACATCCACACATTCCAACCAAGTGTTGACATCAGACTTCTTACTGGACCTGAACTGATCCCTGTACTTTTCAGGAGTAAGACCATACTTCGTGAGAAGGGCATCCTTCATGTCAGCATAGGTGAGGTGATACCCCTTACCCAAAGCTATCAGAGCATCCCTTGCTTCTTCCGGGAAAAGTGGCCACAATCCTGCTCCCCAATTCTCCTCAGGGACCCCATTCATGTGTATGGCTGCCTCAGAACCCTGGAACCACCTTTGTATGTCATCCCCCTTCTTGAACTCCTTGCCTACGTTCTTGGGAATGTGCACAATCCTGTCTGCCTTTCTGGACGAATTGCTGCCACCATCTGAGCCTGACTTACTCCTAAGTTCTAGCTCCTTCAGTTCTCTCTCATGCTCTAAGAGCATCTTCCTCTCCTCTATGGCCAATCTCTTCTCCTCCCGCTCACTCTCCAGCCTGAGCTTCTGCAGCTCGAACTGCCTTGCCTCCCGCCTGTCCTCCAGCTCCTCTGGGGACAGACTGCTGCTGCCTGACCTGGCGGGTTCCCCCCTACCCAAAAGCACATCTACCCTGGAAATAGGCTCCTCCACCTCCTCACTGAGATCACCAGGCTGCCCATTGGCATGTCTGGCTGCTACCCAGGCCCTCAGCGCCTTCTGTAGCTCCTCCTTCCTTGTGAGGCCTTTAATTTGGACTTTCAGGTTTTTACAAATCGCTCGTAACTCCTTTACGGCGTAGGACTCCAACCTGTCCTCCTCAAAGATAATTTCCAGGGATGCAACGGATGATGCAATTGATTCAGGCATGACAAAAGTCGTGAGTTGAAAACTGGCAAGATCAAAAATAGGCCAAAAGAAAAAGAACCAGTATGTGGTACGTAATGGTCTGCGATATGGTAGTAGTGCACACCAATCACTGTAAGTCAAGTGCAAACGCAAGTCCTATCCTCACCGCTGACAACCAATGTTAGAAATGGGATCTCTAGTTGGCAAGGGCTTGCACCTTTGTCCAAGTAGGGACCCTTCTTCCTAGTCAGGGTAAGGGTTGTTACACTCGTGAAATAACCCCTGCTCACCCTCGTGGTAGCTTGGCACGAGCAGTCAGGCTTAATTCAGAGGCAGTGTGTAAAGCATTTGCACATAACCAACAGTAATACAGTGTAAGCACTACAAACGGACACCACACCAGTTTAGAAAAATAACCAATATTTTATATACTCAAGACAAGACCAATTACGACAAAAATCCACAATACTGTACTTTGAAAATGAATGCTTGATACGATAACTTCTTCTTTGCAAGAATAGCACAAAAGCAAAGTTCGTACGAGTCGGTAGCTCCGTCCGAGCCTACCGTGATGCTGAAAACCACAGAGTCTAACAGTTCCAGCCGACCGCGTCGATACGGGCCAGCAGAGTCGTGAGCAGACTCGGTCACAGTACCTTTTCTCGTTGTGGCTGGTACGGAGTGTACGAGCCGGTCGGCGGTCGTCGCGGTTGCGGTGCAAGACGGAGCGATGCAAGGTGCGGTGTCCCTCGGTGCGGTGCAGGCAGCGGCTCGATGAGCGTCGGGCAGACGGAGTCGGTGAGTCCAAGGCGTGCGATGCAGGGCGAGACGATGCTCGATGCGGTGCTGACAGGTTGCGATGCAGGCGACCTAGCCGGAGTGCGGGAGCTGGCGTCGGACAGCGGTGCGAGTCGGAGCGGTGCGTCGCAGACGTGCGAGCGGTGCCCCAAAATGCGGTGCGGTCTCGACTCTTGAGCCAGTTGCAGCGACAGTGTCGGTCTGGTCCGGCTGGCCCAGTGAAGCGATGCGATGCGAACTGCGGTGCCCACAGGTCACGGTGCAAGCAGCGGCTCGATGTTGGCGGCGTCGGACGTCGCCCACGGTGAGACCAGGGTTGCGATGCGAAGCGGGGCGATGCGGTCTGCGGTGCAAACAGGTCACCGGCCAGGGATGGATTCGGTTGACGGAGTCGGTTGCAGTTCCCTTCCTCTGTGGCAACTGAAACAGCGTTCCAGAAGCGGTACCCAGAGGCTTGTGAAGTCTTTGTAGTCCCTGAGACTTCTTAACAGGAGGCCAGCTCGGTTCCTGGCCCTTGGAGATACTCAGCACAAGATTGTAGAAAGTTCAGTCCAGTCCTTTCACTGCCCAAGGCAGAAGCAGCAGCTGCAGGCCAACCCAACAAAGCAACAACACAGCAAAGGGGCAGTACTCCTCCTGGCAGCTCTTCCAGCTCTTCGTCTTGGCAGGTTCCTTGATTCCAGCGAGATCTAAATTCATGGGGTCAGGGCCCCAATATTTATATCCCAAATTCCTTTGTTCTCTGAAGGCAGAGGCGCCTTCGCCTAGTCCAAACCAGTTCTGGAGCACTTTGTTGACAAGTCTCCGTCCCTTCTTTCAGTGAGTAGGCCAGGGACATCAGACGCACCACAGGAGGTGGAGCCAGCATTGTGGAGGGAAGGCACTGTCCTATTCAGGGCCCAGGTGCGACCCCTCCCACCCATCTACAGGTCGATCTGGCTATTCAGCCCTGCGCTGACTCACCCTGTCTCCTGGCATCCCCCAGCCCCTGTCACTCACATTCCAGACAAGGAATACACAACCTCGCAGAGGCAGGCTTGGATGGTTAGGCAAGAAAATACCCACTTTCTAAAAGTGGTATTTTCAAACGCAGAATGTTAAAACCAACTTCACTAAAAGATGCATTTTATCATTCTGAGTCCAGGCATACTAAACTCGAATTTCTACCATGTTCCCGGGGTCAGTTAGGATTATAAACTGTAATAATCAAAACTGCCCGTTCTGGCCTAGGGGGAACAGGTAGCCTTGCAATAGTGAAACGTACTAGGCTGTAATTCACTATCAGGACATGCCGCACACACCCGGGCATGTCCTACCTTTCGCCTACACCGCACCCTGCCCACAGGGGTACCTTGGGCCTACCTTAGGGGTGACTAACATGTAGCAAAGGGAAGGTTTAGGGACTTGCAAGTGTGTGCACTTGCCAAGTCGACATGGCAGCCCCAGGCTGCGCACAGGCTCTGCGATGGCAGGCCCGAGTTACATTTTACGGGCTGTTTGCGTGGGTGGCACAATCCAGTGCTGCAGCCCACCAACAGCATTTGGTCTATAGGCCCTGGCACTCGCAGTGCACTTTACAAGGGACTGACAGATAAACCAAATAGGCCAATCATGGAAACACCAATCCATAACACATTTTATACAGGAGCACTTGCACTTTCCCACTGGACCGCAGTGAGGAAAGTGCGCAGAATCATCACACCAGCAAAAACAGAGTCAAAACCGGGAGGTCAGAAAGCAAAAAGTCAGGGGAAACACGCCAAAAGATGCCAAGTCTAACAAGCCCCCTTTTAAGATATATTAAATACAAGAGATTTCACAAGCAAGCAAGCGCTGGGCAGGCGAAACCTAAAAAGCAGCATGTTACTGTAGTACGTTTGTAAAGGTTTTAGTCTAAGAAAAGGTATAAATTGTTATACATTGTATATCTATGAGCATATATACACACATAAATATATATATATTAGGTCTACCTATCAGCAGATTTGGCTGTTTGTTGCTACATCTCTTGTCATCAATACATCAAAAAGAGCTCCAATGAAAGAGTGGGATTTGGGTCAGCCCTTTTCTACCATTGCCTATAAAGTATTGTTCATGGCTTGGATACGCTGTCCATCAAGAGTGGCATTATGAGGAAGCTTTCATTGCCCCCTTTGTGTTCCAATAAGATTTTGGCAACAGGATCAAATAATCCTTTTGTTAAACTGCTGATGCACCGCTGATGTGTCTCTTGAAAGTGAGATGCAGTTTGTGTCATTGATGTATTTAGTTTGCAGTACATTTATTTGGATGCCTCGGCCAATCCTTTAAAAATGCAAAGTGGGATTCACAAATCCCCCTTGTACATTCATTTGTTTCATGACAACATGATTGGATTAATATCTTTTGTTGTCCAGAAAGTAAAGCCCTACAGGCTCACAGACGTAAAAATACAGTTAAGTACTAGCCCATAAACAGTATAAACTATGGAATGTTTGTCTTAAGTTCACCACTTTAAAAACAAGCCTCATCTTCTGTCTCCAATTCATAACACTCTTGTAGGGTAACTTCACTGTTCTAGTGCAATCTGTTGAACACAGGGGCCATTTGTAAATTATTAGTAGTAGTAACAATGAAAAGTGCCTACAAGCAATTGTATTAGTAAACTATTTTTTTTCTTTTCCTACAGGACTAGGATTTGTATTTTTCTAACTGTGAATTGTAAGTAACAAGTGTAAACAGTTTACAACATCAATATAAAAAAACTCATGCATAAAGAAAAAGTGCATTATTATTAACACTGAATTTCTAAGGCATCTCATTGCTATGATTTGTAAGAAAGCAAATGCTATAATGGTGTAAACCTTTGAAAAATGTCAAAAGTTATGTTCTACCATTCCTACTCTACCATACATAACCTAAACTACCCACCAGCCTTATTTACCATTGCAACTTGCCAAACCTAATCCATCACCCCATATAATTTCCAAACTTACCTAAAATACCAACCCATCACACACAGCTACTACACATCCCCCAACTTCATCTAACCTGCCATAACTATCTTTCCATACCTAACATATCCATCATACTTAACCTATCATGCATGACCTACCTAGTAGTCTGAGCCTATCACAGCTAGCCTACCCACCCTTCTATACATAACCTACCTAACATACTTAATTGATTGTGCCTACTCTACTGTACCTAAATAATCTGCCTGTCTGGTTACCATCGGTTCTTGCTAACTTGTTTTAGATTAAATTGAATTCATCATCTACTCACAGTTCCATGTGGAATTTCATATGGTAACACCTTTATCCCTTGTAAGCTGTGACAACTATTCGGCCCAGGACACTTTGCACTCTACTATTTTTTGCACTTTCTGTAAAAGACTAAGTATGCTTTTTATTGTCCCATTGCTCGTTGATACACAACTTGCACAAGTCTGAACGCTTTCTTTTATTTAATGTTGATAGTGGCTGTATTGACTTGTTTTAAACTAGCTCATTTTTTAATCTGGTTCTGTCTGCTTAAGGAATAGTTTATTTGCGGTATGATGAGTATTCTTGCGGGCTGTTCCATTGCTGTTTTAAAATTCTATATTCAATTCTTGCTTTTTTGTTATTGATTGTTCTTCCTATTTTTAGGTCTCGCCTAGGCAGCGCATGCGCTGTCTCTCCGAGACATCCAGTAATTCGTTTATGTGTTGAAACTCCACCTCTTGGCTCCTCTTGGCTTTTATTGGTTTGTACGGCTGTCAGCTTAAATCTGTTAGCTGTGACAGGTTAATTGGTGTGTTTGTTCCTCCTTTCTTAGTTTGGGAACGCCTATGCAGCACCACCTAACTACAGCAAACATGCTCCTATTGGGATGAAGTATTAGTTTTGGAACTTTTTTCTTTTTGGGTGCTTGCTTATTTTAAATGCTTTGGCGCAAACCCTCGATCCGGTGTGAAAATGCTTTTTCGGTTTCATTTCTGTTCTCCTGATGCGGTGTGAAAATTCAAAACAAACTTCACGTGAGAAAAGCGCTAACCCCCGATGCGGTCTGAAAATGCTTTGTTGCACTGCCTAACTACAGTAAACATGCTCCTATTGGTATGAAGTATTCGTTTTGGAACTTTCGATTTTGGGTGCTTGCTTATTTTAAATGCTTCGGCGCTAACCCTCGAAGCTGAATGGTTTTTCGGTTTCATTGCTGTTCTCCCGATGCGGTGTGAAAATACAGAAGAATAAATCTCACGTGCGAAATTTGTTTTTTAAATGCTTTTGCGCTAACCGCTGATGCGGTCTGAAAATGCTTTTTTGCACCGCCTAACTACAGTAAACATGCTCCTATTGATATGAAGTATTCGTTTTGGAACTTTCGATTGCTGTTCTCCCGATGCGGTGTGAAAATACAGAATAATAAACTTCACGTGAGAAAAGCGCTAACCCCCGATGCGGTCTGAAAATGCTTTGTTGCACCGCCTAACTACAGTAAACATGCTCCTATTGGGGTGAAGAAAGGCCTGTGTAGCATGTATAAACTGTCACTTTGAAACCTTAATATTGCAGAGCGCTCAGAAATGTTTAGTGTTGCTTAAACTAATTTAAGCAGAAAAGCAACAACTGTAGGCAGCTCCAAGGCTCCGCTTGGAATGGAGAGCAATTTGCATTAATTGTTGTGCTTTCACTCTGCCCCTTTTAAGTTTCTCATCAGCCGTAGCTGGAAAAGACCAGCTGTTGTGCTTCGATCGGAGCTGCTGCGACCGGGGTGCTCTGCTGCTCCATGTGTCTTTCGTTTTTAACAGACCATTTACATTTGTAAGAACCCCTTTTAGGGATAAAAAGTGTGTTTCAATATCAAACAACTTTTCTTGTTCACTCGCTTCTCTCCTACCAGTGCTTTACAGTCAGACTTCCCTCTCCCTGCCCTTGTTTGCACCACCCCAGCCGCCCTCCTTGGTCTTCCTGCTTCTTCGCAGGTCCCGCTCCCACCCATTTACAAACATGTTCTCTAAAGCACTGTCCATTAAAGCATACAAAACGTGGCCAGGTAAGTGTGAGCCCGGCGCGCTGTTGGCCATTTAATGAATTATCTTGTTTCTAGCTCTTCATATTCCGGCCTTGTCTCGGTTAATTGTTAATTATGCCTTCCTGCCTCTATAATGCCTCCCTGCGACGGGTGGGCAGTCCAGCCCCAAGGCTGCTCATCTACAGAGTAATCTCTCTCTGCTTGTAACTTTTCTCTTTTTTTCGGCAACATGGCAAAGTGTTATTACAACACAGGCGACACGTGCCTGCGCTCGCATAGGATCAGTATTGTCAAACAGATGAAAAATGGTGCTACCATATGTCATGAGTATAGTAGCATGGCAAAGACATATGTGTATTTACAACCTAGTCTTGAATTGCCAGTGCTTGTACATGAGAAGTGTAAAAGTGACAGTGCTTCCATATTGTGAATATTTCATCTCCACTCATACATCCCATTTAAAGCCACGCAGAATTGTTCCAACTGTCATCTAAAACTATAACAATTCTTAAGCAGCGAAGGTATTTTCAGATACATTTATTGCAATCAGGCTGTACTCGTATACTATCAGTTTAGTGTTGCAACAGTGCCGCAAAATTATTTTCGAAACTGGTTGCTAAAGACCTTTTACTCATATCATCACTACTCGGCTGAAAATGGAGACGTGCATGCGGTGTGAAAATACAGAACGATAAACCTCACGTGAGAAATATTGCTGTTCCCCCGATGCGGTGTGGAAATACTGAACATCAAACTTCACGTTAAAAATTCGTTTTGTAAATGCTTCTGCGCTAAACCCCGATGCGGTGTGAAAATGCTTTGTTGCACTGCCTAACTACAGTAAACATGCTCCTATTGGGATGAAGAAAGGCAAACTGAATAATGTCGTGGTTAGAAATGCCCTATTAGTGTTTAATTTTGTAACAAATTAAGTGCCGTGAGTCATATTATTTTGCAGCTTTAAGGTGCACTTTTATTTCCTTCTTCTAACAAACAGCATAAAATCTGTGTAAACAAAAAGCGGGTGTGGCTTTTGTTATGATCTACTTTCTTCCCCCACAAAGATGCCCCACACCAAGGTTGGCTTCACGTTCTTTATTCTCTAAGAATACTTCTTGCAGAAGAGCACCGGGAAACACGTCCGTACCGCTCCGAAATCGGGCGCTCACTCGCACCCAAAATGGCGGCCGTGCCCTGCGTCATCGCGCCTACGCGCAACCACTAGAGCGCGACACTACATATCTCCCTTCTTTACAAAACACAAAACATAGACATTAGAAGATAGTCCCAGAGTCTTTCGGCCTGAAGTTACTTCACTTCTCCCAAATCATAGTCTCTGTATTTGGCTGGTCTTACCACAAGTCTCCCTGCCCGTGTACGTCTTACCGGAGTGGAGGCGGATACTTCTCCCCTTCCCTCTGCTCTGCTTGCCAGTGTTTCTCCAAGTCCTTTTGGGCTCTCTCTCTCCGGAGTCCTGCTTTTGTCCTCCTGCCATTCCTCTGCGATTAGATTTTCTTCCTCGTCTTGCACCACCCTATTACCTTCTACCCCATGGTCCTTCTCATCTTCTCCTGGGGCTGCGTTTCCTGCAGGTGAACTTGGTTTCTCTTGTGTCCTTGATCTTTCCTCCCTGTCCCACTGCAGTATCTTGTTGCACTTGGACATGCGATCTTGCGACCAGACATTCCCGTCACTTAGTAAGGCTGCTCTGTTGTACACCTGTTCGACTTTCATGGGCAAGCTGTATTTGCTGTCTCCTTTCCTCCTTAATTGGGCAAGTTTGACTCTGACCCATTCCCCTTTTTCCAGGGACGTTCCCCTCACATTGCGTCTCTTATTGTACTGCTCTGTGTATGTTCTCTGGGCTCTCTCCAAGTTGTGGTGCACGACTGCCGGGGACCATTTACTCGTGACCGTCTTTTCTTTCCACGCTAGGTTGTCCTTAGTGAACGGTTCACGTCCCCTTAGGATTTGGAACGGGCTGTATCCTGTGCCAGTCGGTGTGATTCGGTAGGCCCACAGCATACTTCTCACCTCCTTCTCCCAGTCCTTCCCCACTCCAATTGCTGATTGGATGGAACCCATTATTACTCGATTAAATCTTTCGGCCAGACCATTCCCCGCCGGATGGTAGACCGATGTGTGCTTGATTTGGATGCCATTTCGTTCCATGTAACGGTTCCACTTATCTGATGTGAATTGAGGTCCATTGTCGCTCAAGATGGAACGAGGAATGCCCTCTCTGAGGAAGGTAGCTGTGAGAAACTTCAGCACTGTCTCTGTGTCCATCACCTCCTGTATGACCAGTTCGGGCCACTTTGAATACCTATCTATGAGGACTACAACGTATTTTGGGGTCCCCTCCGCATCCAACACCGGACCGAGAATGTCTATCGACAGTTCCTCCCAAGGGTTGGCTGGGTTGTCAAACTTCCCTAATGACGGGCGTAGTAACGTTTGTGATTTATCCGCTCTTTGGCACTGATCACATTCTCTTACATGCTTCTCGATTTGACTATCCATAGCGGGCCACCAGTACATCTGTTTGGTCCTCAACTTCATTTTTACGATGCCCAAGTGTCCTTCGTGCAACACTGCTAGTAGGTGTGGTATCAACGACCCGGAGGGAACTACTCTCTCTCCTCTAAACAGGAAGGTTCCTTGGTCTCCTACGGATAGTTCCTCCCTCACTTCGAAGAATTTCCTTTGTTCCGCTTTCAGGTGCCTTTTCTCTGGCCACCCTTGTAGTATGAATACCTTGATGTCTTCGAGGTCAAAGTCCCTCTCATAAGCTTGCTTCCATTCCTGACCACTTATCACATGTTCGTGATTTTCCGTGAATGCCACTCTGACCTCATCCTCGTCCGTACTTGCAGGAGCGTCCTCCATGGCTGAAGCTCGACTGAGGTAATCTGCCACTTTGTTCTTGGCTCCTGGGATGTATTCCACATCATACCTGTAGTCTAACAATTTCAGGGTCATTTTTGCGATGCGGGGTGTGGCGCTCGCAGGACGTTAGTACTTTGACGAGGGGTTTGTGGTCCGTTCTGAGTCGGAATCTTGTGCCCCATAGAAATTGGCGGAATTTCGACATGGCCCATACCACTGCCAGCATCTCTTTTTCTATCACGCTGAACTTCTGTTCTGTTGGTGACAATGTTCGTGACGCAAAGCTGATGGTCACCAGCTCGCCATTCTTCCTTTCCTGCATGAGAACTGCCCCTAGGCCTTTTTCGCTCGCGTCTGTGGTCAAAATGGATTCACCATGCAGATCATATCCTTGCAGGGGGACTGCTCTGCTGATATCCTCCTTGATTTTCTGAAACTCTCCTTGCGCTTCCTCTGTCCACTGAAAGGGAGTTTTGTCTCGTACGAGTAGTCGCAGGTGATGTGTCTTGGTGGCGAAGTGTTGCACAAATTTGCTATAATATTCGGCCATCCCTAAGAACGATCTCACTTCATCCTTGCTTGTCGGTGCAGGTGCTTCACATATTGCCTTGACATTGGCATGTTTGGGCGTGATGCCTTGGTCACTAATCTCGTGACCCAAGTATGTGACTGACGCCATTCCCAGTCTGCACTTCTCCCATTCTGCTGTCCGGCCATTCCTTTCCAGGATTTGTAACACTGTTGCTAGCTTTGTGTTGTGGTCAGCTTGGTCTTTGCCCATTACCAAGATGTCGTCTTGGAAGTATTGTACTCCCTCTATGTCCTTGAATAGTTTGTGCATTAGCTTTTGGAATACCGCCGCTGCTGATGCCAGGCCGAACGGCATCCTGTGGAATTGGTAGCATCCAAATGGTGTAATGAAGGACGTAAGTTTCCGGCTCATGCTATGCAGTGCTATTTGATGATATGCTGAGGCGAGATCTATGGTAGAAAACCATTTTATACCTTTCGTCTATTCTGGGTAATGGGAATTCTTCTACTACTATGCACTTGTTCAATTCGCGCAGGTCCACGCACAACCAAACTTTGCCGTTGGGTTTCCTCGCTACCACCAACGGGGCCAGCCATTCGAACTGTTTATTGGTTCGATGATCCCTTCTTCTTCCAATCTTTGTAGCTCATGTTGCACTGCGTCCCTGACTGCTAGCGGTATGTTCCTCACCTTGTGGGATACTGGTTTGGCGTTTTCCTTAAGTTCAATTTTAGGTGTGAATTTCGTTAGTTTTCCCACTTTGCCTCCGAATACTGTGGGGAATTCACATTTCATCTTTTCGAAGTTCGATTGGTTGCTGCGCTGGTCATCAGGACTTGCGTGTCCCCTCCTGGGTTCAATTGTATGCCCAACTCGCCCTGGTCCATCCATCCAAGGACAGAAGGCCCTTTTTCCGCCACATATAATTTGCACTCCGCGCTGCGATTCTTGAACTCAAATTTCAGGACTCGATATCCCACCATCGGGATAGGTTCCCCTGCGAATGTGACTGGACGTATGTCTGGGGGTTCGAGGTGTGATCCCAGGCTGGGTCTGAAGTTCTCGCTCCACGCCGTCCGTTGAATGATGGTATATGGAGAGCCGGAGTCCGCCACCATCTTGATTTGAACACCTCCAACGACCATGTCGCATTGTGGTTTCTTGGAGCGACTTCCTTCGATGCCTAGCACCTGTCCTTCGATGCACAACACGTTATCTTCCTCTTCTTCTCCTTCTTCACCTCCCCCGTCGTGTGCTACGTACTTGACTGTTGACCTCTTCACTTTGCGGCGGCACACTTTTTCATAGTGTCCGACAATTCCGCAGAACATACATTTGGCTCGGAAGGCTGGACATCTCTTGTCATATGCCGCGTGGGATGGGCTGCCGCACCTGTAGCACGCGGTCGCGCCCTCCTTGTTCGATTTCTGTGCCTGTGTGGATCGTGGAGTCCATCTGTTCTGGGCTCTCCCTTCCGCCGCCATTCTTTTTCCTCTATCCGGCGGTTCTATATCCGTGACTATTGACCATAGCCCGCTCCGTGCTTTCTTTCTTTGCTGCCTCTGCACATCTCTTCGAAAGCTCCGCCTTTTTCACCATGGCAATGACGTCCTTCAGTGTGGCGTCCCCATTAACCCATAGTTTGTCTTGGATCGCTGTGTTCTTCGTGTGCATGACAATCTGGTCTTTGATAAATTCGTCGTGCAAGGCGCCAAATTTGCATGTGATCGCTAACTTTTTTAACGCTGCCACGTAGTCGTCTATGGACTCTTCTCCCGCTTGTTTCCTCTGTTGGAAGTTGTATCTGTCAATGGACGTGCACACTGCCGGTCTGTAATGGTTGTTTAGGTCTTCAATCGTGTGTTGGAATAAGTCGTCATCTGCGACCTGCCATTGCGTGGGGACCAGGTTCTGGAAGACTGATTCCTTCCGGGCCTAAGTTGTGGAGTAATATTCTTTGCTTCCTTTTGCTGGGGAATGCTTCTCCGCTCTCGTCTTCTATGGCCTCTAGGTAGTTCATGAAGTACTCCCTCCAATCTTCCCATTTCATCAGTGGTTCACCTGGTTTTGGTAGGAAGGGTATAGGCGTCGTGAGCGAAGACGCTTGCGCGCACATTGCGGCATTTCTTTCCGGTACCTCTACGTTTCCTCTTGGACTGCCCGGTGTGCCCGTGCTTCTGGGAGGTGTGCGGTCTTGATAGGGCCCAGATGCTCCCCTGTCGCTGAGCTGCACCGCGTCCGCCAGGGCCCTGGATGTCCTATAGGGTCCGGAGGGGTGGCTTCCTGCTCCCCTGTGTTTTCTACCCTCCTATATATGTGGCTGTACGCTCTCACTCTATTGCCACTACCTGTTCCGTGGGTGCTGACTCGCGGTAGTGCCGTCCTCTGCCACGCTCTCCTGCTATGCCACGTCCTTGTGCCTGTGGTCTTCGTAGGCTGCTCTTTGCGTGCTTCGGTGGGTTCTTGTGTCCTCCGTATTATGCTTGTTGTAGATCGTATAATTATTTATTATATTACTTTTTTTTTCTGATTCCAGTCTCGTCGCCACTGTTATGATCTACTTTCTTCCCCCACAAAGATGCCCCACACCAAGGTTGGCTTCACGTTCTTTATTCTCTAAGAATACTTCTTGCAGAAGAGCGCCTGGAAACACGTCCGTACCGCTCCGAAATCGGGCGCTCACTCGCACCCAAAATGGCGGCCGCGCCCTGCGTCATCGCGCCTACGCGCAACCACTAGAGCGCGACACTACAGTTTTGAAAAGAAAATGCTAACGTACCATCTTGGAACCCACATTCCTGTGTCTTATTTTGATTATATTTCCCCAACTCCATGTGTACGTGCGCACAAAGCACAAATAATCACCAATTGCAGTTTATAAACTGTCCCCGCAGCACCTGAAACACCCTCGCAATGGCTGCAGGGGTGACAGAGCCAAAAGTGAAGCGCTCACTACACAAGGCCCCCCAGAGAGCTCTGCGGCCCACCTACTTACCGTTCTATCACGGAGGTATGTTGCAGGGCTGTACTTTCTTCTTTCAGGACTTTCAGGCGGCTGCTCCGTTTTTTTTTCCCGCCTTGCCTGACCTGAAAATGGCGGCCGGATCCGATTTAAAAAAAAAAAAAAAAAAATCTGTTCTAAAAGGGGCTTACGTGAACAGCAGCTGCCCCTCTATGCTCTTAGGACAATTTTCTCCCTTCCAAGGAGTCCATCAACTATCCTGGACTGAAGTGGGGGTTGTTGATGAACCAAAGCCTCACAGGGCCCTGCCTGACCCTAAAATGGCGTCCATGCACGAGGTGATTTGATCTGAGCTCTTGGCCGATTTAGACCTACTCATTCCTGCTTGTTTTCCTTGATGGATTCTGTCAGGGCTCTGCTGTTCCTCCAGGTTGCCACAACAATCTAACTCATCTGCTGTATGCTGACATTGTTTTCCTCGTCTCCCCGTTTGTGTCTCCTTCCCTCCCCCTCCCTCTGTGATTCTTTGATTCAAACTGATGTAACTATGTAACCCGTAACTCGCTGATTCAACTGATGTAGATAACAAAACTGTTTGTACCTACCACGGAGCCTGTGCAACCTTGGCCGATGCCCGGTGGAGCTGTCCTATGCAGCTATAGAGGAGTCTGGCCCCTTGGCCGTCACCTACCCAGCCGGTCATCTGACATTGTTTTTCCTTGTCTCCCCGTTTGTGTCTCTTTCCCTCCCCCTTCGATGGAACTATGACGACGCCCCCTGGGCGGATACCAAAACTGTTTTTACCTACTGCGGAGCCCGAGCAACCTTGGCCGATGCCCGGTGGAGCTGTCCTATACAGCTATAGAGGAGTCTGGCCCCTTGGCCGTCACCTACCCAGCCGGTCATCTGACATTGTTTTCCTCGTCTCCCCGTTTGTGTCTCCTCCCCCCTCTGTGATTCTTTGATTCAAACTGATGTAACTATGTAACCTGTAACTCGCTGATTCAACTGATATAACTATGTATCCTGTAACTCGCTGATCCTCATGTAAAGCGCTCTGATACCTCCGGGTCTAGCCAGCGCTATATAAAACTTTGCAAATAAAATTTAAAAAAGTAACAAATTAAGTGCCGTGAATCATATTATTTTGCAGCTTTAAGGTGCACTTTTATTTCCTTCTTCTAACAAACAGCATAAAATCTGTGTAAACAAAAAGCGGGTGTGGTTTTGAAAATAAAATGCTAACGTACCATCTTGGAACCCACATTCCTGTGTCTTATTTTGATTATATTTCCCCAACTCCATGTGTACGTGCGCACAAAGCACAATTAATCACCAATTGCAGTTTATAAACATTTTGGCACGCTTTTATACGTAAATGTTACACTCCGATATTGCACGGCTTGTGTGGCATTTATAAAATTTATAGTAAACGTTAAAATACTTGTAACTGTGTGTTTAGTTTCTTATTGTACTTTTTAGCTGCAACCTACAGTTGGTTTCGCTACTTGGGCATCCTGCTGTTTCTTTTTCTAAAGTTACCGATCTGCATTTCACACATGCTGCAGACGAAAAGATTTCGATCTTTACAACGAGGAGGTTTATTCCCAGACAATTAACTCGTCTTGGTTTCCTTGAATCCTTTGTTTCTGTGATTTTTAACACTTCGGCAGACTTTTAGGCTCCGTTAGTTTCTACAAAACAAATGTCAATAATGTAGGATTTATTAACTCAGCTACATGAGCCAGCGTTAAAACTACGGTTTTTGTTAAAGTTCAAAGCGTATTGCAAATTTCAATGTTTTTGGGTAAAATTTTAATTTTGTACTAACGTGCCTCCAGCCGCCTTCTTAATGCTTACTTTGCATCCAAATAGCTGCTGGGGCTGTTATTTGGCTTAATCTTTAAACAACATTTTTTAGGTCGAGCCTAGACAGCGCATGCGCTGTCGCAAGACCTGTAGTAAATAGAATATCGAGGGTAATTTCTCCTGCTGCTTGCCATTGGTTAACTCTGGCATTGCTGTTGTTCTCTCGCTTACTGTTCGCTGGCGATCCCATACGTCACTTCCGTTTTTGGAGGAAGCAGCACCGACCAACTACAGTTTCCCTACACTGCGAGTGTTTATATATTATTTTGGGGACTACTTTTTTTTAGGTCGAGCATCACACACACACGCATACATAATCAGCACGGCGCCCTTTCACGAGCGCCGCGCTGTTAATGGTTTCATTGTTTCCTCCACCCCCGCTCTCCGCTCTCACTCCCCCCTCCCTTCTCCCCCTCCCTGCTCGTCAATCACCGGGCTCCAGCTTATGTAAACAGCAGGCGCCTATCTTTATGCGTTGCTCACCACAAATGCAACGTTACGCTTTAACTTACAATATTTGAATTGTGCCTCATGGCGCCTTTTTACAAACTACTTTTTTATTTAATTTACAAGTGTGTGACACGCATACATACATTATTTGCATGGCGCCCTTTCACGAGCGCCGCGCTGTTAATGGTTTGATTGTTGTCTCTTTCCATGCTCCTCCACGCCCGCTCTCCGCTCTCACTCCCCCCTCCCTCCTTGTCTGTCACCGGGCTCCAGCGTGTGTAAACAGCAGGTGGCTATCTTTATGCGCGGCTCACCACAAATGCAACGTTGCGCTTTAAACAGCGCCACACAGTGTTGGATTTAACATAGCAGCCACACACCTTTCTTTTGTGCTGCGTGGCTCGCCTAAAACAACTTTTGAAAATCTTTGTTTTCAAAAGCGGAAAAATGCCAGCTTTAACATTGGCGCCCGTGTTCCCATTTTCAGCAGTTCGGTGTTGCCGCTTTTCTTGCGTGCAAAAGACACACAATTGATGGACAGAATGCAGAACAAATCAAAACATTCACCCCCAGTCAAGAGATCTGGGTTAAATCCATCATTCTTTTGCTCACCATGCCACCCCAGTTTAAACCTGGCCATATGCAAATCAGTCTTGACCCTGAGCACGGCTGTTGTGTTGCCTGGACGTAGGTAGCGCCAACATCCCTGGACCCCCTGCACACATACCGTACAGAGGCAGAACATTTGCTCACTTATCTGCTGTATACCTCGAGAGTTTCACACCACCCCTCCCTTTTCACAGCGTGGGCTGCAGCGCTGCCTGGCTCACACGGAGTGGCACCGGAGAGCCTGCTTATCTTGCCTCCCACAGGATCCTCCCTCCGCAACAGCTGTCATTGATCGTGAGTAGCAACTGATGGACTTATAGTTGGTGCACAGAACAGTAAACACCCCTTTTGTGAAGCCTCATTCGAGTTTACTACGGCGCTCGCATTAAGCACTACATGTGTTGTAACATATTTCTTTAGGGATAGCTTCCTTAGCTGCCGGTGAGTGCAGCTCTGCAATGGCTCTTACTGTTTCATTAACTTTAAAAAATCTGCCCACGAGTCAAACGTTCTTGGCTTCCTGTCTGCTATCTGCACGCAAATGTCAGAAGAGCTATGTCATCTTTGTAGGAAAGGTGCGTTTTTAGGTCTCGGCTGGCGATAGCAGCGCGCATGCTCTGCTCTCGGCATTCAAGAGCTTCTTGGAATCAATACAGATTCCGAAGCTCTCGGAGGCGGAGTTGAAGCCCCGCCCATCTTTTTAATTGGGTAGCGAAATCTTCCATGCAAAACGCTGGCTTCTGATTGTAAAGGAGGCTTCTTAGTCCCTCCTTGTTGCCGCCTTGTCTCCTTTTGGCCCCGCCCACTGGGATTGGATCGTTTACTGGCGGCGTGACACTCTCTCCTTCATTAGTCGGTACGCACTTTTTTCTTCACATTCGGCTTTGGCAAACTCATCCGCGTGTTTATTTTCGCATCGCGCTTTCACTTAAAGTGAAAGCGTAATTTGAAAATAAACACGCGGCTGCCTTTGCGGTACCGTGCTTGTTTTACTTGCTAAATAATGGCGGCCGCAAGTCTTATCCCACGCGACTCGGCCAACTCGTTTTTTTTAATTTACATAATAAATATTGACGCCGCACATCTTGTTTTCTCATGTATTTATTTTCTCGCCTTTTGTCTATGATGTCAGCGCTGCTTTGGTTTAATGTTTCGCTTTACATGTTCCCACTTTTTTTCTTTATTATTGTAACATAAGTATCGGCTTTGATTCATTGCCTCTGTCACAGGACCACCCCAACAAAATGATAATGTATCCCTCTGGGACAGGCACGGAGCTTGAGAACCCCAGCACGCAATGACGTGCTGCCCAATGGCATGTCCGGTCACTGAATGTTAGACCCGCCTCTCCCACGGGATTAAAGGTTCAAGTGCTTTGGCTATGGAGCATCAAAATGGCTGAAATTCTTCTCAAGCCTTTTCATCGCATGGTTAACTTGAGTGGGAAGTGGAGGCTACGCTGATCATACATTCCTTATTAATAAGTTACATATTTTACATTAACACGGAAGTATACATTAAAACGGGAGTTGGAAACGGATAGGCCTCATCATGCATTCATTTACAATGTGTATATAAAAAGCAGTGCCGCACTGGCTATAAAAGTTAAAACATAGTTTCTGAACTCCCAAACACGCGGAAGCCGAGGCCTCAATCGCATCTCCGTGATTGAGCTACAGATGGGCGTGCTACTGAAAGCTCGAGCCAGGCTCGGAGTCCTGAGAGAACCTCCAGCCCATAACGAGCCGAGCTCTCAAGTGGATTCTGCCTGTCACCTTCACTCCACTCAGGATGTTTAGTTTCGGCCACAGCTCCCAACTCTGAGCCTGTTGCTGCATGAGTTTACAATCTTCAGCCTGCGAGAGCCAGCTACATTCACTGGCCTGTGTTCACCGGCGTATGCCTGGTCATTGGTTCCCAGAGTTTGGGATTCTCCCTAGTAAACTGATGTTCTGCCATGCCCGAGCTCCTGTTGAGCAGTCTGCTGCATTTCATTTTATCTTTTAAGATTCGTGTCGGCTCTCAGTCGAAAAATGCTCTGCCGGCCCCCTAGAGGTGGATGGATTCTGCCTGGCACCTTCCCTCTACCCAGGGTGTAGCGTTCCAGGCAGAGCTGCTGACTTTGACCCTGTAGCTGCTTGTGTTTGTAATTAGCAGCCTGGGGGAGCCAGGTTTGAGTGTCAGCGTGGGATCACCATCCTGTGATTCTGGGCAAATCACTTAATCTACCCTGCCTCAAATTATGAATGTGACCTACTCAGGGCTTTAAGTGGGATGAAAAACCTTGGGTGTCACTCAAAGGGGCGTGGCCAATGTAATTAAGGGCGTGTCTTAAAAACAGTAAGCTAAAAATCTGTGCTTAGCATAGTGTGTCCCCCGACTTCTATTTTGCTGTTTCTGTCATTGCACCCAGATATATGATACAACAAGTAACATCATACCTACAACAAGTCAGGACTATTGGTTTTGTCAATAGTTGTCAGTTGCATAAGATAAATAAGCAGCAACTATGGCTTGTATATAATATTGAAAAAGCTTCCACTTAAAGCCCTGGTGACACCACGACAATGTTGCTGCTCCTGAGTTTCAAAAATAGAAGGGAAATCCAGAGAGAAAATGACACTCTTTAAATGATTTCCCTTCCCCTACAACGCTCACCTGCCATGACGTCATGCCGTAACTTCTCCACTAGTGAGAAGTGAGCAGCGCACATGATGTGCCTGCTGTCACTGCAGTCCGGAAAAAACGGACCGCCTGTGCCAGGGCACAAAACAGAGCCCGATAGAGACCCGTTTCGAGGCCTCCTTTAACAAGCATTAAAAATGCAATAGGTATCGCCTTTTATTAAGTTAAAGCCATTTGCTTTGCTAATGGTATTGTATAGCAAAGCAAATGGTTTTAAATTAATCAAAGGCGAGACCTATTGCATTTTTAATGCTTGTTTTTCAGATGTGGACGAAATGGCTTTCTTTGTCTCTATTGATTATAATAAATAAACAAAGAAACGCACTTGCATAACAGGCTTAAACCTTGTCCTAGTTTAGTGGCCCACAGCTTGTTTGAAAACAGTTAATGTTTATAAAGAACTAAACTCCTATTCTCCACGGGTCTGTTTTTATAAAACTGTAAAAATGCAACCTCTCTTCCTGTTCTTTGATTTTGCTAAATATAACCCATGTTGACCTTCAAGCTGTGAAAGGGAGTCTGGAGAAGTACAGAATAGATAAATGTTGTAGTGAAATGCCAAAATAAAGCGCCACTGTGAACTATTTGTACAACGTTTTTGTACTATAGTTTCTTTGACATTTTGTTGTTTTTCGCATGCTCCTAGTGTTTGTTTACCCATCTTTAAAATCGAGCCACAGTAGTGAATAACTTACTTCACTGATGTGCTTAGGTACCAGTAATTTGATACTTTTACACACACTAAAATTACTTTTGCGGGTGATGAATGTGTAAGAGCTTGTGATGCTTTTTAAAGTGTCAGTTCATGAAACACTTTCGTGTATATGCTACATACGATTTCCATCTGGATTGCAAAACCGAACAAACACAATGGCTCATAGACCATGTCACCTGTGAGACGCCAGTCAGTGTTGGCTTTTAGTCAGAAGACCTGCATTACATAACATTTGATTATATTTCCCTCATTCTTTTTGTTTGCTTGTTGGTGCATGCAGATCTGCATATCAGTGGGTGAGCACATAAATGAAAGGCATTGTCATTTACAATGCCAATAACTTAAACTCTTTCAAATGCGAGACCTATTGCATTGCAAATGCTTGGTTTTTTTTGGCCTCTTGCACTCTTTAACTGCTTTAAAAGTTCTGGCTTCTGGGAGTTTCATCAACCTCCACACTTCCTGCACTTCTTTAATTTAAAAAGGAGAGAGCTTGCACTCCTCAGCACTGCTACAATACATTTAATGGCGGAGAGTACCAGCGCGTCTCGGGAACAGGTACTCTGAATAATTTACATTTAAAATACTGTTACAGGGTTAGAAGGGTCTAAGAGAGATCCATGTAAATAGAGTGGCAGCGATAAGCGCCCACCACCTGCAACCACTGGTACAAATTAGGCGCTATAGATAGTTTATCCGATTCTTGTTTGAGGTGTGCTTTCTCGTAACTACTTTTCATTGGGTAGGCTCAGGACCCGTAAGCTGCTAAATGACGACGTGTCACGCGAGGCTCCTTCCTTATTAGTAAACCACCCCAGGGACTCCAGTACTTGTACTGATTACGGAGTATTATATAGCGCGAACTTGACCCGAATCGGGTATCAGAGCGCTTTACATAGCACCAGTTGCGTTACATGAGGACACATTCATTTTTGTTAGGCACGGGGAGATTAAGTGATTTGCCCAGAATCACAGGATGTTCAGCGTCATTGCCGAGACTGAACCCAGTTCCCCAGATTCGAGGTCGACCGCCCTAGCCGTTAGGCCAACTCCTCTCCCCAATTGAAGCAGCACGTCTACCAAAGTGCCTCAGCGCCTTCATGCAGCACTGGCGGATATTCCAGTACCGGTACTACAGCCATGTGTACCTCACCCCTGTGACCTGCAGTTTATCTGCACCTACTCACAGCAATCCCGACGCACCTTGAGTCTGACCTTCAGCATCCTGTGACCTTCTAGACCTGGACACCCCATGCAGCTCTACCGATGCACCTCAATCTGGACCAGAGCACCTATGGTACTGGGGCCAAGGGACACACAGGTAGGATGTCACCCCGTACTGGGACCTGGCCAACAGGATTCCCTTCTAGTCCAGTACCGAGAAGCGCAACATCTGTCATTGCACCTCTGTCCTCACCTGCAGTATATGATGCTTTTTCAGACTGGAATCACAGGGCTCCGCCAGTGCTCCTCAGGCCTAATGTCTCTATAACTAGACTTCCTGCACCCAGCCCAAGGGCTGTCAGTGGCGCCCCCTCTCTGTGGCACCTGCGGCTCCAGCCTGCCGCTTCTCCATCCTTCAGGGTCTGTATTTCTGTCAAACCCTTTAAATTTCCATATCCTAATAATAGTTTATGCGAAAATAAGCAACTCGTCTCTTCGTTTCCGGTGGATCGCCTGGGAAGGGCCCCAACCTTCTCTGATACTTCGGAATCTGAGGGTTAACATTGGTGAAAACTTGGGTTTTATGCCTCCGTCCGCATTGCCTTTCCTCTCGGGGGAATTTGGAATTGGCCACGTGTGCGCTCCACAGGCAACTGGTGCTTGGAATCAATTAGGATGGCCTTTAGAATATGTAGATTTTATCAAAAAGGAGCCATTATTACATTGCCTTCGAGATAGAGTACCATCGCACCAGCGCTGGACACATCTGAGCTGCAATGGACGGCGAAGCTATTTATCGAATAATTAATTAAACAAGCATTGGTAAATGCATTAGGTTTGGCCTATATGATTAATAATACACAGATTTTTGTTGTAGATTGCTGAGTAGTTGTACAATATCAGTTACAGAGAGCCTGCTAAAATGGTACGACTTGTTTATATACAAAAAGCAATATATTGTGCTGTTACTTGTGATATAGTGCAGGTAAGTATTAGCTAAATTTGAAAAAAAATAAACGAAAGAAGGAAATAATAGAAGTAATTGATGTAATAGCAATATTATGTGTTTAGAAGAGCTATGACTACTTTTGGCCCGGTGTCACTACACCTACTACACCATTCAAATCACAACATTATTCCTTGTAAAGTAACTGCACTTGTGACTACCTGTTTAGTAGTAAAATATAGCAATATTAGGTGTTTAGTGGGGTGCAGAGAGCTTTCGGTCCTGGTGCTACTGCACCTGCTGCACCATTCAAATCATGACTCTAGTGCCTGAAAGATAACTGCACTAATGACTGCCTGTTTAGTTGTAAAATAAAGAAATAATAGGTGTTTAGTGGAGTTAGAACAACTTTTGGATCGGGTGCCACTGCAGCTGCTGCACCATTCAAATCATGACCCTGTTGTCTGCAAGGTAACTGCACTTGTGACTGCCTGTTTAGTTTTAAATTTTAGCAATAAACTGGGTTTAGTAGGGTCCCTAGAACTTTTGGCCCCAGTGCCACTGCACCTGCTGTACCATTCATATCAAGTTCCTTTTAACTGCAAGGTAACTGCATGTGTGACTTCCTGTTTAGTAGTCAAATATAGCAATATAATGTGTTTAGAGGAGTTCTGACAACTTCTGGTGCTACTGCACCTGCACCTGCTGCACTATTCAAATCATGACCCTGTAGTCTGCTAAGTAACTGAACGTGTGGCTGCCTGTTTAGTAGTGAAATATAGCATAGCTCTTGTTTATTAACTTTATTTTTACCGTGCAATGTTTATTACAACAGTTTATCATAATGACCAAATAGATTATCTTGAAAGAAATCAACCCAATAATGTCTACAAAGGGCAAAGAAAGGTACTGATGCGTGAATAGGAAAGCCACAAACGTTCTAAGGCTAAAGCATCTGCTTTACACAACTAAGTAATAACAAGCATTTGCAATGCAATAGTTTTCGCAATTGTGAGATTTTGAGCAATTGGCTTTGTAAATAACAATGCGTTTTATTTCTGTGTTGAAAAAAACCTGAAATAATAAAAGGCAGTCATTTACAATACCAATAGGTGAAAGTTTTTAAGTTGCGAGACCTATTGCATTGCAAATGAATCCAAACAATTATACTAGTTGAATGGCCCTGTATGTGGTGTTCTGTTATTGCTGAAATGACAGTAGTTCTGTGACAGCAACAAATTATCTGTTTATAGGGATAGATGAATGGGTTTTTGCTGTGGCTGCGCTGCCACTATGTCAAGCACTTCTGAACACCTGTGGCTGTGACTTGATCCTCAAAGGTAACACTAAGTACTGGTAAGTTTTTAAGTACCACAAAGCAAAGGTACTAAACTAGACGTGGCATAGGAAAAGAGGCGAGTACCATAGGTAACCAACAATGAAAAGATTCAAATTTATGAGAAACACCAACTTCAGAGAGGGCCAGGTGAGAGGATAGCAATGACAGACAGCACTTCAGGAACAAGCACCTATAGAAAGAATGTAAAAACTGCAATGCATAAAGTAACTGGTATCATCTACTGCAGAAACAGAATTCTCTAACTCATTGTGGCACATGGATTCATTCAACATGCCTAATCAATAACCACACTTTGTTAAATTGTTGCAACGGATCGATCCTGTTTAGACCAAGGAAGGGTTTACCATCCCCTCTGCACTTCAAAAGAATGGACAGCCAATAACAATATTTCAGATTGACTGCGTTCAAGTGCCGAGATCATCCCATCTGCAAAACTAGTTACGGTTGAGAACCTTTGTTGGAAACAGGAAGAGCAGATGGTAATGAAATGATAGAAACAAGGATATATGGGATTCAGGCAATATTGATGCCATAAATTCCCAAATCTCTTAGATGGAGCGGTTCATCAGTGTTAGTTTCGTGAAAACCATTATTTTCCCTATTGCAGAGTGAAAGTCATTATACAAGAAGCAAACTACAAGTACAAAAACGTTAAGGATAAAACTGGATTGAAGGGCTTCTCCGGTGCACCGGTAAACTTCACAGCTGTTACTTTAGGAGTCTACCCCTGCTCCACCCCCTTCCACATGACACACAGCCTTCTGCCCGCTGCACACCAAAACATTTCTACTCTGAGACCCGGTTTGCCACCATTTCCCTTCCCCTCATCTAATCGGAGCCTAAGTAACATGACGTGCAAAGGGCACTGATTAAAAAACACAAAAACGCTGCATACTATAAATGTCTAGATACAACTCGCAGCCAAACACACTGTTGACCAAAAGCAGTCTGTAGCCGTACGTAAACCGAAACCACGCCATGCACAGCCGTGCATAAACAAACAAAAGCAGGCGGCAGCTACCTTTAGTAAAGTGAAAATGCGCTGTGCCACACACTAGCATTAAATTAAATAAACAAGTAGTCCTCAAATAACACTTACTAATTTAAGGGAACTGTAATTGCCCAGTGCTCCTCGCGAAAAACCTGAACGAATAAGGAGCAAGGAAATAAAAAACGACGCACTAATTAACCAATTGCAAAAAGCATGCCAGAATGCCAGATTACACTCCGTAAAGTGATTACTGCAGGTCTTGCGCATGCGTGCTGATGCTCGACCTAAACATTTAAGCTTCTTACAATTTCCATACAGATAGCTGCAGTATTTGGACCCATGGTAGGTGGGCACCGATGGAACTCTACCAACCCCAGGCATTTTTTAAGGTTAACGATGCAGTGAAATCTGCATTGATCTCACTAGGTTTCCTTGCCCAGGATGCCTGGCAGATTTGTATTTTTGCAGTTTTACATAGCGCAAACAATACCCGACGGTATTAGAGCCATTACATGGGCACCAGTTAGTTTACACATGAGCACATGCATTTTTGGTAGGCATGTGAAATTTAGTAATTTGCACAGAATCACGTGATGCGGAGACGAAGCCGAGGCTCGAACCTGGTTCACCAGCTCCAAAGTCGGCAGCTCTGCCCGTTACGACACATGTAGAATGCTCTATTTGTACATACCTATGTGATAAAGAACTTTCAAAACAGCAATATTGGTCTGAATAAATATAAGAGCACGTTTAATCACTTGGATTTTCAATTTCCACATTTGGTCGCCGAGAAACAGATGAAAACAAAAAGAGGAAAAGATTAGCCAGAGATGGCAGAGGATAAAGAAGGATAAAGTCCAAAAAGAGGGAACAGAAAGACGCAACAAAGTACTGAAAAATGCTTTATCATTTCCACACCTGTTTTGTTCCAAACAAATGTTTAGTTATCAGAGGCTTAAGGTCTGTTTTATGTGCATGAGAACTGATTACAAAACAGCGTTCAAAAATTTAACACAATTTGAAAACACTGACCTCGAGTGAGATTTTGATTTGGGCTAGGACTATAAACATGTTCTGTGGCAGTTTGCCTTATCTTCTAGATTCGCATAATTTTCACATAGGTATTAAGGATGTGTTCAACATTCTAAACACCTTCATGTCATTGCACTGTAAACCATGCACAGCAAAACACTGTAGCCAGAGACATGGCACGAATGCCGACTAATCTGTCTTGCCAGGCCTAGAGAGTGGAGGCCTACGGAGAGTGAGGTTACTGCTCCTTGTAACGCAATAGCTGGCTAATTCTGTAAGGGGCACATGCATCAAAGGTTTTGCGATCGCAAACGGTGCGATTCGCAAAAATCGGCCGTTTGCGATCGCAAAATTACCTTTTGCGATGCATCAAGGGTCAAGGCCCTCGCAATTTGAGAATTCGCAATTAATTGCGAATTCTCAAATTGCGATTGCATTTAAGGAATCGCAAATTGAGATTCCTTAAATGCAATGCATTAAAGTAAAAAAATTAGCGATTTCGCTAATAGGGCGCAAATTACCATGAAGTTGAACTTCATGGTAATTTGCAAAACTGTGAAAAATGCACTAAAGTGCATTTTTCAAAGTTCCATTTTACACACACACATGCCCTTGGGGCATGTGTGTGTGCAAGATGTACTCATATGCAGATTTCAGGGGTGCAACAGGGGGTCCCTTTGACACCCTGGCACCCTTGAAGTGCATTCTCAATTTGCGATTCTCTAATTGCGAATCGCAAATTGAGAATGTCTTCCCATTCATTCCTATGGGCCTCTAGGCCCATAGGAATTGATGGGGAGGTATTCCTTAATTGCGACTCGCAATTAGCGAGTCGCAATTAAGGAATGTTTAGGAATCGCTATTTTTATAGCGATTCCTACATGCATAGGCTTTTGCGATTCCTTAATTGCGATTCCTTAATAATCGCAATTAAGGAATCGCAAAAGCCTACCTTGATGCATGTGCCAGTAAGTGTGCTTGCTTTCAGATGCATTGGCCAAGAACAAAGCCCTAACTCACATGGTTCCATTTATTATGTGTGCTCTCATTTCAAGCAGTTTCCCAAAGATGTTTACTGGTAATAGAACAGTTTATGAGATAGGCTAAGTCAATCTCAGCAAAGGAACTGTGAGTAAACAACAAATAATACAAATTATTTTGTATAGCCCTTCATACCTCTCTTTTGCAGTGTCTAAATGCCCTAATCAACAGATCTTAATACTAGAGAATGACATGCACGAAGACAACTGTATGTTTGCACGTGTGCCTGCCTGTGCAAAATAAGCTGGTTTGCCAAACATTAAAATGTAAACGAGCATCACATGAAAAGATAATAAAATGAATGAGCAATTGAACATTGCTCTAATTATCTTGAACTTTTCACAGCAGCTGTCAAAAGAGCAACGTGTTTTGAAAGAAACCACTCTTAGGCACCATGACCTTTGGGCCTTTATTCACTGCATCTGCTTGCAGTCAGCACTTTTAGATTTACACATTTTGTTTAAAGAAATGTTATGTTACTGCATTACTGCACATTTAAAGGTGTTTGAAAGAAGGAACATCAGTGTGTAAGACTTTAAGTAACTGATGTTGGAAGACTGAAATTCATGAACATTAAATTCCTCATTTCACACACTAGCACTAAATTAAATAAACAAGTAGTCCCCAAATAACACTTACTAGTGTAAGGGGACTGTAATTGACCCGTGCTCCTCACGAAAAACCGGAAATGATTAATCGGAGCTCTAACGAGTAAGGAGAAAGGAGACAAAAAACAACGCACCAATTGCGAGAAGCATGCCAGAATGTTCGAGATTACACTGCCTAGAGGAATTACTGGAGGTCTTGCAGACAGCGCATGCACGCTGATGCTCGACCTAAAAAGGAAGGATTCCAGCGTACTATTAGAAGCGGTCTACCTTCTCTATAGGAAGAGATCTTATCTTGACAGTGAATGGGGCTTAAACAGTGTGAACCGCTTTAGTTGAAATATCGTAAATGTGTACATCCAGGGGAAGTGTAAAAAAAAAAAGTTCCACACACAAGCGAAGGAACACAGTAATTCGGCCATGGGAACTGATAAGAGCCCTGTTAGAAATGGGATCTCTAGTTGGCAAGGGCTTGCACCTTTGTCCAAGTAGGGACCCTTCTTCCTAGTCAGAGTAAGGGTTGTTACACTCGTGAAGTAACCCCTGCTCACCCTCGTGGTAGCTTGGCACGAGCAGTCAGGCTTAATTCAGAGGCAGTGTGTAAAGCATTTGCACATAACCAACAGTAATACAGTGTAAGCACTACAAACGGACACCACACCAGTTTAGAAAAATAACCAATATTTTATATACTCAAGACAAGACCAATTACGACAAAAATCCACAATACTGTACTTTGAAAATGAATGCTTGATACGATAACTTCTTCTTTGCAAGAATAGCACAAAAGCAAAGTTCGTACGAGTCGGTAGCTCCGTCCGAGCCTACCGTGATGCTGAAAACCACAGAGTCTAACAGTTCCAGCCGACCGCGTCGATACGGGCCAGCAGAGTCGTGAGCAGACTCGGTCACAGTACCTTTTCTCGTTGTGGCTGGTACGGAGTGTACGAGCCGGTCGGCGGTCGTCGCGGTTGCGGTGCAAGACGGAGCGATGCAAGGTGCGGTGTCCCTCGGTGCGGTGCAGGCAGCGGCTCGATGAGCGTCGGGCAGACGGAGTCGGTGAGTCCAAGGCGTGCGATGCAGGGCGAGACGATGCTCGATGCGGTGCTGACAGGTTGCGATGCAGGCGACCTAGCCGGAGTGCGGGAGCTGGCGTCGGACAGCGGTGCGAGTCGGAGCGGTGCGTCGCAGACGTGCGAGCGGTGCCCCAAAATGCGGTGCGGTCTCGACTCTTGAGCCAGTTGCAGCGACAGTGTCGGTCTGGTCCGGCTGGCCCAGTGAAGCGATGCGAACTGCGGTGCCCACAGGTCACGGTGCAAGCAGCGGCTCGATGTTGCCGGCGTCGGACGTCGCCCACGGTGAGACCAGGGTTGCGATGCGAAGCGGGGCGATGCGGTCTGCGGTGCAAACAGGTCACCGGCCAGGGATGGATTCGGTTGACGGAGTCGGTTGCAGTTCCCTTCCTCTGTGGCAACTGAAACAGCGTTCCAGAAGCGGTACCCAGAGGCTTGTGAAGTCTTTGTAGTCCCTGAGACTTCTTAACAGGAGGCCAGCTCGGTTCCTGGCCCTTGGAGATACTCAGCACAAGATTGTAGAAAGTTCAGTCCAGTCCTTTCACTGCCCAAGGCAGAAGCAGCAGCTGCAGGCCAACCCAACAAAGCAACAACACAGCAAAGGGGCAGTACTCCTCCTGGCAGCTCTTCCAGCTCTTCGTCTTGGCAGGTTCCTTGATTCCAGCGAGATCTAAATTCATGGGGTCAGGGCCCCAATATTTATATCCCAAATTCCTTTGTTCTCTGAAGGCAGAGAGGCCTTCGCCTAGTCCAAACCAGTTCTGGAGCACTTTGTTGACAAGTCTCCGTCCCTTCTTTCAGTGAGTAGGCCAGGGACATCAGACGCACCACAGGAGGTGGAGCCAGCATTGTGGAGGGAAGGCACTGTCCTATTCAGGGCCCAGGTGCGACCCCTCCCACCCATCTACAGGTCGATCTGGCTATTCAGCCCTGCGCTGACTCACCCCGTCTCCTGGCATCCCCCAGCCCCTGTCACTCACATTCCAGACAAGGAATACACAACCTTGCAGAGGCAGGCTTGGATGGTTAGGCAAGAAAATACCCACTTTCTAAAAGTGGTATTTTCAAACGCAGAATGTTAAAACCAACTTCACTAAAAGATGCATTTTATCATTCTGAGTCCAGGCATACTAAACTCGAATTTCTACCATGTTCCCGGGGTCAGTTAGGATTATAAACTGTAATAATCAAAACTGCCCGTTCTGGCCTAGGGGGAACAGGTAGCCTTGCAATAGTGAAACGTACTAGGCTGTAATTCACTATCAGGACATGCCGCACACACCCGGGCATGTCCTACCTTTCGCCTACACCGCACCCTGCCCACAGGGGTACCTTGGGCCTACCTTAGGGGTGACTAACATGTAGCAAAGGGAAGGTTTAGGGACTTGCAAGTGTGTGCACTTGCCAAGTCGACATGGCAGCCCCAGGCTGCGCACAGGCTCTGCGATGGCAGGCCCGAGTTACATTTTACGGGCTGTTTGCGTGGGTGGCACAATCCAGTGCTGCAGCCCACCAACAGCATTTGGTCTATAGGCCCTGGCACTCGCAGTGCACTTTACAAGGGACTGACAGATAAACCAAATAGGCCAATCATGGAAACACCAATCCATAACACATTTTATACAGGAGCACTTGCACTTTCCCACTGGACCGCAGTGAGGAAAGTGCGCAGAATCATCACACCAGCAAAAACAGAGTCAAAACCGGGAGGTCAGAAAGCAAAAAGTCAGGGGAAACACACCAAAAGATGCCAAGTCTAACACATGTCCCCTCCAGCTGAAAGTAGGGAGAACTACCCAACCCCATTGGAGTTCTCTTCACTAAGGCGGAAGAACCTGGACAGACCATCTGCGTTGGCGTGTTCTGTACCAGGACGGTGTTCCACCGTAAAGTCCATTCCCTGTAGGGAGATGGACCACCTCAGCAGTTTTGGATTCTCACCCCTCATTTGCATCAACCATCTGAGGGGCCTGTGGTCTGTCTGAACCCGGAAGTGAGTCCCAAACAGGTATGGTCTCAACTTCTTCAGTGCCCAGACCACAGCAAAAGCTTCCCTTTCTATGGCACTCCACCTCTGTTCCCTGGGAAGTAGTCTCCTGCTAAGGAAGACTACAGGCTGATCCAGGCCCTCTTCATTCAGTTGTGAGAGCACCGCTCCCACACCATGCTCTGAAGCGTCAGTCTGCACGACAAATTCTTTGGAGAAGTCAGGTGCCTTGAGCACGGGCGCCGTGCACATGGCTGCCTTCAGGGCATCAAAAGCTTTCTGGCAGGACTCAGTCCAGATCACTTTCCTGGGCTGCCTCTTAGAGGTCAGCTCTGTTAAGGGGGCAACGATGGTGCCATAGCCCTTAACAAATCTCCGGTAGTAGCCGGTGAGACCTAAGAAGGCTCTCACCTCTGTCTGGGTCTTGGGGGCTCCCAAGCCAGAATGGTGTCAATCTTGGGTTGTAGGGGTGCCACCTGGCCGCTTCCTACCTGGTGCCCCAAGTACACCACAGAACCCTGCCCGATCTGGCACTTACTGGCCTTGATCGTGAGGCCTGCACCTTGCAGAGCCCTCAACACTTTCTCAAGGTGCTGTAAATGTTCTTCCCAGCTGGAACTGAACACAGCAATGTCATCCAGGTAGGCGGCACTGAAATCCTCCAGCCCAGCCAACACCTGATTGACCAACCTCTGAAAGGTGGCAGGGGCATTCTTCAACCCAAAGGGCATCACCCGGAATTGGTAATGACCTTCTGGGGTTGAGAATGCTGATCTCTCCTTGGCCCCATCGGTTAAGGCAATCTGCCAGTACCCAGACGTTAAATCAAACGTGCTGAGGAACCGGGCAGCTCCCAATCGATCAATGAGCTCATCAGCTCTGGGGATGGGGTGCGCGTCAGTCCTGGTGACGGCATTGAGCCCACGGTAGTCCACACAAAACCGGAGTTCTGGAGTGGCACCGGGCGCCGCAGCCTTTGGGACCAAGACCACTGGGCTGGCCCAAGGACTGTGGGAGGGCTCAATCACCCCTAACGCCAACATCTTAGAGACCTCCTCCTTGATGCTGGCTCTGACCTGGTCAGTCAACCTGTAAATCTTGTGCTTCACAGGATGGCTGTCACCAGTGTCCACGTCATGGGTACACCAGTGAGTAACACCGGGGGTCAGAGAGAACAGTGGGGCGAACTGTCCCAACAACTGGCGACAGTCCCCCTGCTGCTCCTGAGTCAGAGTAGGGGAGAGGATCACACCCTCTACTGACCCATCATGCTCCTTGGTAGACAGGAGGTCAGGGAGAGGCTCGCTCTCTTCTTCCACCCCATCATCTGTCGCCAAGAGCATACTCACTTCGGACCTCTCGAAGTGGGGCTTGAGGCGGTTCACGTGAAGGACCCTCAACGGGTTTCTTGGAGCCTGCAAATCCACCAGGTAGGTGACGTCACTTTTGCGCTCCTTTACCTCATATGGCCCAGTCCACTTGTCCTGCAAGGCACAAGGTGCCACTGGGGCCATTACCCACACTTTCTGCCCAGGTTGAAATTCGACCAGAGTGGCGTTCTGGTCATACCATCTCTTAATTTCTTCCTGGCTTGCTTCTAGGTTCGCCTGAGCGAGTTTCCTGAAGCGGGCAGTTTGGTTTCTAAAGGCCAGCATGTAGCTAAATACATCCTGGGGAGTTTTCCTGGGAGCTGCCTCCCAGCCTTCCTTTACCAAACTCAGAGGTCCTCTGACAGGGTGGCCATACAGGAGCTCAAAGGGGCTGTACCCAAGAGACTTCTGAGGCACCTCCCTGTATGCAAAGAGTAGGCATGGCAAGAGGACGTCCCACTTACGCCTCATGGGTTCTGTTAGACCCTTGATCATGCCTTTCAAGGTCTGGTTGAATCTCTCCACCAGACCGTTTCCTTGTGGGTGGTAAGGAGTGGTGAACTTGTAGGTTACACCACACTCCTTCCACAGGGATGTCATATACTTCGATATGAAATTGGTCCCCCTATCAGAAACCACCTCTCTGGGGAATTCCACACGGGAAAAGATCCCCATTAACGCCCGGCCCACCACTGGCGCCGTCGTTGTCCTGAGAGGGATTGCCTCCGGGTACCGGGTGGCATGGTCCACCCAGACCAGGATGTACCTGTTGCCCATGGCTGTCTTGGGATCCAGTGGCCCCACAATATCCATCCCTACCCTTTCAAAGGGTGTTCCAACAACCAGAAAAGGTTGGAGAGGAGCTTTGACCTTCCTCCCACTCTTACCACTTGCCTGGCAAGTTTGGCAAGACCTGCAGTGTGCATCTGACTGCCTTCGCATTTGGGGCCAAAAGAAGTGGGTGACAAGCCTGTCAAAGGTCTTGTCCTGCCCCAAATGTCCTGCCAAAGGCACGTCATGAGCCAGACCCAGTAGGAAGGTCCTGAAGCGCTGGGGTACCACCAGCACACGGGCTGACCCAGGCTCAGCAACCTTAGGCTCACTGTATAGGAGACCACTCTCCCAGTAGATCAGATGTGACCCGGACTGATTACCAGCTGCCTGGTCTGCAGCCTGCCGCCGCAGACCCTCCAGAGTAGGGCACTCGTTCTGCTCCCTGCAGAACTCCTCCCTGGTGGGACCCCCTTCTTGCTGCCAATGGGTCAGCTCAGAGATATCTCCCAGTTCGGCTACTTGCTCCCCTGTAGGCACCGGGGCGTCCCCCTCGAGGTCCGCCTCCTCCCGGTCCGTGGGAACTTCGGGGGCCGGTTTCCAGCGCCCCCTGCCCTTTCTCTTGGCAGGGACTTGGGCCACTGTTTCAGGCTCCAAGTCCTCTTGATCACCCTTCTGGCCGCCATTGACCGAGTAGACACGCATGCCCACTCTGGCAACCCAAGCATCTCCAAGTGGGACCTGAGCTCAACCTCCTTCCATGAGGACTGCTCCAGGTCGTTTCCTAGCAGACAATCTACAGGCATGGTAGGGCTCACAACCACCCTTAAGGGACCTGAGACCCCCCCCCATTCAAAGGGAACCTGCGCCACCATACATTGGCGCTCTGAGTTGTCGACAGCAACTACTTGGTGGAATGCTCCTGGGACTACTTGCTTCTCAGACACCAGGTGACACCGGACTGAGGTCACACTGGCTCCAGTATCTCTGAGAGCCTCTACCCTGTTCCCATTAATGGTCACCCAGGTGCTATATTTCTTTGTGTTAGGGGGCACCTAGTTTCCTGGGACCATCTCACTGTCCCCTAGTGAGACAAGGGTCATTTCTGCGGGATCCCCACCCTCCTGTGGGCACCCCTCCTCCCCAAGCGCTACACTAGCCAACACTTTGGACTGTCCACCGGTGGGTGGCTGTGTCCCCTTCGGGCACTTGGGGTCCCCCTTAAAGTGACCTACCTGGTCACATGCATAACACTTGCGGGGGCCGGTCTCGACAGGCTTCCCTGTAGAGACCCCTTTCTTCTTATCACCGGGGGCTGGGAACCTTTACCCTGGGTACTAGTTTGGGGCCCTTTAGAGAACTCCTGTGCTTTACCCTTGTCCCCCCACCTTTCTGCTGGGGACCCTGCCCACCTTTGGCTGAGTCTCCCCCAAACGCTTTCTTGTGGACCCTGGTACTCACCCAGCGGTCCGCTTCCATAGCAAGCTTCCTGGGGTCAGTTAGCTTACTATCAACTAGGTGCTGGCGCAGATCTGCAAAACATAGACTAGACAAGTGCTCCCATGCAATCAAGTTGTAGAGCCCCTGAAAATCTGTTACACTACTGCCCTTCACCCAACCATCCAGAGACCTGCAGAACACATCCACACATTCCAACCAAGTGTTGACATCAGACTTCTTACTGGACCTGAACTGATCCCTGTACTTTTCAGGAGTAAGACCATACTTCGTGAGAAGGGCATCCTTCATGTCAGCATAGGTGAGGTGATACCCCTTACCCAAAGCTATCAGAGCATCCCTTGCTTCTTCCGGGAAAAGTGGCCACAATCCTGCTCCCCAATTCTCCTCAGGGACCCCATTCATGTGTATGGCTGCCTCAGAACCCTGGAACCACCTTTGTATGTCATCCCCCTTCTTGAACTCCTTGCCTACGTTCTTGGGAATGTGCACAATCCTGTCTGCCTTTCTGGACGAATTGCTGCCACCATCTGAGCCTGACTTACTCCTAAGTTCTAGCTCCTTCAGTTCTCTCTCATGCTCTAAGAGCATCTTCCTCTCCTCTATGGCCAATCTCTTCTCCTCCCGCTCACTCTCCAGCCTGAGCTTCTGCAGCTCGAACTGCCTTGCCTCCCGCCTGTCCTCCAGCTCCTCTGGGGACAGACTGCTGCTGCCTGACCTGGCGGGTTCCCCCCTACCCAAAAGCACATCTACCCTGGAAATAGGCTCCTCCACCTCCTCACTGAGATCACCAGGCTGCCCATTGGCATGTCTGGCTGCTACCCAGGCCCTCAGCGCCTTCTGTAGCTCCTCCTTCCTTGTGAGGCCTTTAATTTGGACTTTCAGGTTTTTACAAATCGCTCGTAACTCCTTTACGGCGTAGGACTCCAACCTGTCCTCCTCAAAGATAATTTCCAGGGATGCAACGGATGATGCAATTGATTCAGGCATGACAAAAGTCGTGAGTTGAAAACTGGCAAGATCAAAAATAGGCCAAAAGAAAAAGAACCAGTATGTGGTACGTAATGGTCTGCGATATGGTAGTAGTGCACACCAATCACTGTAAGTCAAGTGCAAACGCAAGTCCTATCCTCACCGCTGACAACCAATGTTAGAAATGGGATCTCTAGTTGGCAAGGGCTTGCACCTTTGTCCAAGTAGGGACCCTTCTTCCTAGTCAGGGTAAGGGTTGTTACACTCGTGAAATAACCCCTGCTCACCCTCGTGGTAGCTTGGCACGAGCAGTCAGGCTTAATTCAGAGGCAGTGTGTAAAGCATTTGCACATAACCAACAGTAATACAGTGTAAGCACTACAAACGGACACCACACCAGTTTAGAAAAATAACCAATATTTTATATACTCAAGACAAGACCAATTACGACAAAAATCCACAATACTGTACTTTGAAAATGAATGCTTGATACGATAACTTCTTCTTTGCAAGAATAGCACAAAAGCAAAGTTCGTACGAGTCGGTAGCTCCGTCCGAGCCTACCGTGATGCTGAAAACCACAGAGTCTAACAGTTCCAGCCGACCGCGTCGATACGGGCCAGCAGAGTCGTGAGCAGACTCGGTCACAGTACCTTTTCTCGTTGTGGCTGGTACGGAGTGTACGAGCCGGTCGGCGGTCGTCGCGGTTGCGGTGCAAGACGGAGCGATGCAAGGTGCGGTGTCCCTCGGTGCGGTGCAGGCAGCGGCTCGATGAGCGTCGGGCAGACGGAGTCGGTGAGTCCAAGGCGTGCGATGCAGGGCGAGACGATGCTCGATGCGGTGCTGACAGGTTGCGATGCAGGCGACCTAGCCGGAGTGCGGGAGCTGGCGTCGGACAGCGGTGCGAGTCGGAGCGGTGCGTCGCAGACGTGCGAGCGGTGCCCCAAAATGCGGTGCGGTCTCGACTCTTGAGCCAGTTGCAGCGACAGTGTCGGTCTGGTCCGGCTGGCCCAGTGAAGCGATGCGATGCGAACTGCGGTGCCCACAGGTCACGGTGCAAGCAGCGGCTCGATGTTGGCGGCGTCGGACGTCGCCCACGGTGAGACCAGGGTTGCGATGCGAAGCGGGGCGATGCGGTCTGCGGTGCAAACAGGTCACCGGCCAGGGATGGATTCGGTTGACGGAGTCGGTTGCAGTTCCCTTCCTCTGTGGCAACTGAAACAGCGTTCCAGAAGCGGTACCCAGAGGCTTGTGAAGTCTTTGTAGTCCCTGAGACTTCTTAACAGGAGGCCAGCTCGGTTCCTGGCCCTTGGAGATACTCAGCACAAGATTGTAGAAAGTTCAGTCCAGTCCTTTCACTGCCCAAGGCAGAAGCAGCAGCTGCAGGCCAACCCAACAAAGCAACAACACAGCAAAGGGGCAGTACTCCTCCTGGCAGCTCTTCCAGCTCTTCGTCTTGGCAGGTTCCTTGATTCCAGCGAGATCTAAATTCATGGGGTCAGGGCCCCAATATTTATATCCCAAATTCCTTTGTTCTCTGAAGGCAGAGGCGCCTTCGCCTAGTCCAAACCAGTTCTGGAGCACTTTGTTGACAAGTCTCCGTCCCTTCTTTCAGTGAGTAGGCCAGGGACATCAGACGCACCACAGGAGGTGGAGCCAGCATTGTGGAGGGAAGGCACTGTCCTATTCAGGGCCCAGGTGCGACCCCTCCCACCCATCTACAGGTCGATCTGGCTATTCAGCCCTGCGCTGACTCACCCTGTCTCCTGGCATCCCCCAGCCCCTGTCACTCACATTCCAGACAAGGAATACACAACCTCGCAGAGGCAGGCTTGGATGGTTAGGCAAGAAAATACCCACTTTCTAAAAGTGGTATTTTCAAACGCAGAATGTTAAAACCAACTTCACTAAAAGATGCATTTTATCATTCTGAGTCCAGGCATACTAAACTCGAATTTCTACCATGTTCCCGGGGTCAGTTAGGATTATAAACTGTAATAATCAAAACTGCCCGTTCTGGCCTAGGGGGAACAGGTAGCCTTGCAATAGTGAAACGTACTAGGCTGTAATTCACTATCAGGACATGCCGCACACACCCGGGCATGTCCTACCTTTCGCCTACACCGCACCCTGCCCACAGGGGTACCTTGGGCCTACCTTAGGGGTGACTAACATGTAGCAAAGGGAAGGTTTAGGGACTTGCAAGTGTGTGCACTTGCCAAGTCGACATGGCAGCCCCAGGCTGCGCACAGGCTCTGCGATGGCAGGCCCGAGTTACATTTTACGGGCTGTTTGCGTGGGTGGCACAATCCAGTGCTGCAGCCCACCAACAGCATTTGGTCTATAGGCCCTGGCACTCGCAGTGCACTTTACAAGGGACTGACAGATAAACCAAATAGGCCAATCATGGAAACACCAATCCATAACACATTTTATACAGGAGCACTTGCACTTTCCCACTGGACCGCAGTGAGGAAAGTGCGCAGAATCATCACACCAGCAAAAACAGAGTCAAAACCGGGAGGTCAGAAAGCAAAAAGTCAGGGGAAACACGCCAAAAGATGCCAAGTCTAACAAGCCCCCTTTTAAGATATATTAAATACAAGAGATTTCACAAGCAAGCAAGCGCTGGGCAGGCGAAACCTAAAAAGCAGCATGTTACTGTAGTACGTTTGTAAAGGTTTTAGTCTAAGAAAAGGTATAAATTGTTATACATTGTATATCTATGAGCATATATACACACATAAATATATATATATTAGGTCTACCTATCAGCAGATTTGGCTGTTTGTTGCTACATCTCTTGTCATCAATACATCAAAAAGAGCTCCAATGAAAGAGTGGGATTTGGGTCAGCCCTTTTCTACCATTGCCTATAAAGTATTGTTCATGGCTTGGATACGCTGTCCATCAAGAGTGGCATTATGAGGAAGCTTTCATTGCCCCCTTTGTGTTCCAATAAGATTTTGGCAACAGGATCAAATAATCCTTTTGTTAAACTGCTGATGCACCGCTGATGTGTCTCTTGAAAGTGAGATGCAGTTTGTGTCATTGATGTATTTAGTTTGCAGTACATTTATTTGGATGCCTCGGCCAATCCTTTAAAAAATGCAAAGTGGGATTCACAAATCCCCCTTGTACATTCATTTGTTTCATGACAACATGATTGGATTAATATCTTTTGTTGTCCAGAAAGTAAAGCCCTACAGGCTCACAGACGTAAAAATACAGTTAAGTACTAGCCCATAAACAGTATAAACTATGGAATGTTTGTCTTAAGTTCACCACTTTAAAAACAAGCCTCATCTTCTGTCTCCAATTCATAACACTCTTGTAGGGTAACTTCACTGTTCTAGTGCAATCTGTTGAACACAGGGGCCATTTGTAAATTATTAGTAGTAGTAACAATGAAAAGTGCCTACAAGCAATTGTATTAGTAAACTATTTTTTTTCTTTTCCTACAGGACTAGGATTTGTATTTTTCTAACTGTGAATTGTAAGTAACAAGTGTAAACAGTTTACAACATCAATATAAAAAAACTCATGCATAAAGAAAAAGTGCATTATTATTAACACTGAATTTCTAAGGCATCTCATTGCTATGATTTGTAAGAAAGCAAATGCTATAATGGTGTAAACCTTTGAAAAATGTCAAAAGTTATGTTCTACCATTCCTACTCTACCATACATAACCTAAACTACCCACCAGCCTTATTTACCATTGCAACTTGCCAAACCTAATCCATCACCCCATATAATTTCCAAACTTACCTAAAATACCAACCCATCACACACAGCTACTACACATCCCCCAACTTCATCTAACCTGCCATAACTATCTTTCCATACCTAACATATCCATCATACTTAACCTATCATGCATGACCTACCTAGTAGTCTGAGCCTATCACAGCTAGCCTACCCACCCTTCTATACATAACCTACCTAACATACTTAATTGATTGTGCCTACTCTACTGTACCTAAATAATCTGCCTGTCTGGTTACCATCGGTTCTTGCTAACTTGTTTTAGATTAAATTGAATTCATCATCTACTCACAGTTCCATGTGGAATTTCATATGGTAACACCTTTATCCCTTGTAAGCTGTGACAACTATTCGGCCCAGGACACTTTGCACTCTACTATTTTTTGCACTTTCTGTAAAAGACTAAGTATGCTTTTTATTGTCCCATTGCTCGTTGATACACAACTTGCACAAGTCTGAACGCTTTCTTTTATTTAATGTTGATAGTGGCTGTATTGACTTGTTTTAAACTAGCTCATTTTTTAATCTGGTTCTGTCTGCTTAAGGAATAGTTTATTTGCGGTATGATGAGTATTCTTGCGGGCTGTTCCATTGCTGTTTTAAAATTCTATATTCAATTCTTGCTTTTTTGTTATTGATTGTTCTTCCTATTTTTAGGTCTCGCCTAGGCAGCGCATGCGCTGTCTCTCCGAGACATCCAGTAATTCGTTTATGTGTTGAAACTCCACCTCTTGGCTCCTCTTGGCTTTTATTGGTTTGTACGGCTGTCAGCTTAAATCTGTTAGCTGTGACAGGTTAATTGGTGTGTTTGTTCCTCCTTTCTTAGTTTGGGAACGCCTATGCAGCACCACCTAACTACAGCAAACATGCTCCTATTGGGATGAAGTATTAGTTTTGGAACTTTTTTCTTTTTGGGTGCTTGCTTATTTTAAATGCTTTGGCGCAAACCCTCGATCCGGTGTGAAAATGCTTTTTCGGTTTCATTTCTGTTCTCCTGATGCGGTGTGAAAATTCAAAACAAACTTCACGTGAGAAAAGCGCTAACCCCCGATGCGGTCTGAAAATGCTTTGTTGCACTGCCTAACTACAGTAAACATGCTCCTATTGGTATGAAGTATTCGTTTTGGAACTTTCGATTTTGGGTGCTTGCTTATTTTAAATGCTTCGGCGCTAACCCTCGAAGCTGAATGGTTTTTCGGTTTCATTGCTGTTCTCCCGATGCGGTGTGAAAATACAGAAGAATAAATCTCACGTGCGAAATTTGTTTTTTAAATGCTTTTGCGCTAACCGCTGATGCGGTCTGAAAATGCTTTTTTGCACCGCCTAACTACAGTAAACATGCTCCTATTGATATGAAGTATTCGTTTTGGAACTTTCGATTGCTGTTCTCCCGATGCGGTGTGAAAATACAGAATAATAAACTTCACGTGAGAAAAGCGCTAACCCCCGATGCGGTCTGAAAATGCTTTGTTGCACCGCCTAACTACAGTAAACATGCTCCTATTGGGGTGAAGAAAGGCCTGTGTAGCATGTATAAACTGTCACTTTGAAACCTTAATATTGCAGAGCGCTCAGAAATGTTTAGTGTTGCTTAAACTAATTTAAGCAGAAAAGCAACAACTGTAGGCAGCTCCAAGGCTCCGCTTGGAATGGAGAGCAATTTGCATTAATTGTTGTGCTTTCACTCTGCCCCTTTTAAGTTTCTCATCAGCCGTAGCTGGAAAAGACCAGCTGTTGTGCTTCGATCGGAGCTGCTGCGACCGGGGTGCTCTGCTGCTCCATGTGTCTTTCGTTTTTAACAGACCATTTACATTTGTAAGAACCCCTTTTAGGGATAAAAAGTGTGTTTCAATATCAAACAACTTTTCTTGTTCACTCGCTTCTCTCCTACCAGTGCTTTACAGTCAGACTTCCCTCTCCCTGCCCTTGTTTGCACCACCCCAGCCGCCCTCCTTGGTCTTCCTGCTTCTTCGCAGGTCCCGCTCCCACCCATTTACAAACATGTTCTCTAAAGCACTGTCCATTAAAGCATACAAAACGTGGCCAGGTAAGTGTGAGCCCGGCGCGCTGTTGGCCATTTAATGAATTATCTTGTTTCTAGCTCTTCATATTCCGGCCTTGTCTCGGTTAATTGTTAATTATGCCTTCCTGCCTCTATAATGCCTCCCTGCGACGGGTGGGCAGTCCAGCCCCAAGGCTGCTCATCTACAGAGTAATCTCTCTCTGCTTGTAACTTTTCTCTTTTTTTCGGCAACATGGCAAAGTGTTATTACAACACAGGCGACACGTGCCTGCGCTCGCATAGGATCAGTATTGTCAAACAGATGAAAAATGGTGCTACCATATGTCATGAGTATAGTAGCATGGCAAAGACATATGTGTATTTACAACCTAGTCTTGAATTGCCAGTGCTTGTACATGAGAAGTGTAAAAGTGACAGTGCTTCCATATTGTGAATATTTCATCTCCACTCATACATCCCATTTAAAGCCACGCAGAATTGTTCCAACTGTCATCTAAAACTATAACAATTCTTAAGCAGCGAAGGTATTTTCAGATACATTTATTGCAATCAGGCTGTACTCGTATACTATCAGTTTAGTGTTGCAACAGTGCCGCAAAATTATTTTCGAAACTGGTTGCTAAAGACCTTTTACTCATATCATCACTACTCGGCTGAAAATGGAGACGTGCATGCGGTGTGAAAATACAGAACGATAAACCTCACGTGAGAAATATTGCTGTTCCCCCGATGCGGTGTGGAAATACTGAACATCAAACTTCACGTTAAAAATTCGTTTTGTAAATGCTTCTGCGCTAAACCCCGATGCGGTGTGAAAATGCTTTGTTGCACTGCCTAACTACAGTAAACATGCTCCTATTGGGATGAAGAAAGGCAAACTGAATAATGTCGTGGTTAGAAATGCCCTATTAGTGTTTAATTTTGTAACAAATTAAGTGCCGTGAGTCATATTATTTTGCAGCTTTAAGGTGCACTTTTATTTCCTTCTTCTAACAAACAGCATAAAATCTGTGTAAACAAAAAGCGGGTGTGGCTTTTGTTATGATCTACTTTCTTCCCCCACAAAGATGCCCCACACCAAGGTTGGCTTCACGTTCTTTATTCTCTAAGAATACTTCTTGCAGAAGAGCACCGGGAAACACGTCCGTACCGCTCCGAAATCGGGCGCTCACTCGCACCCAAAATGGCGGCCGTGCCCTGCGTCATCGCGCCTACGCGCAACCACTAGAGCGCGACACTACATATCTCCCTTCTTTACAAAACACAAAACATAGACATTAGAAGATAGTCCCAGAGTCTTTCGGCCTGAAGTTACTTCACTTCTCCCAAATCATAGTCTCTGTATTTGGCTGGTCTTACCACAAGTCTCCCTGCCCGTGTACGTCTTACCGGAGTGGAGGCGGATACTTCTCCCCTTCCCTCTGCTCTGCTTGCCAGTGTTTCTCCAAGTCCTTTTGGGCTCTCTCTCTCCGGAGTCCTGCTTTTGTCCTCCTGCCATTCCTCTGCGATTAGATTTTCTTCCTCGTCTTGCACCACCCTATTACCTTCTACCCCATGGTCCTTCTCATCTTCTCCTGGGGCTGCGTTTCCTGCAGGTGAACTTGGTTTCTCTTGTGTCCTTGATCTTTCCTCCCTGTCCCACTGCAGTATCTTGTTGCACTTGGACATGCGATCTTGCGACCAGACATTCCCGTCACTTAGTAAGGCTGCTCTGTTGTACACCTGTTCGACTTTCATGGGCAAGCTGTATTTGCTGTCTCCTTTCCTCCTTAATTGGGCAAGTTTGACTCTGACCCATTCCCCTTTTTCCAGGGACGTTCCCCTCACATTGCGTCTCTTATTGTACTGCTCTGTGTATGTTCTCTGGGCTCTCTCCAAGTTGTGGTGCACGACTGCCGGGGACCATTTACTCGTGACCGTCTTTTCTTTCCACGCTAGGTTGTCCTTAGTGAACGGTTCACGTCCCCTTAGGATTTGGAACGGGCTGTATCCTGTGCCAGTCGGTGTGATTCGGTAGGCCCACAGCATACTTCTCACCTCCTTCTCCCAGTCCTTCCCCACTCCAATTGCTGATTGGATGGAACCCATTATTACTCGATTAAATCTTTCGGCCAGACCATTCCCCGCCGGATGGTAGACCGATGTGTGCTTGATTTGGATGCCATTTCGTTCCATGTAACGGTTCCACTTATCTGATGTGAATTGAGGTCCATTGTCGCTCAAGATGGAACGAGGAATGCCCTCTCTGAGGAAGGTAGCTGTGAGAAACTTCAGCACTGTCTCTGTGTCCATCACCTCCTGTATGACCAGTTCGGGCCACTTTGAATACCTATCTATGAGGACTACAACGTATTTTGGGGTCCCCTCCGCATCCAACACCGGACCGAGAATGTCTATCGACAGTTCCTCCCAAGGGTTGGCTGGGTTGTCAAACTTCCCTAATGACGGGCGTAGTAACGTTTGTGATTTATCCGCTCTTTGGCACTGATCACATTCTCTTACATGCTTCTCGATTTGACTATCCATAGCGGGCCACCAGTACATCTGTTTGGTCCTCAACTTCATTTTTACGATGCCCAAGTGTCCTTCGTGCAACACTGCTAGTAGGTGTGGTATCAACGACCCGGAGGGAACTACTCTCTCTCCTCTAAACAGGAAGGTTCCTTGGTCTCCTACGGATAGTTCCTCCCTCACTTCGAAGAATTTCCTTTGTTCCGCTTTCAGGTGCCTTTTCTCTGGCCACCCTTGTAGTATGAATACCTTGATGTCTTCGAGGTCAAAGTCCCTCTCATAAGCTTGCTTCCATTCCTGACCACTTATCACATGTTCGTGATTTTCCGTGAATGCCACTCTGACCTCATCCTCGTCCGTACTTGCAGGAGCGTCCTCCATGGCTGAAGCTCGACTGAGGTAATCTGCCACTTTGTTCTTGGCTCCTGGGATGTATTCCACATCATACCTGTAGTCTAACAATTTCAGGGTCATTTTTGCGATGCGGGGTGTGGCGCTCGCAGGACGTTAGTACTTTGACGAGGGGTTTGTGGTCCGTTCTGAGTCGGAATCTTGTGCCCCATAGAAATTGGCGGAATTTCGACATGGCCCATACCACTGCCAGCATCTCTTTTTCTATCACGCTGAACTTCTGTTCTGTTGGTGACAATGTTCGTGACGCAAAGCTGATGGTCACCAGCTCGCCATTCTTCCTTTCCTGCATGAGAACTGCCCCTAGGCCTTTTTCGCTCGCGTCTGTGGTCAAAATGGATTCACCATGCAGATCATATCCTTGCAGGGGGACTGCTCTGCTGATATCCTCCTTGATTTTCTGAAACTCTCCTTGCGCTTCCTCTGTCCACTGAAAGGGAGTTTTGTCTCGTACGAGTAGTCGCAGGTGATGTGTCTTGGTGGCGAAGTGTTGCACAAATTTGCTATAATATTCGGCCATCCCTAAGAACGATCTCACTTCATCCTTGCTTGTCGGTGCAGGTGCTTCACATATTGCCTTGACATTGGCATGTTTGGGCGTGATGCCTTGGTCACTAATCTCGTGACCCAAGTATGTGACTGACGCCATTCCCAGTCTGCACTTCTCCCATTCTGCTGTCCGGCCATTCCTTTCCAGGATTTGTAACACTGTTGCTAGCTTTGTGTTGTGGTCAGCTTGGTCTTTGCCCATTACCAAGATGTCGTCTTGGAAGTATTGTACTCCCTCTATGTCCTTGAATAGTTTGTGCATTAGCTTTTGGAATACCGCCGCTGCTGATGCCAGGCCGAACGGCATCCTGTGGAATTGGTAGCATCCAAATGGTGTAATGAAGGACGTAAGTTTCCGGCTCATGCTATGCAGTGCTATTTGATGATATGCTGAGGCGAGATCTATGGTAGAAAACCATTTTATACCTTTCGTCTATTCTGGGTAATGGGAATTCTTCTACTACTATGCACTTGTTCAATTCGCGCAGGTCCACGCACAACCAAACTTTGCCGTTGGGTTTCCTCGCTACCACCAACGGGGCCAGCCATTCGAACTGTTTATTGGTTCGATGATCCCTTCTTCTTCCAATCTTTGTAGCTCATGTTGCACTGCGTCCCTGACTGCTAGCGGTATGTTCCTCACCTTGTGGGATACTGGTTTGGCGTTTTCCTTAAGTTCAATTTTAGGTGTGAATTTCGTTAGTTTTCCCACTTTGCCTCCGAATACTGTGGGGAATTCACATTTCATCTTTTCGAAGTTCGATTGGTTGCTGCGCTGGTCATCAGGACTTGCGTGTCCCCTCCTGGGTTCAATTGTATGCCCAACTCGCCCTGGTCCATCCATCCAAGGACAGAAGGCCCTTTTTCCGCCACATATAATTTGCACTCCGCGCTGCGATTCTTGAACTCAAATTTCAGGACTCGATATCCCACCATCGGGATAGGTTCCCCTGCGAATGTGACTGGACGTATGTCTGGGGGTTCGAGGTGTGATCCCAGGCTGGGTCTGAAGTTCTCGCTCCACGCCGTCCGTTGAATGATGGTATATGGAGAGCCGGAGTCCGCCACCATCTTGATTTGAACACCTCCAACGACCATGTCGCATTGTGGTTTCTTGGAGCGACTTCCTTCGATGCCTAGCACCTGTCCTTCGATGCACAACACGTTATCTTCCTCTTCTTCTCCTTCTTCACCTCCCCCGTCGTGTGCTACGTACTTGACTGTTGACCTCTTCACTTTGCGGCGGCACACTTTTTCATAGTGTCCGACAATTCCGCAGAACATACATTTGGCTCGGAAGGCTGGACATCTCTTGTCATATGCCGCGTGGGATGGGCTGCCGCACCTGTAGCACGCGGTCGCGCCCTCCTTGTTCGATTTCTGTGCCTGTGTGGATCGTGGAGTCCATCTGTTCTGGGCTCTCCCTTCCGCCGCCATTCTTTTTCCTCTATCCGGCGGTTCTATATCCGTGACTATTGACCATAGCCCGCTCCGTGCTTTCTTTCTTTGCTGCCTCTGCACATCTCTTCGAAAGCTCCGCCTTTTTCACCATGGCAATGACGTCCTTCAGTGTGGCGTCCCCATTAACCCATAGTTTGTCTTGGATCGCTGTGTTCTTCGTGTGCATGACAATCTGGTCTTTGATAAATTCGTCGTGCAAGGCGCCAAATTTGCATGTGATCGCTAACTTTTTTAACGCTGCCACGTAGTCGTCTATGGACTCTTCTCCCGCTTGTTTCCTCTGTTGGAAGTTGTATCTGTCAATGGACGTGCACACTGCCGGTCTGTAATGGTTGTTTAGGTCTTCAATCGTGTGTTGGAATAAGTCGTCATCTGCGACCTGCCATTGCGTGGGGACCAGGTTCTGGAAGACTGATTCCTTCCGGGCCTAAGTTGTGGAGTAATATTCTTTGCTTCCTTTTGCTGGGGAATGCTTCTCCGCTCTCGTCTTCTATGGCCTCTAGGTAGTTCATGAAGTACTCCCTCCAATCTTCCCATTTCATCAGTGGTTCACCTGGTTTTGGTAGGAAGGGTATAGGCGTCGTGAGCGAAGACGCTTGCGCGCACATTGCGGCATTTCTTTCCGGTACCTCTACGTTTCCTCTTGGACTGCCCGGTGTGCCCGTGCTTCTGGGAGGTGTGCGGTCTTGATAGGGCCCAGATGCTCCCCTGTCGCTGAGCTGCACCGCGTCCGCCAGGGCCCTGGATGTCCTATAGGGTCCGGAGGGGTGGCTTCCTGCTCCCCTGTGTTTTCTACCCTCCTATATATGTGGCTGTACACTCTCACTCTATTGCCACTACCTGTTCCGTGGGTGCTGACTCGCGGTAGTGCCGTCCTCTGCCACGCTCTCCTGCTATGCCACGTCCTTGTGCCTGTGGTCTTCGTAGGCTGCTCTTTGCGTGCTTCGGTGGGTTCTTGTGTCCTCCGTATTATGCTTGTTGTAGATCGTATAATTATTTATTATATTACTTTTTTTTTTCTGATTCCAGTCTCGTCGCCACTGTTATGATCTACTTTCTTCCCCCACAAAGATGCCCCACACCAAGGTTGGCTTCACGTTCTTTATTCTCTAAGAATACTTCTTGCAGAAGAGCGCCTGGAAACACGTCCGTACCGCTCCGAAATCGGGCGCTCACTCGCACCCAAAATGGCGGCCGCGCCCTGCGTCATCGCGCCTACGCGCAACCACTAGAGCGCGACACTACAGTTTTGAAAAGAAAATGCTAACGTACCATCTTGGAACCCACATTCCTGTGTCTTATTTTGATTATATTTCCCCAACTCCATGTGTACGTGCGCACAAAGCACAAATAATCACCAATTGCAGTTTATAAACTGTCCCCGCAGCACCTGAAACACCCTCGCAATGGCTGCAGGGGTGACAGAGCCAAAAGTGAAGCGCTCACTACACAAGGCCCCCAGAGAGCTCTGCGGCCCACCTACTTACCGTTCTATCACGGAGGTATGTTGCAGGGCTGTACTTTCTTCTTTCAGGACTTTCAGGCGGCTGCTCCGTTTTTTTTTCCCGCCTTGCCTGACCTGAAAATGGCGGCCGGATCCGATTTAAAAAAAATAAATAAAAATCTGTTCTAAAAGGGGCTTACGTGAACAGCAGCTGCCCCTCTATGCTCTTAGGACAATTTTCTCCCTTCCAAGGAGTCCATCAACTATCCTGGACTGAAGTGGGGGTTGTTGATGAACCAAAGCCTCACAGGGCCCTGCCTGACCCTAAAATGGCGTCCATGCACGAGGTGATTTGATCTGAGCTCTTGGCCGATTTAGACCTACTCATTCCTGCTTGTTTTCCTTGATGGATTCTGTCAGGGCTCTGCTGTTCCTCCAGGTTGCCACAACAATCTAACTCATCTGCTGTATGCTGACATTGTTTTCCTCGTCTCCCCGTTTGTGTCTCCTTCCCTCCCCCTCCCTCTGTGATTCTTTGATTCAAACTGATGTAACTATGTAACCCGTAACTCGCTGATTCAACTGATGTAGATAACAAAACTGTTTGTACCTACCACGGAGCCTGTGCAACCTTGGCCGATGCCCGGTGGAGCTGTCCTATGCAGCTATAGAGGAGTCTGGCCCCTTGGCCGTCACCTACCCAGCCGGTCATCTGACATTGTTTTTCCTTGTCTCCCCGTTTGTGTCTCTTTCCCTCCCCCTTCGATGGAACTATGACGACGCCCCTGGGCGGATACCAAAACTGTTTTTACCTACTGCGGAGCCCGAGCAACCTTGGCCGATGCCCGGTGGAGCTGTCCTATACAGCTATAGAGGAGTCTGGCCCCTTGGCCGTCACCTACCCAGCCGGTCATCTGACATTGTTTTCCTCGTCTCCCCGTTTGTGTCTCCTCCCCCTCTGTGATTCTTTGATTCAAACTGATGTAACTATGTAACCTGTAACTCGCTGATTCAACTGATATAACTATGTATCCTGTAACTCGCTGATCCTCATGTAAAGCGCTCTGATACCTCCGGGTCTAGCCAGCGCTATATAAAACTTTGCAAATAAAATTTAAAAAAGTAACAAATTAAGTGCCGTGAATCATATTATTTTGCAGCTTTAAGGTGCACTTTTATTTCCTTCTTCTAACAAACAGCATAAAATCTGTGTAAACAAAAAGCGGGTGTGGTTTTGAAAATAAAATGCTAACGTACCATCTTGGAACCCACATTCCTGTGTCTTATTTTGATTATATTTCCCCAACTCCATGTGTACGTGCGCACAAAGCACAATTAATCACCAATTGCAGTTTATAAACATTTTGGCACGCTTTTATACGTAAATGTTACACTCCGATATTGCACGGCTTGTGTGGCATTTATAAAATTTATAGTAAACGTTAAAATACTTGTAACTGTGTGTTTAGTTTCTTATTGTACTTTTTAGCTGCAACCTACAGTTGGTTTCGCTACTTGGGCATCCTGCTGTTTCTTTTTCTAAAGTTACCGATCTGCATTTCACACATGCTGCAGACGAAAAGATTTCGATCTTTACAACGAGGAGGTTTATTCCCAGACAATTAACTCGTCTTGGTTTCCTTGAATCCTTTGTTTCTGTGATTTTTAACACTTCGGCAGACTTTTAGGCTCCGTTAGTTTCTACAAAACAAATGTCAATAATGTAGGATTTATTAACTCAGCTACATGAGCCAGCGTTAAAACTACGGTTTTTGTTAAAGTTCAAAGCGTATTGCAAATTTCAATGTTTTTGGGTAAAATTTTAATTTTGTACTAACGTGCCTCCAGCCGCCTTCTTAATGCTTACTTTGCATCCAAATAGCTGCTGGGGCTGTTATTTGGCTTAATCTTTAAACAACATTTTTTAGGTCGAGCCTAGACAGCGCATGCGCTGTCGCAAGACCTGTAGTAAATAGAATATCGAGGGTAATTTCTCCTGCTGCTTGCCATTGGTTAACTCTGGCATTGCTGTTGTTCTCTCGCTTACTGTTCGCTGGCGATCCCATACGTCACTTCCGTTTTTGGAGGAAGCAGCACCGACCAACTACAGTTTCCCTACACTGCGAGTGTTTATATATTATTTTGGGGACTACTTTTTTTTAGGTCGAGCATCACACACACACGCATACATAATCAGCACGGCGCCCTTTCACGAGCGCCGCGCTGTTAATGGTTTCATTGTTTCCTCCACCCCCGCTCTCCGCTCTCACTCCCCCCTCCCTTCTCCCCCTCCCTGCTCGTCAATCACCGGGCTCCAGCTTATGTAAACAGCAGGCGCCTATCTTTATGCGTTGCTCACCACAAATGCAACGTTACGCTTTAACTTACAATATTTGAATTGTGCCTCATGGCGCCTTTTTACAAACTACTTTTTTATTTAATTTACAAGTGTGTGACACGCATACATACATTATTTGCATGGCGCCCTTTCACGAGCGCCGCGCTGTTAATGGTTTGATTGTTGTCTCTTTCCATGCTCCTCCACGCCCGCTCTCCGCTCTCACTCCCCCCTCCCTCCTTGTCTGTCACCGGGCTCCAGCGTGTGTAAACAGCAGGTGGCTATCTTTATGCGCGGCTCACCACAAATGCAACGTTGCGCTTTAAACAGCGCCACACAGTGTTGGATTTAACATAGCAGCCACACACCTTTCTTTTGTGCTGCGTGGCTCGCCTAAAACAACTTTTGAAAATCTTTGTTTTCAAAAGCGGAAAAATGCCAGCTTTAACATTGGCGCCCGTGTTCCCATTTTCAGCAGTTCGGTGTTGCCGCTTTTCTTGCGTGCAAAAGACACACAATTGATGGACAGAATGCAGAACAAATCAAAACATTCACCCCCAGTCAAGAGATCTGGGTTAAATCCATCATTCTTTTGCTCACCATGCCACCCCAGTTTAAACCTGGCCATATGCAAATCAGTCTTGACCCTGAGCACGGCTGTTGTGTTGCCTGGACGTAGGTAGCGCCAACATCCCTGGACCCCCTGCACACATACCGTACAGAGGCAGAACATTTGCTCACTTATCTGCTGTATACCTCGAGAGTTTCACACCACCCCTCCCTTTTCACAGCGTGGGCTGCAGCGCTGCCTGGCTCACACGGAGTGGCACCGGAGAGCCTGCTTATCTTGCCTCCCACAGGATCCTCCCTCCGCAACAGCTGTCATTGATCGTGAGTAGCAACTGATGGACTTATAGTTGGTGCACAGAACAGTAAACACCCCTTTTGTGAAGCCTCATTCGAGTTTACTACGGCGCTCGCATTAAGCACTACATGTGTTGTAACATATTTCTTTAGGGATAGCTTCCTTAGCTGCCGGTGAGTGCAGCTCTGCAATGGCTCTTACTGTTTCATTAACTTTAAAAAATCTGCCCACGAGTCAAACGTTCTTGGCTTCCTGTCTGCTATCTGCACGCAAATGTCAGAAGAGCTATGTCATCTTTGTAGGAAAGGTGCGTTTTTAGGTCTCGGCTGGCGATAGCAGCGCGCATGCTCTGCTCTCGGCATTCAAGAGCTTCTTGGAATCAATACAGATTCCGAAGCTCTCGGAGGCGGAGTTGAAGCCCCGCCCATCTTTTTAATTGGGTAGCGAAATCTTCCATGCAAAACGCTGGCTTCTGATTGTAAAGGAGGCTTCTTAGTCCCTCCTTGTTGCCGCCTTGTCTCCTTTTGGCCCCGCCCACTGGGATTGGATCGTTTACTGGCGGCGTGACACTCTCTCCTTCATTAGTCGGTACGCACTTTTTTCTTCACATTCGGCTTTGGCAAACTCATCCGCGTGTTTATTTTCGCATCGCGCTTTCACTTAAAGTGAAAGCGTAATTTGAAAATAAACACGCGGCTGCCTTTGCGGTACCGTGCTTGTTTTACTTGCTAAATAATGGCGGCCGCAAGTCTTATCCCACGCGACTCGGCCAACTCGTTTTTTTTAATTTACATAATAAATATTGACGCCGCACATCTTGTTTTCTCATGTATTTATTTTCTCGCCTTTTGTCTATGATGTCAGCGCTGCTTTGGTTTAATGTTTCGCTTTACATGTTCCCACTTTTTTTCTTTATTATTGTAACATAAGTATCGGCTTTGATTCATTGCCTCTGTCACAGGACCACCCCAACAAAATGATAATGTATCCCTCTGGGACAGGCACGGAGCTTGAGAACCCCAGCACGCAATGACGTGCTGCCCAATGGCATGTCCGGTCACTGAATGTTAGACCCGCCTCTCCCACGGGATTAAAGGTTCAAGTGCTTTGGCTATGGAGCATCAAAATGGCTGAAATTCTTCTCAAGCCTTTTCATCGCATGGTTAACTTGAGTGGGAAGTGGAGGCTACGCTGATCATACATTCCTTATTAATAAGTTACATATTTTACATTAACACGGAAGTATACATTAAAACGGGAGTTGGAAACGGATAGGCCTCATCATGCATTCATTTACAATGTGTATATAAAAAGCAGTGCCGCACTGGCTATAAAAGTTAAAACATAGTTTCTGAACTCCCAAACACGCGGAAGCCGAGGCCTCAATCGCATCTCCGTGATTGAGCTACAGATGGGCGTGCTACTGAAAGCTCGAGCCAGGCTCGGAGTCCTGAGAGAACCTCCAGCCCATAACGAGCCGAGCTCTCAAGTGGATTCTGCCTGTCACCTTCACTCCACTCAGGATGTTTAGTTTCGGCCACAGCTCCCAACTCTGAGCCTGTTGCTGCATGAGTTTACAATCTTCAGCCTGCGAGAGCCAGCTACATTCACTGGCCTGTGTTCACCGGCGTATGCCTGGTCATTGGTTCCCAGAGTTTGGGATTCTCCCTAGTAAACTGATGTTCTGCCATGCCCGAGCTCCTGTTGAGCAGTCTGCTGCATTTCATTTTATCTTTTAAGATTCGTGTCGGCTCTCAGTCGAAAAATGCTCTGCCGGCCCCCTAGAGGTGGATGGATTCTGCCTGGCACCTTCCCTCTACCCAGGGTGTAGCGTTCCAGGCAGAGCTGCTGACTTTGACCCTGTAGCTGCTTGTGTTTGTAATTAGCAGCCTGGGGGAGCCAGGTTTGAGTGTCAGCGTGGGATCACCATCCTGTGATTCTGGGCAAATCACTTAATCTACCCTGCCTCAAATTATGAATGTGACCTACTCAGGGCTTTAAGTGGGATGAAAAACCTTGGGTGTCACTCAAAGGGGCGTGGCCAATGTAATTAAGGGCGTGTCTTAAAAACAGTAAGCTAAAAATCTGTGCTTAGCATAGTGTGTCCCCCGACTTCTATTTTGCTGTTTCTGTCATTGCACCCAGATATATGATACAACAAGTAACATCATACCTACAACAAGTCAGGACTATTGGTTTTGTCAATAGTTGTCAGTTGCATAAGATAAATAAGCAGCAACTATGGCTTGTATATAATATTGAAAAAGCTTCCACTTAAAGCCCTGGTGACACCACGACAATGTTGCTGCTCCTGAGTTTCAAAAATAGAAGGGAAATCCAGAGAGAAAATGACACTCTTTAAATGATTTCCCTTCCCCTACAACGCTCACCTGCCATGACGTCATGCCGTAACTTCTCCACTAGTGAGAAGTGAGCAGCGCACATGATGTGCCTGCTGTCACTGCAGTCCGGAAAAAACGGACCGCCTGTGCCAGGGCACAAAACAGAGCCCGATAGAGACCCGTTTCGAGGCCTCCTTTAACAAGCATTAAAAATGCAATAGGTATCGCCTTTTATTAAGTTAAAGCCATTTGCTTTGCTAATGGTATTGTATAGCAAAGCAAATGGTTTTAAATTAATCAAAGGCGAGACCTATTGCATTTTTAATGCTTGTTTTTCAGATGTGGACGAAATGGCTTTCTTTGTCTCTATTGATTATAATAAATAAACAAAGAAACGCACTTGCATAACAGGCTTAAACCTTGTCCTAGTTTAGTGGCCCACAGCTTGTTTGAAAACAGTTAATGTTTATAAAGAACTAAACTCCTATTCTCCACGGGTCTGTTTTTATAAAACTGTAAAAATGCAACCTCTCTTCCTGTTCTTTGATTTTGCTAAATATAACCCATGTTGACCTTCAAGCTGTGAAAGGGAGTCTGGAGAAGTACAGAATAGATAAATGTTGTAGTGAAATGCCAAAATAAAGCGCCACTGTGAACTATTTGTACAACGTTTTTGTACTATAGTTTCTTTGACATTTTGTTGTTTTTCGCATGCTCCTAGTGTTTGTTTACCCATCTTTAAAATCGAGCCACAGTAGTGAATAACTTACTTCACTGATGTGCTTAGGTACCAGTAATTTGATACTTTTACACACACTAAAATTACTTTTGCGGGTGATGAATGTGTAAGAGCTTGTGATGCTTTTTAAAGTGTCAGTTCATGAAACACTTTCGTGTATATGCTACATACGATTTCCATCTGGATTGCAAAACCGAACAAACACAATGGCTCATAGACCATGTCACCTGTGAGACGCCAGTCAGTGTTGGCTTTTAGTCAGAAGACCTGCATTACATAACATTTGATTATATTTCCCTCATTCTTTTTGTTTGCTTGTTGGTGCATGCAGATCTGCATATCAGTGGGTGAGCACATAAATGAAAGGCATTGTCATTTACAATGCCAATAACTTAAACTCTTTCAAATGCGAGACCTATTGCATTGCAAATGCTTGGTTTTTTTTGGCCTCTTGCACTCTTTAACTGCTTTAAAAGTTCTGGCTTCTGGGAGTTTCATCAACCTCCACAGTATAAAGCCCGGGATGGCACTTATTGTGGAAATGAAGTACAAACATTGAAATTGCACCCAAGTCTCTGCAGCATGTGCTCAATCCACTGAACTACCTTACCAATGCTTGTTGCTCTCCGGTGTAGTGTGGGGCTTTATCATTTATTTTTAGGTACGTTAAAATGCTGTATTTTTTAGTGCGATGCGGTGTGAAAATACAGAACGATAAACCTCACGTGAGAAATATTGCTGTTCCCCCGATGCGGTGTGAAAATACTGAACAACAAACTTCACGTTAAAAATGCGTTTTGTAAATGCTTCTGCGCTAACCCCCGATGCGATGTGAAAATGCTTTGTAGCAAATCCTTTTTTTTATAACAATTAGATTTGATGGGTGTTCTCCCGATGCGGTGTGCAAATACTGAACAACAAACCTCACGTGAAAATGCAGTTTAAAAATGCTTTTGCGCTAACCCCCAATGCGGTCTGAAAATGCTTTGTCGCTAATATAGCTTTTAGGCCAATTAGATTGCTGTTTACTTTGTTATCGAGCAATAAACCTTATGTCAAGGATGCGGTTTTTAAATGCTTGTGCGTTACTTTTGTTTACCAATGCTTCCTGCTGTCCGGTGTACTGTGGGGCTTTATGCTTTATCTTTCGGTAGGTTCAAATGCTGTATTGATCAGTACAATGCATTTTCTCCTTTTATGCCTCTAGACACAGGAGTAGGGTGGCCTACGGCATTGCACAGCAACACATTACAGTTATGCTGGCATATAAAATCCAATGTATTATTGAAAATAAGCTCAATTAAAGGCAAACCCACTGGCTGGGTTTTTTTCCAACATAGCATAGCTTTTTTTTTTAAATTCAATACATTTTTATTGATTGTTCGAAGCAAAACAATGTATAATACATATAATATAGCAAATAAATAAAAGCTAGATAAATAATAACTAAATAAATAATATACTGATTGCAAAGGAAATACAGCACAATTCAAATCTTAGAGATCATAGATAGAGACAGAATAAGTGAATAAACCATAAGCTCTGCGACAGCAAAATGACATGAGTGACGATAGTATAGATGGCACAAGGAACTTATCTTAAGGCAGAAACAGATAGCAGGGAAGGCTATTTCGTTTGGCATATGTCTAGTGGTTGCAAGACTTTCGACTACATCTCAGAACAGATATATCACACCGTGCTAGATATGGACGGCGATTAGAGGTTAGAGATCCTTGATGTGTGCTCCTCTAAGTGGTATGGTAAAGATGTCAGTCATGAAGGGTCTCCGTTTGGTATTATGTAAAAGCGTAGGGTAGTGTAAGAGACAGTTCACGGTGGTTTGTATGATTCAAAGAAGAGATCAAGGGATTCCCACATGCCTCTATTCGGGGACTTCCACGGGGAGTTGTGAAGCGCTATATTATCAGCTCCTCGCAGGTTAGTGACCCAATTCAGCCAGTGTTTAAAGGATGATTTGCGAGTATCCTTCCAATTGTTAAGTATTATCTTAAAAGCTGCTGTGAGAAGTAGGTCAAGGAGTGCCTTGTCATTATCACCCAAGGAGTCTGCTCTAGTAGGAGCAAATAGTAGAGCCTGGAGGTCCCTGCTTGTATCGAGGGGAAAAGTTTAGATATGAATTTAAAGACTTTATCCCAATAGGTAGTCACACACGGGCAAAGAGTCAGTAGGTGTTCTAAGTCTCCCACTGCTCCATTGCAGTTCCAACAGATATAGTCTTCACGGATTTTGTGTTTGTGTAGCCGGGCTGGTGTCCAGTATGCCCTGTGTAGGAGCCAGAACTTTGTGTGGGATAGCACCGGACTGATTTTATTTTTAAATACTGAGTTCCATGTCCAGGACCAATCTGAGTCTGAGATCGGGGTTTTGGAGTTCGATTCCCAAAAGGCTGTGGCCTTCTCATTAAGTGTAGAGTGCTGGGGGCTTAGTAGTTTGTAGATTCGGGAGACCTGGTGACCCAACGCGTTTATTTTTGAGAGATACTGCGGGAGGGATGATGTTAGGGCTGAGAGATTTGCCTTAGCTAGGGCAGCTTTTATTTTTAAGAAGTAATAGAATTCAATTGGCTCAAGTTGATATGTGGACTGCAGGTCCTTAAAGGATAGGGGTTGTGTGCCTGCGTAGAGTTGGTGGGGAAAATATATGCCTTTACTGATCCATGTGGCATTGTACAAGGTGCATCCTTTATATAGAATTTTGCGATTATACCAAATGGATTCTAAATTAGATTTCTTAACACTGATGTCTAGTAGTTTGTCTATTTTCAAGAGGGAGGATTTTGTGTTTTTGAGGATGGAGCTTGAGCATGTAATTCGATTCATATTCATGGCTAGGAGGGTTGCCGGGGGGATACCATCAAGGATATATTTCTCAATGTCAAGCCATACAGGTGTGTATCCTACTGGAGCTGTCAGCCAATGAGAGCCCTGTCTTGCGAGGAAAGCCGACTGGTAGCGCTTAAAATCAGCTAGATTAACCCCACCTAGCCTTTTAGGGAGCCTGAGTTTCTTCATGCTAATTCTTGCCTTCTTTCCTTTCCATAGGAAGTTCGAGAGAAGTTTGTTTAGTTTGTGATGGAAATCTTCAGATAAAACAAGGGCAGCATTGTTATCAAATAATTTACTAGGGGAGACCATCATTTTTATGGTTTCAACTCTGCCCCACCAAGTTATGAATCTGGGCGACCAAGCATCCAATAATGTTTTGATCTTCTCCAGTGTTTTGGTCTCGTTATCACCTGGGCAATCTCCGGCAAAAAGAAAGCCTCTAAAAGCGCAGTGGTTCCTCAAAGGGAGGCAGGCTCAACCAGGCTAAACTAGTCCCAACCAGCCTTAACCAAACACGCTGGGGCGCTCTATATTGACAGAATAAACCGGACTTAGACCAACGGCAGGATTGGTTTGATGTAGGTAATACCTGCGGCGAACAACAAGGAAAAACAGAACAAAACGAAGCAACAAGAGAAAGACGAAACTAGGAGAGATCTGCCAAGTGGAGCCTATACACGTCAAAATAGCGGAAGAAAAAAACAGTAACACTAAGAAGGTCAGACCGGATCCCACCACCTCGGACTCGCCTATTAAGGCCAAACCAGACATTCACAGCACTATGGAAATGATACTAAAAAAATTAGCGGAGGTCCACGACCTAGCAAAATCTACAAAACAGAACACAGACGCCATGCAGTTGGAACTCACGGCAATTAGAGCGGACATGAATACAATGAATGTGCGGTTAGGAGATGCGGAACAAAGAATAAGTGCCACAGAAGATATCACGACTCAGGCCTGTAAAGAATTGGTGCACCTCCATAAAATCACCGACTCTCTGAAAAAACAGAACGCAGAATTGGAAGACAGAAATAGAAGAGGGAACATACGAATTTTTGGCATCCCAGAAAAGTCGGAGGAAGACGCGGGGTCCTGTGTGGCCTTCCTGGAATCATGGATCCCCATGATAACGGGGATAAAATTCAGTCCCGGCTTGGAGCTGGATAGAGCGCACAGAATTCCTACTTTTACCAACCCGCACAGAATTGGCACCAGACCGATGATTTGTAAACCACTCCGCTTCCAACACACAGAAGCCATCCTAACATATGCCAGGAAATCACACCAAGTGACTTGGGAGTGCAGGAAGATCACCTTCACGCAGGACTATTCTAAAGACACCGTCAACATACGTAAGGGGTTTCTCCAACTACACGACAAACAGAGAGAGGAAGATCCTTTTCTCATTCATTGGTCCCTCGAAGTTTCGAATTATGGAAAATGGCAGAGCAATGATCTTCACAGATCCTCAGGTACTGGCGTGTCACCTTGAAGGGGCCCCGCCCCAAGAAATGGATCTTGCTACAGGACTCTCCAATAAAAGAGACTTGATATCCCTTTTACCCTAATTTAGATGTTCACATCTCAGTAGTATTTGATTGTACGAGACTCTCCAACAAACGAAAGCTTGATATCCTTTTTTTATCCTAGCCGGGGTGTTGGCCCCTCAGCTATGTCAAGCATTAACCATGACCGCTACTGTACTGAGCAAAGATGAAAACCTGAGTCTGATTCTGCCATATTTACTTTCATACTTAGTGTTAAGACCGAATTTGTGGGGTCTTGTTGAGGTTACGTTGGGACCACTAGGTTCCAGCACAGTGTTGAAACCACATTATATATGTTCTTTAAAACCTTTACAGTAATAACCATGCTGGGAAGGGCTTTAGCAGACAAGATCATTTGCAGCTTTACTTAATTACTCAAGTATTCAATATCCAATTCCCCTACCGGTCTGCCGACAGTCGGTTCTGTCGTCGCAGCCCCTGCACTCGAATTGTTTGGGGAAGGGAGGGAGGGGAGGGAAGGGAGGGGGGTAGTAGATGGGGATTTAGGAGGGGAGGTAGAAATTGAAATGGTTGTTCTTATCTTGTTTATCTTCCTTTTATGCTTATCCTTATGCTTATGCTCATATTTATACTTATTGCTTCAACTATGTTCTTTTGCTACATTAGGCACACACCATGGCACACAAGACACACACCAAGGCACAGATCTCCTTACAACTGGCACATTCTTAAGACCGGAGTCCGTAAATATCGCCCAATACTATTACTCCCGCATCATAGCTCCAACCAACACTATAGCGATCCATGAGCCCATATGATGCCTCAGCACACAACTTTTACAGAGGATCTTAACATCGTATCACTGAATGTTAAGGGCCTAAATCACCCGATGAAACGTAGGAAAATATTCGATTACTTAGCAAAAACTAAGGGAGACGTTATTCTTCTCCAAGAAACAAAACTGTCCAAAGAGGACGCAAGTTTCATCAAATACAATTGGATATCTCATTTGACCTCCTCACCGGCGACCCACAAAAGAAAAGGAGTTATCACCCTCATCGCCAAAAAATCAAACATTTCACTTGTTTCCCATACACACGATGACGAAGGTAGATTGCTAGTCACACACCTACAAAGGGAGAGGACCTTATTCATGTGGTCAATATATATGGTCCAAACTCTGATGAACCCCAATTCTGGGAAACAGTCTCGAATACCATAGAAAGTCTACCCCAGGACGACCTTCTGGTGGTAGGTGGGGACTTTAACATGCCACTAGACCCCCCCTCCTGGATAGACAATCAAAATGCAAATTTCACCCGTCTCGATCGCATGACATACTGCGTAGAATTTATACTAGATTCAACTTGAAAGATACCTGGCGCCTACAGCACCCTGATACAAGAGATTACACATTTTATTCAGCCCCTCACAACTCCTATTCTAGAATAGACTATATTTTAATATCCTCCACATTTACACACTATCTACACCAAACAGATATAGCCCGATTCTTATATCCGACCATTCATGTATACAAACCACACTTGCAGGCACTCACCCCACATCGCCCCCGAAGAGATGGCGCTTTAACGAGGAAATATTGTCAGACCCTGAAAACAAAGCGAAAATCGACAATGCGATTAAAGAATATTTAGAGACGAACGATCTCCCAGAGATCCCCACATCTACCTTCTGGGACGCTCTTAAAGCCACCATTAGGGGTGTTATTATTGGAATTAAGGCCCAAATAAATAAAAAATTAAATCTAGAACTTAAAAATCTAGAAAGTGAGATTAAGACTCTGGAAAAAAAACACTCTGAGCGGGTGGAGGATCAGGCTACCCTTAACGCGCTAACCAAAAAGAAATACGAATATAACACGATTATAAGCAGAAGGGCTGGTGTCTGGATCAACAAATTCAAGGCGCTCCAACTTTGTGAGGGCAACAAAGCGGGGAAATTATTGGCCTCTTACCTCAAGCATAAACAGAGACAATTCACCATTTCCTCAATTAAAGATACCAAGAATATTACCCACACCAAACATAGCGAAATTCTGGATACCTTCCAAACGTTTTACAAGGACCTCTATAGTAACAGTTTAATAATCAACTCAGATGCCTGCGAACAATACTTGCATTCATTAGACCTCCCAAAACTTTCAAGCACAGATAATTCAAAGCTGGGGGCACCTATCTCGGATCTAGAGATATCATCGGCGATAAAAACACTTAAAGGTAACAAAGCTCCAGGGCCAGACGGCTTTTCTGCCTCCTTCTATAAAGAATTCAGCACTTCGCTCCAACCGACTCTAAATAAGCTTTTCAATTCTGTAGCCCATGAGGGCAGCATTACTAATTCAATGAGGAAGCCAACATCATTGTCATACCCAAAAGAAGGCAAGGATCCGCTCCTACCCAAAAACTATCGGCCAATTTCCTTAATAAATGTAGATTGTAAGATCTATGCCAAAATCCTAGCAAATAGATTAAATAAATTTCTTCCCTCTCTGATCAGCAACTCACAGGTGGGGTTTCTCAAACATCATATGTCTAATGACAATACTAGACTTCTATGTCACATCTTAGAAAAGGCCAAGAGCGCTCCTGCACCCCTAATTGCTATCACGCTAGACGCGGAAAAGGCGTTCGATAGAGTATCATGGCAGTTTCTGAAACAATGTATGCAAACTTTCAACCTAGGTGAACCATTCATTTCCATGGTGATGGCCTTATATGCTAACCCGACGGCCAGGATAGCCATTAATGGCACCCTATCGGAATCATTCCATTTAGAACAAGGAACTAGACAGGGCTGCCCCCTCTCTCCGGCTCTTTTCCTCCTAGCATTAGAGCCGCTGATCCAAAACATTAAGCTCCATAAGGACATCACCGGGGTTCTCTTTGGCGACACGCGAGTAAAATTAGCCGCATACGCGGACGACATATTGATCGTCACGGAAAAACCGGAAGATTCCATCATAGGCCTGATGAACACGATAGACATATACTCTAGACACTCTGGTTACAAACTCAATCGCGATAAATCTGAGATCAAACCCCTTAATGTCCATAGTACGCGTGAAATGCTAGGCAACTCGGGCCTTACATGGCAACCGAACCACATCAAATACCTGGGGATCGAATTCTGCTCCACTATTCTGGAGACACTCCAACACAACATAGCATAGCTTTAATTGAGGCAATGTAACCAGTAGATTTTACTCTAACATCAAAGTATCGTCCCGTAAGAAACTATTTGCTATTACTATCTCGGCCCTTATTATCAGTGGCCCTGTAAATGGGCCGGATTATTCCCGTATTTCCATCCCCTCAGTTACCTAATGTAGCGTAAAAACGCTGTGTTTTTCGTAGCTTCTAAATATGTACTTTTGGACACCTGGTTACATTTCTTTAAATGCATAACAAAAAAAAGTACTCGGGAGCAGAGCTAAAGCTTTTGTGCTAATTATTATGTGCTAGTTAAGCCTGGGCGTAGTTCGCGAAGTAGCGCTACGCGAAGCTACGCAAAGTGCAGTTCGCACTACGCGAGCTACGCGTAGCACTACGCGAACTGCGTAGTGCACTATTCGCAATGATTGCACAGTGCCGGATGCTTGTCCGCACTGTGCAATCATTGAAAACGGCATCTTGCACAGTGCGAGCTGTCTTTTACTGCCGCTCGAGTAGATTTTTACTCGGCGGCAGCTTTCAACGCGGACTGGTAGTTTCTCATCGCGAGCGGTCGCGAGCATACGCGACCACTCGCAATGAGAAACCTGACCTCCCCGCGTTGAGAATCTCGCCGGGAGGTTTATTTTCCACGCTCGCGATCGGCAACTTGATGTTGCTGATCGCGAACGAGGAAAAGTCTCGCCGGGATGTCATTTCGCTTGCTCGCGGTCGCCAACTTGACGTTGAGGACCGCGAGCAAGCAAACTGACCGCTACGCTACGCGTGTTTGCACTGTGCTACGTGCAATTCGCGTTGTGCGAAGTAGCGCAAACTTCGCAAACTACGCGAGCGTAGCGTAGTGCTTTGCCCAGGGTTAGTGCTAGTGCTCAACACCTTAACCCCTTCGCTGCGTTCGTCGGCCAACGGCCGTCGCGAGCACTACCTCGGTAGTGCTGTGCACGTCCGTTGGCCGACGCGGCCCCGCCCACTCCTTTAAACCGCCGCACTGCGGTGGAATGTTCGCCGCGGTAAAGGGGTTAAAACTACTGGCTTATATTTTTAGCTGTACCTCCGTGTTTTACTTCTGAAATCTGTGTCCGAAATACAAGTCCAACCGTTTTTCACACTATGCTACATATATTACTTTTTGACGGATAACACAGATATATATTTTTTTTTATAGATTAGGAAAGTTTTATGCCTTTGGATAAACGGAAAACGTAAAATTTGCGTGGTTACAAACGCCCTATTACTGTTTACTTTTGAAACAAATTAAGTACCGTGAGAAAAAACGGGTCTAGTTTTGCCGAAGAAAATGCTAAACTGCCATCTTGGAACCCACATTCCTGTCTCTAATTTTATTTATATTTTCCCAACTGCACGTGTACCTGCGCATAAACTACACTTAATCACCAATTGCTGTTTATCAACATTTTAGCACGCATTTTATACAGAAATGTTACACTCACATACTTCACGGCCTGTGTGGCATTTATAAAATCTATTGTAAACTTTGAAATACTTGTAACTGTGTTTTCTGTTTATTTGAGTTTTTTTTTTTTTACTTTCACCTGTAACCTACAGTTGGTTTCGCAACTTAGGCATCCTGCTGTTTCTTTTTCTCAAGTTACTTATCTGCATTTCACACATGCTGCAGACGAAAAGATTTGGATATTTAGAACTAGGAGCCTTATTCCCAAACAATTCACTGGTCTTGGTTTCCTTTCACAACTGTAGGGGATATGGAGAATTCTAACACTACTGCAGACTTTTAGGCTCCCTTACTTTCTACAAATCAAAGGCCACTGATGTAGCTACATGAGCCAGCATACAAACTACGTATTTCTTAACAAATTTATAAGCCTATTCATATTATGTTCATTTTGGGTAACACAAAAAATGAAGGGGCATATTCTCAAGGACTTATCACCGAGTTAGCGGGCACTTTATCGCAGCCAAAGTGGCGATAGATTTATCGCCCTATTCACAAGCTGGTGCTAACAGCCGATTTCGCCAGTTTTCCTGCGATAGCAGCCGCAAAAAACATCGCCACGGATGACACCGGCAACTAACGCTAATGAGATGCAGAGTAGGCGTTCCCGTGCAAAAACCCGCGACAACACCACTTCGCAACATTCTCAACGACCAGTCAGATCGACGATAAGATCACAAAACATGCGATAAGGCGCGTTAGCAGCAGGGAATTAACACATGCTCTTTCCTGGTATTAAGTCGGACGATAACCTGCACCAGAAATGGGAGCCCAGCCCACAGCCACACCAGAAGAACAACAGACGCCATGGAGCTACTGATCATGCAGCCGGACACCCAAGAGGGCCACAACACCCACCGCCACCCCCCCCCCCCCCCCAGGACTCCCCCCTCAGGGGCCCTACCACGGACAAAGATATTTTACATCAACTTTACGAAATCATGAACAAAACTATTCGCCTGATGTCGCACGAGTACAACAATTAACATTCATGTGTGGTCAGAAAAAGGAAAATCATTCATTCATCTTTGAATTTCCAAACAAATTATTTTATTCAAATTTAACTCAAAACAACTATTAGGAAGAGTCATGGTGGGTCTTCTCTGGACAATCTGTAAGAGACAGCCTGCAAGACAAAATTCAAGATAAAAAGGTGTGTCATGCGCTCATCAAAGGACAGAGAGGGAGAGAAAGAGAGCGAAAGAAAGGGAGAGAGAGTGAAGGAGAGGGAGAGAGAGAAAGAGAGAGAAAGGGGGAGAGAGGGAGAAGGAGTTAGAGGAAGAGAGAGAGACAGTGAAAGGAAGAGAGGGAGAAGGAGAGAGAGAGTAACAGAGGAAGAGAGAGTGCCGACACTGCGGACCCAGGCCTCACTGCTCACCTGCTGCCACCCGTGTGTCTCCAACCACGTGCCGGTATACACTGCAGTCCACCAGGTCCCTTATCTGAAACAGAGTCCAGATTTATGAATGGCAGAGTTCATATCATTGCACACGCCATCATCGTTTGGCTGCCCCTGCGCACACAGGCTGCTGCACCCCAGCCCCTCCCGCCGCCCAGCGGTGTTTGCCCGCCCCTGCGCACCCAGGCCTCACTGCTCACCTTCTGCCACCAGCGTGTCTCCAAGAGGACCCACCACGTGCCGGTGCAAGCTCCAAGCCCGGGGCCCGCGACCTTGGCAGCCTCCACATCATGCAGCCCCACCCCGCGGGCCACCAGGTCACACACGTGATTCTGGGTCTTGATTACGCAATGGCAGAGATCATATCAGTGCACACGGCATCATCGCAGACTGAACACCCGCTCAGCTCTATAGGTGCCACTAACTCTGTGAACCGCGAGGCAACGCCACGTGGCGGTAGGCCCGCGCTGCCCGCTGGCTCAGGCCTACACTGCGGTCCAGCAGGGCTCACACAAATCCTTACCAGTCTGGACCGCCAGGACGGCGCATCATCGCAGGCTGCACACCCGCTCAGCACCTAAGGTGCCCCTACCTCAGTGCACCGAAAGTCACCGTCCCGTGGCGGTAGGCCCGTGCCTGCCGCAGTGTTTCCGGTGCCACCAACTCTGTGCAATGCAAGTCATGGACCCTTTCTGATTGAGTCAAGTGATATGCCAGGCGGACGCAGCCATGTCACCTCCGGCAGTGGGGAAGAACTGGGACAAGTAGCGTCGTCGTCCCCCCCCCTTTATACGTAAGCCGAGTGGGCTGGGTCGGCATACGCCAAGCCAGTGTAAGGGTGTGAATAATTATCCCTGGGCTCTGGGCGTGGGTCATTTCTGGGCTGGACAGGAAACCAACTGATGCGTGTCTCTCTGTTGCAGTGTCTGCGCCACACGGCCCGCAATCGACAATGTTGCATGCACCGGAGGGCGGCCGCGCATGAAGGGATTGTACAAGGAGCGCAAGGCCGCTCGGGCTCTTGGCTCATGCATGCCAACTGTTGTGTGTGTATCGCTATTGGTGCGCCATAAGCCTAAGGCCTAGCCTCAATTGTAGCGCGAAAGCCACATCACATTCCCAGAATGCAAGCAGTAGTCAGACTAACATTAGGGATGAAAGCTCCTTTGTCTCAATACATAAGGCGGAAGGACATCTGCACCTCCGACCTTGGTCTTGCATGCGGCAGGCACCCCTGAGAGAGATACCATAGCAGATACGACTCCCACACTACGCACAGCGCTAATGAAAGACCAACGTATCCACACCCCACACACAGAAGTTCTTGCTCGAGGTACTCTTGCATGGAATGCCCTTGACACTTACGTACACAACAACCCATACGTCCAAACGTTGCAGACACATACGACTCATTGCTCCGAGCGGTAGCATATCATCCACATAACTGCCGCAGGTCAGAAGAGTGCCGGTTCTACGAGAGCCACCAACGCAATGGCAGAACATCCCGGGCGCATGCACCACGCCCGTCACGTGGAACTGTACCATGACCGAATGCTGCCTGTTAGTGTCCGATGCATTGGTCTGCATGTTGTGGCCCTTGTCTTGCCTGTACTGACACGCTCATGGCAATAAAGCCTACGCAACTTCACTAGTGTTCAACTGTGATGAGTGTTCATTAGAATGACAAATCGTGTGCCTCAATGAGCATTGTCCGTACACAGGGAGGGACTGACTGACGCATTTCACTTAGGGGTGAGTCCCTATTGCCAGCTCCACCTCTGTGAGCCAGACATAGTGGTTGGGATAGTTGCTGATAGACCTGTGCTCTTACATGTCTTCAGCAATGTGAGTATGGTGTCCATATTCTTGCCATGTGGATCAATGTGATCCATCACTACAGGCTGTGTCCACCCAGTTGAGTGTGAGTAGGTATGCGAAGAGATGTTCTGTTGTCAAATGTGATGGGGGACACTACTTTAGGCCTGCCAACGACTTTGACATTTCATACCCAGCCCGATTTCTAACATTGCGTGGGGCAAAGTTGAGGAATTGCGCGATTGTTGTTTCAGAGCAATGAGGCCACAGCTAGTGCACACATTCCCATTCATCGCACTTCCTATGTGCGTCACGGTCACACATGCGCATTGCTTTTATTTCCCAGGGTGTACCTTTATGGGCTATCAATGTCCTTACATTCATCCATACTTTCATACTTGATCGATTATGGACATGACACCTGTGTGAATTTGAATGATTTATTCACATTCGGTGGAGTGTCGGAGCTGGAGCAGTATATGGCCATGCAAACCCCACATTACATTGTAGCCCAGTGGAGGGCCAGCCAAAGTCATTTAGGGATTGACAAGTACATCGGAAGAGGAAGAGTACAGTCCGCAGTCTGATTGCTGTGACATTGGTAAGCAAACGAAATATGGCAGTCCATGTCGAGGTCCAAGGTGAGTGTCGCAGAGTGTTTCGGGGGACAGTGGGAGGTGTTGTTACAGGGCATGATGCAGAGGGCAGAACCAAGCTGAAACAGGGCATATGGCGGAGAAGAATGCTACTGGCTCCTTCTTACTACAAAGGTGGAATCACCCGCATCTTCGTCCTCTATGTCATCTGTCTGATATGTGGGTGCTGATGTTTGGTCTGTAGCACTGTGTGCCACTGACATCAGGGGACGGAGATGTGTGTGTAGAAGTACCAGCAGCATTCATCAGCGACTGCCTTAGTGGCAGCAATGCGATGATGAGGATCTGCAGGGCATAGAAGATCCCAACAACTTTTCGCTGGTGTGCATCCGTGGCAGCCATTCTTTCCGCATGCATCCGCTCCATGTTCTCCATTATCCTCAGCATCTGTGCCAACTCTCGGCTGACATCGCTGAAGCCACTCTGACTAGACAGTTGTTCTCCTCTCAGAGTCATGACTCCAGCGATGTCGGGCATGGATTGTTGGACATCATGGAGCGAACTGTGGGTGTCCGTTAGGGAGTGTAAGTGGTCCCTGATGGGACTTAGACACCCACGTATGTCATCTAGTTTGGCTGCCATGAGGTCGAACCTCACCCGCACCTGTTCAGCCACCTCCTTCTGGCAGTCTAACACATGGCCTTGGAATGCGATGTGTTCTTCTGTGAGGTGCTGGGAGCCAGCTGTGGTGGTGGGTGCTTCCTGCTGTGTGGTCTGTGCAGGGGGTGGGGTCTCCTCGATGCAGCTGGGCTGCCCTGCTCCTGGAGGTGGGTTGCCGTAGCTGTCCATGAGCTGTTGTAGGGTGTCGGTGTCGAAGGTGTGGAGGTCCTCTTCATCATCACTGATGAGTTGTCTGGTCTGCTCTGCAGGAGGTGTTGATTGTCCCTCTGCAATGTGAAGGGGAGATGCATTTTAACATTGTGTTGACATGTATGTTGACGCATTGTTCAAGTTTACATACAGACTGCATGACAATGTACATTGTGACTGTTTGGGAGGAGCTGACTATTTGATGCGGGACAGTGGACATTTGAACTACATCACGGATGTGAGGTTGTACACGTACATTATCATCTCACAGTTTCCTGCTATGCCAGATGTGATTGGCCAGTTTGTATGCACAAGTGGAACCAGTTGTGTCCTCTGTTCTGTAGTGAGAGTGTTTCACTTTGTACCACATTGTCGTCAATGATGATGTGCTGTTATTGCTATGTGTGTGTGCTGCATTGTGGGAGAGTCACCCCTGCAGCTGTGATTTTGCTGCCCCTTATCCCTTTGAGGCGGTGTGCCGTTGACTTCTGTGCTTCTACAGTGCTGAGATGTTGCAGAGTTGGCTAATTTTGGCTCTAGTTCGATTTTGGACTCTTGGGCATGGTTTATCCGCAGATGTGTTGTTGACGTCAGGGGTTGTTTGTGCACGTGGATGTGTCAGTGTGACCTGCTCCTTTACGGATGTGTTCCACACTCAGCCACCTCAGTGTCGTGGCGTGCACCATGTCATGATAATTGGACTGCAGCCATGCTGTTAGTCATGCAGTCTCACTTGAATTGTCAGTGTGGATCACAGACACGCAGCTTTGCTGGTTTTGACACGTGTGCATGGGTTGGTTGTGAGATTGGTGCTGTGTGGGGAGGGACCCCTTTGTGCCCATAGTGGACGGGGGCCTACTTGCTGTTTGTATGTGTGCTGCAGTGTGCCAAGGGGATCAGGGACATGATCCAGAGTCATTGTGGGTGTGCAGTGTGCTCTACTTAATTGTGCATGTGTGCCATTGTGCCCATCTCCCCCCGTCCCCCCAGTCCCTGTTCGGTACTCACCCTGGTGCTGTTGTGTCAGGTCATGTCGAGCAGTGTCCGGACCCCCAACTCTTGCCACCGTCTCCCCACTGATGACTGTGGCCACCATTTCCTCCATCTCATCCAGCTCCTGGTGTTCCGCTGGACTGCCACCTCCAGTCTGCATTGCTGCCTGATGGTTGTCAGTGAGTTTCTTCTTGGTTTTGTGCTTTGCATCATTCCAGCGCCTCTTGACCTCTCCAATTGTCCTCCTCCTCACTCTGACTGCATTCACCTTGTCCAGGATGGACTGCCATATTGCATTCTTATTTGCCAATGACACGTTGGAGGTGATGTACAGTTGTTGGTGGTGTTCTATCACCTCCGTGATGATGATCCTGTTTTCCTGCGGACTGAACCTAATCTTCCTCGTCTTCTTCTCCTTGCCCTTCCATGACCCCGAGGTCCCAGGCTGGTCCTCCTGGGGGCTTGTGGGGTTCTGGTCATCCTCTGTACTTTCTCCGGCTTCCTCCATGGTGCTACGCAGTTTAAATTATTTTGTTTGTGTTTTTCGGTGCTTTTGTAGTGCATTTTCCCGCATGACGCGTGGGAATTGCAGGCCTGTCGCTGGTTATCGCTGATTTTTTTTATTGCGGTTGGCCACATCGCAACTTTTTTCGCGTTCGTGTTTTGCGTTTTTTTGCCGTCACGGTAATTTTATCGCGGTCATTTGACGCGTTAGCGTGAGACTATCGCATGGTACCGCCGTGTTGGGAATACAACGTTAACACAGCGTTATTTTCCCACAATAGACTGCGATGTGCAAAGTTGCGTTAAGCTAATTTTGCGGTAATTATCACACGTTCTTGAGAATATCCCCCTAAGAGTAACGTGGCTCCAGCCGCCTTCTTAATGCTTAATTTGTACACAATTAACTGCTGGGGCTCTGATTACGCGTGATTTTTAAAACACCATTTTTTTTTCTCTTGCATTGTTTAAACGCTTTTGCGTTAAACCTGTTTTTAGGGAATTTTTAGCCAGTGCCACTTTTCACTTACAGGGAAGGCATTCACTACCATAACTTTGGTACCCCGTTAATATTTGTCGGCTATAAATGCTATTCGGTTTCTTAGTAAACAACAAACCTCATGTGAACAATGCGGATTTAAAACGCTTCTGCATTACTTTCGTTTTTATGGCTTATTTATTCTATGGCAGTCTTCAACGTAGAGGGAAGGCTTACAGTACCAAAACTTTAGTATCCCGTAACTATTGATCGGGTATCAATGCAGTTCACTTTCTTACTCAACAACTAACCTCACGTGAAGGAAACGGTCTTAAAATGCTTGGCACCGAATCATGGTTGTAGTGCAATTGGAGCCTGTCTCGCTTTCACTTAAAGGGAAGGCTTCCAGTACCAGGACAGTGGTAACCCGTAAATATTACTTGGGACTTTAATGTTAATACTCTGTCTTTTTATCTATTCACTTTTACGATTTATTTCCCCCCCAAAAAATTTTATGTCATAATTAGGCACCCATTTTGTTCTATCCGGTATGTAAGTGGAGTGTTCTCTCATGCAACTTTTATAAATGCGACATGTTTACAATTTAATATAACCTCTGTGCAATCCTACTGCTTCTGGGGCCCAGCGTTTTACACTACCAGGAGACTGGCATGTAAAAAATTCTGGCTTCTGGGCAGGGCCGTTTCTAGGTGTTTTGCCGCCCTAGGCAAGAATTGAAAAATGCCGCCCCCTCCCTTTTACTACCATCACTCTCTCCCCCTGTCATCCCGGCTAGTTAATTTCATTTAAGTTAATTTATTCTTCAGCCCACCTCTCTTGGTTACCAAGTACTAGGGAGTGAATTCAACCAGTTAATATTGTCTAACAAGCAGCCAAGTCTGCAAAAAATCTAACACTTGGACGTGATTCAATAATTCATCACCAAATGCGCTCATAAAACTGACTGGTGAAGACTGAAGGACGAACTTGAGTTGGAACACACCCCAAAAAGGAAATAGAAATAAGTGTCCAGTTAATCAGCACTTCACCAGCCTTCATTCACTGTGCCTCAGCCCTCCCGCCCCTCCTCGTCCTGCCCTCAGCGCTTCTCCAGGCTTCACTGTCCCTCAGCCCTCCCTCCCATCCTCCTTCCGTCAGCGCTTCTCCAGCCTTCACTTTTTCTCAGCCCTCCCTTCCCCCTCATCCTCCTACCCTCAGTGCTTCTCCATCCTTCACTTTGCTTCAGCCCTCCCTCTCCCTCCCCTCCTGCTGCCCTCAGCGCCTCTCCAGGCTTCTCTTTGCCTCAGCCCTCCCCCGATCCTCCTGCCCTCAGCGCATCTCCATCCTTCACATTTCCTCAGCCTTCCCTCCCCCCTCATCCTCCTGCCCTCAGTACGTCTCCATCCTTCACTTTGCCTTAGCCCGCCCCTTCATCATTCCTTCCCTCAGTACATCAGCAGCCTTCATTCACTGTGCCTCAGCCCTCCCACCCCCTCATCCTCCTGCCCTCAGTGCTTCTCCATCATTCACTTTACCTCAGCCCCCCTCCCGCCCTCAGAGCTTCTCCAGGCTTCACTTTGCCTCAGCCCTCCCTCCCCCTCCTCTTCTGGCCCTCAGCGCTTCTCCAGGCTTCACTTTGCCTCAGCCCCCCTCCCCCTCTTTCCCTCAGCGCTTCTCCAGCCTTCACGTTTCCTCAGCCCTTCCTCCCCCCTCATCCTCCTGCCCTCAGGGCTTCTCCAGCCTTCACTTTCATGAGCCCTCCCCCTCAACCTCTTTCCCTCAGCGCTTCTCCAGCCTTCTCTCTGCCTCCCCATACCCCCCCTCCTCAGCCTGCCCTCAGCGCTTCTCCAACCTTCACTTTGCCTCAGCCTACTTCCCCTCGTCCTGCCCTCAGTGCTTCTTCAACCCTCACTTTTCCCCAGCCCACCCCAACCTCCATCCTCCTCTTTCCCTCGGCACTTCTCCAGCCTTCAGCCTGCCTTCCCATCCCTTCCCCCTCCTCCGCCTGCCCTTAGTGCATCTCCAACCTTCACTTTGCCTCAGCCCACTCTCCCCTCATCCTGCCCTCAGTGCTTCTTCAACCTTCACTTTGCCTCAGCCCACCCTACACCCTCCTTCCCTCGGCGCTTCTCCAGCCTTCACCCTGCCTCCCCATCCCTCCCCCTCCTCAATCAATCAATCAATCAATCATGTCACTTATAAAGCGCACTACATACCCGCGAGGGTCTCAAGGCGCTGGGGGAAGAGGGGGTGGTGCTGCTACTGATCGAAGAGCCAGGTCTTGAGGAGTCTTCTGAAGGCCAGTAGGTCTTGGGTCTGTCGGAGGTTGGTGGGGAGGGTGTTCCAGGTCTTGGCGGCGAGGTGGGAGAAGGATCTGCCGCCGGCGGTCGTTTTCCGGATGCGGGGGACTGTGGCGAGGGCGAGGCTGGTCGAGCGGAGCTGGCGGGTGGGGGTGTAGAAGCTGAGTCGTCTGTTGAGGTAGGCTGGTCCGGAGTTGTGGAGTGCTTTGTGTGCGTGGGTGAGGAGCTTGAAGGTTATCCTCTTGTTGACAGGGAGCCAGTGCAGGTCTCTCAGGTGGGGTGTGATGTGGCTGCGTCGGGGGATGTCGAGGATAAGACGTGCAGAGGCGTTCTGGATGCGTTGCAGCCGTCTCAGGAGCTTAGCCGTCGTTCCTGCGTAGAGGGCGTTTCCGTAGTCCAGCCTGCTGGTGACGAGGGCCTGGGTGACTGTTTTTCTTGTTTCGGTGGGGATCCACTTGAAGATCCTGCGGAGCATTCGGAGGATGTTGAAGCAGGATGAGGAAACGGCGTTGACCTGCTTAGTCATGGAGAGGGTGGGGTCGAGGATGACCCCTAGGTTGCGTACGTGGTCGGTGGGTGGCGGGGCGGTTCCCAGTGATGTTGGCCACCAGGAGTCGTCCCAGGCTGAAGGGTTGGAACCAAGGATGAGGACCTCCGTCTTGTCCGAGTTCAGCTTCAGGCGGTTGGTCCTCATCCATTCGGCGACGGCCTTCATTCCTTCGTGGAGGTGGGCTTTGGCGGTGTGAGGGTCTTTGGTGAGGGAGAGGATCAGCTGGGTGTCCTCCGGCCCTCAGCGCTTCTGCAGCCTTCACGTTGCCTTAGCCCGCCACCTCCTCCTCCTGCACTCAGTACTTCTCCAACATCCACTTTGCCTCAACCCTCCCTCCCCCCTCATCCTCCGGCCCTCAGTGCTTCTCCAGCCTTCTCTGTTCCTCAGCCCTCCCTACCCTCCATCGTGCCCTCAGTGCTTCTACAGCCTTCACTTTGCCTCATCCCCCCTCCTCCTGCCCTCAGTGATTCTCCAGCTTTCACTTTGCCTCAGCCCTCCATCTCCCTCCTCCAGCCCTCGGGGGAACTTCTCCTCACCTGTAGTCTGGGTGCCCGGTGCATCGCTGCCTTGGGGGTGAGCGTTGCAGGTGACCACGAGGCGAGAAGAGAGGTCCAACTCCGATCGGGTGGAGAGCGGGCGCGCACGTCCCCTGCCCGTGGCGCCGAACGTGACGTAACATCACGTCGAATTTTAGAAGGCTACCCAAATGTGCTTTCGAGGTCGAAGGCCGTTCACTCAAGGGGCAGGGCCGTCTCAACCATTAGGCAAGACTAGGCGGCTGTTCACTCAAGGGATACCCAAACTCATGTTTTTTGCCGCCCTCCCCCTTTTGCCGCCCTAGGCGGCCGCCTAGGCTTGCCTAATGGTAGAAACGGCCCTGCTTCTGGGAGTTCATCTACCTCCGCAGTATAAAGCCCGGGACGGCGCTTATTGTGGAGATAAAGTAGAAACCTTAACATTGCACACAGTTCTCTGCAGCATCTGCTCAATCCACTAAGCTACCTTACCAATGCTTCCTGCTGTCCGGTGTACTGAGGGGCTTCTTTATCTTTCGGTAGGTTCAAATGCTGTATTAATCAGTAGAATGCAGGAAATTTAACCACTACACTACGCCTACCTCCACTACATTCACCTCACTACACTTTACTCCACTCTCCTATACTAAACTCTACTTTACTCCACAACATTCTGCTTTAATACACTCCATGCAACACCGCTCTACTTTACTCCAATCCACTCTTCCTAACTCCGCTATACTCCACTACACTTTACTCACCTTTACTCCGCTCTACTTTACTCAATTCAACACCACTCGGCTTTTCTCCATACCATGCTGCTGTACTCCACTACACTACGCCTACCTCCACTACACTCACATCACTATGCTTTAAAACACTCATTTACTCCACTCTAATTTACTCTACCCAACTCCGCTCAACGCCACTCTACTTTACTCCATACCACTCTACTTTACTCCACGCTACTCTACTTTACTCCAGGCCACTCTACTTTACTCCACTCAAAAATACTTTACTTTACTACACTCCGCTTTTATCCACTCTACTTACTTCCGCTCCATTATATTCCAATCCACTCTACTTTACTCCACTCCGCTCTACTTTACTCCACTTTCCTTTACTCCAATCAACAACACTCTACTTTACTCCACTCTATTTTACTTTACTCCACTCAATTCCAATCTCATTCATTCCATTCCACTCTACTCCACTTTCTTCCACTCAATAACACTCTTTTACTCAAACCCACTCTGCTTTATTCCCCGCCACTCTACTTTCCTCTACAACACTCTACTTTACTCCATGCCAATCCAAACAGCTTTACTCTAATCAACTCTTATTTAATCCACTCTACTGTACTCCATTCTACTTTACTCCACTCTACTATACTCAACCACACTCTACTTTATTCCACTCCACTCAATACCAATATAATTTTTGCCACTCTGCTTTACACCACTCCATGCAACACAACTCTAATTTACTCCACTAAACTTTACTCCACTCAAAGCCACTCTTAATCCACGCAACACTACTTTACTCCAAACCACCCCACTCTCCTCCATTCCACTCCCCTCTGCTCTCCTACACTCCGCTCTCCTACACTCTACTCTACTCTATTCCACGCCACTATACTTTACTCAACGTAACTCTACTTTACTCCACTCAACTATAATCCACTCAAATTTATTCCACTCAACTTTACTCCAATACACTCTACTCCACTGCATAACACTCTACTTTACTACACTCTATTTTACTATACTCCGCTCTATTACAATCTCCTTTACTTCACTCCACTCTACTTTACTCCACTGTACTCCATTCTACTTTACTCTACTGTACTCCACACAACTATTTTACTACAACACACTCATCTTTACTACCCACCACTCTACTTTTCTCTAAAACACTTTGCTTCACTTCACGCCAATACACTCTACTTTACTCTAACCAACTCTACTTTATTCCACTCCACTTCACTCTACTCAATGCCACTCTACTTAACTCAACCACACTCATTTGCAATACACTAAGTCTCGCATTTGCAAAAGTTTCAGCTATTGGCATTATAAATAACAATGCCTTTTATTTAGGTGTTTTAAAAACCTGCAAGCAATACAAAAAACACGCACTTTGTACTTATAATGGTTGCTTACAAGAAGCAAAGTGGCAATAACTGAGCCTCTTTTAATGCCAGCCTTGCTCATCGTAAGCATGCTGTTTATGCACCACTTGCCAGTTTTCAAAAAACCTAAATAAAAGGCATAGTCATTTACAATGCCAATAGCTCAAACTCTTGCAAATGCGAGACCTATTGCATTGCAAATGCTTGTTTTGTATGTGTTCTTTTATTGTTCCATGTGAAACCGCATAAAGATCCATGTCTGACTATCTACCATACCTACTTATAATTTAAATACCCAATATACTGTAACTGCAGTACATATATCTTACAGGCGCCCTAAAGGGGTGGTTTTGTGAAAAAGAGGCACTTTTGCCTATCGGATCTTTGGCAAGAGTTTAAGGAGCTGCAACCAGCTACAGAAGTAACTTGTGTCTTATTCTAAAGATCTCTAGTAATGGCCTAAGGTGCTGCAGTCTGTATCTGGAAAGGGCCACGTGCAGCTTTGGGAGGATATGAAAATGTGATTCTTCTTTAAAACCTGCAAGTTGTACTAGAACACTTGAGCTATCCTGGTTACACTCACTATGGTCATCTCTTCCTATAGAGGTGCTTTCTGTACCCTTGAAGGACTCAGCCCTAAGACTCCAGGGCTTCCAAGATGCTAATATTCTCATACACAGGAGCAGTGTTTCTTGTTCTCATCACTGATTTCTTCCCATGTGTTCTGGGGGTAACACTGTGGCTCACTGTGGTCCCAAAGTTTACAGGAAGGCACGGAATGGCTTCAGATAGAGGGACACTTCAGCCTTACCCTGACACCAAGAAATTCAGAAACTACTTACTAGGACGGTTTCTGGGTCAGCGAGACCTGACCATATAAGTGCCAACATGAGACGGAAACACTGGTTGGGTGTGACAGCCAAAGCAGAGGAGCACAAATGCCAAGTAACTATGTTCAAGATGCTACACAACAGCGGTATCCCCTGGAGGGAACAAATGTGCTGGTGGCAGCCAAAGTGTGCTCTCAGATCAGTGTCTATGAAGACTATGATGTCCTATAAATTAACAATGGTTTTGGTGGCAAAGCTAGGAAGAGAAAGGTTCTACTGGATAAGGTCAGTTTGTCCTTTCTCCTGTCAACCTCCAGTGGAAAGCGACATACTCGCCTCTTTGGAGATTTGTGATGGACCAGACTTCGCTTTTATGGCTTCAAGCTCCTTTAAGTTATTGAATTTCTGAGCTGTATTTGATTTAAATCTCTTTATTCATTTTGTTTGCATACCAGCTATCAGTACATACAACTCGGAGGCCAGCCTGCCAAAGCTATATAAAAATGTCACTGGACTGCAACCTGCTTTCACCTGAGTGTCTTACCTGATAGGGGGTCAGACAGAGGTTGTACCAGGCACATTTGGTGCCATTCTCGAAAGCTGCTGGATCTAGCTTCAAGATGTATTAGGTATGTTTTGGTCCAGCCACGAATAATGTGGATTTCAGTGTGGAATTGCATGACGAGTGTGGTGGAGAATGGTGGTCCTGTGCTACAAGAGTGTCTAAAGAGTGAGCAGCTTGTACCATAGTGCGGATGTTTGTGATATATTGTGCCATGAGTGGTGCATTCTGTGTCCAGGAGGACATCGTGTAAATGGCAGAGCCCCGGACTGGCTGTAGCAGGCACCGGGTTTTTCCCCGGTGGGTCGCCAGGTTGGAGGCCGGTTTTAGACCCCTGGGGGGGCTGTTTTTGTTACCAGGTGCAATATCGGCCCCTAGCAACAAAAGTGGCACAAAGCTTTCCACTAGCACCCCCGCCCCATTGAGCCCCGTCCCCGGACAGCAGAGCTCTTTGCCAGGGCTGGTTTAGGTTCCCAGTCCGGCCCGGAGCTCGTGTGTTGATTATTTAAAATGTTATGATGAATTAATATTCAATTTAGTTATGTGTAACAGATAATGTTAAAACTATAATCCATATGTGTGATAAATATTAGTCTACTTCAAATCTAGCTGTGTACATCATGTGGGTAGCTTTCATTTTTCTTTGCCCAAATTCTCAAGTGGAGACACCAAGCGCTATATCGTAGAAACTGTTCATTTATACAGTGGGTGGAATCTGTACAGAATTGTACCAAGTGGGATGTTAGTTGTTAAGAACATTGAAACACTGAAAGACCTCTGCTTTGTGCAATGCAGAGGGATACCAGCTTTTTCTATTTTTGTGCTAGTTTCAGCACCACAGAAGTGTGGAGATAGCTATATACAACATGCAATAAGTTGAAAGCATTCATATAATGTGCTACATGTAGCATGTATCTAGGCCATGTTCAACTAAGACCTGACTGGATGGTGGCAGGTGCATGGTGGAAGGGCAGAGAGCACCAAAAGGAGAGGTTTTAAATTGTTCTGGTCACTCCTTGAGCAAACCATCAACAGCCACCATTCGTGGCCAGGCAGTAAGATGCAGGCCGCAATGCGCCCTCACTGGAAGACCATAGCACACTGTTGACTGGAGTACATTGTCAGCTACGAAATGTGATACGTCCTGCACAGCTCCTTTCCTCCGTGTCTAATGTAGTCATTACCTGGCTGCTGACATAGGTCTGTATTTCCGTAGACCGAGGCTTACTTCCAGTCGGCATCTTGTGCCAACTATAATTTCAGTGCTTGATTGTTGGCGCTGCCCACAAACAGAGTTAGTGGATTCTAATCTGGAAGTAACGATCAAGCCCACTACTAGACCCCTACAAGTAGCGGGGGTAAAATGATGCAAATTTTTATTTTGAAAATATAACGAACCATAGAAGTCACTTGGGTTTTCAGGGAATGGTAATATATCAGAACTTCAAGATTGTTAGCCTTATTTGTGGCAGCCTGGTGACTTGGTCCAATAAAGGTGGAATTTGGTTTTTGTTTTTAACAAATTTCAAAACTTGACCAAATTGTGGTCTTATTTACTGATTTACAATCACGTGTCAAGTCCTGGTTGAGCGGGCACCAAGAACTCCGTCCCATCAGGGAAAATAGCAACCACTGAGAGTTACAAAACGGAGTGAGAAAACCACTACAACTCTTTTTCCGTTGCAGTATCTGTTGATCATTTAAACAGAACCTGATTTTTATTTAATAAAAAAAAAAAACTCATGGAGACGTGGCCAACCATCATGGCTGCACGGACGTGATCCGTACGAGCTCCACAGCCGTCATCTCTTAAATCAAGGTAACAGGGCTCTTAGGGTGACCCTTCTTCCCTAAGCTTTCACGGACATTGAGGAGGGAGTGAGGTGACCTTATGAGGCCTGATTGTCCACCCCAGAGGGTACCACGAAACCCCTGTATGGATGCAGATGGTATGTAGGCCATGGCGAGGCTTGTGCGGAAGGCTGAGACACGCCACACACTAATACAGAGATGCTTGCGGCACACCATACGGGCCCACGGACGACAAGGTCAACCTTGTACCAGAACTACCCCCAAACAAGGTCAGCACACACACACCATGTGATGCTGCAACAGCATCTGAGCCCACAGCCCTTGGGGCTCCACACGCTCCTGCTGACTGCAACGTGACGGGGAGCAAGAAGGATTCCCCAATTGCAGCACAGTGGCCCCTTTGTTGACACCAGCCTGCTGAGTAGCGGTGGCTGCTGCTCAGACCGTACCCTGGAAGACACAGCCTCTGATCAGAGGATCACATGATTGCCAGTTCCTCTCTTGCCTTGCTCCTACCTCTGGCAGTCTGGTGGGAAGATTGGTCTTCCATCTGAAGCTTTTTGAAAACCTCAAAGCCTGGGCCCCATGCACTTCAACAAAATGGTGGCCACCCCATAAAGTCATCGGGGCAAAGAATCCTTCTGCAAAGTCCCACACATAGGCCCTCGACTACACTGGGCTATATCACTCCACGGCTTTCGACCAATGCCCCAAGTGGGATTTCTGACAGATATAATGTTATCTTCATTGGGACAACTCCTCTCCGAGGCCCAGTAGTTCTTCCCCCATTTCACCAGCACAACCTGCCCTAGAGTGCTACAGGGGTCTCTCAAGGTGTCCCCTTAATCCTTGGCCCCAATTGCAAAAATACTTCTATTTGAACATCAAGGTATACTGAGAGAAACACAGGGCAGGGGTTAGAGGTTTTGCTTATCTGCTGCTCCTGAAGAGCACTTGAGACCCATCGTCTTCTAGCCCCATCGCCCTGGGAGAGGTGCCCTCCTTGGACATTACACCAAGACATCTCTTCACCTACTACAGAGACTATTGCTCAAAGCCTCTTTTTCGACAAAGACCCCATCATTGTACTCACCAGACAGCCCTAAGGAGAAATACTAGCCTCCTTACTATTCTTGAGATGCGAGGGTATAACCACTTGCCTGCTCCACCACGTGGCATTTGAATAGCCTTGGGGACGCTGTGTCATCACCCTTGCTTGCCTGCTGATGACCACACTCTACATGCCTCCCCAAAAATCCCAAACCAACAGGGTCTCGAGTTATTTCCAGCCAACTGACTCACAAAATTCTCGCTCCTCCCCCAAGGAGAAGCCAACATGACCTTAACAAAGGAGGACCTCCTATCCTCCCCTCGCGACTTAAAAAAATAACTGCTTGAAGATGTTAAGGATGATCTGACTACCTTCTTGGACGCCCTCCGATCCAAACTTACCTCCAAATTCATTGCTCTTCAACAAGATGTGGACTATCAGCACGCAAACATTGGACCTGGACCCTACCTGCCAAACCCTGACTCAGCGGGTGGACCACTTTGAGAGCTCCACTGGCTGTCTTAAAACATATCATCACGCAACATTTCTGAAATGGGAGGACCTTGAAAATGTTCTCAACGTGATATTAGGCTGTGTGGCCTGGAAGAAGGGGCGGAGGGACCAGATCGGGACACCTTTGTGGTGAGGCTGTTTTCGGAGCTCTTGGGAATAGGAGGTCCCAAGGTCAAGCTGGAACGTGTCCACAGAATGGGCCCACTGACCCAAGGTGTAGGGAAATGGCCTAGAGATGTTTTGGCGAAGCTTAGTTCTTTCAAAAATAAGGAGGCTATCCTCCAGGGGGCAAGGAAATTGAGTGAAGTGACCTTCCAAGGAGCATCATGCCTCGTATTCCAAGATGTAGCCCCAGCAACTCTGGCTCAATGACAACAATTCTGACTAGTCACCAATAAACTACGCCAAGACAATATCAAATTTAGATGGACATACCCATTTGGCTTAGCTTTCTCCTACCACAACAAAGGTCACCATTTCACCAATCTTCCAGAGGCAGCAGCTCTGCTTGGAGTGAAGATCTCAGATCCGGATCACACAACAGATCAAACGGGAGCTCCATCCATTGGCCCCCAGGCTGATACGAACTATGGATTTTGGCTCCCACAACGCCGTTCCCAGAGGCAGGGGAAGCGGAGTGCCATCGCCTGAGCAGTAGTCTTCTACTCTCCAATGCAAAGAAATTTTTTGACTATGGAGTTCATTAATTGCCTGTTATCAGTCTGTGTGGTAGGCCCCACCATGGGTGGAAGTTCCTTGTTGTATTGTACTGACCTTCGCATTTCTGGCTGATGGTCTATACCGCTTAATATACCCTGAGTGTCCAATTATTATTAGCTTTCTACTCTCTCCCTTGTTACCTTGACCACTAGCTACTCCATTATGAAGGCTCCAAGTGGCTCATTAATCACAAGCACATGCTTCCACTGTTGTTTTGACTGTCTTTCGAATGTTGGGAAACATGGTTGCCATTTAGGTTTGTTTTGTTTTTCCACTGTTGTTCCATGCAGGAGTCCTTTTTTGATGTGCTGAGGGGAGGGATACTTAAATGGGGAATTACAACACTGGTATGAGGGAGGACAAGGGGCAATGTTCAGTCGATTTACTCACCAACTATAACAATTGTGTTAACCACATTCACCTGGAACATTCCCTCAATCTACACTCCAAACTCTTCACAAGCCACTTTACTCTCATCATTTCTAACATGCTTTTCGGGGTGGAGGGGGGAGTTTGCTGAAGGAGACATCATACTCATGGGTGATTTTATTCTCACCTGGGACCCACAACTGGATAGCACACACTCACAACACACAAGCACAGGCAGCTTTACAAAAGCACTTCAACACTCCCTTCAAACTATAGGTCTGGTGGATACGAGGTGAATGGTTCACTAGTGACTATATCTTTTTAGGTCTCGCGCCTAGCCTTGCAGTGCTGCTCGCGCAGCGCGAGACCTATAGAAAGGGATTCTGAAAGCTAACCACACGCTCGTGCGTGTGGTTTTGCTTTCCGCGGCTGCCATTGGCTTTCGTGTGCTTTTTTTAAAAAAATCCAGCACGCAATTGGGCAAAGGCGGGCGCACGTCCCGCCTTTGCTCTGCCCATTCCCGTCGGTGGCCAGCACGCGCAGCAGCGCGCGTTTGTCTCGCTGCCGCGCTCCCTCCCCCCACTCCTCTGTGGTGCGCGCGCACCACTGGTTTCTCCTGCAGTTCTATATAGAGCGAGCTCGACCCAAATGTACTGGAGCGCTTAACATGAGCCGGTTACTGCATAAAAAACGCGGGAGTTTGTTTAAGAATCCGTCAGAGAGTGGCGCCGGCTGTAACCACAAGATGGAGCAGGACTGCGCCGGTGCTGAGAGGGCAGCGCAAGGAGCGTATGCCAGTACTGGGAACCTCGGGTAAGGCGAGCTGTCCGACAACCCCTGCAGCCCCGTTCCAGGTCTGTGGAGGAACCACGCGGTGTACATAACACTCCCACCACACAACTCCCAAAGCGCCGCGCTGTGAGTTGATAGCCTCTAGAGCGTGTTCACTGTTCTCTGAAGGCCGCGTGACATGGTGCAGATGTCGGCAGGGAGCGTGGCATAGCCTGGCATCTGGCTTTGAAGTTGAAGGGGGGCCTCTGGGCTGCGTGGCTTGTCCGCAGCACAGGCTGACTCTTTCTTCCACATGTCCAGCCACCCCCTCTGCGCTCCAATCACACAGGTACGTATGAGCGCCTCGACTCTCGCAGTTTTGTGACCTCTCGTCTTGAACACTTCCGCTTTTGTCTCCTGTACTCCTTCCGTGCTCCCCTCTCCTCACTGCACTGGCAGTAGATGGGTGAATCTATCTCTCCTCATCGCTGACACACAATGTCACCTCCTTATCACTCGTACCTCAGACACAGTCCCCACAGCTCATCACTCTAGCATAATGCCAGCTCCCTCCTTATTACTCATACCAGTCAGACACACTCAATACCGCAAATCGATCTTACACACAATGCCAGCCCCCTCATTGCAAATACTTCTGCCCATCATTCACAAGTCAGACCCCCTCATCACACACATCTCACAGTCCACAGTGCCCATCTCTCACACCTCAGACTCACATGCACACACCTCAGACACAGTCCACAGTGCCTATCACTCACACGTCAGACCCCCTCATCACACATACCTCAGACACAGTGCACATCTCTCACACATAATTTCACACCCCCTCATCACATATACCTCAGACACAGTCCAGAGTGCGTCACTCACACGCCTACCACCTTTTCACTCTTACCTCAAACACACTCCCCATAGACCATCACGCATGTAGAATGACAGACCCCCTCATCGGATATACCTCAGGCACAGTCCAGAATGACTCTCCCTCACACATAATGCCATCTGCCCCCTTATCACTCATACCTCAGACACAGTCCCCGCAGCCCGTCACTCATACATGCCATCTGCCTCCTTATCGCTCATACCTCACGCACAGTCCGCAGTGGCCATCACTTACACACAATGTCAGTCACCTCTATCATTCATACCTCAGGCACAGTCCAGAATGACTCTCCCTCACACATAATGCCATCTGCCTCCTTATCGCGCATACCCGAGTGTGTTTTTACAGGTGTGTGTATGTACTAGTGTCAGTCTGTGTGAATGTATGTGAGATGCTGGGTGCGAGCAGGTGTGTGTTTGTATGAACTGGTGTGTGCGCACGTGTGAGTGTATTTGAGAGGCTGTGTGTATTTGGTGTGTGTTTGTATGTACTGGTGTGCGTCTGTGTTCAGGTCTGAATGAATGTGAAAGGCTGAGTGTGTTTTTACAGGTGTGTGTATGTACTAGTGAATGTGTGAGATGCTGGGCGCGAGCAGGTGTGTGTTTCTATTTACTGGTGTGTGCGCAGGTGTGAGTGTATTTGAGAGGCTGTGTGTGTACAGGTGTGTATTTGGTGTGTGTTTGTATGTACTGGTGTGCGTCTGTGTGAAGGTATGAATGAATGTGAAAGGCTGAGTGTGTGTTTACAGGTGTGTGTGCATTGTGAATGTATGTGAGAGACTGTGTGTACACTAACACTAATCCCTTTATGGGTTCCGGAGTAGCGTGCTACTCACCAGAAAAGCGCTTCAACACCCATCAGGGGTAACAAGTGCTATATGAATGCAAACCTTTCTTCCCCTTCTATCCCTCCGCTATCCTTCTCACTCCAAATAACTGACTAATATCCACCACTCAAATTACCTTCATATTTCACTATACTAATTCACCAAAAATCCTTTATGGGTTTCCGGAGTAGCATGCTTCAACACCCCATCAGGGGTAACAAGCGCTATATAAATACAAACCTTTTTTTCCTCTATCTTTCTGCTATCCTTCCGAATCCAAATAACTGAGTAACCTATCCACCACTTAAAATGTACTTGCATGTTTCACTATACTAATTCAACACTAATCCTCTTTGTGTCCCGGAGTAGCGTGCTACTCGCCGAAAAAGTGCTTGACGCCTCGTCAGAGGTAGTAAGCGCTATACAAATGAAATTACAATACAATGCAAGTTTGTTCCTGTGTACATTGCTCATACTTTTTTATTTCTTCTTAATGGAAAACTAACATGTGGGGATGTGTGTGCGTGTGTATATACAATGTACCTTTCTAATTAATTTTTATGAAGTTATGGATACAGTGCATTTGGTTCAACCTTTAAATAAATAAAAATATAAATATATTTTTTTATTATATGGATTTTTTTGTAACATTTGTATTGTGCTGTTTTGTGAAAACCTTAACCACGCAAAAAACTTTACTTTCTAAATGTATCTAATACTTCTTTCTGCAATGTTTCGAAGTCTAATGAACGCTGTAGGCCTTGCAAAGAGTATGTTAAGTGCTAAATAACGAAATAAGTACTAATGCAATAAAATACAATGTACCTTTCTAATTAATTTTAATGAAGTTATGGATACAGTGCATTTGGTTCAACCTAGAAATAAATGTAAAAAAAAATATATATATAGTTACGTGATTAATGTTTTAACAAAACAGCACAATACAAATGTTACATGAAAATCCATCTAAAAAAAAAAAATTCCCCACACACAAATTTACATGTAAAAATTAAATGTCATAGCGAAATTGTTAAACTTGACATTACATATTCATCACTAGACATTGTTCGCTCTCAGAATCCCAAGTTTATTTGCACAGTTTATACCTAAAGGCGTCTGAACCTACCTAATATCAATCGTCAGGGCTTTAAGTGGGCTGGGTCCGTCTGGGTCTCAGACCTGGAAGAATTTAAAACAGGCATTGAAGCGGGTCCCTGTTGGAGACTATAGTCATGTCCTAAACTTTACAGGCAAAAACACTGAGTGATTTTTTATTTTTTTGTATATTTTTATTGAAAATATTGATAGCAAGAACATAGATCAGGTCACATCCTTGGTTATAAAATTTCAAGTGAGAGGGAGCTATGGTAAGCCAAGGAAAAATATATAGTAAGGACACTGCAGTACAATAGTTGCGGGTGGGGGAGTTTCTTCCTTTACAAAAAAACCACTGTTACAAATGGAAAGCAGTGTCTGCTGGGGGAGAGGATAAGCCTTTTGCCCAACTTAGACTTTACAAGTCCAGAACACACTGTCTGAGAGGCAACCACTGCACAACCATTTGGTCATATACTTGAAGGGCCCGTCTTCCGGGCTTTTTCATGATACCATTGTGGGTAGAAAAACCAGTTTTCACCGGAATTGCAGTAGTGTGTTTGAATTGTGCTGCCATCCTTCTTTCCTATTCACATTTCCCAAGGAGGAATCATTTAATGGGAAAACCACCTGGTTAGGATGGAAAACGTGCATGAGTTGGTTCCCAAGCACCAATACCTACGATTATTTCCACAATTAGAGTGCAAAACCCAGGGCTTTAAGTGGGCCGGGTCTCACCGGTGCTGAGCACCGGCAGTTTTTAAAGGGGGCCTTGAAACGGGTCTCTATCGGGCTCTGTTTTGTTCCCTGGCACAAAGTAATATCCAAGTATTCCCCAAGCTTAGTTGTTAAAAATATGCTTCATGGCTACACACTTACACGGTCCACACATGCTTTCTTTTTTTAAAAGTCGCTGCTTGTTTAGTTTACTTTTGGCCAGTCACTCTCCAACAGAGCATTTTGGCACTCCGACACCAACTGCTCCCTCCATCCTCCCTTAGTAGGTAACGGACATTGCCATTTACAATGCCAATAGCTCTTACTTAAAAAAATGCGAGACCTATTGCATTTCCAATGCTTGTTTCTCATTCCCACCGCTCCTACTCATGGCTGGATTATGTATTCATAAGCCAATCTTTAACACAGGCCATTTTAGCGTTATCTGACCACGCTCATGTTGAGTTGACCCTGGAATGAGGGGCCCCCACTCCTAAATTACGCCAATGGTTCTTTACTGGGTCCCTCACTAGAAACAGTCTCTTCAGGTATGAGAAACGTAAAACTACCTGAGAATTCTTTTAACTAAACAAACCCCAAGACACCAACCTTTCTATCACCTGGGATGCTTTTAAAGCTCGTCAGGGGGAAGGAAATGCATTACCTTCTCCTCTGATTTGACCAAATAAAAAATCCAAGACAGATTGGCTCTTGAAGTGGAGCCTCAATCTGTGGAGAAAACACAAAGAAACACCCACTCTTGCATTGCAGAGGAAGGATGCCACTTTGAGAGGGAAATTAAATGCTATCTACACCAATAAAGCCAAATTCACCCTATTACACCTGAAACATAAGATAATGGTAATAAAGTGGGTACACACCTCGCACGCCAACTCAGAGTGAAACATGAAAAAGACTATATTAGTCGAATTTACAAAGAGACAGGGGACCCCTTCACATCCGAACACTATAAGGCCCAAGCCTTCCATAATTTTTACAAGAACCTCTATACTTCTGACCCACCCTGTGTAGAGGCTCATCAAGACTAGCAAATGTAGAATTACCCCAGATGTCAGCAGATCAGGACAAGGAATTGAGCAGCCCGATAGACGGGGAAGAGTTTTGATTAGCAATGGCCACTCAAGGCATATGAATTCCCTAGACTCGATGGGTTCACTGCACAATTTTATGAAACCTTTAGCTCAGAGCTAATACCCTACCTTACCCTCCTATTCAATCATTTGGCAACTACTAAAATGGTCACCTCCTCAATGAGTGAAGCACTCATTTCCGTCATACTTAAACTGGGGAAAGACCCACGGAATTGTGATTCCTACAAACCAATAGCCCTACTTAACTTGGATGCAAAAATATACACTAAGATCTTGGCCACCAGACTAGAGAAGATTCTACCTGAATTGCTTCATCCAGACCAATCAGGTTTTATTCGAGAGAGACCGATGCACAGCAACTTAAGGAGGATAGTCCACTTGGTCTAAAAAGCAGATTCCAGGTATCTTGTTAGCACTCGATGCAGAAAAAGCCTTCACCGGGTGCACTGGTCCTTTCTTTTTCATTCCCTCCATAAATGTGGCTCTAATGAGCTGTTCATTGCCATGGTCCAGGCAAATTACGCACACCATCTCAAGAGTTGTGGTTAATGCGGTTAGCTCAGACTTTTTCACTTCAAGTCAGATCCTGCTCAGCTTGCAGATGATACAATGGGTCAATGGAGGTGGACTGGCGACTGTTATATTACCACCAATTGTCACCCCACAGAAGATACTTAGGTTCGAGAGATGGGTAAATATATAACGAGATACACCCACTCAATGTGCATTTCATCTATATGATCCATACCATATGACACTCAAAATATGAAAATAGTTTTTTTTTTATTGTATATTGTTTTGATTTATTATACAAAAATAGTCATTACTTTTCATAATTTCATCATAAATATTATCGTATTTCAACGTTCATTTATTGGTATGTCAGCAATCCCCCTGCAATTTCATTACTTCCATACATATCATTCACTCATGTCCACTTACTTCCTAAAAAAAAAGTCACAAAGATCTGCCACAGACCTCTAACTCCACAGGTGGCAAAAACAGAGTATACATTCTTTCCTATCAGATCATGGCAAACAAGCCATAACCGGGCAAGCGGTTGATGCACATTTCGGAGGGTTATATTTTTTTTAGCACCACCTTCTTCAGGACCAATTTATTTGAAAACCCTCCCCGTATATCCAATTCCAGATAAAACCTCCTAATGAAGGCATCTGTGGATACATGAGCCATGACTTAGAGCTTTTTCCTATCCCATAAGACTGTCCTATGTATGTTATCTATGGAAAACTGTTGGGAAATGTATATAGGAACAATATCCTGGACATGACTCATTAAAGTGTATTTCTTTGAAGCTGTGGTTTTGCACATTAGGGCTAACCAAGGTATTATGGGTGTTCTTTTTCCTACCCTATAGGACTGGCCTAAAATGTTAGTATGAAGGGCATGTTATATGTGGAACAATGAACGAGGGCCTGACATGGGTTATGGGACACATTGAAGGGGTGAAATGAATGCATGCATTTGATTTGGTCTTAGTGATGGGTTAGAATATCCTCACTTTAAGATTTTATTTTGCTAGTAGGAATATTTAATCACTTATGAGTTAACATCACACTTTAATGTCTTGAGCAAGTAAGGGCATCGATGACAGCCTTGAAGAGTTACACTATTTGCATATATTATGCAGAAATGTGGGATACGTTACATGGTAACAGCACAAATAAATTAATGGAAACAGTAACATGAACCATATCATCAAGGCAGGGTCGGACTTGCATATAGGGCAATCAGGTGGTGCCCAATAGGCTGCTCGGACAGGTCAGTGTGTGGGCTGTTTTTTGGGCCTGTTGTATGGCCTGGTGGGCCAGTTTTTATGGTTAGTGTCGCTGATATTAAACAAAGGGCCACTTTTTTAGCTTTTTAATTCAGTAATGGGGGCCACTTTTATTTTGGTGCCCGGACCTCTTTTCTGTCCTGGTCCAGCCCTAATTGAAGCCCTCCAGATAGCAGACAAATAAGGCTTTTTCAATCAATTGGTACTGAAGGAGGTGGTGCCAAAGAACAATATCCCCTCCTCCCACACGGTGTGCCAATGTCGAAGGCCAGGTCCTCTATATGTTTCCACTGGCATCCTGTTTTCAAAAGCTCTACACGTTTGGTTATGTATAAGAGTAAAAATATCAATAAAAATGTTTATGAAATATATATATATATATATACACACATATATATACATACACACACACACCACTGAAAAGTGCGTTGACCGTTTGCGTGGTACTGCAGCTCCCCAGAGTGTGTTACCATGCCCCCAGCTTGCTACTCATTTCATCTGCAAAGCATAGTATCCCAGATGGATACTGCCTCTATACCAGGTGTTAGTTTTGAAATCCCGTCCCTACCATATATATTCACTATATTGAATTATGTTAGCATTATGTGGCTACACGCATGCCAGTTGCATTCGCGTTATGTAACCCACTGAGTTATCCTCGTAATGTGCAGGTTTTAGTTAGCGAATGTGACTCCATTTTCTTTTTCGTTACCCTCATTAGACTGTTCAGACTGTGCCAGAGTTAGGCCTCATCGTTATTATTTTCGCTTGCCTCCGCAGAATACTGTACTCCGTTATTATTTCTTCTCTTTGCTCAAGGCTGTTTCTCAATACTAATGAATAGGCCATTCGGCCCTCGTATGTTCGCCCGATTGTGTAGTTTCTGCTCCCAAGTTAGGAGATGCCGAAACCCAGCACTGTGGCCTTGGATCCCTGATAAAATGTACCCATCTGGCAGGTGTGAGCTCATCCTACTGTGCCTCCTTTGTTCGTGATCAGCCCAGGCTGGTAGTTTTCCATGGTTGGCTGGGTTGCAGACTGCTGGGGAAGAATGATTACTCACTGTAGAGAGTTGGGGGGCCAGTCCCTCGACAAGCGCCTTAGGGTGCAGGTCATGACAGACTCCTCTGCAGAGCATAACCAATAAACATGTAAGTGAATATTCTCTACTGTCTGACCGACTCTTCATTCTTGGGAAGGCCTAGCAGGTGGTTGTGAGAAAACCCGGGTGGCCCTAGAGGGCCACTTCCTTCAGTTGGCGCCCGAACAGGGACCCCGCAAGGTGACCTGACTCGCCCGTAATCAGGTTGCAGGGTCGGGGGGGATGCCTTTGGTCGGTTGGGCGGATCGGGGATCCCCACACAAGACCGAGCTTGGTTCTCGCAGCTGCCCCGCCCGGCTGATCGGGCGCTCCCTCTTCTAGTGGTCACCAGCCGGGGTCCTGAGAAGGCGAACCTTGCAGTTGACCGTTTGGTCCGAAGAGTCGGCAGTGGAGAATAGCTTGGCTCGACCTGTGTGCACCAGGTGAGTGGTTTGATTCTTGGAAAAATGGTGCCATACTTGAACGGCACGAGCCTACGGGCTGTGTCTTGGTACAGTCTCCAGACCGCTTGTCTTGAACGGCACAAGCCGATGGGCTGTCTCTTGGTACGGTCTCCGGACCGCTCGTCTTGAACCGCACAAGCCGACGGGCTGCATCTTGGTACGGTCTCCGGACCGCTTGCCTTGCACGTGGTGGGTCTGCGGACCCCTGGGGAAAAGACACAGAGCGTTCGGTTTGCCGGATCACCTGGAAATTTGGCCCGTGTTCAAAAAAGTCCGGGACTGCTCGCGAACACTCTGCCAGACCAATTGGTAATTTGGTTAAGATTTGAAAAGGTCTGGGGCAGATGCTTGTCTTCTTGGATTTGACGCAGTCTTCGGACTGTAGGGAGTGGTCTCTGGACCGTTTAGTTTGACTTTGTGACTAACGCTCATTATTTTGTCTTGTTTTCGTTTGTCGATCGTTGGTGTTACACTTGTCCGGCAGAGACAGTACTTTTGTCTTATATTAAGATGCCTTGTTTTTAGTAAATTAGGGTGTTTTGGATGTCAATGTTGTTCTACTGATGCTCGATTGGAAGAGAGCCAGCCCGCACCTCCGGAGGGTACCCCAAATTTTGATATGCATGTTAAACATGGTATTGGCCCTGTTATGTTCAGCACGTTGTGGCATAAATATGCGAAGGATAATGCCGAGTTGCAGTGGCCGCTCACCGGCTCATTTGACGAACAGAAATTGAACTACTTGCAGGACAAGTTGCTTGCTAGGAGGAGCAGGCAGTCGATGTTTGATTCTTTGAGAGTATGGCAGAAAGAAGCAAAGCAGTGATGTATGAGGTCAGAGAAAGAGGCACGAAAGAAACAGACGCAAACGATTACACAGAAGGCAGTAGCCTATGAAAGAGGGAAGGTAGAGAAGGGTATAGAGTGTGCAGATAGGAAGTTTCGGTTACAGACGGATAAGTGTTACATGACTAGAGAAGAAGGAGATGTGTTTGTTGATGAGCTGTTGGATTCTCGTCCTCCTCCTCCTCCTCCTCCTTACGCCCCCGAATGGATATACCCGGCAGTTCCGACCTCCCAGTCCCCGGTGCCTGGTGCAGAATCTTCTAGCCCTCCCGCTCCCAGCGTTACCACTGCAACTGTGGCCCCTCTCACCTCCCTTCCATCTACACCAGTCACTGGGGCAAGCGGTATTGTCTCCCCTGCCCAGTCTACCAGCTCTACTGATACTCCCCTGTATACCCCTACCGCCCTTTCTCCCTACATGATGGTGCCTGTCTCTGCATCTGCCCCCTCCCCCGTTAGTGAGACACACCAAGCACGGTTGACTGTTGAAACTCCTGTGCATGGAATGCATGATGTGAACTGGGCAGCAGTGCGCGATCGAATGGACAAGGCGTTGGTGCGTTCTGCAGTGGGTGATGAGGAGAAACGAATGGCGGCAAATCAAGCAGCCCAGTGGGCTCGCCACCCGATCTATAGTGTGGAGGATGTCTGGAGCGTGATGAAAGATTCCGAGCCGTTCATACAACAGCATGCACTCAAATACATGTCCGCGATGCTGCTAGAATTATGGGAACAGTGTTTTAACAGTGTTGCACCACAAATAATATACGACATACAAGATAGGGTATATGCGGCAGGTATGGCCCCCAATGAAGTTTTTAGTAGTATAACGACACTAGTGGGTTACCGAGGTAGGTTGCTCCAGAAAGACCCGATAATGGGGACATAGCACCCAATGAGGGAAGTCCATCCCATTTATCACCCTGAAATACCAGAACAGCGCAATTCCGCTAATGACGTGATTCGACAACGAGTTGAGGCTCGCTTTCAGGAGCAATGGGTTTATACACCATGGAAAAAGAGTGAGGTCTTATCCTTAAAGAGTCAGCTGCCGGACCCCCAAAAAAACCCTACCGCATACTATAAGGAATTGACGGAAGCGGCTTCCTCCATCGTAATGACGCTAGCTGACAGAGCTGTTCTTTGGGCTATTGGTACCGGTGGACATATGGAGACAGGTCCATACACAAGATCATGCATTAGAATTGGGGGGAACATGGGACGAGATTAGGACTTGGGACAAGGAGCGTAAACCTGGAGACAAGCCTAAAGCGGAGCTTCTCGCTTTGCCGGGCGTATTATCACCTACATGCACTCACTTATTCTGCCAAAAAGGGTGGATTGGGACAAGTTGACTGCATGCCGTCAGAAGACAGATGAAAGTGTGTCAGATTTCTTTACCAGGTTTGAAGGGGTATTTTTGGACTTTAGTGGACAGGACGTGTCACAGGAGGGTGGTGTTCGTTTGTTTGTCAATAGATTTATCAACTTACTTCCCGAGATTGCAACACGGTTGCAGGCCTCGGAAAGCACTTGGACGACATCATCCCCATCTGTGATATTGAGTATGGCACAATATTATGAGCATAGGGAGAACAAGAATAAGGAAAAGGTAGAGAAGAAGTCAAAGAACTTGAAGACGAGGGTATTACTGCAGCAAGTCGCCAGGGGGCAACGGACGAGGTAGAGGTTGTGGTCTGACCCAACAGCAGCCTGGTAGAGGTGGCACGTCCAACGCGCTTATTGGGCTCAATCAATGCACATACTGCAAACAGGAGGGACACTGGCGAAACAAGTGCCCGGAATTGTTACAGAAGGATGGGGCCCCAAGAGGTCGGGGGTCCAGAGGACGTGGGCGAGGTGCAGGGGGAAGGGGAGGGGCGCAGGTGGGAGATACATCACACAACAGCCAAAGTGGGAATTATTTTGACGACCCCAGAGGCCGGCAGTACTATCATGACGATTATGACATGGACGACGTGACGGGGTTATCTCACAGCTAGGACAGCCGAGGACAGAGTAAGGGACCGGTTCCAGTGCCCATAGTTCCAGTGCCCATAGATCAGGATGGGCCTTATGTCCTTGCTGATTTGCAGGGTGCTGCTAAGAGATTTTTGGTCGATACAGGGGCTATGAATAGCTCTGTTTCCCGTTCACTGGTCCCGGGGGCAGCTCTGTCTGACCACAATAATGTCTCGTGGGGTTTTCAGGCGTGCCGGTCATTAGCCCCATCTCCAAACCCCTTGCCTTGACGATTGGTCCCTTTACGGTCGATTCACCCTTTTTACTGACATCGAATTGTGGGGAAAATTTCTTGGGACACGATTTGCTGAAGAAGTTGCATGCGACTATTTCCTGTTCACCAGAGGGTGTCTATATGACCATTGGCCCGCCAGTTGTTGGTGCTAATCAGTGCTTAGCGAAAGATGCCCCCTTCCAGCTGAATTTAAAAATGTGCCATGTACGTTATGGGCTACGGGAGACACGGATGTGGGGCTGCTCCAAATACCGCCAGTTACCATCCAGATCAAAGATAAGGCTCGATTACCACGTGTCCCCCAGTGCAAAATATCCCAGGCAGGTGAGAAGGCCTTGTTGCAAATAATACAGGACTTGATTGAGTCTGGTGTGGTTGAGGAGACTACGGCGAATATGTGTAATAGCCGTATTCTTCCTGTCCTTAAGAAAACTCCCTCGGATTCCCCTGATGCCCACCCTAATGTTTACCGCTTTGTGATTGACCTTTGGGAGGTGAAAAAAATAGTAATTCCTCAATACCCAGTGGTCCCGGACATTACCGCACTGTTAACGATGATCCCCCCTTCAGCGAAGTTTCTCTGTCATGGATCTAAAAAAATGCTTTTTTCAGCATCCCGATTCATACAGATAGCCGCTATTTGTTCGGTTTCACAATAGCGGGCCGGAGCTTTAGATTCTGTCGTGCTCCACAAGGCTATACTGAAAACCCTAGTATTTATAGCCAAGCATTAAAAAGTCAACTGGATTCTTTGGAGCTTCCCCCTGGTAATGTGCTGTTGCAGTATGTTGACAACCTCATTGCCTCTGACACGGAGGATGGTTGCAAAGACGCCATGGTTAAATTGTTATTTCACCTGGCGCATCATGGGCACAAGGTGTCGCTTTCCAAATTTCAGTACTGTCGACAGGAGGTCACCTATTTAGGTCACCTACTGTCAAAGGAGGGTCGCAGACTAACACCTGAGCACATAGCTGTCATCACTAACATGTCTGTCCCTAGAACACAACGCGAGGTACACGCGTTTATAGGAATAACATCGTATTGTAGACAATGGGTCTCTAACCACTCACTACTAACAAAACTCCTTCTTTTCCTGACCACGAAAGATGTGCATAAACCCCTCCCTTGGACATCTGCATGCCAGCAAGCCTTTGAACAACTAAAAGCTGCGCTTTGCTCTGCTCCTGTATTGGGTACCCCGGACTACCAAAAGCCTTTTGTGCTCTACGTGCATGAGGTGGATGGCTGTGCGCTCTCTGTCTTAACACAGGGTTTTGGAGGTAAGCAAAGACCCTGCGCACTTATTTTTCTGCCATTCTGGATAACATCGCCAGAGCGTTCCCGAGCTGTTTGAGAGCTGCCGCGGCAGTTTCTATCAGGCAATCGTCAGGGCTCGTCCTTGATACTACCCTCACAGAAATGGTACCTCATGCTGTGGATACACTATTGAACAGAATGAAGACACAGCACCTTACTAGTGCACGTCTGACTGGATACGAACTTACTTTGTTTGCTCCGCACATTACCATAAAACGATGTACCACTCTGAACCCAGCCACATTACTACCCCTCCCTTTGTCAAGTAAAGATACGGATGTACACGATTGTGTATATAGAACGGAGGAAGAGACGAAGGGACGGGTAGTTCTGACTGGTTCCCTTATCTGAACCCCAAGGGTAACTATATGTTGATGGCTCTTGTTTCAAGTTACCAGATGGTACTACCACTGCAGCCTATGCAATAACAACGTTACATACTGTAGGAGACATCCTGTATCCCACACCAATCAGCCCAAGCTGCAGAGCTGGTGGCCCTCCTTCGGGCTTGAGAGTTGAGTGAGGGACTGACTGTTAATATCTACACCGACAGCCAGTACGCCTTTGGGGTGGCCCATAATTTTGGGCACCTCTGGGCGGAGAGAGGGTTTCTGACTACGCATGGACTGCGGATTCAGAATGGGCCACTGATACATAGGTTACTATCTGCATTGACACTTCCCAGTAAGCTAGCAATAGTGAAATGTAGCGCTCATAAGGCTATTACCGACGATGTGGGGAGGGGCAATGCTTTCTCAGATCAGACAGCCAAGGATACAGCTCGATCAAAAACGACACAGATGCTGGTGGCAGGCCCCACTAGATGGGTTCCAGACAACGGAATGTTTGAAGACACATTAGAAAGCATCAGAGCAATTCAGAGTGAGGACTTTAGATGAATTGGCAATGTGGGAGGAGAGAGCAGGTCACCTAGATGAGGTTGGGTGCTGGACTGACTTGTTAGGGAAGCAGTGGTGGTTACTGCCCAATTCCCATGTACTCCCTGTTGTAACCATGGCCCATGGCCCGGCGCACATTAGTGCCAAGGGAATATGTAAATTTCTGGACCCAGTGTGGCAGAATGAGAATATCCCCATGGTAGCCACGCATCTAGTGAAGCGTTGTATCATTTGCCTGAGACATAACCCCGGGAAAGGTACCCCACACCTTCTGGCAACTTTGCACCACCATCCTTCCCTTTCGAGATTCTCCAGATGGATTTCATCGAAATGGAACGAGTTAATAACCTTAAGTATGTGTTAGTGGTGATCTGCGCTTTTAGCAAGTGGATCGAAGCCTACCCCACCAAACAGAATACAGCCATGGCGACAGCAAAAGCACTCCTGAAGAAGTACTTCCCATGCTACGGATTGCCCCGGGTGATCTGGAGTGACAACGGCAGTCACTTTAATGCTAGAGTCATTGAGTTAGTATGCACAGGCCGACATGTTAAACAGAAGTTCCACGCAGCAAATCACCCCCCAGTCGGCAGGCTTAGTTGAAAAATACAACGGTACTCTCAAACTGAAGTTGGCAAAGATTCAGGAGTGTACGGGACTGCAATGGCCAGATGCATTACCCTTAGCCTTGTTATCCACCAGAATAATGGCGCATTCTAGAACAGGGCTGTCCCCCTACGAGGTGGTCTTTGGACGTGCTGCGAATGTTTGGGGCGTCCCCAGACCAAAGCGTTTTTCCGAGATAGAATATCCTTTGCTTGTGGACTATCTTTATGAATTATCTAAAGATCTTCGTTCTCTTCACCAACAGATACATGCCACGTTGCAGCCAGTACCAGAGGGGCCCGGGCATCAGATACAGCCCGGAGACTACGTCTTGGTCCGCAACTTCCAGTGGAAGAGCAGCTTGGAGCCGAGGTGGAAAGACCCAGTGATCGTGTTACTTGCCACTAGAACAACGGTCAAGGTGGATGGCAAGAAGCATAGGATACATGCTTCCCACGTAAAGCGGGTGCCCCTACTGCTCCCGTACGACAGCTGGGTCAACGACGGCATCGGTGATCAGGAGTGTGAGAAGGTACCGCGTTTCGTTCCTTTCTCCGACGCCCGAGTGAGGTGGGCGCAGACAGGCGAGGAAAGTGATGCAGTTTTGTCTGAGGCGATCCCACCAGAAGTAAGGGCTGCCTTGGATAACGCAGTTCCTACCACACCGGAATCCGAACTTCGATGCCCATCTGATCCTGACCTTTTGCCTCTCTTTGCTGATGACACAGAGCCTGGAGTTACCAGGTACAATTTGAGGCCCCGGAAAAAGGGATGGTGCACCAGTTGAACAGTTTAGGAGTTAGGGAAGGACTTTAGCTCAGGGCGCGGGTACCGTGCCCGCGGTGCCTGTACTAGATAGGAGTGATTGAGCTGGTGCACTGCCCGGACACTGGACAGGATAGTTGAGGGCATTGGCCACGGAGGGAGGGAGCCCTATCCTGAAAGAAGAAGGATTTGTTTTGTCTGCAAGGATTGCGATCGCGCAGCCCCGCCGTGGGAGTGCTTCACAGCACCAACGTTGATGAACGATAGAAGCCTGCCAACGAGGCTTTGACGAACGCTGGGTAAATAGTGCCCCTGGTACTGTTGCAATAAGTGGCTCTAGCTTGTGAATTCCCCTTTTTTCCCCCCTTCCTAAGACACTGATAGACTGTCCTTGAAGTTGTCCACATGTATCCTTTTGGTCGTCTCGTCCCCGACGAGGAGCAGCCCTTTGCGGCTCCGCGTCCTATTTCAAATGATCCTGTTTGGTCCTCCTGGTCCACTAAGAGTAAAGCAGTGTTTATATTGCTATAATATTCCTTTCCCTGCTCATTGTATTTGGGGTTGTCTGGTACTTGGAGGAACAGCACCCTGTGCACGCATTGATAGGGACAACACCGATCCCAAACGAACACTTGTTTGTTACACTGGCCCCACATAAGGAGAGACATAGACAAACGTATGTGCAGAATGCTTTTGTTCAGATGCTCCATCAGGTACACAGCACCACTAACTCTACGAATTGCTGGGTATGTGGTCTACTTCCATCCGTTATGCATAAGAACGATCTGTTAGTCTCGTTGGCCCCGTCATACTTGGGTAGCTGTGAAGCGTGGTTCCAATTGCTCTCTTATGGTATATATGCACTATCACGCTGACACTATGACTATGGTACAGGCTGATTACGAGGCGGTGTTGGAATATATAGTAGTACACCAGGGATATACCCCCGGACCGGATGGTAAGGAGGGTACCCTGCACCCTGAAGCTTGTATGAATAAATTTGAAGCTTATGCAAATGTCACCTGGTTGCGAAATGAACTGTTAGATTTCCAAGGATTTAATGTCACCACCTACTTTGTGTTTCCAGGAACGCAATATCACGGAGGACAGAGCTATGCCTGTCCCTGTAATAAATTCAACAGCTAGCTTCTTTGTTGAAGGAATAGGGAACATTTCGGTAGGACAGAGTCGCTGCAACTACACCTACCGGTTGAACACTACCTGTAGCCCACCTCTGCTCACACCTCCTAATGTCTACTTCATTTGTGGGGATCAGGCTTACACGTGGCTTCCGAGAGGGTGGTCTGGTCTGTGTTATGTATCTTTCCTTTTGCCTCCCGTCTACATTGCACTGTCCGACTACCACCAGCATCATAAATTGCAGCGTAGGGATCTTCAGGTACACCGAGTTAGGAGGGCGCTTGATCCAGATGAGGTAGATCAGACGGATACCTCTTTGCAACAGTTCACCGACATAATGAAAGGCATTGTGCCATTCTGTGGTCCCATGTTCAATAGCCGTAATATTCGTCGCCTTGCCAGGGTAGTGGAGGGTATTATCAACACAACTGCTGGTATCCTGACCAACATTACAGTTGAGCTCCAGGCCACAAGACTTGTTCCTCTCCAAAACCGGATGGTGTTAGACATCATCCGGGCCGGTAGGGGTGGAGCCGGTAACGTCATCGGAAGCAGTTGCTGTGTGTACATCCCTGATAGCGCCCCTACTCTGTATGCTGCAATACAGAAGTTGCACAAACTTGTCTCAGAAATTCATCAGGATAATGGCTCATGGTCCCTTACAGGATGGCTCTGGACTCTAGTGACTACATGGGGATGGAAGATATTGCTTGTCCCGATAGCCATTGCAGGGGTTATTTTCACATGCTGCCTATGTATAAATTGCCTCCCAGCCTGCTGCACATATTGCATAAGCAAACTCACTCCCAGTGTTCCGTTGCCCCAGCGTGACAATAAGTGCTCCTCCATGATGATGCAGGAAATTCAGTCAATAATGTTAATAGATGAGGGCATCTTTGAATATTAAGTACCATATTTGATGCTTGCATTTGCTTTGTTTTTATCATTACTAATGGATGGATAGGCAATATCTCTCCTCCCCTAGAATTGTAAAGACCCTACCGGATAGCAATAAAGCTTTTTAGCCACACATGCTAAAAGGAGGGTCTGTTAGTTTTGAAATCCTGTCCCTACCATGTATATTCACTATATTGTATTATGTTAGCATTATGTGGCTAAACGCATGCCAGTTGCATTCGCGTTATGTAACCCACTGAGTTATCCTCGTAATGTGCAGGTTTTAGTTAGCGAATGTGACTCCATTTTCTTTTTCGTTACCCTCATTAGACTGTTCAGACTGTGCTCAAGGCTGTTTCTCAATACTAATGAATAGGCCATTCGGCCCTCGTATGTCTGCCCGATTGTGTAGTTTCTGCTCCCACGTTAGGAGATGCCAAAACCCAGCACTGTGGCCTTGGATCCCTGATAAAATGTACCCATCTGGCAGGTGTGAGCTCATCCTACTGTGCCTCCTTTGTTCGTGATCAGCCCAGGCTGGTAGTTTTCCATGGTGGGCGGGGTTGCAGACTGCTGGGGAAGAATGATTACTCACTGTAGAGAGTTGGGGGGCCAGTCCCTCGACAAACGCCTTAGGGTGCAGGCCATGACGGACTCCTCTGCAGAGCATAACCAATAAACATGTGAGTGAATATTCTCTACTGTCTGACCGACTCTTCATTCTTGGGAAGGCCTAGCAGGTGGTTGTGAGAAAACCCGGGTGGCCCTAGAGGGCTGCTTCCTGCACAGGTACCTATATTGGAATGGTATTGTCCAAACTGTACCATGGTTTATTATTCTAAGATGGCCAATGCGTGCCGTCTAAATGCCACAGCCATGTTGGAACTTTATAACAGCCATACACACTGTAGAATGCCATTGCAAGACTGCCACTTTCTGCTGTTTAATTAGATTTTTATATTGTAAGCATATAGTTCTGACAGTGGCCTGGTTACATTTGTCTGCTTTTAGGCTTAATTATTTTGTATATAGTTGCTGGACTGTTGGGTGTGTTTTACTGTGGGTGGACAAGGGAGGACCTGGCTTAGCAGTTGGAGTTGGACTGTTCCCATGAGGCACAGGGTCAAGACTGATTTGCATATGGCCATGTCTAAACTGGGGTGGCATGGTGAGCAAAAGAATGATGGATTTAACCCAGATCTCTTGACTGGGGGTGAATGTTTTGATTTGTTCTGCATTCCGTCCATCAATTGCGTGTCTTTTGCTTCCTCGCCCTAAGTGCGCCAGGTATGCCCAGACGTGGGTCCCGGGCTCACTGTGCCACTGGATTCAAGCTATCCTGGCTGAAGAGGGGTGAAACCCCGAAACCGGTCCTAGGATGCTTGTTTCCGGTCCAGGGAGGACCTGGCTTAGCAGTTTGGGCTGGACTGTTCCCATGAGGCACAGGGTCAAGACTGATTTGCACATGGCCAGGTCTAAACTGGGGTGGCATGGTGAGCAAAAGAATGATGGATTTAACCCAGATCTCTTGACTGGGGGTGAATGTTTTGATTTGTTCTGCATTCCGTCCATCAATTGTGTGTCTTTTAATATCTGAACAATAGCACAGCTGTACAAGCTTGTAAATTAGGTCTACTTCTGCTGTCTGTGGCCTGAGATTGTGAGTTGTATAGTATAGTATTTTTATTAACTGTTCGATTATTTAAAATCTTTACAGTAAAACCAGCTAAAATCAATGCCCACCCCCCATGCCTCCCCCTTCTTGTTACGAGATCCTTTTTGCCTTTTGACCGGGGGTTGGTTTCATGTTACACCAATATTACAATAAAACTCATTAAAAATAACTGTCTCTTCTTTGCCCATTGATGTTATTGCCGGTCCCTTATTGTCCGATAAACAGTCTCTGAGTTTCAAGAGCTAAGGATAGTGCTTTTATAAACTCGCTTCTAAGGCCTGTCTAATTAAATGGATAAACTTTGCCACTCTTGCGAGAATATATGTTTTTGTTTCCAAAAGACACCAGTCCGACGCATCCTTACACGATCTGATGCCAGAGTCCCTTAATATAGGGCGAAGCAGCCTTTGTCGTTCACTCATCAGTTTAGGACAGCAACATAAAAGGTGAAACCAGGATTCCCTGTGATAGTTACATAGCCGACAGGAGACTGCACCATCTTCTCACGCCCATACTGGGTTAAAATCCAAAATTCTAAGGGCCGTGAGCCTCATAAAAAGGATTTTCCTGCGAGCTTGGACCCCTAGTGCTTCCCGTAGATACTGTTGAGCTTCCCCCAAAGTATAGGATTCGTCCAGTGCCATCGTGATGGTATTATGGCAGAGTGCAGCTCGATCCTTTACAAACGAAATGGAGCGGACTTGCCGTTTCATGGTATTTGACCAGGCCTTTTGCGAGATCTCAGGTAGAGACAAACTATCAGCATCAATATTTAGGGTCCCCAGTGCTTTGCCCAACTTGATATGCCAGGGGGAGTCCCCTTCTCTAAAGATTGTTGCCAGGTGATATTTCAGAGTGTTATTCGAGGCTTTGAGGACCCGGATGTAGTACTTAATTAGGTCCCCCTGAAGGGCCAATTCAGGTCTGCAGAGCCCTAGTTCTAATCGTAGCCTGGTATTCCTTGCATGCCTAGGTGCTTGTAACACAGACTTGAGGGCTTCGACCTGAGCGGCTGCTATTAATTTGTCTAAAGCACCCGGGAATGCCAGGTGGCCATAGTTAATAACCGGTATTAATTTTGCCTTTAGCACCCTCAGCATAGGATCTGCTGTCGGGCTGGACAGGCATTGGCTTAGGCGTCTCAATGTTAGGATTACGCTGTTGGTTTTGGCAATTAGATGTTTTGTATGTCTTGCCGGAGTAGCCCTCTCGAATAGCCAAACCCCAAGATAATTATAAGCTGCTGTTGTCCCAATATGGTGGTCTCCTAGACTCCAAGTAGCTTGTTTTTTGTGGGGATATCTACCAAATATCATTATCTTCGTTTTGCTCTGGTTGACTGTCAGGCAATTTTCCTTGTTGTACATTCCCAGCTCCTTTAAAGCTCTTTGAAGACCCACCCTGGTGTGATCCAACACTACTGTGTCGTCAGCATACTGGAGGATTGCCAGTCTCACCTTGCCTAGTCTCGGGGGAACTAGACTGGCCTCTTTCAGGGCACTCCCCATGTCTGCTGTATAAAGGTTAAATAATAGTGGGGCCAGGACGCAACCCTGCTTCAGGCCATTGTTGGTATCAACTCTTGATGATAAGGCTGTGGGGCTTATCTTGACTTGAACCCAGGTCCCCTCATAAAGAGCTATGATTGCTTTCAAAAGCTTTGATGGAATCCCCCAGGCTGTCAGTTTTCCCCAAAGTCTGCCCCTATCAACTCGGTCAAAGGCTGTGCTATAATCTATGAAACAGCAAAACAGCGGTGGATGCCAGTCTTTGACAGCTTGTTTGGAGAGGTAGGCCAGGGCCATGAGGTTGTCCATTGTTGAGCTGTTTGCCCTGAAGCCGGTCTGATAGAATGGTAACATTTCGTTGTTAGTTGCCCAAGCCTTCAGCTCTTTCAGTAGTAATTTCGCATAGGCTTTGGCTTCTACATCAAGCAGGGCCACTAGCCTATAGTTGGCAGGGTTGGAGTGATCACCTTTTTTATGGACGGGGAAAAGAACAGATGTTATGTTTTTTGTTATGGCTTTCGGCAAGATGGCCGCCCGGTAGGAGCTCAGCCTTGGAGCTCCCGGGTTAGGGATCTCCGTCACGGCAAATATCCCTCGCTAACTCAGCCATCCACTCCGCATTGACATCTAACTGTGCCGCAAACTACTCCTGGACCACGAATCTCCAATTTGGAGTCACCTACCTGCACCTGGAGGGCTGGACGTCCCGGACTTGACACGCACGCCCGTCTCTGCCTAGGCGCTCACCGCGCCTACCGCCCAAGGTCTGGTTCCAATCTCGCAGGTAGTTGACTGCGTACGGGCTGACTTGAGGAGGGCTACGAGACCGGACAACCTGCCCTGAGAGTCTGCACAGCAGCGGTGAAGCCTGCACCCGCCTTCTTTTGCCTAGCCAATCGAGACGGTGAGAGGGGTGGAGTGCGGTGCCGCCGGCGACCCCGCTGAAAACCGGGGGTCCCAAGATGCAGCCGCCGCGAACTTTAGGGATGAAGGTTTCTGCCTCCAGGGTGTGCTAAACAACTCGGGGTGCCGTGACCCGGGCCGCCTGACTTCAATATGGCCGCTGTCACAAACAGGCGCCGGGTCCCAGTTCGGACTGCCTGACCCCTTAATGGCTGCACTCACCGAATCCCATCATCGCGTGGCAGTACCGAGCGGATGATTGCCACTGATCTAACATCCACTGGTGGCCTCATAACAGAGATTGCCGAGCCCTTGTCCCAGGATCATCGCCCTAAGGCCTTCACGCCCGAGTCAGAGTTGGTCCATTAAACTCCAAGGACCTTCAGCACTTAGTCGGTCATTACCAAGATGGCCGCCGATCTGTAGCTGGTTAAGATGCTCCCATGGCCGGGATCATCAGCATTTAAAATATCCCGCGGATACCCTGCCATCCACCTACCATTTTACCACAGCACCTCAAGTCCTGTCATTATTATTGTGGCTAAGCTATTGACCACTTGTAGCTGAAGGCTGAGGTGAGCGGACCCCCTCCCCCACCCCCCAGCGTGATGCAAAATGGCAGCTCCTACCACGCTTGTCCCGCCGAGAGGGGAGATGCGTCCAGGTGGGCTTTAAATGGACTGTGTTACCCCCGATCAAATATTGACGCTTGGGAAATCTTGTGACCTTTTAAGAACTAAGGGAGACTGGCCCATCCTTCCCAGTAAAGTACTGTAGCACCTGCTATCTTGATCAGCCCTCACCTGACCCTGTTCCTGCTCACCCACCAGGACATTTAATCTGAGAACTTTCCCTAATCAGCTGAGACCTAGCCATTTTGACTGATGCCCGGTGGAGCTACCTCGCGAGCTAAAGGGGAGATGGACTATGGATTCCCTCCGTGGCCATCACCTACCCAGCCGGTCTTTGGGCAAACTCTCCTGCATCTCTCCTGTCCTTATCTCCCTCCTCCCCCTTCCCCCTACCCCATACCCCATACCCCCATACCCCCTACCCCTTTTCACTCTACCCCTCTCCTCTTTCCAGCTATTGACCTCTGCCCTCGCCCGTCCTTGCTCATAGTTCCCACCCTGATTACCAACTGGACTTTCTTCTGTGAACTTCCCCTCGTCAGTTGAGACCTAGCTATTTGACCGATGCCCGATGGAGCTACCTTGTTTAGCTATAGGGGAGACGGACTATGGATTCCCTCCTAGGACGTCACCTACCCAGTCGGTCATTGGGCATACCTCCTTTCGTCTCTCCTGCCTGTCTTTTCCCTCATCCTCATCCTCCCCCTTCACACTTCCCCCTCCCCCCCCCTCTGCTCTATTTGTCCCACCTTCCTTTCCTCTCTCAATGTGTTGCTTATTCTTGATGTTGTGTAATTGTTATCTTTTTCTGTAACATTGTGTAACCTATTGTAAAGCGCTCTGATACCTACGGGTCTAGCCAGCGCTATATAAAACTCTTAAAATAAATAAAAAATGTTAAAATTTCTTATAAAGCGCACATACCGATTGGTTTCTTGACGCTGAACTTAAGGTATTGCTGGAACCCCATATATTTAGTTGTCTGCAGAATATAGTTATAAGCTTGGGTAAATAGCCAAGTCTTAAGAAGCCTACGGAATCTAGAGAATTCAGTGCAGGTTCTTATGTCTAATGGAAGAGTGTTCCAGAAGCTGGGTGCCAATACTGCAAACCTGCAGCCACCTATTCGTTTCCGTTTGTAGGACGGAATGGTTAGAAGGTTCTTGTGGGCAGAGCGTAAGCTACGTGCAGGTAAATATTTCTGAACAAGTCTGGATATAAATTTTGGGCTAGCACAATGCAGGGTTTTGAAAATAAGGCAACCAACTTTGAATGCACATCTTTGTGGGATGAGAAGCCAATGTAGCTCCCTCATAGTGGGAGAGATGTGTTCCCATCTGGGTTGTTGGGATATCAACCTGGCTGCCTGGTTCTGTACCATCTGCAGTCTTTTGGTGAGATAGAGCGGGATGCCAAAGTATAGAGAGTTGGCATAATCCAGGTGTGATATCACCATGGCTAGGACCACCTGGATTAAGGCTTCCCGAGTAAGTAATCTCCTAATCTTACTTATTTTCCTCAGTTGAAAGAAACAGGTGGAAGTTACTGCTCCTATCTGAGATTTCATGGTGAGGTCGCTATTGATGATCACTCCCAGACTTTTGGCTGAGGAAGAAGGGTTGGGTGGGGAGCCTAGTTCACTTGGCCAAAACTGTGCATTCCAGGGGTTCAGGGGACCACCTATCAGAATCACTTCTGTTTTGTCTGGATTTAATTTCAACTGGTTGTTATTCATCCAGTCACGGATGTGTAGCATCGTTGTCTGGAATTCAGATATCAAATCAGGTGAGTTATCGATAGAAAACACCAGTTGCAGATCATCTGCGTAATTATACGTGCATACCTTCCTATTTTTCAGGGAGTGAAGTAAGGGAAGAAGGTAAAGATTGAATAAGTGAGGTGACAACGAGGAGCCCTGAGGTACTCAACATGTCGTTGCCATTTTAGGTGCAGAGAACTGGGAGAGACGCACTGACCGAGTACGTTCCTCGAGAAATGACTCAACCCAGCTGGACGCCACCCCCTTGAGACCGGCCGCCCTGACACGGTCGATCAGGATACCATGAACAGATCCTTTCCATGATTGTGATATTATTGCCGTTGAGTAAGCATGGTTGTATAGAGGGGTAAGAGTTGAGGCAAAAATGCTTGAGCTGATTTAAATACCAGGGCTGGAATGCCATTGGGTCCTGGAGCCCCATCATTTCGCATTATCCTGATCACCCTTGTTGTCTCTGATTCTGAGAAGCCGTTTCCCTCAATCGTCTTTAATCCTGCCTCCTGTTTGCTCTTGGAAAGGGGTTCCGTGTAATTACTTTTTTCCGAGAACTTCTTGGGAAGGGCATACTGGGCAGCCGGTAGGCCTCTGGTGTATAGTCCTTTTACATACGCTTCCCACTCGTTACTTGCTATGTTGTTCTCCTTGCTCCTAGACTGGGAGTTCAAGCGATTGATGTATCTCCATAGTTTGGCATTGTTCTTTTCCTTTATCAGGGAAAATACTGTGAGCCATTTCTGTTCCATTTCCTTTTTTCTAAACTCGCCTACGTTTTTCCTGTGGGCTGATCTCAATGCGGCTATGGGAACCTCTCCTGGCAATGTTCCTCTTTTCGTTTTTGCTCTAAGTAGCTTCATGAGAGCGCATTTACTTTGACTCAGGCACTTCGGTGCTCGTGGCTTCTTAGGAGAGAAGACCTTGTCGGAAAACATTTTTTTGCAGTGATTTTTGCCCAGATTCTGCCAAAGATCATCTGTCAGAACTTCCCAATGACCTATCACCGTCGGATGGGCCTCCCACAACCTGCGAGCTTGCCATGTTGATGCCCACTCCTGAATTTTAATTCCGAGTTTAGTTGACCATTTTATTCTTTTAAGTGCTCTAAAGTGTTCGTCTCCTGTGGGTTCGCCCATTACTTTCTGGAGTTCTGCAGATTCCACTCCCAGGTTGAATGTTGCGCATAGAGGCCTATGATCACTTTCCCCTCCGTCGTCGACGGTGTAATCATTCAACTTATTAGCCAATTTCTCATTGGTTAGAATATAGTCAATGGTGGATATGTTCCTGAATGACGGTTTGGGACACCACATAGGTGAGCATAGTTTCTTCATGTAGTGAGTTGAGTGAAGTTTGAAATTTTTAAGAAGAGAGCAATGGGCCCACCTTGTGCCCTTTATTTTGCTTGCCAGGGGCCCCTTCCAGTCCTCTCAAGTTGAAGTCACCGGCAAGGATCACATTATAGTGCTCATATTTAATTAATATTTCTTCCATTGTGGTGATGAGTGATTCCATGCTAGCTAGTGTCAGTGCCGGATTGATATAACAGTTTATTAATAGCAGGCTAAACGGCTGGCGACTTGCCCTTAGCCCGCCAATTGTCATAGCTTGCAGGTCTGGAGCATTTACTCTTATTTCTGTGATTTTAAGTTTACGGGCATGACTTATAAAGATCGAGAGGCCCCCAGAAGGACGTCCAAAGATGTTTTTTTTTGTGGCATTTACCCGATGTTCATGGAAGCCTGCTATGGGAGTTGATGTCATTGGCCATGTTTCTTGGCAGCATATAATATCCCCTTTTGCAAGGTAATCCAGTACTTCCTTATTCCCTGCATTTTTACTTAGCCCTGCAATATTCCATGAGATGGGAGTTAATTCTTGATGGAAGTCAATGTTAGGTGGTTGATGTTGATCTTCTCGCCCCGCCATTTTCCTTCCTGCGCTGCCCGAAATTTGTCTTTGGCTAGGGATACTGTTGCCAGTGATCCAATCTTAAAGCCTGCTTGCATTGACCCATTAGCACTCTTCGCAGATTATCTTTTTGGGAGATGGAGATGTTTATTGGTGTACTTGGGCGCTCTAAAGCGTTTTCCCCCCCCGTTTTCTGTAGTGGTTTGTGCCCTTCAAATTTGATACGACCCCTTGCCCCTCTGTGAGGTATGAGGATGGATATTTTAGTTGAATGAGTTCTGTTACATCTATGCCCCAGCTTGCTAGTTGTTGGGCTTCGCCAAGGACTAACTGTTGGAGAGATTGTTCACTAAATCCCAAGAAAGTTGAGTCCCCATGACTATCTCCATGTGTTCTTTTGAACTTTATCCACTCCATATTTTCCGAAGTGATCTGGGACAAGGACGTAACATGTCCAAAAAGTCGAAGGATGTTAGTTCTATTTAGAATGTCATAAGGGCCTTCCATATGATATCTGGGGGTGAGCACTGCCTCATATTGTGGGAGTTTCCTTGGGGTGTTGTATTTGCGTGGTCCCCCCAGTGCGCTGGCTACTTAGTCCAAGGCTTGGGGAGGACTTGTTGGGAATTCGCCACTGTAGTTCACCATCAATACTATTTTTACTACCCGCCCAGCTTTCTTTTTGCTTCTGCTCCATCGAGGAAAGTATGGTATACTCCTTCGGGCCTTTGTAATCCTCTGGTCTCAGTGGATCATGAGGCCTTATTTGTGTGCAGGCGTCCTCCTTTCCCAGGCTGTCCCTGTATGTTGCCGCCTGGCCAGTGTTTGATGTTAGCCCTGTTGGTTGTTGTGCCACCTGAGCCCTAATTTGTTGCGTTGGACCATCTCTTTTTTCGGCATTTTCTTTGTCTTCCGGGATTCCCCGGGTCCTATTCTGCTGTTTAAAATTAAAGATTGGATAAAGTGGCATTAAGTTGCTTTTCCCCTCAGGTCTGCGACTATTCAGCATTACCGGCAAGATTGATCTTTTCAATTTCGATCTCTTCAGCTGTTTTTTCAGCTTTTTCTTTACCCTCCTTGATAAGAGGGCTTCTGACCTTGCTCCTACTACCCCCTCGGTGGTCACCTTCAGCTCTTCTGCTTCCTTTGTGTCTGGGCTTACCGGAATTTCCTTAGTGTCGCTCCTGGTTGGGGATGCCAGGATCTTTGCGCTCCTGCTCTCATTCTCGCGGACTTTTGATTCAGGGCTCGTAACTAGGCTGTGTTCTCCTTCGAGTGCCGTTAAGTATTTACCCCTTGCCATCGGTTCAAGGGTTTCAGGTGTCTTTAGTGAATCTCCCTTGTTCTTGGCTAAAGCTATTATGTCCCCCAATATTTCCGGCATCTCTGCCCACTTTTCTATTATGTCGGCACATGAGCTTGTGCGGGCTATCCTGGCCTGATTGTGAATAATTATTGCCTCCAATTTTGCCAGCTTATTGCCCTGGTTTGCTAGGCATTGGGCTATTGATTGTAAAAGATCAATTTGGACCTCCATTTTTGTTGATTGCCAAATCAGAGCCTTGGCTATTGACTTTTGTGCTTTACTGATGGTTTTCAAGTGGGGGATATCGTCTTGGTCTTCCTGGCCTATTAATAGCCTCCCCCCCACTCGGTCTTTTGCCTCTTCCCCTTTCCCAATAAATTTTGAGGTGAGGTCCAAAGTCCTTTCTATTGATAGTTCTAATTTTTGTAGAAAGGAATCGGTGAGGTCTCCGGTCTCTGGTAAATCGGGTTGTCGGCGGCCAGTGGATGAGGTAGATTTATCTGATCGCGGGGGGGGGTTCGCCCTGATTCGTTGCCCTCATTGTCCTTGGCCATGTCCTTGTCCTGATGCCAGTGAATCAGGGCTTCAGTCCGTGAGAGGCTGTTTGCCACTCCAGTTGGCTTCCTGTCAAGTTCTGCGGATTCTGTGTGCTGCGGGTGCCCCCGGGCTCAGTGTTATCGATCCTTTCAGAGCAGAGTTTACTAATCGCCCCTTTATTTACCACTTTGTGCCCGCTAAGAGGGGGCTGGACCAGTCCTTTCTGTTACAGTTCGTCATGTTCCTGGTCCCCCTCATTGGAAAACAGCCAGGTTCCTTGCCCAAAAATGGAGTTTCTGGTGGGGGTAAGGGATGGTTCGATGTGCTCCTGGCTGGGCTCCTGTGCTTGGGGGTTGAGTACTGTGATCTCATCGACCCTTTCAAAGGACTTGTCCAGAGATGATGGACTACCTGCTGCTTGGAAATAGTGAGTGATGAGCCCCTGTTGGGGAGGATGTTGAGGAGAGCTCACTATTTTCGGCTCCAACTCCTGCTTTTGGATCTGGGCCGTACTTCTTGTGACCCTTGTTGTGGGACGTTTTTGTGTGCTTTCATCTGACGCCATCCTTTTTTGACAATTTTGTTTCCCTTTGAACATTTTTCTTCCACTCCGAGTAGAGAGGGTGTTGGCAATTTGTCACCCTTTATATCACTGTCTTCCTTATGTGCTCCTTGCACCCACAAGCTTCGCAAGACTCCCCCCCCCTACTGGCCCTTCGGGTGAGACGAAGATCACAGAGTTTTGCTGAAATTAATGCAACTTGTTTGTGGGCTGTGCGTTTCACTTGTTCTAATTGCTTGGACTGTCAAGGGGCACTCTCTTGGGGGTAGCTGGGCTCCCTGGAACTTTCTGCTGCAATGGTGGCTGAGGCTCAGAGCAGCCCCAACAACACAATAGCTGTGCTTGAGGATTGCACCTTTTTAACCAGCAACATGCAAGTCCCCTTCCTCCTGAGCTTTTCAATAACCTGCCTTGATGGTCTTAAGCCCGCAGGTATTAAGAGCCTTTTATGATGTTTTTAGAGTTTTTTGCAGTTTTATTTTTTTGCAATTTTACAGTTAAAGCAATATGTTGTTAAAGTAGCCACAGCTTGCTGAGTTGCGCCACAGTGCTGTACCAAGGAGCGGCACTGTTGCCACGAGGGGACCTTGAGTTCCCCCCCAGCGGCCACCCTCCGTTGGCACACACGTTGGCACATACGGCCGCTCTCCACACTCACCAGGGTATCAAAGGCAGGACGTCTCCCAGGTCTCCCAGGACGTCTCCCAGCATCGAGCTCCGCGTGTGGCTTCGAAATGGCTCCCAGAACGGCCAAAGTGGCAAGGTAGCAAAGCGGCTGGGCTCCCACGCCTTTCCCGTCCGGACCAGCTCCTTGCGAGGGCCAGCTCCTTGCGAGCGCTGCTGTGTTTGAGGGGCCGAAGTACCCCCTTCACTCCGCTCCTCTACGCTCATGGGCAGCGCGCTGCACGGTTCAGCTTGATGAAATTGTGGCCAAACAGAAATGAGCTACGGTCCGTTTGCCCTTCGTCTGTCCCCCCCTCCGATAGGGAGTCTGATACGACTCGAGGGGGCGTAAGTCGTGTATTGTGAATCGTGAGCTTATCCGCAACAGTCTCGGCGTTTCTCTGCTCTTCCAGCTCTACCAGCTCACACGCGGCAAAAGCGGAAGGTACTCGGGTAGTATCAGCACCTCTGCTCCTGAGCGTCCTGGGAGTCTGGCGGTCCGTTGGCGTGGAGGAGGAAAGACTGCAGACTGCAGCACAACGTCGTAAAGTCAGTCAGGGAAGCCGTGGGCAGGTAAGGCAGAAGGACCCTTGAAGCACAGCCGCACACGGCCGCACCCCACCCCACCTACAGCACAGATTGCTTGCTTGCTGGGCTGGGCGGGCTGGCAAGAGGGATCTCAAGTAGTTGTATGTAATTTGTATTTTTCCATCCTGCCCCTGCCAAGCAGATTTTCTTAACTTCCATCTTGGATGCATTAAGCTTTGAACCACTGTAGCTCAGCCAGCATGCAATTCTGCACGAACATACTGTGACTGCTTCAAAGGAGTCCAACGTCCCAGTCGCCCACATCTTTGCTAATCCAGTAAAGGTAGCTCCGGAAAATGTAATCTGCTCCATCTAGGTTGCTCACAAGCAGTATGGGCCTTAAAGAGCTGCACGTGTCAATGTTTAGATTTACAATTGCACTCCTGAATAAGGGGCGAGAACAAACCATAATGCCACCACTTTTGTATTTCAAGAACGGGGAAGTCCACAGACATTTTTGTCTCTTACCTCCATTCTGCCTTACCCTGAAGCAGCTCTGTGCAGGTAAGGGCTGTTGTAAGAGAATGGGATATGCACCAGGCAGTGATTGCAACACCTCTCTGTGAATGGAAATCTGTGCCTGTCACAACTCCTGCCACACACATCTCAAAGAAGCAACTTACATGTGAATTTGCAAGTGCACAAAGTGTGCCTTTAAAATCTGTCTAGTCTGATCAATTGCATTGATCTGTGAATGCGGTCCATAGTTCCAATCTAGTTTCATGGAGGGGTGAATGTCTTCGTTTTGCCTCTACAGACATGTAAGAAAGTGGCTCTGTATATACTGAACCAAAGTAAGGTTCAGTGTGCACAGAGTCCACAGTCCCCAGAGATTTGGCAGAGGCTAAAGTTAGATATAACCTTACTCTCTAAAGTGGTAGCTTGGTCGAGCAGTAAGGCAGTATCAGAGGACAGTGTAAAGCATTTGTTGTACACACTCAGTCAGCAAATGGTCTCACACACTCAAGAACTGAACTCTAGGCCAATTGTTTTGTATATAAAAATATATTGTTGTTTTATTTTAGAACCACAAGTAGGTATAAAAATACTTTCTCAGAATGAGATGCTTTAGATATATACTTTCAATACACAATAGACTTTTGAATGCAATAGCTACAGTTGTTGCAATAGGCAACACAATTTCAAACACAATAATACATTGAGCTCAATGGGAATTTCTAGTTAAATGCAATAGATTACTTTTTGGATTACTTTTCTTACCACAGGACTGGATCCTAGATTCAGTCCTGGGACATCTCCTGTAAACAGTTGAGTAAAAACGTTTTGGTTACAGTTGTGATTTTTAAGGAATATTATTGTATTTTAAAAGTTGGTACTTAGAAACGTTTTCACATAGAATCACCAATGTTATCCTATGGGAGGAAATTCACTTAGCAGGTAAGTAGTGTTATCGTTACTTTTTCTTACTCAGTGTTGGATCCTGGATCCAGCACTGGTGCATCTCCTGTAAACAATTGAAAGAACGCGTTTATGTCACACAGGCGATTTTTAGCAAATATTTGTAAGTTTCAAAAATCGGCACTTAGAAACTTTTCAGCAAAAACCAGGCAATGTTATCCTATGGAAGGAAATTCGAGTTACCGGTAAGAACAGTTATAATTACTTTTCAGGGTCAGTGCTGGGCACCAAGATCCAGCACTGGGATCTCTCCTGATAACAGGTGAGTAATTTCGTTTTCGTTGATCGGGCGATTTTAGATGAATATTTTAAAGTTTCCAAGTGAAACCAGTCAATGTTACCCTATGGAAGAAAAGTGAGTTATCGGCTTTTGGGTAAGTACTCGACTGGCAGAGTTAAGGTTCTGGGCATAGACTCAGGGGTCTCCCAGGGTCAGGTAAGTACATTTGTTACACCCTCAGTGGCACAGGGGCGGCCGGGTGCAGAGTGAGTTAGGCCCAATGTTATCCTATGGAAGGCAGGGGGCCTGTGGTTGGTGGCTGCTGGCTAGCAGGCCACGCGGCTGTGGGAGCTGGGCTCCTGGTCACTTGCTCAGGGCAAATGGGGAAGTCGAACAGGGTAGTTGGTGCACCCTCAGCGGCACTGGGGCGGCCGGGTGCAGTGGGCTTTTGGGCCGTCGGCCGCCCAATGGGTTTCAATGGGAAAGCTGCGTGACGAACAAAGGCTGCAAGCTCGGGGACGGTGATTCTTCAGGTGCGACCACCACTTCGAGAGGTAAGTTGGGAAGCTGTAGGAAGGGTAGGCACCCCGGAGTTGGGCACAGGAGGCCGTGGGGCGCCGGGTGCAGGGGTGTCTTTAGGCGTCGGAAATCTTACCCTCTGCTGGTCGCGGTTGGAGGGGTCCCTGGTTCTGAGGCTGCAGGCGTCGTCAGGAGCATCGAGGAGGGTCCTTGGGTGCTGGATTCTGGGTCACAGTCGCCGGGGGGACGTCCTCATGGTCTTTGTCCACTCAGGCACAGGCCGGGCTCGGCGGGTGCAGAGGGTGCAGGATTCGCGGTTCCTGGCTGGCACCAGGGGTTGTTACTTGCTTTGAGCAGTGCCACTGCTCGTGGGAGTCCCAATTCTTTTAGAGTCACAAGGCAGTCAGGTCCTCCGGAGTTTCCGAGGTTGCTGACCACTGGAGACGCTGGGTTTCAGCAGGAGCAGGTTCGAGGGTCGACAGGCCTGTAGGGCTGGGGCCAAGTCAGTTGGTGTCTCCCTCTTGTTAGCAGCTGCACGGCAGGTCTTCTTTCTTCTTGTTCTTCTTGCTGGTTTCGGTTTCGGGATCTGAGGAAGGAAGGTTCAGGGTGCCCCTAAATACTAAATTTAGGGGCATTACAGGTAGGGCAAGGGCAGGGACCAATGGGTCCGTGTCCTGGGGTGAGTACACCTCCTATACTGCCACTCTCCAGTGGGAGGGGGGCAGGAGCCTAGTCCTGATTGGGCAGGGTTCCCCATCTTCAAGATGGCGAGAGCCCGGAGATGTGCTTCACCTCGCCTCCCCCACCTGAGGGGTGGGGTTGGCAGAGGCTGGCACACCCACTCTCCTCCCTCGGGGTTTCCCGCCAGTCTTCCTGCCAGGGTGGGGGCTAGAACCGGTGGGGACCAGTTGCTGAGTACAGCAAGTGGTCTGGGGAGGCTCACAAAGGCGGAATGCCTTTGAAGCTTCCCCCTGCCCATCCTGGGGGAGGTGACCTAGCACCTCGCCCAGGACGTGCATTGTTGCAGGCCCGGGAGAGCGGATGGCTCCCTACCCAGGGGTCCATCAATGTGTCTGCTGGGTGGCAGCCAGCTCGTCACAACACCGACCCATTCCGCCGGCCACACGCTCAACCCAATCTTCTCCTCCAGCTCCCACGTCTCCTTCAGCCACACCACGGAACTCCTCTGGACCGACCACCGCTGCATCCATTTCACCTTCCAGAAACCCACCACACACCACCGCACCCAACAGATCCCACGCCGCTGCTGGAGCAAAGTCACCGAAGACCAACTATGGGCAACCCTCGCTCTCAGCCCTCCCTCCGACCCATCCAACACCGACGACGCTGCCTGCAACCTCAGAAGATGGATGGACGACTGTGCCAACACCCTCGCCCCGCTGAAAAAACCCACCTATGCCGACACCACCAAAAGAGCCAGCTGGTTCACATCGGAACTCCTAGCTTCCAAGCGTACCTGCCGGAAACTAGAGAAGAAATGGCACAGTGATAAGACACCGGACAGCCACGCAGCCCACAAAGACGCCATCCGTAACCACCACCACCTCATCAAGTCCGCCAAGAGAATCTCCTTCAAAGACCGCCTCGACAACAACGCACACAACAGCAAGGAGCTTTTCAACATCGTGAAGGAACTCTCCAACCCCAGCTCCAACACCAACGGCATTCCACCGTCGCAACCCCTGTGCGATTCCCTCGCCACCTTCTTCCACCGCAAGATCGCCGACATCCACGACGGCTTCAACACCCAGACAGCCCCAACTAAGATCGATGCACCAGACCCGCCGCACACCATCGACCACGATCCCCTGCCAGCCTGGGCCAGCGTGAACATCGAGGACACCATCAAGACCATGAGCACAATACACTCCGGCTCCCCGTCAGACCCTTTCCCGCACCACATCTTCAACAAAGCCAGCAGCTCCATCGCACCCCACCTGTGCAACATCATCAATCTCTCCTTCGAGACCGCGACCTTCCCAGAGAGCTGGAAACACGCAGAGATCAACGCCCTACTCAAAAAACCCAAGGCGGACCCGAGAGACCTCAAGAACTTCCGGCCCATCTCCCTGCTTCCGTTCCCAGCCAAGGTCATCGAGAAGATCGTCAACAAGCAGCTAACCCAATACCTCGAAGAAAACAGCATCCTGGACCCATCCCAATCGGGGTTCCGCAGCAACCACAGCACTGAGACTGCCCTCATCGCCGCCACCGACATCAGGATCCTGCTGGACAACGGTGAGACCGCAGCCCTCATCCTGCTGGACCTCTCCGCCGCCTTCGACACTGTCTGCCACCGCACTCTACGCGCACGCCTCCACGACGCAGGGATCCGAGACAAGGCCCTGGAATGGGCCACCTCCTTCCTTGCCGGCAGAACCCAGAGAGTCCGCCTCCCACCATTCCGATCCGAAGCCTCCGAGATCATCTGCGGCGTACCCCAGGGATCGTCCCTCAGCCCAACACTGTTCAACATCTACATGGCCCCGCTCACACGCATCGCCAGACAGCACGACCTCAACATAATCTCCTACGCCGACGACACCCAACTGATCCTCTCCCTCACCAAGGACCCCCTCGCCGCCAAATCCAACCTCCATGAAGGGATGAAGGCCGTCGCCGATTGGATGAAGATCAGCCGACTAAAACTGAACACGGAGAAGACAGAGGTCCTCATCCTCGGCTCCAACCCCTCAGCCTGGGACGACTCCTGGTGGCCAACGACGCTGGGAGCAGCCCCGACACCCACCGACCACGCACGCAACCTGGGAGTCATCCTCGACTCAACGCTCTCCATGGCCAAGCAAGTCAACGCAGTCTCATCCTCCTGCTTCAACACCCTCCGCATGCTTCGCAAGATCTACAGGTGGATCCCGACAGACACGAGAAGAACAGTCACCCAGGCCCTCGTCAGCAGCAGACTCGACTATGGGAACGCCCTCTACGCGGGAGCCCCGGCCAAGCTCATCAAGCGACTGCAACGCATACAAAACGCCTCCGCACGCCTGATCCTCGATGTACCATGCCACAGCCACATCACCCCCCACCTGAGGAACCTGCACTGGCTCCCCGTCGACAGGAGAATCTCCTTCAAACTCCTCATCCACGCACACAAGGCACTCCACAAGACTGGCACAGCCTACCTCAACAGACGACTCCTCTTCTACGTCCCCAACCGCCAACTCCGCTCCGCCGACCTCTCCCTCGCCACCGTCCCTCGCATTCGAAGAACCACCACCGGCGGTAGATCCTTCTCCCACCTCGCCGCCAAGACCTGGAACACCCTTCCACTAAACCTACGACAGACCCAAGACCTGCTGACCTTCAGGAGGCTACTCAAGACCTGGTTGTTCGACCAGTAGCAGCACCCCCCCCCCTTTTTTTCTCCCCCAGCGCCTTGAGACCCTCGCGGGTAAGTAGTGCGCTTTACAAATTCTGTGATTGATTAGGCAGCCTCTCAAACAGGACGTGGATTGTAGGTTAGGTTCAGGGGGCAACTCTAAGTTGCCCTCTGTCGTGCATCTGACATTAAATCCCACACTGGCATCAGTGTGGGTTTAATGTGCTGAGAAGTTTGATACCAAACTTCTCAGTCTTCAGTGTAGCCATCATGGTGCTGTGGAGTTCGTAATGACGACCTCCCAGCATCATATACTCTTAATGGCAGCTGTAGGAAGGTGGAATCTGACTACATGGTTGCCCCCACTTTTTTCCTGGTGTTTTGTTGGTTTTTGACTTAGTTTGGCTGGGAACCTGCTATTCCTCCTTCCTTTAGATTTACCTTATGATGGAGAGGCTTTGTTTGGAAAAAGTATTGATGATGCTCTCCAAGCAATACAAATGGACACAGACACGGCCAAGTCGTTCAGGACTTTACAATACAAAAAGCTGCCCTTTCATGGTGCCCGAGGATATCGGCATTATTGGTATTCCCCTCTATAAGATGGTTGCCCTCTTCCTCGGGCACCATGAAAGGGCAGCTTTTTGGATTGTAAAATCCTGAACGACTTGGCCGAGTCTGTGTCCATTTTTATTGCTTGGAGAGCGTTGTCATTGCTTTTCCAAACAAAGCCTCTCCATCATAAGGTGAATCTAATATTTTGGTCTGGACCTCCAGCCTCAAAGTAGTAACTTTAAGCCAGCCTTGACGCCATAACACCGCTGCTCCAGCCAGCTGCCTGAATCCATTGGTAGCAATGTCCATGGCACAATCTATTATCTCTGAAAATGTGCGCTCACCCTCTAGCAATACTTTTTTTCCTTCCCCTTGGCTGTCTTCTGGAAGCTTGTCCAAATATTGTGCCATATCAGACCACATTTGCCAATCTCATAGGGCAAGTAGAGCCAGGGAATTGGCCACTCATACCGGTAGGGCTGACATGGCTGAAAAGCGCTTCCCGATGTTATCGAGGTGTCTACCCTCTTTGTCTGGAGGTACTGATAGGGGTGTGAAGGGATTCCTGGATCTTCGCTGTGCCGCCTGGGAAATTACAGAGTATGGTTTGGGGTGACTTGTTAGGCAGGCTGGTGCGTCCTCTGGGACCTTGTACTTTTTTATCAAGTTGTGGCAATACTGCTGATACCGAGGCTGGGTTGTGCATAATCTTTAAGCCCTCATCCCAAATGTATTTAATGATGGGCATGGGCCTGACTGTTTTCCGAAAAGGTTCCTTGAAATTATAAAGAAAACAGTCATTTTGTTTTGCGGGCATAGGCAACTCAAAACGTGTTGCTGCTCTAAGAAGTTGTGAAAATCTCCTATGTCCTCTGGAGGAGAATCTGCCAGGGGGAGTAATGGAGATGGCGTTTGCAACACGTAGTCATCCCACTCATTATGGCGATCATGGAGTTCACCTTGTCTTGTCTCCTCAGATGAGGTGGAATCCTGTAGTTGCTATACTTGGGGAGCACAGACTACTCGTGGAGGAGTTGGCTGCTGAAGAGGCGCTGAAGCTGTGATAGCTGGACTGTGTAGAACAGGAGTAGATGTTGGAGGAAACCTTTTTCTGTAATCAGACATCATAAATTGTAAGTACAATACAAGCACTGATGGAAGACATACCATATCCTCTTGGTATTGTTGAGGGTGTTGGTAGTGCTCCTGAGGGGTATAATACTCTTATTCATAATAGTCACCCTCATCAGAATCGTCCTGGCATTTAAAAAGAAGCTCAGAAGGGCTACTTGCGGCATCAAAGAGGCTATTATCTTCAGAGTCTTCGTCATCCAGTAGATGGGAAGGCAGCAGCGAAGGGACCTTACTTGGAGATGTATGAGCCGGTGTGAGCCTTTGTGAGCTAGTGTCTGCTTAAAAACTATTTTTTTTTGTAGTTGTTGTCGAGGTAGTCAACGAGGTCATCGACGATGTTAGTGTCAACATGAGTGATGGTTTGTCTCCTCGTGGATGAGGGAATTGCCGTCGACAAGGTAGGCACAGCTGACGGTGGTGTCTTCGCCGACAGTGGTGTCATTGTCAACAGTAGCGTCGTTGTAGGGCACTTAACTGTCGACAGGAGCATAGATGAGGTGGTAATCCTTATCGTCGATGAAATAGGTGTACGGCTGGTCGAAGAAGTAATTGGCAATTAAGAGACTGATAGTGTTGGCAGTAGACGCTGTCGATGCTGCTGTGACAATTCTCATCTATTTTCTCGTGGACGGACATGCTGTGGACGAGCCATCCAGCAGCGGAGCAAAAGCAGGCTTTTTGGATGTCTGCTTCACCTGAGGTGGAGGTGCTGGGGACTCCGAGGTTGATTTTGGAGGCCCTTTGGAGGAGGACCTGGACTCCTTTTTCCCCTTTTGTACTCAAGAAAAGGCACTTTTATGATGTGACTTGGATGGACTGCGATGTATATAAGAGACCTTAGAGGTATTTTTTAGATGCCTTGTTTGGTAGTTGATGAGAGGAATTAGCTGCAGAATCATCCCTATCTCACTTGAGAGGCATTTTGGAGGAAGGCATAGATGAAGTATCACTCTCCTCATCAGACACAGGATTTTCTCTGGTCTTGAGTTTTTGCAGCCATATAAGGAGGAAAACATGCGACATACCTTGCAGTCTTTTGTCTTATGCGCAGGATAAAGACAATATAGGCTTTCCTGATGAGGGTCATCAATGTGTAGCCTCTTCTTCCTGCAATTGCCACAAGGCCTGAAGAGCCCCTTTTTAGGGGTGTCTGACATATTGAAAGTCAGTTTGAGATACCAAATCAACAGATACACAGAGTCTTAAAGTATATCTGTAAATTTTGAAGACAAACGTCTGTAAAAAGAAATCTTCTGAGAAGTTCTGACAGGAAAAAACTGAGCAGAGCTCAGTGGAGACTGCCCAGCACACGTGCAGTAGAAGATCTGAGAGACTGGAGCTTCTCTAAGGAAGGTTCTACAGGGTGTTGTGACCTGATTGGTTAACTCTTACGTTCAGTTCTTTTTTTAAAGAATGACTAGGGTATGTTACTAAATCAAAAGGCCTAAGGCCTCTAATTCTATGTCTATTCTGACATTACTTTTCTAAGGTACCGTGGACACCAATCTCGACGACGGGGAATGATTCAAGCATGTGAATCTATTAAAGTTCCAATACTGGAGTAACTAGAAGTACACCTGAATTACGAGCGTAGCACTAGTCTGGCACTGGCTGCTCCCGAAGCCCAGATTGTTCAACTGTCCTTGGCTCTTCTGTGTACAGTGCTGCTGACTATGACGTGGCCTGGTCTGCTAGTGCCCCCCCAGGTCAGCCTCTATGGGACTGGGTGTGAGGCAGGACCCAGTGGGAGAGGGGAGCTCTGGGCAGTGGAGGTGCCAGGGACAGCAGGGTGAACACAGTCATCCTGGCAATTATGCCTGTCACTGGTAATCAGACCACTGATGCCCAATTCTTACTCTATCCCCTTCTTTTCTTCTCTTCACCACAACTCCCGCTACCACGACCTGGGCATGGGGAAGGTAGACTGAAAACAGCCCATGTTGTAACTTCAGCCCCACAGAGCATCTGTGTTGGATGGTAGCCATGCGAATGCCCCAGGGCCATCACAAGATACTGAGGAACATGATGACAATGTGAAATTTCTCCTCAGGGCCATGCAAGAAAGCCTTGTCTCAGAGATATTAAAATTGATGCCCTCTATGCTTGAAAAGACACTAACACATAAGTTGAAAGAAGTTGAACAGCACATCTCCGCTGCGAAGGATGACTTAGCATTAAAAGGACAAACAGTACAAAATATGGAGAAAGTTCTCAGTTATAGCAGCAAAAAGCAAAGTTTTAGAAGCAGGGTCCAAACACAATATATGTATACTAAGGGTGTCTGAGTCCATCAATACAGGAAGACAATGTTGAGCGCATGCTGTTGACACTGTCCGGTGAAGAAACATTCTCCCACATGCTAATAGCAGAAGGGCCCATATATCACTGGTGAGCAGACCTCCACCTACAGTGCCAGCTAGACCTATCGTGGCATGCCTACTCAATTTCACTGTAACACAACTCCTGTCTGGCGTGAGAAAGGCATAACTTGAATTTTGATGGCAACCCTAGATCACTCATTACAGACTTTACAACTGCTGTCCAGGACACCAAGCACACATTTCAGCCAAACAGAAGCTTCTCCAAGCTAACACACAAGATGCCATACATAAAGTCTGCAGCTGAAGAAAGAATGATAACCCAGCACAACCCCATTTAGTAAGTTGTGAAGGTGCTGGTCACAGGTGCTCCTTCAACCCATATTCAGCTGTTCAAGATACAACTGCACCCTAATGCAGATCAGTTCATTCATCAAAATGGGGAAAGGCACACTAGTGTATCGTTTGCAAGAAGAAAACCAAACTTTCCAGTGGTAAATGAATATCTTTCTTTATTCTTCATTATACAAAACCTATCCACAACTTGCGTTTTTCTTTTTTACACAGCGCAGCTTTATCCAGTTACTCTGCCTCTGGGCGCTGTTGTGGTGAGGTTCAAATATGTCCTCAGGATTAGTAGTACAAAGGGATACCTCTCCTCAAACTCATAGGTGAATGTACTTTGCATAATATGACAGGTACCACACCCTTTTTCCAAGGGTGATGAATTTATACTAATTTAATTATTCATTATGCTTGATTGTAGGATTTACTGTTATAGCATCACAAACTTGGACAGTCTCATCACAACTTTGCCCAAAAATATAAATGCAACAAACGGATCCTGAACATTTAAATATTTATTAAGTACTGTAAACAATTATAGCGGTCAGAATTTGTGAAAGATCAGTGAAACATAAGAACAAGCAACAAGGCAAAGAAAAATACTGGGGAATACATATGCACTAAAGCATACATTTTTGAAAATATCGAGTACTATAAGGGATGAACAAATCCAAACACCAGGAGAACTTGGTGAAACAAAGTCATAGTCCAATAATGCATTTTTAAATAATCCATTAAACAGTATCTAAAATATATATCCATCCATCTAAATTACAATCATGTTAGGCTTAAATGCTAATGAAGTAGGTTATATTAAATTTAAATTGCTTTGTCATAATAAAATACAATCAAAGGACTCTTCACAGTCTAGAGTGGATTCATATACAGTTGTGGCATTCAATTTTTCTTATATACAATAAATTCCAATACAAGCTTAGCCTGCTCTCAATGCAGGGGTATACAAATTAACCCACATCTTAAACACGGTTTGGGTGAACGCAAATGACGGCCTGTATGGGCATTGGCATACTTTCCAAAATCATAACATCCACAGTTTATAAAGTAATTAAACAAAATGGGCAAATACAAATAAAACATTACTATAAACATGCACAGAGGGAAGAATACAGAAAATAGGTCATGCAGTGGGACTAGAGAGCAATGGCTGATATATGAGTGAAGAAAGACTGGATGGTGATCACTCAATGTCTCACATGGGTCTCACTCAAACCTGTCCACCTTGCCCAGTGTTGGATCGAAAGCCCTGAACACTGTATCTAAGGCCCTAGGATCCAGAGTGACAGACCCCTAGCCCACAAAAGTCATACTCTAGCACACCGGTCTGCCTAGCTAGTGCTGGATGGAACCTTTCTTTAGCAAACTAACACCCTCCAAAAATGATTAATTTGTAAAAGAATCCATGCTGGTGCCAGAAACTCTGCTCAGAAGCCCAAGGCTGGTGCTGTTAAATGTTGGCATGCCCAATACGTAGGCTGCATAGTCTTTAAATCCAACTCATGCCTCTTTAATTCACTACCAGACACTCCCTAGCCCTTTATTTCACTCTTACAGGTTCCTGCTTTCTCCCTTCACATCATTTTTTAGTCTCTCTTAGTCTGTCTCTCCATTTTGTCTTGCGTTAAGCACTGCCCTCCAATGTCCTACAGCTAGCAGCACCCAGTCCAGTAACATAGCAAGACTGCAAATAGTAAGGACATAGATCAAGCAGCATTTTACCATCATTCCTCCAACTTGAGGCACATACAGATAAATACCAGCCACCCGTATAGGAGGGCAGAAAGCAGTGCAGATGCGCAGGGCTAGAGACTAGTATCTGCTGACAGGCTGCAGCATTCTGTACTAATTTAAGCATCAGACAAACAAAACTTTGCTTGCAGGTAATTCCCAGAGACAAGGCATGTCAACATAGAGGGATGAACTAGTAACTTAAGATCCGGTGTGGTTAGTGGTGGTACAAACTCCTCCAGGTGTCATCAGTACAAATACCACTGCCATGTTGGCAGCAGCCAATCAAGTCTACATGTTAACAAACACATGCATCTGGGTGACAACAAGTGGATGGACACCAAAATGAATGCCAACTCTGAAGAACCATGGGAGGTCGACTGACCTCCCCATGCCTAATTCAGACTCCCTTATGTTATACAATCTATGTTGTGCTTTAGACAGTCTTCCTTCATCCAGTCCATCCCTTCAGCTTCACATTATGTCCAGGACCCAAATACAGAGTTGACTTGGCAAATTATGCCTTATGCATGATGGGGCAGGAGTGTAGGTACCATTGGTGCAGCAGAAACAGTGGCATTGGGGCCCACTGAACCCTGATTATTGCCGTATTTTATCTTTCAAACTGCAGCTAAGGTCCCATTTCCCTCCCTGTACTAGCATCCATGACACACTGGCTAGGCTACTTGATGGGTGTGCAGGTGGTAGTATAAGGTAGGCAGGTAGAAAGGCTTTACTGAACAATTCTTAAAGTTCCAAAGCACAGACCAAGCAATGTGAAAGGGACCTGCAATGTTAGGGTGTTTATTAAGTGACAGCTCAAGTGTAGATGTGCTATAAAAAGGTCCACAGGAAGATCAAAAGTGCATCTTTAACACCCTCCTGTCAGACCACAGATCCTAGTCACAATGCTTTGGTCAAACGAATTTCGTGGTATCGTGAACTGTGTGATCCTGCCTGACATGGTGTCTCTCCTGCTCATTGGACTAGAGACTACTGCACACAGGAAGATTCTCCACAGATATTTTGTGATTGATTCCGGCAGCAGAATCCCATAGTTCTTGAGCCTGATACACTGGTCAATCACCCATAAGATCCTCGCTCATACTGGACAGAGGCAACTGGTGTCAATAAAAATGCAGATGCACAGGCGTTTTGCCTCTACACTCCAAGGCAAGACGTTGACTGGTCATAGTTCAATCTGATCCACATCTGAATGTTGTGTGGATGCGCAGTGTTTGCTGCAAGAACTCAACAGCTGGTGCAATTTAAGGATATTATCACTGTGACCCAGAATGTAGTGAGCAAACGCTATTACGACTTCCTGTTCTGGCACTGCACATGTCTGCACTCAAAAACATGTATGCCCTTGCCCGAAGCTATACAAAGTCAAAACCTGCCCAGCAAAATGCAACCTGAAGTTCTAAGCAAGGCTGTCTGCCTTTCCCGTGGACACCATGAAAGCCAGAAAGAGATGGCGAGCTGTAGGAGCCCCGACAAAGGACCATATGAGAGGTGTTGATGCACTGCATATCCCAGACCATTATTTGGTCTGTTTTTTCACATTCATCGTTTTTAGGGGAAGCCAGAATAGTGGCCCTTTGAATTGATTGGACTGCCACCTAAATTCCAAGGGTGATAGTACTCCGACTGTTTTAACACCCTCCGCATACTCCGAAAAACGTTCAAATGGATCCCAACCAAGTCCAGAAAAATGGTCACGCACGCCGTCATCAGTAGCAAACTGGACTACGGCAATGCTCTCTACGCCGGAATCAACAAGAAACTATTTCACAAACGCAAGACTGTCCAGAATGCGGCAGCCAGACTGATCCTAGACATCCCCAGTCACAACCACATCACCCAACACGTCCTCGATCTCCACTGGCTCCCCATCGAAAGGAGAATAACCTTCAAGCTCCTCACTCACACATGCATACAAGCACTCCACAACTTCGGACCAGCATACCTGAACAACCGCCGCTCCTTCCACGCACCCAAGAGAGACCTCCGGTCAGCTGACCTCTCTCTGGCCACTATTCCACGCATTTACAAGACCAGAACGAGAGGAAAGTCCTTCTCCCACCTCGCAACCAAGGCCTAGAACGACCTCCCCCCTCCTCTGGCAAGTCCCTACACTGTTCCAGTTCAGGAAAAACTGAAAGGCCTGGCTCTTCGGAGGACCCCAGCACTCAAAGGAGCCACACCCCCCTCCTCCTCTCCAGTGCCTTGAGACCCTCGGGGAAGAGTAGCTGCGCTTCACCAACCCGGATTGGTTGGTTGACTTATTCTTCTACAATGTACCCAACTTACAATATGTATCCCCCCATAAAGTTTACATGTTTGTTCCCCTTAGGTGTCTGAAAAACATCCAAGAACTTCTGAGAAAGGTTTGTATGAGACAGTAATCCATGTTGCTGTGACCCTGAAAGACCAGGCTAGATCAACCCTACTGCTGTCCCCAGCCAGGAAGAAGGGGAAGCTCTGGGAAGAGAACCGGCCCAAGTCCAGAGGAATAGCTGACATAACTGCTATGAACACCTGTGTGATGAGCAGCAGCAAACTCAAACTTCAAACAGCAAAGTCCCCAGTGTAACCTAGAAGCAACAAAATTAACCATCGGACATGCGGCCCATGGAGCAGCACCTAGAGGAGGCCTTCTTGGCAAACCTGATCCCTTGCTCTATATTTTGTGCACTTAAAACTGGTATAGCAGAATTCAACAAGGTGAACATGTACCTCTGAGACTTAACATGGATTGGATGATTTAAGATTATCTCCTGAACCTCAATTCTACACCTTCTAGAAAATGTTTGATTTCTGTAGATTCCCAGACCCTACCATAGAAGGCCCATTTCACCAGCAGACTGGATTAGGGAAACACAATCTACGTAGCAATCACTGCAGGCCTCCTGAAGAGATTTCAAACAATACAAAACACAGCGGCTAGACTCATCCTCAACCTCTCCAGAAGGAGGCACATCACACCCCACCTCAGGAAGCTACGCTGGCTCCAGATACAGAAGAGATGCCAGTTCAAGATGCTGAAACGCCTACAAAGCCCTTCACAATGAAGGACCAGCATACCTCAACAAAACTCCTGACCTTCCACCACCGACCAGACACCTCCAATCTACTTCCCTCTTCCTTGCAGACACCCCCGGATCTGCCGAACAAACAGCAAAGGACGCTCTTTTTTTGCACCTGGCGGCCAGGCCATGGAACAACCTTCCCCTGCACCCCAGGACCACCTCATCACGACAGCAATTTGGGAAAGAACTCAAGACCTGGATGTTCAATTGAAGACCACCACACAGCAGCCAAACGCTCCAGCGCCTTGAGACCCTCACGGGTGATTTGCCACGCTTTATACATGATTGATTGAGAGAAGGGTAAGGCATCCCTCTTGCGCCCAAGTGCCTTGACTTGCCGCCAAATGAGTCAGTTCAGTCATGTTGCTTTCAGGATTGTGGTATGCTCTTAGGGCCTTGCTCAGTCAGGCCCTATTGGCACATAGCCCAGTGCTACAAATGAGTCTTGAGTGAGTCACTGTAACAAATCTTGATCACGACTGCCACGGTACATATTTTTATATACAGATATTCAATATTTTGATGCACAGGCCCCTGGACTTTATAAACAATGGCAGAAGCGACTGTGTCCTTATCGTTGCTCTGCTATTAATTTCCCTAGGTCTGTGGTCTCTTAGCAACTATAAAGAATGCCTTTAAGCAAATCTTCTGTTGGAGGGACTGTGTCTAGTTTGCAAGTAACAAGCTGTAGCATTTGCTCTAGTTTCTGAGCAGCCTAGAAGTTATTTATTCAGTGTTTTATATAGCGCAAACTTGACCCCGTTGGGTATCAGAGCGCTTCACAGTAATAACTTATTCCGTTAGTCCATTTCGATGGCAAGCATTATACAAACTGGAAAGCAAAGAAATAACTTCTCATAGCAGCAAAGAGGTTTGCAAATTACCAAAATATGAGTCTAAAGGATCCATATTATAAACTAGTACATTCGAGCAAAAATAGCAAGTAATCTAAATTTAACAGGTATATTGGGCCTAGGTGTCTAGCTGGTTACAAGGATAGACTCTCAGAAGTAAGTTGAATAGGTTCAAAATGCTTTGTCTTGGGGTTCATCTGGCGCGGGCAAAAAAATATGCTTGTGGTGGGATATGTGATACTCTAGACTGATCTTGACGTGATTGTTCGGTAATGGCTAAGGTAGGAATTTGCTCATTAGAAAGATCTTGGCTTCTTTCTTGAAACTTGAGTTCTTTATCCTTCTGATGTTTGGAGGCAGCAAATTCCAGATTCTAAGTGCGGCTCCCGAGAACACTCTGTCATAGGTTTTCTTCTTCTGGAAGAACAGTGGCTTCAGCACTAGCTCTCTAGCACTCCTAGAATATCTGCTTCCACTGGATATCTACAATTTCTGAGCTAGATACGTCGGTGTTTTGAAGTGTATCACTTTGTGTGTGATTTAAGCCATTTTGAGTTGAATTCTGGCTTTGTATGGTAGCCAATTCAGTGCCTTCAGGTGTGGAGAGATGTGGTCAATTTTTTTTGGGCCTGTTATGAGTCTAGTTGCTGCATTGAGGCAAGCTTTTAGAGGAGCTGTTGAGATCTTGGGTAGACCTGATAGTGTGGTACATCCATATTCAATCCTAGAGGTGGCTAATGCCTGGACTGCCAATTTGAGGTCTGCTGTTTTGATGAATGGTTTCAGTTTTCTCATATAGCTCAAATGAAATCGGGCACTTTTAGCCAACGAGTTGATGTGGGTTTGCATGATCAGGCTCTTATCTAGCGTAATTCCTAGTGAAGCAATTTGGTTTGGAACTCACCAAGGCACTGCTGTCATGTTTTCTCTCATATGTCGCAGTTACAAAGAAAAGTGTTGCAAGTGACCCATATGGGCCAAGGAGATTAACTTGCAGAAATGCACTCCCTGACAACAGGTAAAGACATGGCTGAAGTCATGTCCCCAGGGCATTGAGGAGAGAATGCAGAATGAATGTGAGTTAATTGCACACAATTAATGAGGGCAACAGTGATTAATGTTACAGCATTAATTAACATTTAGATAAGTAATGCTAAAACATTTGGGGTACAAGGACCTTCTGGTCTTATTTGTTGATCATTTCTGCTCTTTATTGTGTAAACAAAGATCTGTTGCTGTTTGGACATGGACCTTGGAGTGCTATTCAATTGGGTCGCACTCTGATTTCCTGACCCAAAAGCTGCCCCCGTTTAAATCTGGATTACTGTACATACACAAGTCAAGATCTAAAAAGGATCCTTTGGCATTTTTGAGGAGCACAGTAGTAGCCAAGTCCGTGGTACAAAAGCAACTCAAGTGAAAACTGCCTAGTAACTAATGACTGTCACCATAGATATGGAAAGGGCCTGACTCAATGGGTCAAGGAAATTCTGATGAAGTTCAAAGGCTGTATGTGCACGTTTGCATCCCCACCATTGGACAGCAGTCCAATGCAATGTTTCATCACCCATCTTTCACATCAAGTGGCTATGTATTTCCTATGCCCACCTCATTCAAATCCCTCTAGCTAGCCGGATCACACTCCATTGTGTCCAACTTTCATCACAGCACCTTGTTCATAAAACCTCTACTACACATGCTCAATTCTACCACTACCAACCCATATCCCCAGCACCAAAAAAAATCATGCCACCAGCACCGTGGGTTCCTCTTCCATCCACCAAGTGTGGCCATTCCTCCACCAACTACTTCCTATAAGCACTGCTCCATCCACTACCCCTGTGACCACACTTCTTTCAACAACCCCCTATAACTGCTGTTCCACCCACCACCCCTTTTAACCATTCCTCCTCTCACCATCTCAAGGGACCACTGTTCTTCCCATCCTTTGTTAGATGATTAACATGCCACCACCCCACCCCCACAAGCCCAGACTCCCTTCCAAGAAAGCGCTCACGATCCCCTCCTCCTCCATGGCCAATCTTCCTCCCACCAACCCAAGTGAGTAATCTCATTTTTCATGTCAGATCTCTTACACTACTTCTGTGTCCCAGATCTCCTTTCCATCTAATCCGGATCTGCTTTTACTACCCAAATATACCAAAGGCCTATGGAAGGTTTACTTTTTCCCTGCTGACATACGATAGGAACTTGACCATGTAACACCTTTGGAACATGAAGGATAGTATAATCAGGAAACAACAATGGGTCACAACCTATGGTGAGCCTTGAACAACCACATTGCTAGGCAATAATAAAAAATAAAAAAAAGCAGAGCCCATAAATCATGGATGCCAAGTGGCCCCAGTGCATGTGTGGTAACATCAGCTAGTCCTGGCTTTGTAGTCAACAAGTTGCATTTTAAGACATTTTAGTGGATATTGGTGATGGGGAAACACAAGCTCACCAGAGTGAAAAGTGTTGATGGGTAAAACAAGATGTCTCAAAGGGCCTCCATGACATGGAACTACTTGGTTGTTATGGAAAAGGCTCAACATGTCACAAACTAAACAAGGCTAGAATCTAAGGTGCTGTGCAGTCCAAGAAAATGGAGGCCATGAATGCCAAACCTGTGGTGCTGCAAAGAGTCTTGGTTGAGAAGTCATCAAACTTAAGAAGGTACATATTGGAAAACAAATGTTGGAATGTGCAAAGTGTATAAAAGGACTGAAATGGGAAATTCAGGACACTGCATATGATAAAATGCAAGGGCAGAAATGCAGTCTCAAAAGGTCAAATATTCAAAGAAGAATTTGACCATCCTTAAAATTCCCCAATTCAGTTCTATAGAAGAGAGGAAAATAATGGAGATGAAAAATCTGACAGAAAATGGCAGTCTGTGGAAAGCAGTCCATGCAGCTGAGATTAAGGAACAGATTTCGGATTACTGGGTTTGGTACAGAATATCAAGAAGAATATTAAACATGAGTTACAATTCGAGTAATTGTGTAATAGGCTTTTTGTTCAACATTTAGCTCTGCGGGTTGTGCAACCTTGTACTGTGAACCTCTGCATCGCCGCTTTGGATTACCAGAGTTTGACTCCCTAGTTAAGCAGGATGTCTTTATAGGTTTGCCCTCCGGAAGTTGATGTGCATGTTTCCTTTGATCCTCACAACAGTGATTAGTGTGTAGTCCATTAGATCCTTTGTTGCCTTCGATTCCAATGGTCCACACAAAAATAGGTTCCAATAGTCCAGGAATCAGTCCATGATACATCCTCAGCTAGGACATATTCTCCAGAAAGAGGGTCGTGAAAAGAGCTTTTAGAGGGCTGTCCTCTTCAAGAAGTTTATCTCCTCATTGATGAGTGTGCATCTGGACACTGGACACTTTCAATCAGCAGTTAGTCACTGCAGGATAGTGGTGCAAATGCAGCCACAGCAAAATTTGTATAGCAGCTGGGTTCCTGTAGACACGTGTTTTCAGAGCAGCCTGGGTGCCTACAGACACAGGAAACAGTATTTGTAGAGCAGTTCATTCCCTACATACACAAACGAAAGCAGGAGGCTGCTAAAGGAGAATAAAGCAGTCTTTGGCGAGCTGCTGCCTGCCATATAGACACAGGAGAGCTTTGTAGCCTGTAGCCTTTGTAGATCAGCTATGTGCTTGCAGACACAGATGGACGTTTATGTGGGGCATCTGGATGCCTAAAGATGCGGAAAGCAATCTTTGCAGAGAAGCACAGTGAACAGAGCAAGGGTGCCTACAGAAGCATAGTCTACACAGGCACAAGCGGCTGCCTGTAGATACATTAAACAGGAGGTGTAGAGCAGCTGGTGAGGGCACATGCTTGAAATAGTCTTTGTACAGCAGCAGGGTGCTGGCAGATACAAGGAGCAGTGTTCGTGGAGCAGCAGGGTGTCTGCAAATGCAGGGTGCAGTCTCTTGTTCACCTTGATGCCTTCCAATACAAGAAGCAGTTTTTGTAGAGTAGTGGAGGGCCTCAGACACACAAAATGTCATCTTTGTGCAGCAGCAGGAAGCATGCAAAAAAGCAGGCAGCTGGTTGCTTGTAGATAGAGGAAGCAGTATTTCAAAAGGAACAGCTTACTACTAGGCAGAGGTAGAGCACCTATGCACAGGCAGTCGATGCAGAACAGCTGGCTGCTTGCAGACACAAGAAGCAATCTTTGTAGAGCAGCAGGGAGACTGCTGGCACAGGAAGCAGTTTTTGTAGAGCTGCCAATACAGGAAACAAGGCACATCATTTGCTCCCTCTGGTCATCTATGCTCACTCTTCTGAAGGTTATTGGGGCAAGATCAATCTGCAACTGAAATGAGTACACGTTTAGAACAAAATCAGTTTGTGAAAATGCAAACACAAAGTATTCACATAGGTACTCGTTAAAAGCAAGTCGTACATCATAGGCCCCGCCCATCTATTTTGTTGTGTGAAGAAAGAAACCTAAGGTCTACAAATGGTGTCCAGTGCAGGGCACCCCCTTCTAAATGAGCATTTGACATGTACAAGTCATGAATGCACAATGAGTTGTTAATCTGTCAGTACCATACTGACTTCTGTTATGAATCGCAGACTATAAACTCTAAGTGCTAAACCACAGATTGATCATAATAAGAAACCTCCAAGACACTGCCAAGAAGGAGGTCGAAGATGGAAGCAATGTGCATTAGCAGCAAAAATGGGCTCAGTTACTGGAAGGGAGAGAGTGGGATGAATAAAATAAGCACAAGCATTATCAGAGAAGGTCTGTATTACTGTATGAAAGGCAGTAACTACTTTAGTGTTTGTATCCAAGGAAGGACACTTGTAGGAAGCATGAGACATGGTCTACATTACATCAAAGGAAATATGCCAAACAACAATGTTGATGTCCTTAAGAGTAAGGATGTCACCCAGGCAAACCTGTAGAAATACATGCAATTATCCACTGGATAACAGACCTTAGGGTACAGTTTCTGGAATTAGAGCCCCCTTAATTTATAAACGGCCTGTCTTGAGGAGCCGCTAACCTGCTTCTGGCCCCTTCATCCTCCAAGACCTCCTGATCCGAAGGCAGCATCAGAAAAAAATTGGAAGTGAGATCTATAGCGGTATGTAGAAGTTAGGTGGCACCTTCAAAAGAAATAGGATGAGTGCCATCATTACACGTCTCTCCATGAGGGACCACTATATCGCACATCAGCCCTTTTCCATGTCAGATTCCTTACATGATGAGCGTTTTTTGCGCAGGAAGGGGAAAACTGGACATAAGAAATGTCTGTTTGCAGGGTTCCCCCCATTAATTATGAACCAGGTAGGAGTTATTTTTTACCTCTGGGAAGTTTGGGCCTAGCAAACAAATCTTAACAGCATGTGCCTTTTATTAAGCAGAGAAACTGTTGTGGATATATCATTTGCACAGTTACATTTTTATTAGTCCAATGTAATACGTACATACATTGTAGCAGTTGTGTAAATGCCAAGCTTGCTTGTGACCCTCCTGTACATTGTTTGCAAGTCACATTTGGATCAACAAATTGTGTAAAAAAAAAAAAAATATATATATATATAAAGATATTTATATATATATATATATATATATATATATATATATATCCCACTTAAAGCTATGCCTAGAGGTTTAAAAAGTGATCATTTAAATTATTTTACATTTAACCTGCTTGGGTTTGGTGCTGAAGGAGTTAGCTTTAACCCTGCCTTAAGTTGGGCCCAGCTTCGTAGTGTTCATATGTTCTACAAATAAGGCTGTAGTCCGTCTGCACACATTTATACTTGCAAAGTGTTCAAAAAGCTAATGCCATATGGCTTTAGCCGAGAAAGAAGTACAAACGCCATTCCCACAGGCTACACACAAAGGCAAATGACAACTTCCTTCATATCCTGCAAACATGAATTTCATAAGGTTGTCATGTCCCCGTCTGAAGTAACCAGACTATCCTGGTGGCCTTGGCCTTTCCGTGGAGACCACCCCCACCTATGGATTTTTTTTGCAAACAGATTTTATTGGTTTGTACATTATAACATACATCATTTACGAACATTTATCTTTTGTTTCTTGCAATTTTACATCTAACAGTCAGGTGAATGTGTTACATTGCCAATATGTGAGTTAACTCTACTGTCGTGTTTTTGTGCATACATGTAATACATTGCTTTAATTTTGTAGGCGTCAACATTGAAAATGAATTTGCCAACTATTAACTACCACCACCCTCCACCCACCCTTGTTCTGGCCCATCGTGTCCACAGTCGGGTTTAGTGGTGCATCCTAAGCTAACTGGAGTAGTGTGCTTCACGCCTGCAGTCACGCGTCAGAACTAGTCGTGCTGTTACAACCCAGGGTGCTGCGGCTAGACCACGTGTTCTACTGTGCAGTTGGGGTACTAAGTAGAGGGTCGGGGTCTATGGCTTTGAAGCCCTCTAACATAGCATCCCATTCCATGGATATCGGGTTTTTGCGTAGCCCCCGGGTCTCCTCCCGCCTTATAGCACTTTCGGCTCCGCTCCATCGCACTACCTTACTATGCCAAGTGTAGATTGCAGGGGGTCTCATTGATTTCCACCTCAGTTATGGACCATTTTGCTATTATACAAGCAAGGTCTAGACATCGAAGTTGAACTTTCTGAGGGCCTGTGCGTTTGCGTAGACCTAACAGGCACTCCTCAACAGTGTCCTTGACATGCAAGTGTGTGGTTGCCGCTATAGCGCGGCGGACCTCCTCCCAAAACCCTCTGAGGCATGGGCATGACCATAGCATGTGAATGAGATCCGCCTCCTCCAACTTACAGCGAGGACAGTCATGCTGTGTATTGGGGAACATCCGCTGTAGCCGGCGTAGTGTTAGATAGGACCTGTGGAGAACCATGCATTGTATGAATTTAAATTTTGCATTACGGGTCTCTCGTTTAGGATGTTCTAGGATGACGGCCCATTCCTTGTCAGACAATTCCCGCCCCAGTTCTCCTGACCATTTGGTTCTTAGATCGGTGAGGAGCACCGCTGCATGGGCCCAGATACCGACATATAACCATTTTATGAGGTGGCGTCCCTCACCCATGTAATATAGTGTACAAACGAATTCGTGTGGCGGGGGTTCCTCTTGCTGAGGGGCCCAGTGCTTCCTTACGTAGTACAATAGCATAGCATGTGTGAAATGTAAGTGATTTGGTGCCCCAGTTGCCCGTACACAATTTTCATGGTCTAAGAGGATTTTATTGCTAAACAGTGCTCCTACCATCCCAACCCCTTCGTCAGCCCAGGCCTGCAGCCTGCGCTTCGTGAGCCTTCCACTGGGTGTTGGTATCCCCAGCAGTGGGATGTTATCAGCGTATGGGAGACAGCAGGACGTGTATTGTAGCGCTTTTTTCCAGCACTGTAGCGCTGTTCTCATCAAGGGCGGTGCATTCGGGGGGATTTTGCACTTTGGTAGTAATAGTGTGTAGGGTCCCCTGATTTATGTTTTGCACTGTGTACCCCAACTCCTGCAGGTTGCGACCCGTGGTCCAGTAGGACAGCCATTGCAACTGGCTCGCGTAATAGTACGCTCTGAAGTCCGGCACCCCCAACCCCCCTTTATGTGGTTCTAGCTGCAATTTTTTAAGACTCACCCTTCGCCGACCGGACCCCCATATCAGGTCTAGGAGTATGGTGTCCAGAGTTCAGAAGATGGATGGCGGGACTATTATTGGCAGACTGGCAAAATAATATAGGCGGGGGAGGACCACCATTTTGGATATTGCCACCCGGCCCATTGCCGATAAAGGCAGCGATGTCCAGAACGCCACTTTAGATCGAACCGCACTTATCGCTCTTGTGAGATTATCTTCAAGCATATCTGCATGGGACCTATATATATGTATGCCTAGGTACTTAAACGTATGATGCGCCATCGGTAAAATGTACGATCCAAAGCTGACCACATCTGGGCGGGTGCCATCTTGAAAAAAGAAGGCATTCCATTTTGCCTCATTGATGGCTATCCCCGATGTGTGTTCAAATCTGAAGAAAATACTAGGGAGTGGCTTCAGCTCCCCTGTGAGGTCCTGCGCATAAACGATTATGTCATCTGCATAGTATGATATCAGGTGCGTTGCAGTGTCTAGTTGAATCCCCAGCTGGCCAGCCTCCTGATGCAGCCTAAGTGCCAGCGGCTCTAGCGCAAGCACGAATAATAATGGGGACCAGGGGCAACCCTGCCTCGTACCTCTGTGCACTGAATACTCTTGTGGTATGTGCCCTCCAGTGCGTGCTCTCGCAGTAGGGGCCTCGTATAGTGAGCAAATCCACTGGAGGTACCCAGGAGGCAACCCAAACTTCTCTATGGCCTTAAACATGTACTCCCATGTGATGGTGTCAAATGCCTGCCGTATGTCTAGTGCAATACAGCCAGCATTTACGTAGTTCTCGGGGGTTGTTGCCATGATGTGGCGCAGCCGTCTAATATTTAATGACGTGCTGGGTGCTGGTATAAATCCACATTGGTCCCTATGTATTAGCTTGTTTAGGTGGGAAAGAAGTCTGCTTGCTAGGATCTTATTTAGTATTTTATATTCTGTTGCCAAAAGCGATAATGGGCGATATCCCGCCAAGTCTGCCGTGTCCCTCCCTGGCTTGGGGAGTGAAACCACCAACGCCTGCATGGTGGTGTGGGGAAGGTGCCCCATTTCTAGTGACCTATTGTATAGCTCCTCAAATTTGGGGATTAAGGCCTCAGAGTATATGTCAAAAATCTCAACCGGCAGACCATCCAGGCCCGGGGCTTTGTTTCATGGGAGCCCCTTTATAGCAGCTTTTATTTCGTGATTGGGCCGATCAGACTTTTGTGTGTCTGTAGTGAGCTGGGGGTAGGGCAGGTTCACCAGGAATGGGTCTGAGTGTGGTGTCTATTGGTGGGGCTTACTGTATAAGGTGCTATAGTATTTACAGAAGGCTTCGTTTAGGTCCCATTGGGAGTGAACCGTGCCTCCCCCTGGCACGGTGATGTTGCAGATTACATTGATTGGTGGGTCATCTCTCAGTATTTTGGCTAGGAGTGTCCCCGATTTATCAGCGTGCTTCATCTGGGTGTACGCCCTGTGGTCGATAACCCTAAGGGTTTCTAATATCTCAGCACGCTGTATGCGCACCTCCTGTAAGAGAGCCTATTTCGCAGAGTCGCTAGCCGCTTCCTGCTCTAACGCGTTCATTTTATTCTCCACCTCGGTTAAAATTGTGTGCATTTCCTGCCTTGCACAGACTGTGGCGCTAATCGCTGTGCCTCTTATAACTATTTTGAGCGCGTCCCAATCAACTAGGATCGAGGAAGCAGTGTTCCCATTTTCTGCGAAGTAGTTTGTGACGGTCGTGGATAATGTGTTGCAAAAGGGAGCGTCCTCTAGCATCTGGGGCCACAACTTCCACGTGGGAACTGGAGTGGGAATTCTACCCCACGCGATAGAGATCTCCAAGGGGTTGTGGTCTGAGAAGGTCTTTGCTAAGTATGTGGCATGGGTCACTTGCACAGCGATGGTGAGGGAGCATAGTATTCTATCAATGCATGTATGCAATTGATGGACTGGGGAGTAAAAGGAATATTCCTTGCTTACCAAATTCTTCATTCTCCATACATCTCCCAGCGCCCACCCATCAGCCCAGCTACAGAGGGCTTCCGCTTGTTTAACAGTACCCGCCCCATGTGGAGGGGGGTGCGATCTGTCTAATGATATATTCATGACCGTATTACAGTCACCTCCTAATATCCATGGGTGTACCTCCCAGTCTGCCAGTATCATATTAAATCCCTTGAAGAATTTATCCTGGTCAAAATTTGGGGCATAAAAGTTACCTAGCACCACTGGGGAGCCATCTAGGGTCCCCACGTAGAAGTATGCATCTACCCTGTCCATCGACCCGCCTTTCTAACTCTACAATCGGAACCCCATACCTGATCCAAATAGTCACCCCTCTTGCAAAGGCAGAGTAGTCAGTGGAAAATACCTGCCCCTTCCATTTCTTGCGAACTTTCCCCGCCTCCGACTCTGTGAGATGTGATTCTTGCAGGAACACTATCTGCGCCTTGCACCTGATCAGTTGTGCATGCACCCTATGTCCCTTCTGCACCAATCCTAGTCCCCGCACATTCCAAGTGATTAGGTTATAGGAACCGAGCATGTGTGATTGATGATAGTATATATGTGTGCTTTCAGAACTCGTCAACCACTGTGGGCCAGAACCCCTGAACTCCCTTTGAACTATGAATACGAGGCCCAGCCATTGAACTATGCTGGGCCAAACTAAGAACACAACTGCACAAATAGTGCTACATTTATATGGTGCATACGCATTTAGAGGGTAGCCGCTGCCACCATTCATGTTTGCTTACCCACATGTATGAGCTCTACGGACTCTACCGAGCCCGGGAATTACACTGTTATCGCATTAACAGTTGCCATCATAGCCGTATAGAAAAAGAATATACTTGTCTGTGAGACCATGTGTCGATCCCCCGCTGTGCCTTTTGTCCATGTGGCTGACAAAGCTGCTTCACCTGGGCTATACTAGTTTAACAAATCATCCTCATGTGTAAGGCTTAGCGTTTGCAATTTATGGGCATTTTTCACATTGAGGCGTGATCTACGCTCTTGAGTCCATTTAGGGCTGTTGGGCAGGCTTTGGGACGTGGTGCCAGAGTTCGAGACTGGGTCCATGACCTCCACCCATTCTTACCCCTCTTCTGGGCTGTCGAAAAAATATGTTTTTTGCTCGTGCATGATTTTCAAGCGGGCAGGGAACAAGAGTGCGTTTTTGAGATTCATGGCTCGCAGTTTCTTTTTAACTGTTTGAAAGGAGGACCTTTGGCGTTGGACCACGAGGGTGTAGTCGGGATACAGCGATATCCAGTGTTTTTCAAACTATATCTGTGCCCGCTTGCGTGTCTTCTGGAGCAGTACATCTCGGTCCCTATAATTTAAAATCCTGGCCATCAATGGCCGCGGCGGAGCGCCCACTTTTGGTCTTCCAGTAGGGATTCTGTGGGCTCTCTCCACGCAGAAGGTGGTCAATAGTCCGTCGGGAGCTATGTATTCACGGAACCACTGCTCCATAAAACTGGCAGCATTGGGACCCTCACTGCGCTCTGGGAGCCCAATGACGCGCACGTTGCTTCTGAGATTTCTGCATCTTCGACTTTGACTTGCCGTTGCAGTTGTTGGATTTGTGATGCATGTTCCTTATGCTGGGATACAATCTCCTGTAAAGTCAGTCCATGAGACTTCACTGTGCTTGCTAGCTTGGCGTGGTCAGCCTTGAGCAACGTCAGACCTGTCGGGATCGATCCAATTTGCTGCTCTATGGCCTTTCAAGACTCCCTGACCTCCTGAAGTATTAAATCCAACTTGTCCAGAGGCGGCTCTGCATTAGTGGGAGGGATAGAGTTAGGTGAGATCTGGCGCATTGAGTTGTCCGGGACGTCTGTGGGCTGCGTATTGGTGGAGGTTGCCTCTGGTAGTTTCCCCCTAGGCCGCCCCATCGCTTGTGGTAGTCTGCTCCTTAATGACAGTTATTGCTGTGTGGATGGCGACTGGACCGCTGGTTGCGGCGCTGTGAGAACTGTGTTCGCCCGCTTCGATTATAGCGTCACGAGATGCTGGAGTGCTTCAGGGCTCGATTGGTCAGTTCTCCTCTATATATAGCCGTGACTCATAGAAGCGACAAGAGTACAGGCCCCTGATAGTGCCCGCCAGGCCCAAAGGTACATGCGTATTTTAAGTCTGTGCTCGGCGCGCCCAGCCTTTTAAGCGTTGCATTAGTGGTGGCCTGCCAAACAGATACAGCCTGGGTCCCCTTCTACGATATCACTCCACAAGCCTAAAGTAATGGCGTCTTGCTCCACTCACACCCCACCACTCAGTTCGGTATTATTATAGGAGCCGGATCGGGCGACAGCCGTCCGGGGAACCACGTCTGTCTTCGCGCCCCCAGTCAGGCCGCCCGCATCTCACCGAGGGCACCACACGGGTAGTTGTCAAGCTAGGCCACAAGTAGGCCGCTTCGGGGGTCCCTGCCCTCCACAGGTCACAGCCAGGAGGTCGTCCGTGTATCCCTATACACACGTCCTTTTGTCATACTGGGAGGGTGACTGGCAGACAATCCGGGTGGAGGCGCCAGCCTAAAGGCCGCGCCCGACTCGTTCCCCAAAGCTGGCGATCTCCGGGCTCCCGCCCGATCCGTGTATAGGTGCACCCCCACTCTGGTTCTATGTTGGGCGTGTAGAGGGGGCGAGGGAGCAGCGGCTAGCGCCCCCGCAGTCGCTCTCACCTGAAGTGTTGCACCAACCGACTGGCTTCCAAGCAGGCCTGCCGGACTCCTCGCGGCTCCTCCTTCGTCAGGGAGGCAGGCTCAGTCGCCCGCCAGCGCGGTCCATCTCGTGCGCCCCACCTCGACCACACCAGCCGGGCCAAGAGCAGCCTCACCTCCAGGAAGACGAGTGTCATACTCCGCTGGTGCCAGGTATGAGGCCAGTAATTTGGTTGCGTCTGGAGTCCACGGCGCACCAATGCCCGCGCCGGGACCTGGCCACCAGTGTGCCCGTCAGACCGAACACTTAGGCGTTAGACGGCGGGGGTGTCAGGGAGACAGTCATTCACTCCACAGCCCACTGCAGGCTCGCAACTCCCCACCGGGCGGCCCCCAGCCCTGTCCCGCTATTTCAGGTCACACTCTGCTTGTAGAGGCCCACTGTTACATAGGCCGCACATCGAGGGACTTGCCCGGCAATGGCGGTCCCGGCTTCACAATCCACCTGCAGGCTTTCTTCGATGGTGCCGCAGCAGTGGCAGGGCGGAGCGGGTCCAATAGGTCGCGGCTTATGAGGACATTACAGGATCTCGCTTCCCGGGCTCCGGAGCTCCGCTAAGCTGCGTCCGCCATGTTCGGTGGCTAGTCACGCCCCCCGAATCCCCCCTATGGATGATGGGTAATTGGCGTCCCAAACACTAACCCCAGTAAATAAAGTGACTTCCTATCTCTCTTCAACACGCTTCCCTGTTCAGGCATTTGCTATGTGTGGTACTACTATCTCACTAACCATGCGTGTGGATTTTTCAACAGACAAAATTTGAAAATATTCTGAACTCCCTTTTCCTCTGTCAGGTGTCTTAGCATTTTAAAATGTGAAACCGTAGACTGTTTTCAGCAGGTTTGAGGAGTCTCAGTCCCCTTGGAGGGTGGCAGAGCAGGGGTTGGAGGGAGGCATGGAAGAGGGAAGGGATATGGGGGTGGGGGGGGAGACAGGGCATGAGGGAGGCTCAGGTATTGGCTACCTTCATATTGGAAAGTAACCTTTTTGTATGGTCACCCCACATTTTTCTCCAATGCTGATGGTTTTGACTCTCAAAGTGCACTCGAGCCTGCTAACCAGACCCCAGTGCCAGTGCTCTCTCCCTAAAAAATGATGCATGTGAATTGGTAATCCCAGTTGGCAAGTACTTTAACCCCCTTATAAGTCCCAGGCAAGTGGAACCAGTGGTACACAGGACATGGGAGTTAAAGGGATCACCAGAGCATGCAGCACCAATTGTGCCACCCTAAGTGACCCAAGTAAAGAGATGACAGCAAGCCTGCCATTGTAGACTGCAGGAGCAGGGCCAACTGCTCAAACTTGACTTTGCCCTCACCATGAGTGGCAAGCTCAAACCACTATTTTTACTATAGGTCAGTCACCCCTAAGATTGGCCTCCTGAGCTCAGGATTCGAGTTGCATTATATTAAAAAGTATGGACATAAGTGCAGGCTTACATGTCCCTATGGTAGCCTCTTTCCATTAAGGGCTACTATAAGTGTTCAGGGGCCATAGGATAACATGGGCATCCTGAGGTAGCCAACTCCATTATGGTCCCACTGAAAAGTGGCACGTTTATTATCAAACAACTAATCAGTTCTGACTTCGTTCCCATGGTGGATTTGATGTGGCATGCACCCAGGTGGCTAGCTTAAAGGTTGCCCCAGCCTTTCCTGTGCCATGGTTGACAGCCTGCAGCTGCCAAGACAGTAATATACCCCCTGTTAGGAGGTCTGAACACTCAGGAGTCAGACAAAAAGGCCTGACAGAACAGCTAGTGAAGTGGCTCATCAATGCGGTGAGCTTCAAAGCTCCGCCTCTGATGTGCAACAAGGCTGCCTCTCAGAGGAACCCAGGCAGATGGGAAAATTAGATAGTCAGGAGGGGTACACCCCCAGAAGGTTAGCCACACCTCTAGGGTGGGCTACCTGGTCTGTATAGCCGAAGAAGGGTTCTGTCATTTTTAAATGTGGCAGAGTAGAGGCTTCTGGGTAGAAAATGTGCCACCCTCCACAGAAGGTGGTCACCTCAGGGGAATATATGATGTTACAACGCATGCAATTACAACGCATGCTTTTACAATGCAGTCTTTACATCACAACTACCATTACATTGCATGATTTTACAACGCATGCCATTACAGCGCATTTTTTAAAACTACCATTACAACGCATTCCATTACAATGCATACCATTACAACGCATACCATTACAACGCATACTACTTTTAGGGCAACAGTAGGGTAAGTGTTGGCTAGTGTAGGGGTAAAAATGACTATTCCCACTCCAGTGAGTGCAACAGTAGGGTAGGTGGTGGATAGTGTAGGGGTAAAAATTGAGTGTTGGATAGTGTAGGGGTAAAAATTACTATTCCCACTCCAGTGAGTGCAACAGTAGGGAAAGTGTTGGATAGTGTAGGGGTAAAAATTACTATTCCCATGTACCCCAAAACCCATACCCAGACTAATACTAAAACAATCTCCATTATTTACCTTATAATGCGTTGTAGTGACATGCGTTGTAGTGACATGCGTTGTAGTGACATGCAATGTAAAGGCAGTTGTGTTGTAACAGTTGTGTTGTAAAGGTAGGTCATTGTAATGACTGCGTTGTAATGGATGTTTCCCCCCTCAGGGGCACATTAGCTGCTGGGGCTAGTAGCCCATTGGCTACAAGCACCCACATGCCAAACAGCCCTAAATCTAGGATTTTAGGTGCCCCCCCCCCCCAAGCACCAGAAACCTCCGATCTGATTGACTAGCAACAGAGGACCAAGAAGAGACCAGAGACTGAGACTTCCGGACCTGCACAAAGGAAAGGCACAATAGCCTGCACTTGTCGCAACCACCCTGAAACTGCACAATTGTGACTCATCCTGGACCAGAGACTGGCTTGCAAAGGGTTTCTCTTTCCTTTGAAACCAAAGACAACTCCCCTGGACTAGAGGAACTAGTTCCTTGCAGCCCGCAGGTGAAGTACATTCCAGGAACCAAAGAACCACTGGCCATCAGGCCTACCGAGGGATCACTGAAAAGGGGAAACATAGGCAAGACCTCCAGCAAATTTCAGGTGGCTGTTTTCTCCTGGATGTTGAAATAACCAAAGGCTGGGTTTGCCATTACCAAGGCTTGTTGGTGGCCAGTCAGGCTACCACTACCTTTATTCGACACTGTGCCTCAAGGGAACCTCACATCCTCTTCAACTCGATGCCCCAGTGGCCCCGTTGTTGAGATTTTGCACCCCTTTCCTCACCTGCACCGACCAAGCAGCAAAACCAGCACCCATGGCTCCCGCGTTCAGCACTAGGAACAGACAGGATAACTCTGCAACCAGGCACTAGGAGTATTCAACTTTCAGACCATGGTTCTGGGACCAGAATCACCTTACCACCCAGTGGTTTCCACTGAACCCGACCTGCAAGTGACCGAGTGTCACTAGTGTAAATTCCCACTGACTGCAATGTTATTGTTTTTTAAGAGCGAAATGCACAGATTTATTTTTCCTTTAAAAATTCATAACTCTGGTTATACTCATCCAATTTTCTTCATTTTGGTGTCCACAATTGTATGAAATCTGTTTCTATTTATATAAATTAGTGTCGGAATTCTTCTGAGTCGTGTCAATCACCTACCATCCATGTTGGTACTTTGACATGCTTAACACATGTTCCTCTAGTAAAGCCGGACTGCTGGGAGTCATACTACCAGGACTGAAATATGGATTTATTAATGTTATTCCAAAGGACCTTTTGGGGGTTACGTGAAGGTAGTGCATAGTGAAGCCTTGCCAGCCTCACTACATAATACCCCACTTTCCTACAATTCAGATAAGCAATTTTCTTTTGAGACTAGAGTTAAAGGAGTTGGTTTCATCTCTTGTGCATCAAGCCTCTTTTAGGTGTCTATGCACAGATGTGTCAAATTGAATTGTGTTTGAGTATGCATGTGGTACTTGTGTCCTGTAACTGTACTTCCCAGCTAGTTTTGCGCTGTACAACTGTTCTGCTTCATAAGCTCTTGGGTAGGGGTGGGCGGAACTCACAGAATGTCACTTCGGAATTCCACAGGGTTACATAAAAACTCAACAAGATTCCAGGGAGCTCCACCAACGAGTGGAAATATTCACATCTAGCTGCTTGGTCTGCGATTTAGTTCCGGGAGCATGCTCTGCCCTGAAAAAACAAAATAGAACGAACAGCACCATGGGGTGCGCAAGAGCGCGCGGCCACTCATGTTGATTTTGCTGATGCTTGTGTAAAACATCTACTAGAGAAACAGACTTCTGACTGCAACCGCTGGTGTTAGAAGTCCTAAATACTGGAAATTTCATTAGGGAGAGGGCAAATCTCGCTAACTCGCCAGTTTGCATTTCTGGATTCTTGCAGGAGAAAAAATAAACCCCGCCATGCAGTAATTAGCTGAATTTGGCTGGAACTGCCTAAATTCTGCCAATTGCATTATCAGAATGAAATTTTCCACCCAGGCTTACTCCTGGGCAATGGCAGTGAAGGTTAGGTGAGAATCCAGGGTTCTCACCCTACTGTCCCCCACTGGTTCAATTAATACTTGAGAAAGCTGGTGAAACCACACAGTTCTTGGAAATGCAAGTTTTAACCAGTGCTTAATTTGTAAAATTAAAACAAAAATAAGTGACAGGGCTCTCATCAGTAGGCCACTTCAAGAAAACAAGTTACTTACCTGTAACTTTAGTTCTCCAGTATTAGAAACTTTCATAGATTCACATGCTTGAATCATTCCCCGTCATCGAGATGGGAGTCCCCGGTATATATAAAATAGCAATGCAAAGCCATTACAAACTAGAAACCAGGCCTAGGCCCATTCCAGTTTTGTAAAATATCCACCTCTTTTTGTAAAAGAGACCAAATAAAATCAACAACCAATCAGATAAGCCTCACCCTCTAGAACCCTCCTGAGAGAACCTCAGACCTTCAGATTTTCATAGCCGTAGTGCCACAGGATAACCATAAAGATGCCGAAGGTTGAGCTTTCCCAGGGGAGGAGGGTGAGTCGCATGTGAATCTATGAAAGTTTCCAATACTGGAGAACTAAAGTTACAGGTAAGTAACTTGTTTTCTTACTCCAGTATTGGAACTTTCATAGATTCACATGCTTGAATCAGAGTAGCTAGCAGTCATGAGCACTTTTTTTGTTTTAGTTAGCTATAACAATTATTAACAATGCCTAAACCAGATTAGAAAAAAAGAAAGAATACACCTCTCGGCAATCCAGACTTCTCTCCCCTTTTTTTCCCTCAAAACTTGAAGACTAAAAAATTTAGCACACCAAAATTTAGTAGGGAAAAGTAGTAGGGAAACCAAATTATCCTCAAAATTATATGCAAGTAACATGCTCAAGTATGCATACCAAATAGTCAAAAGCAATAAACTGTATCAAAGAATGTGCGAGGAACTTATGAAGGAAAAGGAAGGATGGATGAGAGGGAAAGCTCACCGCTTACTGAAACAGGTTCCTCAGGACTGCCACGCCCACTGCAGCGTCGCTGCGTGTCGAAGAATCCAAGCAGTAATGTCTGGTGACGGTATGGATACTCTTCCAGGTCGCTGCCCTGCAGATGTCCCGGATAGATACCCCAGCAAAGAGGGCTGTAGAAGAAGCGATTGCCCTTGTGGAGTGAGCACGGACCTTCCCCTGGAGGGGCTTTCCTGCTAACTGATGACAATATTGGATAAAGCTGAAAATCCAACGTGCAATCCCCTGTTTGGAAAGGGGAAAACCTTTTTGAGGTGCGCTGTAAGCCACAAAGAGCTGAGGTGACTGACTTCCTGAAATCTTTAGTTCTTTGGCGATAGAATTTCAGGCAACGCTGAATGTCAAGTGAGTGAAGTGATCTCTCAGCCGGAGTCTTAGGTTGAGGGAAAAAAGTCTTCAGGACCACAGGTTCATTTAAGTGAAAATCCGAAGGTACCTTCGGGATGAACTTAGGGTTGGTACGAAGTACCACCGTCTCATTCTTAAACTGAAGAAAAGGCTCCTGGATAGTGAGAGCCTGCAATTCGCTAACCCTTCTCGCTGATGTCAAAGCAAGAAGAAGGGCCACCTTCCACAACAGGAATTTTAGGTCCGCTTTATGTATTGGTTCGAAGTGATGTTTCATGAACTGAGTCAAGACCACATTAAGGTGCCACAGCAGTGGAGGAGGCTTCACCGACGGGAAGGCCCGAAACAGTCCTTTCATGAATTGCTTAACAATTCTTGCTGACCAGAGCGAAGGGCTTGCAGATGTCCTTCTGAAGCGAGAGATGGCCGCGAGATGAACTTTAATAGATGAGTGAGCCAGGCCAGCCTTAGCCAAGGAAAGGATGTAAGGTAGGATTTCATGTGCCGAAGAAGAGAAAGGGTGAACTTCCGATTCTCGGCACCAGAGACAAAACCTCTTCTACTTCATCCTGTAGGTTTTATTAGTACTTTGAGCACGCGCCTGAGAAAGGATTTCTCTACATTCCGCGGAGAGCTTTAAGTTGAGAAATTCTGTGTGCTCAGGAGCCACGCTGATAATTGCAGGGATCGGGGATCCGGATGCAGTACTTGGCCCTGGGACATCGTCAGTAAGGCCAGGACGGTGCTATTAGTATCATTTTGCAGGGTTCCGTTTTCAGCTTCCTGAGAAGCCTCGGGATCAGAGGAAGGGTGGGAAAATGTAAACAAAGGCGCCTGACCCCACCATCGAAAACGCATTCCCAGAGGATCCCGGATGGTGATGCCAGCTTGCGAAGAACCGGCATTTCTTGTTCTCCGGTGTAGCGAAGAGATTCATGGACGGTCTGCCCCATAGATGAAAAATGTCCTCCAGTGTCTTCTGGTCCAGCTCCCACTTGTGGCTGACTGACTTTAGTCTGCTTAGTCCGCTGTCTCGTTGAGATTCCCTGGAAGATGCTCCGCCTTTAGTGAGACCCCATGTAAGATCGCCCATTCCCAGACAGCTTGAGCTTCCGCCGACAGCAGACGGGATCTTGTGCCGCCTTGCTTGTTGATATAATGCATGGCGTAGTATTTTCTGTTCTTATTAGACCCAACAAATCCTTTATTCTTGGGAGAAACGCTTGTAAGGCCAGGCGAATCGCTCTGAGTTCCAACAGATTGATGTGCAAAAGACAATGATGGTGTAGCCATCGACCACTTATTTGGAGGTCTTGCAAGACCGCTCCCCAGCCCTCCAGAGATGCATCTGTTGTAATTATCTGAGGAGCTGGGGTGACCATGAAGGAGACACCCTGGGAAATGTTCTCCTTGTGAATCCACCATGAGGTGGCGTCTTTCATGGGCACAGTGACCTTGATCATGTCCTCGAAAGATCCTTCCACTTGACGCCACTGTAAGTCCAGTTGCTCCTGAAGAGGACGCATACGTAGCCTGCAGTGAGGGATTAGAGAAATGCAGGACGAAATGGATCCCAGAAGGGACTTGTAGAGGCGAACTGAAAATGACTTTCTTCTTAGAAGTAGATGGGCCATCAACATCAGTTTGGTTTGTCTTTCCAGTGAAGGAAATGCCTTGTTTAGGGACATGTCCAGTATGGCTCCCAGGTATTTTGCGTTTTTGGATGGGCACAAATTTGACTTTTCTCTGTTGAGGGTAAGCTGCCACTGAGTTCTCGGTTGCCGACTTGGTAGGAGCCTTTAGCAACCATCGTCCAGGTAGGGGAAAACCTGGTGCTGCTGTTTTCTTAGGAATGCCGCTACCGGAGCTGGCATCTTCGTAAAGATCCTTGGTGCCGACCTGAGGCCGAAGGGGAGGACCTTGAACTGAAAGTGGCTCTTGGCTACTGTGAAGCGAAGGAACTTCCTGTGCAATGGATGGATGGGAACATGAAAATATGCGTCCTCCAGGTCTAAAGTGGCCATGAAATCACCTGAATTTAAAAGTAGAAGCATGTCCTGCAAGGAGATCATCCGGAACGACTGTTTGATGAGATAGGTATTGAGCTCCCTGAGATCCAGAATAGGGCGCCATTTTTCGACAGTCTTTCGAACTAGAAAGAACCAGGAGTAGAAACCCTCCCCTCTTTGGGAGAGAGGGACCGGTTCTATCGCCCCTTTCTGCAGCATTTGTTGGACTTCTAGGCGCAGGAGACGAAGATGTTTTGTTAAGCTGGAGCGAGGGGATCTGGTTGGAGGAGGATGAACAAACTCAAACTTGTAGCCAAATTGGGCTATATTGAGAACCCAACGATCCGATGTTATTCGTTGCCAATTTTGGAAGTATAGGGAGATCCTGCCCCACACAGGTGTTAGATGAGGGGGAGGAACAGTAGTCAGAGCCAGCAAGCCGCTATTGACGCCTAGAGGAATCCTTCCCCTGACGTCCTGCTCTTCCTCTGGGTGCCCTCTTTGAATATGTTGTGGACTGAACCTGCCGCTGGTAGTATTGTGGACGCGAAGACTGAGGTAGGAGTATACGAGGAGTACCGATATTGCTGGTAACCTCCTCTGTATGATGGAAGACCTCTGCCCCTTGCTCCTCGAAAAGGGACCTTGCGGTATTGAAGCGTCCCTAAAGACCTCGCCGTGTCCGTGTCTTTCTTGATGACTTGGAGCGCATCATCTATGTGCTTATAAAAGAGAGCCTCTCCATCAAATAGAAGGTCCATTTTTTGTTCTGAACCTCAGGTCTAAATGAGGTTGCTCGAAGCCATCCCTGGCGACGAAGAACCGCTGCTACAGCCAGGGAACCGAACGCAGTTGTCGCAATATCCATTGCGCAATCAATCACCTCCGAGGAGGCCCTCTCCTTTCTGGAGGATCTTTTTTGCTTCCGCCTTGCTGTCTTCAGGCAGTTGGTCTAGGTAGGGAGAGAGGTCACACCACATCTGGCGGTCGTAGCGCCCCAAAATGGCTAAAGCGTTAGCCGCTTTGACGAACAGGCTTGACATAGATGAAAATCTTTTGCCAGCATTGTCCAAGCGGCTGCCTTCTTTATCCGGAGGCGTTGTTAGAGGAGCTGCTAGATTTTTTGACTTCCTCTGTGCCGCCTGGGATATAACGGAGTCCAGTTTTGGCTGACTCATAAGGCAAGCCGGGCTATCCTCCGGGGCATTATATTTCTTCTCCAGACGAGAAAGCACCGGGACCACCGTGGCCGGGGACTTCATGACTTTCAGCCCCTCTTCCCATACATGATTGACAATGGGAATTGTTCTTAAAGTCGTACAAGAAGCACTCAGACTGCACCGAAGGCATCGACAGATCAAACATTTTGGCTGCCCTTTCTAGCAGATTGTGGAAACCATCTATGTCCCCAGGTGGAGAATCAACTGGAACTGGTGAAGGGGAAGCCGGAGTAGGGATTATATAATCATCCCATTCCCTATGTGGGTCCGGGAGATCTGTGTCTCCCTGGTCATCATCAGAGGTATCATCCTGGATAAGGGGAGCAGCCGGTGGTGGATCCACTATTAATTGCAGTGGCGGTGGTGGCAGCCGAGGAGTGGAAGGCCCTGCAGGTGGACCAGCGGGAACTGATACATGTTCCTGAGCCGAAGATGGTGTCCGAAATCTCCTTTTATAGTCGGAGAGCATGAACTGCAAGTCTGAAAACAAGGAGGATGGCATGCAGATCATCTCCTCCTGATAACTTCTATGATAGTCCTGGGGAGGGTCATATTCCTGTTCTTCGCCATATCCGTCTTCAGAATCCAGATCTTGGCACTTAACGTTCAATTCTGAAGGGCTATGTGCATACCCAAAAGGACTTCTTCCTCCGGATCTTCTTCCTCTAGGAGGTGAGTAGGCAGCAGAGGTGTCACTTTGCTAGGGGAAGTGAGCTCAGGAGTTGTGACGCTTCCTGATAATTTCCCCAGAAATTTTTTCTCTCATCGACGGTGTCGTCAACGATGTAGATGTTGCCATCGACAGTGCTGTTGTTGATTCCGTCGTCATTACCGTCGACGCTGTTGCCGTCGTCGTTCTTGCTGTCGTCGCAGTCGTCACCGCGGCCGTCGTCATTCTCGTCGTCGACGCTGATCCAGCGGGTTACTAGCAACAAGCATTCATACACAAAATACTCACTTGGGCCCATACATTCATACTACGCTAGCAATTTCCGCTGGTGGGTCAGTTGTACTCTTTATCAAAATCCCTGCTACCAATTACTTTTCTGATTGAAGAGTAATGACTTACCAATGGACCTTTTGATAATTGGGAAGTTTAAAATGAGTGACGTTCCATACAATTCATAATTTTTGAAATAATCACCGAGTCAAGAAGTTTTAAAATATTTATCTAAAGATTTAGCAGAGTAAGATACAGAACCACATGATACTTAAGTCGTTTATCAAGGATGAAGCATAATAATTAATTATCGATTCAATGATGGTTCCATAGGAAAGGAGAGGATAGAGACAGCAGCGCAACTAAGGTTTGCATTTATATTTACCTAAAGTGCGAGAACCAAACCCCTTGGCCAAGGAGTTGGCAAGATAGGACCCTGGAAGGATGAAGAGCAAAGACCTCCTCCCGGATCAGGACAGGAATGATGACCTCTCTATCAACAACGCCTGCGTCATTCCCCTCTCTGGTACTTCGCTTCTCCTCGATTCTCCCGTGTCTTCCTTCTAGGTACACCGCCGCCCCCACCTCAGGACCTCTCTGGACAGCGGTTCAGTCTGCAACCGATCAGCTCGTCTAGCACCAAAAGCTTGGTCTAACTAATTGACTAATGCTAATAGCTATTATACCCTTCTACGCCCATGTACCTCCCCTTAATGTTGCAAAATTATGGGGCCACTACTTCTGATTGGACAGGGACAGGGGGTTGATCCTCACACCATATTGCTTTAATTCAATTTCTTAAAGCCCATTGTTTTAAAATACCGCCCATCACATTAAATACATTTGCTTTATTTCCCACCCGTCTCAGGACAAAGTTTATACATTCTTCATGTACATTGTTGCACATTATTAGGGACATTCATGAATACAACAATATTGGCCATCAGGTCACGGCCTTGGACGACGTCCAGGTTGACTTCATCCTTCCTCTCTCTGGGCAGCCATGCAGGACGCATGCGCAGAACAATGTCTCTCGAATTTCAGTTCACCAACCCCAGGCCCAAATTTACGAACTAATAAAAGTAAAAAAAGAAAATATTAGAATCACAAATAAATTGTTTCACTGTATTCCCACTGTTCCTACTCTATTCCCATTTACTTATAAATTCTATCCCGCATTAGTAGCGTTAAAAATACCACGGTTTAAATGCAACATGAGAGCAAGCTGTAGCATGTGAAAACGTAAAGCAGCCATTTTAATGCACACTGCGCAGAAGCAAGAGTTTCCCTCCAAGCAAAGTAAGACGTCACACCACGTGATATGGTTGAGACATGCGCAGTAAAGTTCCCGCGATTTAGCGGCCATTTTAGAATAGACAAGCGTTACTTGTTAGTTAAAACACATAGGCAAGCTTCCTTGCTACTTATATTTGTGTGTACAGTGGTTAGTATGAACAATACAATTTTAATACATTAATACTTATGAGAAGATTGCATCCGAGCAAGTCTCATTTGTGAGTCCTTGCTCCATCAACGCCGTTGACGACATCTTCGCCGTCACTGTTGACCCCGTATCCGTCGTCATCGCCGTCGACGATGGATGTTGCACTGTTGTCGATGAATGTAAGGAAACTCTCGCGACGATCCCGTCGTAGGAGCTGGAGCAGACTGAGGAGACTGTACCTTCTCACTGCGTGTCGACGATGACAGTTTCTTCGTCGACGGTGTCGACAGCTTCGTCAACGGTGGGACATTTTTAGCTTGATTTCCCTCAGAAGGAACAGAGGAGGGTTTTTTGAAGGTACAGAGCTTGATTTCCTCAGTGTGTCTCCTGCAGTCAGTCCTTCCCTCTCCTTTACACCTGGGTAAGGAGATTTGCTTGGACTTAGCCTGTCAGACCCATGAGAGGTCTTTTTAGAGGCTTTCCCAGGACGGTCTTCTGAAGAAGGGTCAGATCTCCCCCTTTTCATAGATCTCCTTGAAGACGAAGCTGATGGGGCCTCATCACTATCGTCACTGGAGACTGGCTCTCTCCTGGACTTTAGCTTCTGGAGCCAGGTCAGGAGACGTCCCTCAAGGTCTCTCAAAATTTTGGTGGAAAAAGTACGGCATACCTTGCAATCTTTGGCCTTGTGATCTGGATACAGGCAATAGATGCAGTCCTTGAGGGTCATCTACGGAAAGCCTCTTTTTAGAGCAGGTGGCACAAGCTCTAAAAAGGCCTTTCATCTCTTTATCAGTCATGTTGAATTCGAAGCTGAAGAAGTTGTTGAAGAAAAACTATTGAAAAACTCTTAAGAGTAATGTAACCAGGAAAAAACTGAGCAGAGCTCAGTGGAGACTCCCTACCACAAAGTGCGGTAGAAAATCAGAAGGTCTGAGGTTCTCTCAGGAGGGTTCTAGAGGGTGAGACTAATCTGATTGGTTGTTGATTTTATTTGGTCTCTTTTACAAAAAGAGGTGGATATGTTACAAAACTGGAATGGACCTAGGCCTGGTTTCTAGTTTGTAATGGCTTTGCATTGCTATTTTATATATACCGGGGACTCCCATCTCGACGACGGGGAATGATTCAAGCATGTGAATCTATGAAAGTTCCAATACTGGAGTAACTTGCATTGCCCATTGCCACTGTCAGCGCTGCAGTTATAGAAACAAAACTACTAACTATCATACACCTACAAGTGTGTCAATGCTGGCTATTCTAGAGCTAAAAGCATGAATTTACGGCAGGTATTAGTCATTTTTAATTTATATTGTATCAATATTAAATAAACAGTACCACCATGTGGCAGACTTTCATAAGTGCTGGTGTTGACATTTAAGTGCCAATGCCCAGCACCAGCTCAAATTAAGCACTGGTTTTAACCTGCTCAGTTCAGTGGAGCTAGGAAATCAAGACGACTGATTGATGATGCAAAGGGCTGATGGAATTTACAGTTAATGCATTCTTTTGAACTTATGTAGCTGATCCATGCTTTACACAAAGAAGACTTTGGAGTCAAACCTTTGGAAAAAGACTTAGCCCTACGCATTGGTTGTCAGGTATGAAGTATTGAGAGAGGTTTGTCTTGCCTGGGTGATTAACTTTCAGCATTATTCCCCTTGAGGTATTTCCAACACCACACTAAGCTCCAATGTTTCATTGCAACCAGATTGATTTCAACCATCTCCCTCCCAAACCCGTCAAACTGCTGGGCCACGCCCGTTGAAAACGTTAGTCTTTCCTAACTGTAAAGGTTATACCTCCAAAGATCGCTACCCACATTTATCCAAATGAAAAAAGCTGTGCTTCACCACGTTAACCCTTAACCATAATATACTAATTCCTTATTGTTACCACTCTTATGCTACTCAACTTACCCCGTAATGACTACAGACAGCTGTGCCTGCCTTTGAGCTCTATACTCATAACACATAGAACATTACATCTGTTAGATGTGACCATTTAACTCTCTGAGACTTACAAACTCCAATTCATCCAGAGGGGTTTGGGGCAAGGTCTTCACTACACAGCTGTGCCTCTAATTTCAGGGGCCAGTTTAAGGAGCTTTTTCCTGGTAGAAGGTCAAACGGAAGCTCCTCCATTCAAAGAACCAGGGCCAAAACGTTTGTGCAGCTAAGTCTGGTCTTAAGTTGTCGGAGCATGAAGTAGCTATAACATGTGTATTAAGCCATCTTCATTCGAGTTCTCAGCATCTGCCTTAGAACTGTTCTATGATGGACAGCTTTTTCCAGCTGTAATTCAGAGGCTTTAGTTCTCCAGAGGAAGCCCCAGTTTCGACGATTGACACATGGCTGTGGTCAGTAAAGCTGGACCAATCTATGAAAGTGGGGGGAAGCATCAGCATTATATAGACGGCAATTTTTTTTAAAAACTGTGATCCTTTTAGAAATGTGTTAAAAAAAGTACTGTAAATGCCCCCAATAAACTTCAGTTGAATGCAAGTTATGGATATGCATAGACAACTCTATCTTCTATCTTTTACCTGCAGTCAGTCTTGAAAAAACCTGATCACCAACAAGAGCAAAAACATAAGATAAGCAAGCATTTCTGCAGTGAAGAATTGAATTATTTACATAAACATGTCCTTCCCACAGAAAGGGAAGTGCACACAATCAATTACCACGTCCAGGCCAATAGGCAAATTTCTCTTCATATATATACAAGCTGTGAGCAATCACTAAATTAACCTTGGCTTAACCCTGGGTAGCTTGGCAAAAAGAGCAGTCAGGCTGAATTTAGAGGCACTGTGTAAAGCATTTATGCCTCACACAAACAATAATAAAGTAAAATCACAACGCATGAAAAATCCCACACCTGTTTATAAAAAGTACATTTTAATAAATTATTTGACACCAAATTGACAAAAATTGAATCAGTACAACCCTAGTTATGAATTTCTAAATTTTTTAGTAAAAACTAGCACCTAAAAGATATCTAAAGACAATACGGTGTCTCTCAAAATTTAAATACCTTTATTGTAGTACCAACCTGAATTTGTCCATGTGCAGGGTTACCGGTGCACATCATGCTCATCCTCAAAGGACATGGCAGATCAATTGGGTATTACATGAAGCTCCTTCTTCAGACTACAATCATCAACTTGGGCAGTCAAGATGTGTTTGGGAATATAATGTTGGTGAGAGAGTTCAGCAATGCCATGGTGACGTATGAACCTGCCCCACATTCATGCCATCACACTCATCTGTAGGAGTCATTCGAAGTTCATTAGAGGGAGGATCAGAAGCTCTGTCCGCTTCCAACACTGTAAACAAATTAACAAAGCAGTTCTGATTAGTCAGTCCTCAATCAACAGAAGGAATTGCAGGTTACAAGGTATACCTAAACACTATTTTGCAGTGAGCATCATCTCTGGATAAGGATGACTTCAAGTGTCAATCATAAGAGACCATGTTCAATACCAAAGTCTTCCTTTGACAAAAGGCAGGCATCAACTCACCATAAGCAGTGAACCAAATAACGTGCAAGTACAGTATTTTGCGCTCATTTCAAAAAGTTAATTACCAGACATTGCATTGCCTACCAGACTATATGTAAGAAAACTGAACTTACATCAAGAGCACTGAAAGCTTGTAAGAACCCACAAACCAGCAGCTAAAGGAAACAGCATAGTCAGCAGCTGGCACTTGCACTGCATTCTATTTTCATTTATTTAGTCCTTTATATCTCATAAGAGGCGCCTTTCCCGTCAGGTATCACGATATTCCATGGGAATTCCTATGGAAGGAAGCCTGCATCTACTACAAGAACTATGGGGTAATGTTTAAATGTCATGATTGAGGTCAACAGTTGTGCTCTTACTGTGTTTGGTTGCTGTGCCTATGCTTTGATTAGAAGCCAAAAAACAGATAGGGTGTAAGCATTAGATAGTGTATGTATGGTTAGAAATTTTGCCAGTGTTGCCTGTGTGATAAGCTTTTTAGTCACCCATTTATGGCAGTCTGTTCAAAGTATCGCTACCAGTGTGTAGCTATTCCTATGCATGGAGTTATGACCGACGTTCACATTCAGTTTGGGCATTGGAAGTATCCAGAAGTGACAGGGGTAGGCTAGGGATGTTAAATCATATACCAAATGTAGTATTGGCTCAGCAGTCCACATGAGTGTCACTGAAGCAACCCTTGTTGGACATTTTTCAACCTGGGTTTGTATAGACTCTTATTAATCCACCCAGGAGTGGCAAGGACCCACTTATACAACCAACTACAGTAAATGCTCTGGTGGGTCCCCCATGGAGAGAGAGCCATAATCTGGCCAGCCATAACATGACAGAGAAATCTACCTAGGAGTATCGAGGGATGACGGACAGGTATGGGCTTTATACAAGGGGCCATGGTAAGGGATCAGCCTATGGGACAGAGATTATACAATCAGCCATAATATGTGGTCAGATGGTTCTACCCAGCAGCGGCAATTGAGCAGCCATTGTGCTACCAGTCTTAGTATAAGCTCTGAGGATTTCCCATTGGAATGGCAAAAGAGCAACCCATAGGACAGGATAAGCAACCTTCTAAATGGTGTGAGGAGTGCACCCAGGTGTAGCAGAGGTGGAACAATGAGAATGAGCATCATAATCAGCCAAGGTAGATGCTATGAGGAGTTGGTCCAGCTGCTAGGAGAAGCACATAGAAATGGGCATTATACAGAGAGCCATATTATATGGTTGATAATGAAGGCTTCAGGGGAGCAACAGCATAAATGGGCAATATTCTGTCAACCATACTACATATGCCGAGGAGCATATGCAGGAGAGAGAAAGAAAAATCAAGAAATCAGACATTTACATGGATGTCGTTGGTCCACCCCGGAGCAGTAAAAGCAGAATTCTTAAGCATAGAAGAAATCAAGGAACTGAAGAGATGGCATCTCCGTTATTCTGTCAAAAGAATGCAATTTAGGTTACTTAACAAGAAAAGAGGAGGACCTGGGTATGGAGTGAGGAAAGACCACACAACGATGACCTTTTCGCTTATCCCTTTACCTGGATGCCTGTGATGGATGACCAGGCAGGAGGGGATAAATAGAGTGATGGGAGTAGATAAGGTCAGGTAGTCAAGCGGGCTATGAGACAGGTGCCAACAAGCAACTTAAGGGAAAGAAATTAGAGGGAGAGAAGGAATGATGCAATGGAGCAATCAGATAATAAATATGAGGTGGGGTAGGGTTGAGGCTACCGTCAAGCGACCCAGCAGATATGGTGGCCACTGTATACAGCTACGAGTAAAGCTGAGAGAAATGATAGGTTAGCAGACCATGGGAACACAGACCAACTCACATGTATTCAGTAATATCACTATAAAGTTGAGAGAGAGTGTAAACAGTGAAGCATAGCATGGTCATCATCCGCCACACTCGGGAACAGCACCTATTGTTTACCTAATAAAAGCCCATTGTGCCGCCTACAAAGGATCAAACCATAAAGATTGTGTCTCGGTCATTCTATGCCACCCCTGGCTCTCCCTCCAGGCAACTGAATAGACTAGGATGGCTGGCCATTGTGATCCTAGGCTGTACACCCTCCAAAGAGGTGAAAGCAAGCGACATGACCCTGTCTTTAGCACCATCTGGCTAGGCCGTTTGAGCACTTGCTTGGAAGTGCTGAAGGAACAAGCTAGGGTGCCTTGTAGGTAACCACTTAGAAGCCAGATCCAAAGCTGCATGGCCACCCACCACAGTAAATTCCCCACCTGGAGGGGAGAAAGTTATTAAGCCAAGCTAAAGTTAACAACACTTTGCATGATCGTAATAGAACAAGCGTGACAAACCTCAAATGAATACCTCACTTCAAGTTTCTATAACCCTGTCAGCATTGGCCAAAAACCCTTCAAGCTTGGAAGTGTAGATTGTGTCTCTGTAATGTAACAGGAAAATGAATCTTCTCATTGTATACATGTTTGTATCAAGCTTGAGGTACGAAGTCTTGTCCGCTTGGATGCCACTCACATGCTTCTGTTTGCTGTTGTGCTAATCCGATTCTTATTGGATGGACACACCCAGTCAGGGTTCACAGCTTGCCCTTAAGAGGAACACAGCCATTTGGTGGCAACCAAGGGTAGTAAAATGACACCCAGTCACCAAAATCTCAGGGGGAGTGGGAGTTCTCAGGCACTACTTGATCCCCCTGATCACATCATGCGATAGCACACTGACCACCTTTCACTCTTCAATACTCTATTTTCTGTAGAGTGGATTGTGGGAGGGCAAGATGTGGAACTACAGACAGTAAAATGGCTATTAGAACCGTAGATCCTTTCTGTTGTTTACAGTTTGGTTTCCCCTGGTAGAAAAGGGATTGCTGGGACGACCCCTGGCTACCTCTTATTAACCACAAACAACTGCTAACTCTATAGACTGCATCACAAGCCCTAAAAATTCACCAATCATATAAAAGAGTGCGCTTTTATCTGTTAGTTTTAGAAGGTGAATGGGCCACTTTTTGTTTTTAAACGTCTATTGAAGATTTAAGGCTACTGTGTGTTAATATTCTGACTTAACATTTTTAGACTCCGATTAAGGTTATAGTTCCTGTAATGACACTTATAAAAGTTAGTTTGATATCACATCCACTGCCCTACAGTTCTAGTGAAAGGACCACTGATTTGATGACCTGGCTCTAAAGTAATGGAGGAGTAAATCAGGGGCCTATCCACTTCGAAATAAATGGTGAACCAAGGATTTTATAAAAAAAAAGTAATCTGGTAAGATTAAGAGAGGCTGCTATTCCTGAACATTTAAAAAATTTGGCAAACGCAGAAAACATTTATTAGTGACGCTCAATCAAATGGAAGCCTGTAAAACACAGAAAAAGGTTCTTGCTTCCTCTAAATTGTCTTTTGCCATTCTCAGTAGCTACCACCAAATTCTGAAAGTTTAATACCATTGTTTTTCAGTTATAATATTAATATATTCCGAGAGTTATATAAATCCATAAAGCACCATCAATTTACAATTCTTACAAAGCATCTAAGGCTATTAAATGAAGAGTTTCAATTTTGAAAATAGTTGTGGCTGCTACAATTGAGTCATTGCTCACATATATTGGCTTGGGGACTGGTCTCTTTTGGCAACACTGTCTGGCAACCAGTCTTAACATGATCCTAGTTCATCATTACTGCCCAGTTTTTATTTTTAGAGACCTTGAGGTGCATGAGGCACATGCTCTGAACCATACAGATCTCTCCTCCCCAAAACGTTTGGCCCAATCTTACTCCGCCCTCCCTATTTCTTTTCTCCACTGCTCACTAAATTATTTCCTATTCACATTTTATTTGGACACTAATTTCAACCGTAGTTGGAAACTTTACTGAGGTCTGAGATCCTGCATGTACCTGTACATAAACAGAAGAATATTAAGGAGAAACAAATCATACTTTTATACAAATTAATGCATTACTATGAAAATAAATGTTTTAAGGACTCACCTCAGAGGCACGTCTCGATTCATGGCATTGTTTGTGGTCCGATTCACTTCACACCCTGAGGGTGTGGTGTTGACTTCCCTGAAGAACACTAGTATTTACTCCCCTTCAGTCAAGTTTCAGAATCGTCTGCAGTGCTGGGTAGGATGTCAGGTCTCATTACGCCTCTTCTAATTTAGAGCACAAATCTTCTTGCACTTTAGATGGCAAAAACACTGCTGTCTTCTGTGACAGCCGACCAAACCAACATCAGTTCTGCCATTCAAGTCATAGGTGAGTTCTCATCTTGGTCCCTCAGACTCCAACCATACCTAAAACTTAGGATGGTAATCAAGCATCTTTGATAGTTCTGCTCGTGAGGTTGATACAAAGTGACATTCCATCACTTGGCTGTCTCCTCCACTTACTTAGTGACTTTTGCTGTTGGAAAGAAGACTGGAGATGTCTTTAGTTATAAGCAACTTCGCAAAACATAAATTGATCCAATAAAGATTAGATTAATCTTTCTCTGTTCCCTCAATAATAAGACACCAGCTACTGAAGGGACAAAATTCCTAAAAGCAAGACTCCACACAAGTTCACTTCACTGCTTCATGTTCCCTTTCTGGCACCATTCCCATCCCACAGAGAAGGACTGTTTTACATTTGTTTTAATTTGACTAATATTTATTTTGCCATGTTTTCTCCTCCAGCTGTTTGTACATTAGGACGAGACAGAGGCTTTTTATAATGCAGCATCTTTTCTTGCTGTTTAATTACAGCTTTTCAACAGACTACATGACCATAATGCATTTCTCTATCTAAACAGGACAGGGCAATATACAAACAAAAAACATTCAAAATATGCAAGAGCCATTAACTGCTGGCTCCCCCCTCTTGTATTGCTGCCTGCAAGGTGAATTGAAGTGTGTGAGGCTGTTTTCTTGATGAGAGCTTGTCTTGGACTGTTATTTTGTATCATAATCACGCCTGGTGTGTTGTTTTTCATTAAATCCATTTCATCACTCAAATGCATGACCGGTCATTTTGACCTACTACAAAGTATCCGTCGAAAACGCGCTCCCTCAAGAGCAATTAGTTTGTTAATGCTGGGCAGGCAGGATAATTGCTCCTATGGGGGAGCCCGGTTTGGAGACTCGTGGGGGTAAGTTAATTAACCAAGAGGGACCTTGTTTACTGCATAGTTGCCATATGGGCAAGGCAATTAATATGAAAGTGTGTGTTGTATGTTAAAGGATAGCAATGTGGTCTGTTTTCTGTAGTATTATAAGGGCTCCGAGAGTGCAAATTAATTACCTGCTTCTAGATGCTCATTTTGTCTCAAGATGAACTCTGAATCTACATTGAAACATTTTGATTAATCATTTTAAAGAAATAGGTCAATTACAATTGTTTTATGTTTTTAAACTGTGATTGGGCTTACTGATATATAAATATGTCTGGGTCCATGTGTTGAACCTGGTCACATCCACCAGTAACGCCATTTCACAACATGCTAGCAGAGTGGCATATGAAGGGTCTTTTGAGTCTAGATGAAAAGCAGTTTTTGCATGTTAAGAAACCTACTGCACCTTGCTTTTATATGCTACCCAAGATTCATAAACATGAGTGACCCTCGAGGTAGACCCATTATATCTGCCAATAACAGCTTATTGGAAAATGCCTCCCTGTACCTGGATTATTTTTTCTGCCCCTATGTGGTACCCTTACCCTCCTATTGTAGGGACAGTATGGACTTTATTTCCAAGGTGAAGGATTTTACTTGGAAATGTAGCTACATCCTTGTCACGGTTGATGTTGTATCTTTATACACATGCATTGAACATGAACTAGGCATAGCAGCATGTAGGTACTTTTTGAGGGACAAGCCAATATCTATGTATGACCACACCATGTTACTGGTTGAGATTTTATGCTTTTGTTTGGAGCATAATTTCTTTTTGTTTGAAGAACAGTGGTATAAACAGATGACCGGGACTGCCATGGGCAGTTGCTTTGCTCCAAGTTACGTTGGCATGTTCATGGGTTGGTGGGAGTTAGAACATGTATGAGCAGAGACCAATGAAGAGTGGGTCAGCTATTTAATTCTATGTTCAAGATATATCAATGATCTATTCTTGATCTGGGATAGCCTGAAAGAGACCCTAGACATTTTCCTGCATAGATTAGGAGAGAATGACTAATCTATGTTTTACCAGCAGAATAGAGACCAAGAGTATAGATTTCATGGATGTGCAAGTTGAGGTGGTGGGTGACAAAAACCAGGCCAGTCTTTACAGAAAGAGCACAGCGGGTAATAGCATTCTACACGTGCATAGCCATCACCCTAAGAACCTGAAATGGAATATCCCTTATGTGGAACACCTGAGAGCCAGAAGGAACTGCAGCACTAACACATACTATAAGAAAGGGGATATTAATATGGTGCGGCGATTCAGACAGAGGAGATACCCAGAGAGGGTGACTAGAACAGCGAGGGAGAGGGTGGCTAAAATCAATAGAGATAGCCTCCTTAGACTGAAAGACAAAGAAAATACAAACTGAGATCAGGCTCATCACCACACATAACCATGAATCCACCGCTGTGAAGGACATTGTCAGCAAACACTGGCATTTAGTTAAATCTGACCTCATCATAGGAAAATTGGTTAGCTCCCTCCCAGATATCACCTATCGCAAGATTGCCTCTCTTAGAGACATGCTATTGCATAGTTCTCCTACACAGCAACGTAATCAGACAGGATCATGGCTCAGAGAATTGCCGGATTTCTTTAAATGTGTAAGGTGTAAGGCCTGTGCACACAGTTCGAATGTGAAGACATATCTTCTACCTACAGGTAGGAAGGCTAACATCAAAGTGTTTATGCATTGTAATACCGATCATGTGGTTTATGTTCTTGTGTGCATATGTGGTTTACAGTATGTGGGCAGTACTATTTTCCCAGTCAAGAAACATATCTTGGAACATTCAGGGGCCATTAAGAACCATGACCCTAGCTATCCTGTAGCTAGGCATTGCAACCAGGTACATTAGCCGAACTATAATGACATTGCATTTTTTCCCAGAGGGGATGACAGAATGTGACCTACGAAGATTGGAGTCAGAATATATTGTTCATCTCAACAGCAAGCACCCACGTGGCCTGAACCAAGATGAAGGTCTTCAAGCCCATTTGGGCTAGTCTCATACGATCAGGTCTATCAGACTCCAGTAATAGTTCTGCAACTACGACACTGAACTTATATTTTGTACTCCCTGATTAAATACAACATGTTTTAGATGAGTGGATCTGGCCAAAGTGAGTGAATAGGAACTATAGCAGTCAGTACACATTTTTACTTTTTCATGAAAGTATGCGAAATAGTCACTTGACTACTTTGTATACTGATACTTTGATATCGCAAGAGAAGTCAAAGCCGCAATAAACCTTTTTAAACACCCCTTTGGAATGTGGGCTTCACTTGTCTGCTGCACGAGTATTATTTATATATATATATATATGTTTAAACAATTGAATATATACATTTCATTTCAATTCTCAACTATTTTCCCGATTCTCTTTTGGTGTAGTACCATTACGTTTATCATGATTAGGATCTTTGATGTAATGTAAAGAGAATTTTTGATGATGCACACAAAAACATTACCACTAAAACAATATGAACATAAATCCATGTCATCTAAAGACAATATCAAGTCCATACTGGAAGTTGCAAATTGATGCAAATTATTTAGTACAATTAACAAGAGACTTGATGTTTCAATTGAATTGTAAAATCAGGAAAATAGTTGTGAATTGAAAAGAAATGCATATATTCAATTGTTTAAACAAACTACAATTCCCACAATGCCTCATAATATGCATAAGTGGGAGTGGTATATAAGTGTGCAGTAACATTACTCACCCACCGTGAAAAAAGGCCCTGTGAGGCCGAAACGCGTAGGTGAAGTAGACAAGCTCGGAGTTAAATAAGTCAGTAAAGGATTACTGAGTGCGGCGTAATCATTGTTTGAAAAATTTAAATTCAGGCTATTGGTTCGGTCTCACGTCGGCACCCGCTGTTGTGCACGCAGGTTAGAACCACGTTTATGTTCAGGAATTGTGAAACCGGTGGCGCCCAACAACACGGAGAAAAGGAATAACTCACCAGGTCAAGCATAGGAGGACAGAGCCGGAGGGCGCCATCTGTACTGGAGTCTTTCCAGGAGGCGAGTGGATCAACCCTTTACAGCTAGTGTTGTCTCTCGAAGCGGCTTGCATGTTTGTGGAACACAGTAACGCTGTGGATTAAACATAGCGATTCCGAAACAAACAATAGCAGTAATACCGTTAAGAAAAATAAAAAATCTCAAAGCGACCACCACTTCAGTAGGATGTAGAGACTTTTTCCGGAAAAGAAATTAAAGAATAAAAATAGCGTAGAGAGCGATGGCATGGGGCTCAAACAGCCAATCGAGCGGCAAAAATTGCAACAATGTTCCAACCGGGACTGACGAGCCTTTAGAAACAGCAAGTGATCGAAGCACACAGCAAGGTCAAGATACCTCAATCAAACAACTATTACTACAAGTAGAACGTTTATACAAAAAAGAAATGAACAAGAACTGGGAGACAATTGCCTTAGAAAAATATATAGAAGTTAACCGGGTCCAAATATTGCCAGATGTAAAGAAAATAGGGAAAAAGTCAGCGGAGTTCGCCCAGGCTCGCCCAGTGAGTGGTAGGTGGAGAGAGACCGCTATGTAATCTTTTGTTAGGTCAGAGTGATTATGTTACAAGGTTATTGACTTATTGAGATTTCATAAACCAGGTGATGACGGTATCTGTTCCGACTGCATATTGCGGGCTGGTTATGGCTAGTCTTTCCTCATGGTACGGATTAGAATACTCGCAACTTATTGATCATGGGTATTATCGTGCGAGTGTATGCCAAGGAATAACATCGTTCAGACCCGTTTCGTGAGTCTTAAGGCGGTATACCCAACGTTGTTCTTTTTCGTACAGGATCTGTTCTGCGTTGTGATTTTTGATCGGCAGTGTCTCCAGAATCACCCATTGGAGCTCGTCAATTGTATGGTTCGATTCAATAAAGTGGTTACTCATTTTGGTCGTGACTTTCTTGCATTTTATATTACTTCTGTGTTCGCAGATCCTCCGTCTTATCTTGCGACAAGTCATTCCGAGGTACATCAGACCACATGGGCAAGTAATCTTGTAGATTGCATGTGTTGTGTTGCAGTTGGTGTGATACCGGATTGTCCAGATCAAGGTTGGAGTTAATTGTATGGACTTAGTTGGTTTGGTTAATTTGCACACTGAACACGAGCCACATGGGTAGTGGCCAATTACGGGGGTCATGTTCCAGGATGTCGTGATTGTCTCTCTCCTTGGTAATGGTGTCTGTGGTCGTGTGTGAACTAAGATGTCTTTAATGTTCCTAGTCCTTTTATTTGCAAATCTTGGTTTTGGCCAGTTATAGGATCCTGAGGTAAGAATTCTCCAATTCTTATTCACAATTTTTTTTAACTGTGTTAGATGCTGCACTGTAAGTTGTCACACAGGTGAGTGTGTCAGTGGTGGTCTTAGGTGTATCTTCAAGCAGGCTCTCCCTAGGTTGATTTCTTGCCCTTTTCAGACATTTTCGTATGGTTTTTGGGGGTAATCCCTGTCTTTCAGTTTTTGACAAAGGTTGTTTGCTTGATCCTTATAGACCTCCAGTCTACTGCAGTTTCTCCTAATTCGTAGGAATTGGCTGTATGGCAGATTTTCTCTGAGAGGTCATGGGTGGAAACTCTTATAGGATAGTAAGCTGTTCTTGGAGATTGGTTTATAGTACGTCTTGGTATTTATGGTGTTGTCCTCCACATAGATTGTAATGTCTAAGAAGTCCAGTTTTCGGTTGTCTGCTGTGTAGGTGAACTTCAGGAACTCATCCCTCGTGTTGATCCAATCATGGAAGTCCGGTAGGCTCTCTGCGGTGTCATTCCAGATCATGATGACGTCGTCTATATAACGTCTCCAGAATAGAATTTTGTGGCTGAATGGGTTGTCTTCATTCAGGATGTGTGCTTTCTCAAAGTTACTCACATACAGTCCTGCCACACTTGGAGCAAATGTACTGCCCATGGAAGTCCCGTGGCATTGTAGATACAGGCTTCCGTTGTACTCAAAAAAGTTTTCTGTGAGGGCCATACGGCAGCATTCCAGCACAAAGTGCCTAGGTGTTCTGTGTTCCCATTCTTGTGAGAAAAGGATGTCTTCAATGGTCTCCAAGGTTTTCTCTTGTGGGAGGCTAGTATATAGACTTTCTATGTCGAGGCCTACGAGGCACATCGAGTTCTCTTGGTATGGCTGGTCTTTTAATAAATTCAGTAGGTCTCGTGTGTCCTTCAAATAAGTTGGAGTTCTTTGTACCAGAGGTTTAAGAAAGTAGTCTGCAAATTGGGAAAGGTGCTCAAGTACTGAGCCGATTCCTGAGACTATCGGCCGCCCTGCCGGTGGTATTCTGTTCTTATGTGTCTTGGGTAAAGAGTAGAAGTATGGTACTCTGGGTGATTTTGTTTTCAGAAATTCAGCTTCATTTTTGGAAATCCAGGAGTTCATTTCTGCCTTATCTGCCATTAGTTCTACGGAGCGTCTCAATCTTTCTGTAGGGTCTCTAGGTAGTATTTTATAGAACTTGGTGTCTGACAGAAGATCCAAACATTGTCTGTTTTATCCTTCCTTACTCAGTATCACAATACCTCCTCCCTTATCCGCTGGTTTTATGACCATATCTTCATGTTGGCGGAGTTATTCAAGGGCTTAGATTACCGCTCTGAACGCTCCTGTACGTGAATGAGGGTTTTTAAGTTGGTTACCACACCTGACTCTGGGATTACAGGTACAAGTGATCCATTCTCCCATTGATTATTTACCTTCGATAGGAAGCTGAATGGATCACAGCTTCTTCCTCCCCCCTTTGATTACACAGTGGTATATAAGTGTGCAGTAACATTACTCACCCACTGTGACAAAGGCCCTGTGAGGCCAAAACAAGTAGGTGAAGTAGAAAAGCTCAGAGTTAAATAAGTCAGTAAAGGATTACTGAGTGCGGCGTAATCATTGTTTGAAATGTATATATCGCATAGGTAAGTGTCTCTTGTGGGCTAAGGGGGGGTTATCACTCGTCTCGGAGGAGACTGCCCCTTCTAGCCTGTGGGGGACACCTATCTTTGTGTAGGATTGCCACACGTACTGAATCAGCGCGACCCATTACACTCTCACCACCAGATGCACATTGCTCTGCCACAACGAATAACTACATCGAGGCAGTAGTAATTTCAAGGGAATCCTGACTCCATCTTCAGCAGGACCACACGGATACTCATATTAAGACCTCAACCAGGGCACTCCAGGCCCCAGAGGGAACTCTGTATCACACAGAGGGGTACTCAGATGGGACACATATTTTAGCGAGATATGGACAACAGGGCATAACCATTAATATGGATGAGTACAGTGAGAGGCGCGTGGCGGCACAAACGCTGTTTGCCTGTGCACCAGGAAAGGGGCATAGTACAACCAGTACAGGGATCAAAGAATCAACAGTTATGAGTGAACTAAAAAAACTGGAGAAACTAAGCAAAACTGAAATCTCAAAATTGCGGGAGGCTAACTCCCTCCAGGATTATATTGACAAGAGTATGGTACCAAGGGGTTTGAGGATCTACATCACCCAATCATATGAGTCGCCGAACCCGCAAAGGCTTGAAGACTGGGCAGCCAATTCAGCCAAAAGCTCCAGAACTGTTAGAAATTCTGGTCAAATATGCGTGGCAAGATAGAGAAGCCGTAAGAGGAGAAATGAAACGCATAAAAGATTAACTGAATACCAATAGTGATCAAGACACCATTGTCAAATTCCTTGATGACATGAAACTCAGACTCAACCTACAAGGACGATATAAAAGCCAGAAAACAGAGGAAGCTACACTGCGATTGTGCGGATTATGAATCAGGCAGAATCCTCACATACAGCCGCAAATATGATCACCTATATGACAACAACAAAGATGCCACATCTACCACAGCAACCCCACGAAGAACACCGGAAGGAGAGCAATGCAGTTAAAGTGACATAGATACAGACACATCAGCAGCATTGACAACATCTGAAAGCTCAGCCTCAGGGAGTGATGCTACCGTGAGACCCAAGACTTTTTTAGACTAATACCGGCTCCTGCGCAGGGGCCGTCAATCCTCAAGACTAACCCCAAAACCAAAAGACAAGAACCCCAATCAGATGGGGAGAGGGAGAGGAAGAGGCCAAGGTGCAAACAAAAGAGGAGGAAGAGGAGGAAGAGACTCAAGCAGAAGCGAAGGAAAAGAGACCGACAAGGGGCACATGGGAAACACGTCAACTCGCTCAGAAATCAACACATAATGGATGATGACATGGTAAATCGCACGATCATCAATCTCACTGTTAGACCTCTCAGTGACCTTGAAAAAGAACTCTTTGTCTAGGTCTATCATTCTGCCCTACAGAACCTGTAAACTATGTCGACACACGCATAGACTTATTTAAATTCTGCAGGAAACTTAAGCTGAAGAAATGGCACAAACTCAAACCAGCAACCACCCTTGAAACCACCAACAACAGTGGTAATATGACATGTAATGAACTTCTCATTGGGGACATAGACACTCTAGTCACCCTACACAAACTTGAGGGTGGGGCATCAGTGGGAATGACAATGTTTACCATGTTCTTGATGATCTTAACATCACTTACGACAGAGCAGCATCCACGAGTTTTAAACCCAAATCCACTTTTCTTCCTAACACGACACATGACAACATAGACACTTTTCAGAACTTGGTAACCAATCAGCTTCTCAAATTTAGGCACAAAACCTGGTTTACCAAATCCAACAGGGTCGTGCACAATCTTACTGTGACAGAGAGGCGGCAGCAGGGACGATGTCGGGAGACCCCGGGGGCACCAACGAGGGCATGCCCCTGTCGTCCGGATGGAAACGCCTCACACCGGAGGCTGAAAAAGGGAAGGCAGAGCAAGAGAGCTCGTTCGGCGGCGAGGACGGAGGAACAGCAGCGGACACGGAGGACGGAGGAGCAGCAGCGGATACGGCGGACGAGAGCAGAGCAGCAGCCGCAACGAAGGAGGAGGAGGGAACGACAACCATTGCGGATCGGTGCCGGGGAGCAGACGCCGAGAGGACCAGGGAAGCAGAGGACGCCACCGGCCGGGAGGAAGCAACCCAAACACCAGAGGACGAAAGCCGGAAGGGACCCCTGCAGGAAGGCGCTCCGGACGAGGCAGCCGTGACCCCGTTATCGGGTCACGGTATCAGGCAAGTGACAGCAGGGACAAGGGGGCTGCTGCGCAGTTGGGTGTTGTACCGGGTGGCATTCCTGGGGTACTGAGGAGTAGAAAAGGGGAAGGGCACCCAGGTGGGGACCTGGGACCATAATACGAAACAGGGCTGCGTGGGCACATAGGAACCAAGAGTGAGGACAGAACTCGCGGTTCTCTTCCCTTCCTTCACGGGCGGGTTTCCCTCACTCCCTCCCCAGTTGTCCTTCCGTACGGCGTGTGAGGTAACACGACCGGATACTTTTACTCACCCTGTGCACAAAGAGGGCAGGAGCAACAAGCTATACACACAGACCAGGTGTCACTGTCTCTCCGCTCTCCGTTTTTCCCGAGGGGAGGACCCATAAAGGCAACGAACAAAAGACCCCAAGAGGATCCCTGTGAAGAAGCACAGAAGACCCCTAGAACAGACAAAGACAACATCCTAACCGACTGTATATGAATAAATCCCGTGACCCCAATCCATCCTGGCCTTGTGTCGTTCTTGGTGTGTGACAAGTGGTGTCAGAAGTGGGATCACCCCTCCCTGTACCGTCGCGCACCAGGAACATGACCCAACCGCTAGGCCTTGAGGATATGCTGAAACAGCTGGCCGAGGGCCAACGTCACCTCCAGCTGGTCGTAGAGGGGCAGGCCACCGAGTCCAAAACAGACCGGGAGCACCTACAGGAAGCCCTCCAAGCCCAGGCGGGCCTGATAGCACAGAATCAGGCGGTGCAGGACTCCGCGATACAGAGGCTAACTGACACTATCTCCAGCAGTAAAGTGCACCCCAACGTGCCCAGCTCGGTCCTACAGAAATACCAGCCCGGTGAAGACCCCGACTTCTTTTTCACGAACTTTGAGCGCGTCGCGGGTACAGCCCAATGGCCGCCCGAATGCTGGGGCCAGTACATCGCCCCTCTACTGTCCGGAGAGTTGCAGACCGCATACCAGGCCACCAACCCAGCCGGCACAACCCCGTACGACATCATCAAGAAGGCCATCCTGGAAAGGCTCGGTTGTGACCAGGAACACTACCGGTTGAAATTCAGAAAAGAGAAATGGCTTCAACAGGATAACCCCAGGGCACTGTTCTATAGGGTACAGGACCTGGGTAACCGGTGGTTGCAGCCCCATAGCTCCAGCATGGAGCAGGTTATGGATAGGATCCTCCTGGAACAATACTTAGATGCCCTCCCCAGCGCTACTCGCGCTTGGGTAAAGCAGCACCCCAACGTAACGATTTCGGGCGCTATGGAACTAGCCTGCGCCCATCAAAGAGCCCCGGAAGCGAGACCCCTTTTAGGCCGACCGCCCTTGGCCACTATCCCACGGTGGAGACCCCCTACTCCGGGTCCCACTTCACCCCAGATCCGACCCCTTATCGATCCCTCTTTTCTCCCTCGCCCTACACAGAGGGAAGGAGGAGCAGGACCCCAGTGCTTTTGTTGTGCTGAGTGGGGTCATATAGCGCGACTCTGCCCACAGAGACATAATACGACTGAACCTATGGAGGTGGGGTACGCCAGAGGGAGGGTATTACTGGCAGGGGACCGAAACAAAGCCTACCATCTGGGCCTTATCATAAACGGTGCTCCCATCAACGCCCTTATTGATTCCGGGTGCCGCCACTCGGTGCTCACCCAGGAACGTGTCTTGACTCAGCAGTGGAAGAAGGAGGAGAAGGTGGCCATTACGTGCGTCCACGGAGACCAAAAAACCTACCCTGTAGCCGAGGTAGTCCTCAATGAGGACGGGGAGGAAAAGGACCTGAGAGTGGGGGTAATACCTAAGTTGGTTGAGGAGTGTATCATAGGGACTGACTGTGCTGACTTCCCTGTGTATTTGGCTAGGGCCATTAAGGAAGAGAAAGAGCGACAATGGCTGAAAGACACACCCTTCTATTCAGAGGACATAGAAGGGGGTAGGTACCGAGAAAGGAAAACGCGCAGTACCAAGAGAAAACACAACCGTGAGGTGGTGCTCAATGGGCTGTCTAACCCCCTTTCTACCTCCTCCTCTGTTACAGACGGTGTGACAGGACGACCACGCAGTTTCAGAGCAGCACAAGCAGAAGATCCCACTCTGGGGAACGCCTGGGCCCAGATAGTACCAGAAGACGACGACCAGGTAGGCCCCTGCTTTTATAGGTCAAAAGGGCTGTTGTACAGGCGGGTAAGGAAGGACACAGACAGTAAGACAGCTGTTAGTACCCGTTTCCTTCCGTCAACAAGTCCTCCACCTCGCTCATAACCAGGCAGGGGGAGGGCACTATGGGAGGGAAAAAACTGAGGAGTACCTCCTACGGCGGTTCTATTGGCCGGGGGTATTCTCCGACATCAGACGCCACTGCGCTGCCTGTCCCTTGTGTCAACGAGCTAACTCCCCACACATACCCCGAGCACCCCTACTACCCCTCCCGATCATAGACACCCCATTCTCCTGGGTTGGTATGGACCTCGTGGGACCCTTGGTCACCTCCGCACGGGGACACCAGTATATATTGGTACTGGTTGACTATGCAACCAGATACCCTGAGGCCATACCCCTCTCCAGCATGACGACCAGCAACGTAGCCCAAGCAATGCTGGGGTTTTTCAGCCGGGTGGGCTTCCCCAATGAACTCCTAACAGATCAGGGAACCCCATTTATGTCCAAACTCATGGCCCTGATCTGTAAGCTATTGGGCATACAACAGATATGGACGTCCGTTTACCACCCACAAACGGACGGACTGGTGGAGCGCTATAATCACACCATTAAAAACATCTTAAAGAAGGCCATTTCCACATCAGGTAGGGACTGGGACAGACACCTACCCCTTACCCGGTTTGCTCTACGTACCCACGTTCAGTCCTCTACCGGGTACAGCCCCTTTGAGTTGGTGTTTGGGCGAAAGCCCCGCACCCTATTAGATATGGCTGCGGAAAGATGGGAGGAGGAGGAAGACGAGGGACAGGGACTCCTTGACTATGCCGCCAGTCTCCGAGACCGGCTAACCACTTTGTGGGGGGAGGTAAGGGAAAACCTAGAGGCTGTCTTGTGGCTCATGGCCTCCTGGCTTGTGTGGCTACGTTGGCACAGGCCTGGCTGCCATGATGACTTTTGCGCACGTTACTCTTGGCTGTTGTTCTGTCGCCCTCTGCTACTGCCAATTTATTTTACAACTGTCTGCATTTTCTGTTTCTCACCTTTTCTTCTGTTCCCTTTGGGCTCAGTCTGAACAACAGCTACAAGGTCGAATAACATCTCCCTGGTTCTTACTGATTTGGCCCGTCCCTCGCACCTAGACATAACACCATGTACAGCTGCCATGGAGAAATTAGTGTGCTTTTAATAATGCGGTCGCCCGCTCTAGAGAGCACTTGGAGACTACCTTTCCAGAGAGAAGAGCTGTGATTATCTGCTGATGTAGTTTTGCATCTAGAGACTGAGGTATGGGGGTTCGCTAGTCAAAGCCCAAAGGTCTTCTATTTTCATAATACACTGGCTTCCAGCACGGGGAGGGTGGTAATGTTAGTTAGACATATATCCACTGCTTTATGAGATGCTTTCCCTGTTCGTATTCTATGGAGTAGTAACTATGCTGATTATATTATTCATATGTATTATGCTATTAGTACTGACACGTGTACTGTATCTTAGAGCACGTAAGTTGAAATAAACATTTTAACCTATACAGTGTCTCTTCTTACGCATGTTGTGGACAGGTACGAGTGAGTGACGAAAGAGTGTTCTTGCCTCTGCGAGTCCTGAGAGAGAGAGAAACCGTGTTCTGGGTTGTCTAATCATTGGTACATCAGTGCTAATGGGACGCTAAGGCTAGTTGGGTTGGGGTTTTGGGTGCTAAGGCATATGGTTGGCTCACCACTATATTCCGAGGTCCTATTATCCTGTGCATAGCTCTGTATGTGCAGAAACCCTATAACAAGGCTGCACAGAAAAAGCAGAAAAAGGCATACGATCGGCAGGCAAGACTAAGGACCTTCCAGGTGGGGGATAAGGTCCTTCTTCTCCTACCCTCATCCGATAAACTCCTAGCCTGGTGGAGAGGACCCTACAGCATTACACACCAGGTAACCCCCGTCACCTATAGGGTAGCGGTACCCCACACAGGAAGGGCCGGGCAGATCTATCATGTGAACCTCTTGAAGAAGTGTGAGGAAGAGCCTAATCCCGAGCCTGTTTCATCCAACGCCCTGCTGATAACAGATCACCAACCCCATGCCATCTCTTTTCTGCCCCAGGACTAAGACCCCACTCCCGTTGCGGTCCCATTGGGGCCCCAGCTGGGCCTAACCCAAAAAGAGACCCTTCTTGCCCTAGTCGCAGAGCACAGGGATGTCTTCTCCAAACTCCCAGGCAGGACACCCCTGGTGCAGCATCACATCAGAACTGAAGGCGCTAGGCCCATACGGTTACATCCCTATCGCATCCCAGAAGCCCGGAGACGGGTGGTAGAACAGGAGATAGAGGACATGTTACGTGACGGTATCATAGAGAACTCCATAAGCCCTTGGTGCTCTCCGATAGTCCTGGTACCAAAGCCCGATGGATCGGTGAGGTTCTGTGTGGACTATAGACAACTGAACTCCCTCTCCCACTTTGATTCCTATCCCATGCCCCGGGTGGACGAAATGATCGAGCGGCTAGGCACCGCCAAGTACCTCACCACTCTAGACCTCACAAAGGGGTACTGGCAGATAGTCCTGGCCCCAGAGGCCAGGGAGAAAACCGCGTTCTCCACCCCGTCAGGTCTTTATCAATTCAGGGTCTTACCTTTTGGCCTCCACGGTGCACCAGCAACGTTCCAAAGACTGATGGACGTGGTACTACGAGCCCACCAAGGGTACGCAGCCGCGTACCTGGACGATATCGTCGTTCACAGCCCCACTTGGGAACACCATATCAGCCAATTGAGGGCGGTACTGAACAGTCTGCGGCAAGCAGGTCTCACCGCAAATCCGGCCAAGTGTGTGCTTGCCACCAACTCTGTGCGGTTCCTGGGCTACCACATACAGGAAGGGCGCATCAGGCCACAGGTGGTAAAGTGGACGCCATCAGGAATCTATCCCTGCCCACAACCAAGAAAGGGATACAGGCCTTCCTAGGCCTTGTGGGATACTACTGCAGGTTCATACCCCATTTTTCGGAGGCCGCAGCCCCGCTGACAGACATGCTAACGAAAGCCTACCCCAACGCCATCAGGGAATGGACGACAGAACAACAACAGAGACTAACCATGTTAAAAGACGCGCTTTGTCACAAGCCCGTGCTACAGTGCCCTGCCTTTGCCAAACAATTCACCCTCCAAACCGACGCCTCGGACAGGGGCCTGGGGGCAGTCCTGTCCCAGCCCGATAGCATAGGCAGCATGCACCCCATCGTCTACCTAAGCCGGAAGCTGCTACCCCGGGAAGCCCGTTATTCCACGATTGAAAAGGAATGTCTGGCCATCAAGTGGGCTATCCAGTCCCTCCAATACTACCTACTGGGTCGCCCCTTTCTATTGATCACAGACCATGCCCCTTTGGTCTGGCTGGCCAGGAACAAAGACACCAACGTGCGAGTTTTGCGCTGGTTTTTGGCCGTACAACCTTTCTTGTTCCAGGTGTCCCACCGTCCGGGTGTTCTGCAGACCAACGTGGACTACCTCTCCAGGCCGGGCGCTATTCTGTGGCCCGATCGGCCATGCTTGGTGGGAATGCCGTGTGACAGAGAGGCGGCAGCGGGGACGATGTCGGGAGACCCCGGGGGCACCAACGAGGGCATGCCCCTGTCGTCCGGATGGAAACGCCTCACACCAGAGGCTGAAAAAGGGAAGGCGGAGCAAGAGAGCTCGTTCGGCGGCGAGGACGGAGGAGCAGCAGCGGATACGGCGGACGAGAGCAGAGCGGCAGCCGCAACGAAGGAGGAGGAGGGAATGACAACCATTGCGGATCGGTGCCCGGGAGCCGACGCCGAGAGGACCAAGGAAGCAGAGGACGCCACCGGCCGGAAGGAAGCAACCCAAACACCAGAGGGCGAAAGCCGGAAGGGACCCTTGCGGGAAGGCGCTCCGGACGAGGCAGCCGTGACCCCGTTACCGGGTCACGGTATCAGGCAAGTGACGGCAGGGACAAGGGGGCTGCTGCGCAGTTGGGTGTTGTACCGGGTGGCATTCCTGGGGTACTGAGGAGTAGAAAAGGGGAAGGGCACCCAGGTGGGGACCTGGGACCATAATACGAAACAGGGCTGCGTGGGCACATAGGAACCAAGAGTGAGGACAGAACTCGCAGTTCTCTTCCCTTCCTTCACGGGCGGGTTTCCCTCACTCCCTCCCCAGTTGTCCTTCCGTACGGCATGTGAGGTAACACGACCGGATACTTTTACTCACCCTGTGCACAAAGAGGGCGGGAGCAACAAGCTATACACACAGACCAGGTGTCGCTGTCTCTCCGCTCTCCGTTTTTCCCGAGGGGAGGACCCATAAAGGCAACGAACAAAAGACCCCAAGAGGATCCCTGTGAAGAAGCACAGAAGACCCCTAGAACGGACAAAGACAACATCCTAACCGACTGTATATGAATAAATCCCGTGACCCCAATCACATCCTGGCCTTGTGTCGTTCTTGGTGTGTGACACTTACCATGGCACAAAAGAACGCCATAAAAGATTTAGCCAATGACAACACCATCGTCATACGCCCTGCTGACAAAGGAGGCAACATTGTGATCCTCAGTAGAAAGATGTACATTGACGAAGCCATGCGTCAATTGAACGACCCCAAATCATACACTAGCAGTAACAAAACGGAGTACAGCGACAGCATCACAGGCATATGGAGTAGGTTGGTAGATTGGAGGGACAAAGGTCTCTTAGAATGGGAGGAATATTGCTTCCTCAAGAAGGACTATCTAATACTGCCCGTTCTATATCTCCTACCTAAAATACACAAGAACTTACTGAACCCACCGGGCAGACCCATCGTATCTTCTCGAGGCAGCTGTTTGGAAAATGTATCCAGATACGTTGACCACTTTTTGAGGGACCAAGTGATCACTTTGCCTTCTCATGTCAGGTACACGAAGGATTTTCTCAACAAAATCCATGACATGAAATGGCAAACAGGATACCTGTTGATCACTATGGATATCAATTCCCTGTATACCATCATTGAACATGAGCAAGGCAGAAGTGCCTGCACCAAATATCTATCCAGAAGGCCAGTTAGACTCTTAAACCATACCAGAATGCTTACGGACATGATCAGATACTGTCTTAACAACTTTTTTATGTTCAATGTTAGTATATTCAAACACACTCTCGGGACCGCCATGGGGACGTGCTTCGCTCCGAGTTTCACAAATCTGTTCCTAGGGGCATGGGAGGAAACCATCAGGAAGGATCCGGCCTTAGAAGATGATTTCAAAAAGGTGATACTTTGGCTCAGGTACATTGATGATCTGTTTGTTATATGGAGGGGAACTGAGAAAGAAGCCAGCGATTTCATCAATAAACTCAACTCTAACACTTACAACCTCACACTCACTAGCAACATCAGCAGCAAAGGAGTAGAATGTCTAGACATCAGGGTAGAAATATGTAACAAGATCCACACCAAGCTGTTCAGGAAAGCCACTGCCGGTAACACATTACTCCATGCCATGAGCAGTCACCTCGACAACCTCAAGTGGAGCATCCCATACGGGGAACTCCTGAGGGCCAAGCGTAACTGCAGCCACCACTGCCTATATGGCAGAACAAACCACCATGATAACCAGGTTCACAGAAAGGGGATACCCTAAATGGGTTCTGCGCCGGGCCATCAACAAAGTAAAAGACACTGATAGAACGAAGACGCTAGTGTACACTCCCAAGGAACCCACCACAAGGGAGGATGACAATCCCTCTAGGGTGATACTCACCTACAATGGAAATTCCTGTGAGATCCAGAAAATCCTCTCCAAAAACTGGGAAATTCTCACCAAAGATCCCATCATAGGTACCTCTATTTCAGATAGACCCAACATTACATACAGGAGAGGGCAAAGTCTCGGGGACACAGTGGTCCACAGCGACATCACTGCCAACAACCAGAGCAGAGGTATAAACTTACAGGGCTTCTTTCCTTGCAGTCACTGCAAAGCCTGCCGCAATAGCCAGATGAAAAAAAGACTACCATAACCCCACCACTGGCACTACTGTTACCATCAATCAGTTCCTCACATGCAGTTCCACCTTTGTTGTGTACATATTAGAGTGTCCGTGCAACCTCCGGTATGTGGGCAGCGCAACCCACATGGCCAAAAAGCGAGTATTAGAACACATGAGGGCCATTACCAACAAGGAGATACACTATCCTATAGCAAGACATTGAGAGACACCATTTCTCGGATAGTTCGAAACTGAGTTATTGTGCCATCGAACAGATCACTCCGAATAGCATGGGGGTAACAGAGTACTGCAACTGAGGAAAAGACACATCAACTTGGGAACCAGATACCCAGGTGGACTCAATAAGGACGAAGAAATGTCCATACATTTACATGATGAATGAGGACTACATATGCTTCCTTCCACCTAGCATACCCTCTGTATCTTTCACTCTGTTTAACTATGTTGATTCCCACATACGATTTCTTGAACTACTCCTGAATATCTCTGAATTGTTTTCGAACATTGTGATTCACATATACTATTGTACATTTTGATCTCTAATCCCCCTCTCACAATCTCTCATGTCTATTTTTCTTCTTCTTGTAGGAGGAAAGGAAGGGACCCGTTGCATCGATCCTGCTTACCCTGTTGCGCTTCCTACCCTTTTGTTCGTGATTGCATCCACCAGATTTTCGACGTTGTCCAGATAAGCAACTCCACTTTTTAATTTTTATGATTGCAAATCTTTTCTGCACTGTGTCTGTAGATAGGAGTATTAGCTTGATCTCCCTGGGGTATCTAGGTTCACTTCACTTTTTAGTAATCACATTTTTTATGTCTAGTTACATTACACAGGTTCTCCTTCTTGGCCTGCCAATATTTGAGTTGAGCTTAGTGCATCACTTCAGTAACATGACACTTGTGTGTCTGGTTCACCACTTTGGGGTTACTCCGGCACTATGCCGATTCATACTGTTTGACCCCAGTAACCACGGGTACTCATTTTTACCAGAGGACAGATGTACTTGTTACAGCCTGGTTCAACCTTGCTCTTAGTTACACTTTCTCAGGCACTTTGCTGCTTCAAGCATTTCCAGGTATGACATATCTGTTACGGACATACGCAGGCCTGTTGTCACGTTGAACTTCCTGAACCACTGCCACCATAATATACATGCATTCACTGTAAACGACAATTTTTACAGTTCGGAGATGGCCGCCACAGTCAGTATTTTGTGAATATACTCTGTTACATGTTCTAAGATGGCCGCCATAACTTTTTCACTGTGTCACTCTATGAAGTCTCCTATGTTTATTGCCATGACAACGTGTATATGTAACTGACATGGTCTTTCACTCTGTGTGTGATCAAGGCCGTCTCATGGCCGAAACGCGTGGTTTATGATGGAATAAATCCCCTTTGTGCTACTCCATCTCGTTATCTTTGTGCGCGCTACACTGCATTGAACTTTGATTTACTTACCGGCTTGCTCCGCCGGTCAGCGCGCCGCCCTCCTTGGGTCCCTGGCTCTCAGAAGCTCTCTGTCCGGGATATAGATATATATATATATATATATATATATATATATATAAGAACGCTCAGCAATATAGAATGGCATCAAAACTTCTATTTGGTTACCATTGATGTGGTGTCATTATACGTCTATTAGCCATGACTTGGGGCTAAAAGCTGTCGGATATTTTCTTAAGCAAAGGAATATTCAAGAATTGGAACACACTCGGATGCTCATGGAAATGGCAGAACTATGTCTAAGAAATATCTTCAACCAACAGATATATGCCCAAAAGTGCGGGACCGCCATGTGCGTGTCTTTTTCCCCCAGCTATGCGAACCTCACCATGGGCTGGTGGGAAAAATTCATGGCATGGAATGAGGATAATGACACACACACACACACTGCAAAGTTCGAGCTATGGTTGAGATACATAGACGATCTGTTTATCATATGGAATGGCAGCATGGATGAGTTTAAAGAATTCTTTGAAATCTTGAATAATAATGAAGTGGGTCTCAAGTTTACATAGAGCATCAGCAGAGAGCAGATCCAATTCCTTGACGTATGTGTACATTAATGAAAACAAAATCCATACGAAGATCCTGACCGGAAACCAACAGCCACCAATAGCATCTTGCATGGCTCTAGCTTCCATCCAGTCCAACTGAAAAGAAGCATCCCCTATGGGGAATTTATCAGGATGCGAAGAAATTGTTCAGAAGACAAGATAATGAAAGACATTCCAAGAAACTGAAGGTAGATTTCTGAGAAGAGGCTACAAATTTAATGATGCGAGACAAGGACGACAACGGGCAAAAAAGATACCCCGTGCATTAACCTTAATGAACAAACAAAAAGGAGAGACCACAGAAAAAAAAAAATAACCCAATAAGATTAATCACAACGTTTAGCAAAGAAAGCTACAAAATTGTGAAGATCTTGAAAAAATACTGGAATATTCTGTCAAAAGATCCAGATATTGGGGAGAGAATAGGTACACAACCTATGGTGACCTATCGGAAGGTACCCTCAATCAAGGACAAACTTGTCAGAAGTCACTTCACGAACAATAAACCAACCAACTGGCTGAGAAAACAACAAACAGGCTTCACACGGTGTGACAAATGTAAAGCCTGTAAAGTGGGCCAGAACATGAAAGAGGTGATGGACTTCAGAGGAAGACCCTTCCATATTAATGAACAAATAACATGCAACTCATCCTACACAGAATACATGATTGTGTGCGTGTGTGGCCTACGCTATATAGGCAGCACCATCTGCCCGCTCAGAAAAAGAATTCTTGAACATCTCAGAGCGATTACAAATCAAGACATGAATTATGCAATCTCCAAACACATTCATACAGTGCACAAAACAAACTGGCAAAGCATCAAATACTTTGGCATTGCAACTGTACCATTCAATGAAAGAGGAGAATATCGGACTTTAAAACTGAGAAGGTTGGAGTCCCGTTTAATCATTCGATTCAAAACTAAGACTCCACATGGTCTGAAAGGGGACGAAGAATTATATGTTCATTTATAATGTTCCCATCAAAGTTGAAGGGTGGCCTCTATGAACTCGAGCACTAAGCTCATAATAAACAACAATGTAAATATCAGCAACCAGCTTGGATGCATCAACTCATATGAGTACTAACTCATCTAACATTAGGTATGCAAAGACAAGGAAAGCAGCATAAAGAGGATATCAAGCAAAAGTATCCATGGCAATGTTACAAAACATACCACACGACAATACATAGATATAAAGGGACATAAGAAAATACAGGAGTCGAGGTCAGCATATGGAGAACTCTGCAAAAGATGTGTGATAAACACCGATTCATGAGTGCAGAAAGAATTAAGCACCTTGAAGAAAGAAGGAGCACCCTGCAATGAGCAATGTTGTAATTAAATAATTAATCCCCGTGAAGACAACTCATGTACCTACTAAGGATACAATTTGAAAAACAAGCTACTCAGAGAACGCCTGTAAAATACGAACTGTTAAAATACGAACTGTTAAAGTTTGGTAACCATAGAACGACTAGTCCCATAATGCTTCATAATGGGCTAATATGGAGTGACTATATAGTGGAGACACAAATGAAGGACTCCCGATACCGTGATCAAGGCCATTTTTTGGCTGAAACGTTGGTGGTGGTGAAAATATGTGCTTGAATTAAAGCGAATTTGACTAAGACTCGTGGAGTGCGGCACTCTTTCTTGATGGATAATGTGTTACGAGAATAAGTCCGACCTCGAAAACCGCACCGGCTGTGAAAAAGTGCGCGCTGAATCTGGACTGTTTGGTGATATATATATATATATATCAATCAAAAATAATTACTACTAGAGGAAAGGAATCAAAGAGGAGGAGGTTTTTAAGTGTCATTTATGTGACTTCCTCGACACATCAGTGGCTAAACCCATCCCCAAAGCAGTTTACACTTCCTTTTAGTCTATGAAATTGGCCAGTCTAAGGCTTCTCTATTTTCGAGTACCCTCTGAATCTGGGGGTAACAAATTGATAGACTAAGCACTGCAAATTGCAGTGTAGCATGCATGAGCATGCCGATGGTTGGGGCTCTATTCTGCAGAGTGATTTGAAAGCAAGATCCACATGATATGATTCTTATACAGATAATAAGATGGTATTAGACAAAGACCTTCAGTCTTTGGTGACCGCGTTCTATAAAATTGCTCCCCTGAAAACTTCCAAATACACCTCTGGCAGGTGCCATGCATCCTGGTTCACTGTTGATTTACACCTGTGAAAAGTAGAATGTAGAAAATTGGAGAAACGTTGCCGCAGATCGAAAGCTCTGAATGATAGAGCAGCGTACAAATCTGCTTTAACGGGCTATCACGCTCTTATTAAGAAAAGCAGGTGAAACTGCTGCTAATTCCACAAGAGAATTTTTTAAAACACTTAAGGGGTTTACACACCCTCATGCATGTACATCGGTCATACCTGCTTCACAACAACTATGCCACTCTTTTGACGATTTCTTTGAGGAAAAAGTGGAAGTGATCCATAGGAAATTTTCTATCAAGCAAGAGCAGTAGCATTATATTGCTCCACTGTTGCCCTATAATGATCCTCTCGCACTTTTGGACATATTCACTCCCATGACCAAAGAGCAAGTCTTACTTGCTTTGAGGACTGCCAAATCTGGTTCACCAATAGATGTCTGCCCCGCCAGAACAGTTGTCACTGTCAGCTGAGCTTGCCCCAGCAGTTCAGTCTTTACGCAATCTGTCAATTGAATCTGCCACAGTACCACTGGCTTGGACAACAGCACTGCTAGTCCCTTTGCGGAGAAATCCAATATTGATCCCACAAATCTGAGTAACTATCGCCCGCTCTCCATACTGCATTTACTGGGAAAGATTCTTGAGAGCCATGTAAATCAATCAATCATAAGGTCTTTATAATGTGCGGGTCTCAAGGTGCTAGGGTTCCGTGAGCCTCAGTCGGGTGGCTGTGGTGGCCAAAGAGCTCAGGTCTTTAGCTTCTTTCTGAAGTCCTCCAGTGAAGGGGAGGTGCATAGGTGGAGTGGGACGTCGTTCCATGACTTGGCAGCAAGGTAGGAGAAAGAAGGAGCTCTGCAGCTGCTTCAATGGATGCGGGGGATGTGGGTCAGGGCGAGGAGCAGAGCTTCCTGGTTTGCTGTTGGACCATCAGATGGTTGTTTATGTGGGCGGGTCCGGCATTGTGGAGGGCTTTGTAGGTGTGAGTGAGGAGTTTGAAGAGGCTTCTTTCCCAGACAGGGAGCCAGTGGAGGGCTCTGAGGTGAGGGGCGGTGCTGGTTCTTCTGGGGAGGTCAAGGAGGAATCTGGCTGATGAGTGCTGAATGGCCTGGAGGCGGCTCAGGAGCTGTTTGGTGGTTCTGACACAGTGCGTTGCCATAGTAGAGTCGGCTGGAGACAAGGGCCTGGGTGACTGTCTTTCTGGTTGAGACGGAGATCCATCCGAACATCAAGCGAAGCAGGTAGAGGAGACTGTGTTGATCTGCTGCTTCATGGTCAGTTGGCTGTCTGGAACGATTCCGAGGTTGCAAGTGTGGCCAGTGGGGATGGGAGAGGGGCAGAGTGCAGTGGGCCACCAAGTGTCAATTCAAGTGGAGGGCTTGTTTCTGATGAAAAGAACCTCTGTTTTGTCAGAGTTGTTTTAAGCAGTTGGCCTTCATCCAGATGGCGATGTCGGTCATGGTGCTGCGGAAGTTGGTCTTCGTGGTCCAAGCCTCTGCTGTGAGGGAACGAACAAGTGTTGTTGGCATACGAGAGAATGTTGAGACTGTGGGTGCGGGTGATGTCTGCAAGAGGTGTCATCTAGGTGTTGAAGAGGGAGGGGCTGAGGGAAGAGCCCTGGGCAATGCCGCAGATGTTGTCTTTGGGTGTGGAGAAGGGAGGTAGATGGAGCCTCTGTGTTCAGCCGGAGAGGAAGAAGGAGATCCAGTTGAGTATGTTGCCTTGGATGCCAATGTTGTGGAGTCTGGTGACGTGGGTGTGGGTGTGGAAGGAGACTGTCGAAAGCTGCCAAGACGTCGAGGAGGATGAGGGCTGCTGTTCCACCTATGTCGAGGAGGCGTCTGACGTCCGCTGCTGCGATTAGGGCGGTCTTGGTGCTGGGGTTGGGCTGGAAGCCAGATGGGGAGGGATCTAGCAGGTTGTTTTCTTTGAGGTGGTCCATGAGCTGGTGGTTTATGGCTTTTTCCCAGACCTTGTTGGGGAAGGGGAGTAGCAAGATGTGGCGGTAGTTTAAGTTTGTTGGGGTTGGCGAAGGGTTTCTTCAAGTGGAGATTGACTTCTGTGAGCTTTCAGGCATCGGGAACGGTGGCTGTGGTGATGGACGTGTTGAGGATTTCTGTGAAGACGCTGCTGATTACCTCCCTTCCTTGGTTGTAGATGTGGTGCATGCAGGGTCCGTGGGGGCTCCGGAGTGGATTGAGCTCATGATGGAAATGGTGTCCTTAGTCGTGAGTTGCTTCCAGTCGGTGATTCAGTGGGAGGCGCTCGTTTGGGTACAGAGGTGGTTGATGTTGGTGGTGTGGGGGGGTGTCGAAGTTGCTGTAGATGCAAGTGATCTTGTGGTGAAAGTCTGCCAGGTTGTCGCAGAGGGGTGGATGTTCTCGGTGGCAGTGGGGCAGGAGAATTCTCTGATGATGTTAAAGAGTACCTTGGTGTGATTGGCGCTTGCGTCGATGCGGTGGGTGAGGGCTCCCTGAGACGGTGGTGGTAGCTGTTGAGGTGGCTCTGTAGGTGGCGAGGTTGGCGGGGGGTCATGCTGGAGCGCCATTGTCTCTCTAGCTTCTTACAGTGGCATTTGAGGGCGAGTAGCTCGGGGGTGAACCAACTGATGTGCCTAGCGTGTGTTGGTGGTGTTCCTTGTGGGGATCCAGTTGGAGAAGTTTTGAACACTGAGTTTAAAGATGTCAGAAGGGTCGGGTCTTGCTCCTTTGAGGGTGGAGATCCAGAGGGGTTCCATGATTCTGCTCCAGTTTCGGCGTGAGTGAGAGTGAGGTCTTGTCAGGACCTTCAGTGGGCCATTGAGGATGAAGTGGATGATGTTGTGGTCCGTCCAGGTCAGCTCTGTAGTGTGGGAGAACTTGACTGTTGCTGGTGAAAAAGATTGGGTCTAGTGTGTGTCCTCCGTTGTACATGGGGATGGTGACCAGCTGCTAGAGGCTGATTTTGCTCATGTTCTTTAAAAATCAGCAGCTTATGATGTTCCTGGATGAGCAGGAGATTTTGGTTCCTTCCCAATCTGGATTCCGTGTGGCACATAGTACTGAGACCACACTTGTGGCAGTGACTGACTATCCGTCTTTATTTTGTATAGTGGCGCCCCTGATATGATTGTCCTGTTAGACCTTTCTGTGGCTTCTGACACAGTTTTAGTCTGAATTAGCAGACAACATGAGATCGGTGCCAGTAGGATTGCTCTGCAGTGGCTTCTGATTTTTTTTTTTAAAAGATCAGACCTAAATTATTTTATTGGGTTCCTTTAAATCTCGGCAGGGTCCTCTCACTAAGGGTGTGCCTCAAGGCTCATCATTGAGCCCTTTTTTGTTTAATATCTATGGGGTTCCGTTGCCACAGGTGGTCAGAACTTATGATTTTGAGGTAATCTTACGCCGATGATATGCAGTTGATCATGACTATTGGACTGGACACTGAGGACTCGACGCACTGCTTTCAAAACTGCATGAAAGATGTTGCTGCTTGGATGGTCAAACTGGTTTCAGCTAAATAATGAGAAGACGGAGGTCTTGCTATTTGACAAAGCGCACCTACTTTGGTCACCAGATTGGTGGCCAATGGAACTAGGCATTACCCCAACCTCAAAGTTCTGTGAAAAATTTAGGGATAAAAAGTGACCCAGATTTGACAATGAAGAATTACCTTCTGCAATAAGAGGGTCCTGTTTTGCCACTATGTGCACCTTGAAGGTTTTCCCTTGGCTCCCTTCCTCTGCAAGAAAAACATTGATCCAGGCACTGGTGATCCATCAAATGGATTTGAGCGACTCCTTGCTGAATGCAGCCAATTAAACTCTTCTGACAAAATTGCAGGTCATACAAAATACTACTGCCCGATTGATCTGTAATCTTCCAGCAGGCTCACCTTCAGTTCCCATTCTGAAGTCAGGAAGCATATCTTTAAGACCTGCTTTCTTGTCAATAAAGCCCTCCTAGGAAGATCTTCTTTGTATTTGGAAAACAAACAATGCTATTACTGCCCAGCACGTGCTCTCAGATCCAGTAGCAAGGCGTTCCTTTGTCCCTCGGATTTGGCTCTCCAGATATGGAGGTAGATTCTTCTCTTGCACTGCTCTAAGGGCATAGAACCAACTTCCAGCCTACTTACGTGGCTGTGCAGATTTCGGTCAATTTAAAAAGCTGTTGACAACCTGGCTATTCTAGCTTAAGTTGGATGGGTTCTGTCGAGGCTTACACCGAGATACACCTTTGAGTGTGATTCGTTGGGCTTTACAAATGGTTATCTTATCTCTTATACAAATCCTATTAAGGGTCAACTCAAAAGATGCTTGAAATAGCATATAGATGACACAAAGATAAAGCATATATCTTTTATCAAGCTGAGGTTGTGATTGCTTCAAAAAAGCAAACACTTATAATTCAAGATGCAGAAAGGAATTTAATGTTCGATTTAGGACTCATTCTGCACCCGATCTTGTCTGAGTGGTTCCCACCTTCTTTAATAGATGAATATATTAGGACTTAAATTAGGTCACTCATTGCCATGGCTGCCTCGATGAAAATGAAGGAGGAGGCCCCAAGACCCACAGTTTGACAAGGCAGCTATGACCAAAAAAAAGTCATTTCTGGGTAAGGACCCTAGGGAAGTGCTTTATGGGGCCTGGCTTTCCCAACAGCTCAGGGTACTGGATGTTATGGGCCCTTGACAAAAAATACTATGCAAAGCAAAAGAGGCCAAAAGCTCATGAGTAAGTCTAGCTGCAGACATCCGAAGGGCTTTCCTTCGAGAGAAGAGCCGTGTATTCAGAATAGACCCTAAACTGGGAAATATGGCGGAGTCAGAGTCTGGGTGCTCTTCCAAGGAGTCTCTATTTGGGGGGGGGATAATATAAAAGAAATTGGCAAGTCCATCCAAGCTTTCACTTTCCTGAACAAGGCCTATTGATCACTCATGAAAAGTTTTGGTCAGGTCTCTCCAGGGTCGGTGGATTGTGGGGACCTTTCAACCCATTACATACCCTACAACAGCTGCAGGGTGTTCTCCAAGACAATGATCTTCCCACGGAAAAGGGGAGATGGTTTGGTCAGTTCAGAGGACAAGCAAGTGGAGGTGGTACCCAAGGTAAGAGTTACTACCCTCAGCAAAAGTTGGTGGCGGGTTATCCTGGTTTGCCGAGGAGTGGTACTCAATTTCCCAAGATCCTCGGGTATTGCAGACAGTGATGGGGTCCAAATAGACTTCTTTGCTATCCTTTTCCAGGAAAGGATGTCATTTCCAATGCAATTCTCCCAGGATGAGGTGGAATTACCCAAACAATTTACAAACCAGCTAGGCTAAAAAGGGTAGCACATCCAAATCTGTCCCAAATTGCATTGGTGCACCTCTAAATAGCAACCGGCTATCCTGTATACTGATTTTTCTGAGCTTTGAGTACTTAGAGGATGACTTTTAGAAAGATTGGAATAATAACTTTGGAAATTTCATTTACCATGATGCCTATTTTGATTTAACATGCAGACAAAGGTTACTAAATTGAAGTCAGAAATTGGAAAGATTGAAAAGATGGATCTTAAGGTTGGATTAAGAAGAAAAAAAATGAACTAGGCGATATTACATAAGTGATACAATGAATATTAATTGTATCCTAAAGAAAAAGCTCAGAAAGATCAAAAGGGACGACACATTACAGAGATGGACCAATTTATATGTTTGCACAGAAATATGACAATGTGAATGTTGCTAAAGACAAACAGGACACTCATGATGAGGCCATGGACTTGCCTTTAGCAAGTAGCAGTTCCCAGTCATCTGCAACTAGTAACACACCAGGTGTTGCAAACCAGACAACTCTCTCACTACAGAGTTTGTCATCTACTTTTTTTATTTTTGGAGATGAAATGAAACTTATGCACGGCCAAAAGACAAACAAGAGGAAACGCAAAACAAGACGAGGAGGTAGAAAATGGTAAAGGGTAAAAGGTGGGGGAACAAGCTCAATTGAAAAAGAAAGAAGCAACATTGTTGGATTACTCCCCTCTCCCTAACCACTGAAACTAAAGCTTTTACGACTCTTGATATACCAAACAGTACTGTATTAAACAACGTTGAAATCAAAAAGCTTGTAATCATTAATTTGTCTGACACAGATTGGATAAATTGGAAATGGGAGTAGTGAGAGGGGATCTCGGCTTTTGTCTTTCAATTTGGTGATCCTGTAGATGTCCCTGTTGACCTATATAGATTAATTGAAAGAAAACTTCAAAGCATTTAAAAGCCTGTGTTACCTATTCCTAAACCACTATCTCTGTTGCACACTGTTTCAGATGTTTATGATCTGTAGTTAGAAAACGAAAAACACACCAGCACTGAAACAGTGGTAGACATGTTGCATATTTCTTACGATGTCAGTGTTGATAGTGGATTAGGATCACGCTCCACCCTATATGCACAGTATTAGACTTTTTTTTTAATAAAGGGTTACAAGCCATTTATATAGATTGCATGATAAGCACACCAAACAGTCACACATGAAAATATCTTGACATAGGCAGAGAAACAAACCTGGGACAGAGTACAACAGGCTAAGGCCATCATTATTCGAGAGGTGGATAATGGTGGCAATATCATTATGAATAGGGAAAAGGACATTGGTGAAATCAATAGAAACAACTTGTTGTAAACTGATCTCAAACCCATGAAGGAGATGGCTATTTTCATTAATACCAAACTTACATATCTGAATTGTTAAATATGAGAACATACCGTCTTTTTGATTCAATTACAATGGTGGAAATATTTTTAACTGCCATTTATAACTGAGGACATAACCTTGTCTGGTAATCATACCTGGTTTCTTTGCTACTAATTTATCCTTCTATAATATTGCATGCATTCCTAATTGGCGGGATTAAAATAAACTCATAAGATTTGAAACTAATGTGAAAATACCAATTAAGCAGAGGAGAAATTGCAACATTAAACATTATATTATGCCCATGCGACCAGATCTTTGTTGGAAGTACAATAAGACCACTGAATACCAGGAATCAAGAACACTATAGAAACATACATAAGTAGCACCTGGGATGACCCCCAATAGATCACTACTTAAAATTTCATGAATACAACTGAAGCTTCTCATTATTTGGACTGGAACACATCACCAATCCATTCCATGGAGGAAATCTGGAACTGAACATGAGAAAACGGGAAAGTGAACTCATACTTTAACTTGTCACAGTCCAATGGGGACTCAAGGTTTCTGGGATACACCTCTGGCTGAAATAAATACCACCGACTGACAAGGACTCGACATTCCTTCATTAATGACGGCTTCAGATCAACATAGTTGCATACTGAGGTTTGCTGAACAGTTCCATTTGATAAATAAGAGCCTAATCACTGTCTACAAGCTATTTTCCTTATGCTGCTAGCTTGCACTAGAAACTGTTTTAATACCTTTAAACACTTTTAAATACTATTTTAATATGGTTAGTCATTTTTTACCTCTTTACTGTGACTTCATAACTTGCACGCTGCTCTCCGGTCCACCACGGCCCTCCCCTGTGCCGATTGAGTGGAGAGAGTTGGGCTTAGTGGGGCTGGCTGAGACGTCGGCGGCCGCCATTTTGAGCAGTTGACATGCTAGTCATCCCACACCATTCGGGCTACCGGACTCTGCTTTGCTACTTAAACCAGCCCTTGACACGGACACGCAGCAGACACGCCGCAGGCAAGTCCGTTCGCGCCCAGACCGTGCTCAGCACCAGCCACCCTGTTGGATTTGGGATTCATCCTGAAACCATGATCTCTTATTCACGAAGTAAGCTTCTGGAGCTATTTAACATTAACTCGTGTTGCCCAGGTCCAATTCTTAACTGTTGTAACAGCTCAGGGACACCGAGTTGCCTCACTTGCAAACTCATGCTCACAGATACTAAGAGCACACTAAATACTAATATCTATCCCTGAAAGCCCCACAAAGCAAAAGGGAATGACATTTGATCCTGTGGGAAATATGGCCCCAGAAGGACTACACTGTGCACTTATAAATGCACATTCGTTAATCAAACACAAACACGAATTTGCAGATTTCGTAGAAGTGCATGCCCTCGACATATTTGTTGTTGAAACTTGGGCGGATGACTCCTCGGGCCCCGACCTGGTGGTGGCCATCCCGTCAGGTTTCTCAACCACTAGGAAAGATCGTATAGGAAAAAAAGGGGGAGGGCTAGCCATAGTCTATCGGGACTATCTGGAAGCATCCTTTAAAGCGATCCCTACAGGCTTTGACTGCGAAGTGCTCTCCTTCAAGATAGCTATTAATCACACCTATTCCTTTAATGGGCTTCTGGTTGATCAACCTCCCGGCCCTAGGGCCAACTTTATACACACCCTGGGGCAGTTACTTGAACATAAAGTAAAATCCCAGGATTACACCATTATCGGTGATCTTAATTTTCACCTGGAGAATCATCAAAATAAAGATTCTAGCGCCCTCATGGATCTGTTGACCAGTGTAGGTTTAGAACAGATTACGGGAGGCCCCACCCACAGAGCTGAGCACCTCCTGGACGCCGTCTTTACTGACTGCCCTTTTTTGAAATTCAACAATACCCTTCTAATACACTGGTCTGACCATGTTGCAGTTATGTTAACTCTTACAATGCCATCTATGGCTGGCAACAGGCCTTTCTCAGTCAAAAGCCATAGGCGATTCCAATGGCATCGCCTAGCTAGAGCTGAGTTTAACGCAACTGGTCAAGAGCAGACCCCTTCTATCTCAAGATCCAGAGATAGCATAAGACTATGATAACTGGATTGCGTCATCAGTACAAGCAATAGTCTTTCAGAAAGCAGAAAAAACTAGCAGAACGGTCCCCACTGAACCATGGTTTTCAGAGGAGCCAAGGATTTTTAAGAAGTGATGTTGTACACAAGAAAGGCGCTGGAGACAGTCCTATGACACCAAGGAAAAAGAAACATAAGGAATTACTAACAATATAAAGAAACGATTCTTAAAACTAAAATTGACTATTTCTCGGAGAAAATTAAAGCAGCGAAGAACAATTGTAAAGAATTGTTTGCTACAGTCCAGAAACTTAGCCGCACTCAGGAGTCTAGGCACAATGTAATAGACCAAGCTTTTTGTAACATCCTAGCATCTTCCTTCTGTGGAAAGGTATCTAGCATTTATGAAGCATTTGCTTCACGGCCTTTAAAGGACACAAGCTTTTTGCCTCTACAAACTGATGCAGAGAGCAGAATCAAAAGATTCCTATATTCTCTGAGATCCCGGTTTTCCTCAATTTTCAGACTTTCCACCTGTATCTTATGAGCAGGTTGGTAAACTTCTCACGGCCACTAAAACCGGATCGCCAATGGATCCGTGCCCTCCTAAGATAGTGCAAACAGTGGCAGAGACAGTTGTATGTCAACTCACAGACATATTCAATCTAGCCCTCAAAACTGGAATATTCCCAAAAATCTGGAAAAAGACCTATTTTACCACTGTTAAAAAAAATCCAACTTAGATAAAATAGATCCTATCAACTATCGTCAAACCTCTCGCCTGCCCTTACCAGAAAAACTTCTTGAAAAGCATATGAACCAAGAACTAACTACTTTCATTAACACTAACCACATCCTGGATCCAACGCAGTACGGTTCTGGAGTTAGCACAGTACAGAGCTTGCACTGATCACTGCGTCAGAAGAAATTAGACGTTCAGTAGATAATGGAGGCCTGGCCACCTTGTTTCTACTGGATCTCTCGGCGGCGTTCGATACAGTAGATCACAGCCTCCTGATAAATCGCCTCCAAGAAATAGGTATAGCAGGCGCAGCCCTCTCACTCTTCAAATCTTTTCTGACAGATCGAGAACAAGTAGTGGAAGTGGATGGTTTTAGGTCACATAGCTTCAAGCTCCCATGTGGGGTCCCACAGGGATCTTCTTTGAGCCCAACCCTTTTTAACGTGTACGTTACCCCACTAGCCAGATTGATTAAATCGTACGGTTTTGCTATGGTATCATATGCGGATGATACTCAGATCATTGTCTCCATTTCAAATAATATTCAAGACACAGCCCAGAACTTTCAAGCCTGTATGCAGCATGTGAGCAGATGGATGTCAGAGAACTGCCTTAAGTTAAACTCTAATAAAACTGAAGTTTTACATTTTGGGAGCGATCCGTCCTTCTAGTCCGCTGACTGGTGGCCTTTGGAACTGGGTCCCTTCCCCCTCCAGCGACTAAGGCAAAAAACGTGGGAGTAATCTTTGACACAACCCTGTCTTTTTCCCATCACGTCAAGGTGCTCACTTCATCTACATTTTCCACATTGAAAATCTTGAGAATTTCTTTTCCTTTTATACCTCCAGAACTACAAAAAACAAGTCTCGGCACTTGTTTTGTCCAGGTTGGTCTATTGTAACGCCCTTCTGGGCGGTATAAATAAGGGACTTCTTGTAAAACTGCAGGTGCTTCAAAACTCTGCGGCTCGTCTGCTCTTTGGCATTCCTACATACTCCTCAGCCAAGCAGGCCCTTAATGCCTTACATTGGCTACCGGTGGAAAAACAGATCAACTTCAAGGCCCTATGCATTGCCTTTAAGGCCCAGCATAAACATGGACCAGACTATCGGATTAACCGATTCTGCTGGTACACTCCGTCCAGAAATCTTCAGTCCTCATCTCACAAGCTTGTTGAGGTGTCGAAACCCCGACCCTCGAACTGGGGTGGTAAAAGCTTTGTAAACATCACGGCCAGACTGTGGAATTGTCTGCCTATTAAGCTTAAAAACTCGCCCGACCTGCTCTCTTTCAAAGACTTGGCTATTTACCTTATAGCTTCTCTTATTCCAGATGTCGAGCCTTCAGTGAAATCCCAGTGCTATCATGTGGTTTGATGCCAAGCGCCTAGACGCCTTAGGGTATTAGTTGCGCTATATAAATAAATACCCCTAAAAGCTGAAGACATTACCAGCTAATCACACCACTATATTCAGCCATGGATGATCCTTACAAATCTAAGAATGTGCATGAGTGACCTCTTACTAATTACATGTTATTTATCACAAGACTTCATAGATAACCTGTTCCTTTTGAATGTTTAATCTCTGTATTTGAACAGACAACATACCATAAATTCATAAAATCAATCACAAACTTGAGTGGTAGATGTAATAGAGTATATTTTCTACAATGCACTATTGTCAGAATGTACAACAGTTGTAACCAATAATAATACTCCATGCTAGGATATTCAATGTCTGCAATTTATGTATGAAAGAATATAGGGATGTTATTCTATGCAAATGGAACCAGCTCATGTGATCAGAAAACTATGATATGGAACTTATAACTTTCAATTTTCCACCTGCTCACTGGTCAGCTCATAATGGGCTGAATGAGATTCCCACTCCAAGACATGAAATCAACTTCGTTAAACACTCTTGACATGATCAGCAAATAACACCCAAAAAGTAAATACTGATTCATAATCCCAGCATTAGTCTGTCCACATGAACCTTTCCAATCTGGCCACAGTTGACAGAGTGCATTCTGGCCTCCTTACCTTCGGAGTTGGATAAGCAGCGGCCCCATGCCTCTTCAAATGCACCTATTCCGGTAACCTTAACCTAATATATGCTCTTTAATTCTATTATAACAATTTAATTTGGATATTGCTTAAACCTCTTTACAACAGTAAAATTTATAGTAGAAGCATAGATTTATGACTACTCCAACACTTTCGCAGCCAATACACCAGTGCTTCCCCTTCCGGTTCAACTGCAAACTTGCCCCTTCAGAATGCTGTATAGGGACTCAGTCTTCCTAAATACGATCTACACTGCATTACAACTCCAAGGCGGAATCCAGGAGAACCCTATTGATGGGTATGGACCCTCAGCTCGCCCACCCCAAACAAAAAAAAAGGTTTATTTAGTCCCGAAGTCCTCCTCCTTTCTACTTACATATTCTTTATTTGATTCGGGACGCCTCTCTCCTTTTGATCCTTGCTCTGTAGGAAAATATCAGGCCTTAGACCACAATAGCCAAATACATCTCTAAGTACCAGACAAAGGCTGCTTGGGAGCCAGTATATATAGGTTTTAACCAATGGAGTCACTTGGAGTGTCAAAGTTTTATTCTTCTTGAGAGGTAAACGTGTTTCCACTGGAGTACTAAAGTGCATCTTTTTAATAGACTCTTGTAAAAATGCAGTCAAATATAGACTGATTATTATTAAAATACATATGTACAGTGCTTTTTGCCGCAGACTGGGACCTCGCAGCACTATAAATATAGAATGTGGTTTTATAATGTAAAAGTACATTTTCCACTGGTTAGTTTAACTTGCATTTATTTTTCATTTATGTTGTGTGTTTTTTATATGCAGTATCTGGATGGCGGGAAAAAATAGTTGCTCAATATTTTATTCTTTTAGCCACATCTTTGACTCCTCTATCCTACTCACTGATTGTAACCCCAGAGAATTCAGGATTCACACCTCAGTTTTAATGCACTTCAAACTCTACATAAGGATGAAGAACCTGGAAATGCTCCAAACAAGGTCGTGCTTCCAGGTCAACCTCATTTACAAGTCCATATGGCCGCATTTGTGGCCCACCTGGAATACAGTGCAGCCACGGTTGAAGACCCGTCTTTAATAATCAGGGTACATTACTTCTAACGGCATTTGTATCGGATGAACTTTCCCTCTTCATGCTTACTGCTTACCAGGGATGGCTGGTGTAAACTGGCCCAGTGGGCGTTGCCCTGGCACCCAGGGGGGAGAAACAAAAGGATTAGAAGAAACACTGATCAGCTAACTATTAAATTGCTCTTGCTGCTCAGTGACAGTTGTGTAAATCTGTATTTGAGTGGAGGGGGAGCAGGATGGCCCCTGGGCCCTGCGCATGCGTTGGCTGGGTGAGGAAACCCTCGATCTGCAGTCATAAGCCAGGGCAGTGACGAGACATAGAATATAGAATATATTTTTATTTTGGGCTTTTTTTTTTAAATGGCACAGGGTGGGGTTGAAAGATCTCCATTATTCTAAATGGCCTGGGGCAAGGGAGGCCATTTGGGACAATATAGGAGTGGGTGTGACAGTGATCTCTACCTCTTTCTCCTCCACTGAGCAAAACCTATTGATTATCTTCGGATAGGTAGGCTGGGGCCTGGGGAGGAGTCCAGTAGCTTTCTTCCCGTTTAAGCTAGCTACTGGGTTCATGTGTGTGCCAAAGCAGCAGTCCCATCAGCAGACCTCGGGGAGAATAAGTCAGGAGGGTCTTGTGTTTGGTGTTTCTACAGTATTTTTTTAATGTTTATATATAAAAATAGCCCAAGCCAGTCTGGCCCGTCCGTGTCCGTAAGTGTTCACAGTAAAAGGTCAGAGAGAGCCTGGTTCCTCCTTCAGTCCCTTGGGCCTGCTCCTGGGGTTGTGTTGGTTGGGGTGGTCTCGGTTGTGCACTGCCAAATATCTAGGTTACTTATGTTAGTTTCCTTCCTGCAGAGTTTAGCTCCCAGCGGCCTCTGTCGATAAAGTGCTTCAAGAAATAATGAGCTCCAGTCAGTCATAACGGCTCAGCTAAACAGCAGTGAAAGAGCCAGCCACGGCATGCAGCAGCGGACCGTTTCATGGCACAGAGTCAGATCCAGATTTTTAACAGCAAATAAACGTGTTAAGGAAGTCTTCCCAATTGTGGTTCAATGTTCAGAATTAGGGTGAATCTGAATTAAATTTCTCCAAACCATGCATTTTTTTGGGGTCATTTGGGCATCAGAATTGCCTGTGTCTGTCACTGCTGGAGCCCATTCTTCGATCCAACATTGTATGAGAAACACTTACAGCAGACTAAGTGGGTGACAATGAAGTATGACACGTGTTGATTCCACCTCTACTCACGATTAAACTTCCCTATATAATTGATATCTGATGATGAGGGTCATAACACAAACCTCATTCCTTGCATCCAGATGTTTGGTGCTTGGAGAGTGCAGAGCCATGGTCAGAAGGACCGGGATTTTGGGTGCCCGTTACCTGAGCTGTAACACCTACTCTACGCAACTATTAGGAGCTGCCAAACTATCACTGAATTACACCAGTGCATACACAAGCTGAAGTGTACTGTAAATATAGGTTTCCAGTTCGCCTTTACATTGGATGCCCATTTCAAGTATGTCGATACTGCAAGACACTCTGAGGCAGGGTGCAAGTTGGCATGTCTGGGGAGAGCAGGAGCTGCAACAAGCCTCAGGGCAGCTATGCAATCTGCAACATCGCTATCAATCTATAAGATTAAAGAACCTGTGGCATGAAGTGTACCAAAGATACTGGCATCCATTAACAATAGGACAAGGTGTCCCAAATCATGGTCTTGACAATGAATGGTATGTATAGCGTTTCAAGTAGGGCTGAGGAGTGCGAGCACCTCCGACAACCCCATGAAGTCCTAAGGGTCATGTAAGGAGGATGTGCCCATACTCCGACGGACACTGCACAAGAATACTGACCACAATCCAGGTCTGTTGGCTGCAGTGTGTGCTGGGTTACCCATCGTGAATATACCTCTCCTCTTGCCTCCTCCCAAATGCCACAGCAGAGGCCTCACACATCCAACGTTACTCACAATCACATAAGCTTAGGAGACTACACATACCTAATGCACAAGATACAGAGTAGACAAAAAAGGAATTGTCAGATGGGAAATCTGACGTGAACTAGCTGGTAGACACCACATCATTCCTTCAACACCACCAAACGAATAGTGCAGCTCCCATGGGCATGGAGGATTGCAAACAGTAAGGAAACTCCCTCTATGCCATATTGTGGCTTGGCACTCTTCCACTCTATGGTCTTCTGCTCCATACTACCGACATGTTTAACCAACTTATTACCATAGCGCAGAGCGAGAGAGGGTTCACCCGCGCTGGCAGGGCCCGCTCTCCAGTACGAATCCTGGACTGTCCCCTTGTTTTTCTGCAATACTTTTCATCAATGAGTGGCTAGACAAAATACCTGCACTGCTCTGCTAAAAACACACTTTTCCTTCTAGTCCATCAGTCAGGGCACACACAGGAAGTGACCCGTGGGGGCTGGGACAGAGGTGTTGATACTTGGCTAGGAAGAAAGGAATGCACTCCCAACCTTTGGAAAACAGAACCCATTCTGCTGTCGTGGTTCATTTTAGATGTATAGATCTGTGTACAAGCATGACCTCCAACAGGCTGGAGGAGTCCAGTGCCCTGACTTTCAATTGCGTTTAGACAAATCTGCAGAAAATTACATTTTGTTGAACCAATAATGCTCGTTTGTGCGTAAACTTTAGTTATGGAACCAGCAGTATCCTTAGTGCTAATCTTTACTTAATTAAACTAAATTGCCTAACCTTGGGGAGCTACACAGATAACAGTGCATCAGATCTCAATTTACAAGGTTATTGTATGTCATAGCATGAACCCCTCTTATGGAGCTAAACAGTATAAATTGTGGATATACATTACGTGTTCACTGAAAACGTTTCAAACCGAACAAAGGCGGGCTACTTCATGTCCTGCAATAACTCAGTTTCAGCTCCTTGCTAAAGCTGTGATGGGCCTCTGAAAGCATGGAAAAGGGGTCTGCTTTCCAGGGCACTTTAATGTAACTATGAGACAGACTCTTTTGTTGGTTTCATCATCTTGCTGGAGCCTAGTGCTCCTTCTGGGATCACATGGACTTTTTCAAAGGACTTTTCTCTTGGGTTGGGGAGTAGGGGATGCCAGATCCATCTTGATGAAGAAACATGATCCACAAGGATAGCCCACATGAGGGCTCTGGCACTCACTTGCAAAACTTCCAGCTCTAGAAATTGCTGCTAGTCCAGTGAAAGAGCATGCAATCTGCCACTCGATGGTGCCTCCAACTCCCTAAACATACAAATGGACAATGGTTTCTCTCTTTGCAGTGTCCTACCCAGCCATCATTCCCTTTAGTCACATCCTGAAGATGAGGTTATCAGTGGACTCAACCACTGAGACCAATAGGGTAACAGTGAGAGGAGGGGTCCACAGGAGATACCACAGGCTCTGACAGTAAGGAATAAGCCGAATGGGCCTCTGGGTTGAGAACCACAGGGGGTTCCGCTCTTTGATCAGGTGGCAAAAGTGCATGTCCATCCTTTCAAACTAAAAGCATGTGACGTGGGATCTCTCCTGAGGACTGATGGTTGCCTCCTGGACCATCACTCTAGGCTTGCACCTGGGGCAGCCATCTTTGCTCACTGCACCTCTTGGCGTTGTCTGGTTATTGGAGGAGCCTGTTGCCTGGTGAAGGAAATATCAGTAGCTGGACCAAGGAGAGAGGGGGACAACCATGCTGTGCCAGCAAAGGCAGAACAGCAGCTTTGGTTGGCCCTAAAGTGTTGAAACAAGCAGGAGGCTGGGAAGATTAAGCAGCTGTGGGGGGGTCTTTATCTGGCATCACTATCCTTATGTTTATATTTCACCCTTGCCCCCCTCCAAGGGATGCTTCCCTGTCTCTCTGCTTACCAGGCATTCATCATTTTGTTTACTGTGCTCCAGGAACTGAGGGTCCTCTATGAGATAGCTGAAGTGGTAAAACGATGTAGTTACTCCTCTACTTAGCACTCTGGCATCCCTTTGGATGGCCCACTGCACCATGGTTTCATTTAAGCCATTAGACCACTTTCCTGTTTCCAGGCATGTTGTATTTGGATGCAGTATTTCTTTCCAAAGATAGAGATTTTTTTTCCTCTAATCGTAGATGCTCAAAACATTTGCTAATCAGAAAGGCTGCAAACGAGTTGGGTAACTGAACTGTTTGAAGTACCGTAATTCCACTCCTTTCCAATGGATTCACAGAATAAGGTGTTTCCCTGCATTTTCTTCATCTTCCATTATTTGTGTACAATTCTTGCAGCTTTTTTTCTTTTGAACAGTCACACCACTGATTCCCGTCAGGAAGAGAACGAAGAGACTGCTGTCACAGAAAACACCCCCTCCCCCCAATCCCGGGCATCAGTGGTGCCCAAAGTGCGAAGTAAATTGCATTTCCTGCAGGCAATAATGATACAGGAAGTGCCTGCTCAGGAAAACACTTCACACAGGGAGAGAGATGGCCCCTTCTGGGGTTGAGGGATTAGTCCTGTGAATCTATTGCTGATCTTTGCTCCAACTCTTTCTTTCTTTGAGATTCTAGACCAGTCACATGCCTGCATGACAGTCCTGCGCTAATTTACTCTGCTTCTGTTATGCACACAAAATGTGTGTGGAGTGTAAGAAGCTTGCAAATTAAGTTGCTAGAACAGCCGGTCTATCTGCCGGCATCATAGCGCTGAGACTCATCCTAAAGTGGGTAACAGGGTTAATGTGCCTCCTGCAAAGCCGCACCATATAACAGGGAGAGGAGCTGCCAACTTTGGCAGCTGGGGAATCAGGTTCAAGTTTGGGTGCCAGCTCAACACCCTGTGATTCTGGGCAAATCATTTAATCTCTCCATGCCTACTAAGCACTCCAGTGCCTTTGGGTCGAATTTGCACTATATAAAACTGCACAAAAACCTTTCGGGTCACATAACTATTTTATGTGGATAGCTCATTGGGCTGATGGCCTACCTGTCACCTTGTGGCTCAGTGTGTACTAATGCAGCCTATGTAGGGATCTGTCTCCCAATCATGAACACAGGCTCTAATTCCAGTATCGGCCTACCGGATGGGATGATCATGAAAGCACACTGGATAAAAGCCACACCAAGAATTTATTTATTCACTCACTCCATGTTTCCATCATCCACTTGCATAAGCTGTCAGACCTCAAATGTTGGTCTGCCAAACACCCAGTTCTGTCCAGTATTTATACTCCTTGCACCAGTTAACTGTCAGACATGAGCTGTTCTGCAGCTACATCTGTGACCAAAGGTGTCAACTATCAGCTTCCAGTCTTGAGCTGCCCGTCACGCTCTTAACTCTGTTTCCATGTGGGTCTGTAATCTTCTGTTAATCAAGTATCTGCCTGTAGGATTGTTTTCAGGGTATTTCTTTTATTGGTGTTTGAACCAAAAGATGTCCAAGGACTGGAGGACTTGTTTAATGATATTCAAATACTAAACAAAGTGGTCCTTTCTTTACATGGTTTTGTTGTTGGGGCCTAGGAAGCAGCATGAAAGGAAGTCTTGAAACTCTCTGAATGGGGAGGGCTTCAATAGCAATACACTAGGTGGTTATTTAGCTGGGAATACAAGAACTCCTCTGCTTAAGGGCACATAGTCTTTATTCTTTTTTATGGCATGCATGGTCTGTTTACAGGGCAATTCCTAGTCTTCCAGGGCTCTATGGTACCACGGTTTGAAGAAATGTTTTCTAGCTGCATTCTTTCCTACTTCGTGTTTACTGCTTGCTGGCAATTGTTTGTATCCAGCAAATACATTGTGAGCTTCATGGAAGTGTAAATTAAGATATGATGCCTCTTCAAAAACAAGGTCTTTTGATGGGCAGGGGCAGCAGGCACAAGGAAGCATTGCAAAACAACAGACTGTGTGCGAGAACAGTAAGCAGTGATGAACTTCCTGATCTAAAATATCAATGTTATATCTAGCCTGGGTGAGGCACATGTTGCCAGTGTGCTGTTCTGATGCATGTTTCTAAGGCAAGCCATCATCTTAAGCAGGTACTGCGTTTATCGTTAAAATGTATTTCAATAACTTGACATGCATCTGATATAAAAATATGGTAACTGTTTAATGTGTAACTTGTGGTACTTGAATAACAATCGCTTCCTGGCATATTTTGGAAGCTTTGGAAATAAGCCATTGCCATTCAGCACATTCTACTACTCTGTGCTGCCTGGTTTTTTGTTGTTGCAAGAGTACCATATCTAATCTGTTAGGAAAAAAACAAAAGCAGACTAAAAACAGGACCTAGAAAATTGACACAAGAAATCTATAATTCCCATTCAAAGCAATGGAAGTGATTTAGAGTGCATAAGACCAACAAAAAGTAAACCAAAAAAAAAGCCCTAGGTTTTACTATTCAAAATGCCATGGAGTGCATATTTCTTACCTACCCATATATTAGAAAGCCCATTAAGATTTTCATTCTGCATAATAAAGTCATGGGTGTTGGCAAAATGTCTTTCATTGGTTGCTGTGTATTACAGAGGAAGAAGCAATAAATGCGGGTTCTATCTAAATCACCAGTAAAGCTTTCCTCTTCCCCCTTGCTTTTTTCCTTATTGTATGTTCTTCGAATAACCAGAAACTGACCTAACTGACTGAGCATTGGTCTTTTTGGATAAAAGGCTGTCTGTTCCTGAAATGTGTTGAATATCTTTATGTAACCATACTCCCCATCATAACTTATGCCAGCTTCCCCCACTGCACCACATACACAATGCACACACATCCTTTCAACCCTCTACTCCCCAACTTCCTTTGTTATTCAGCTTTTGTAAACTACTAACTATTGCATCCCTGATTCAGACTGGCTTGCAGCTTATGTCCTCTGCGAAGCACTCTGCCGTCCCTCTGAGCTTAGTGGCATGTTGCCCAAAATATGCAAAGTAAATACATAAAGAAATACTATCCCATTGGGTCAATCAGTGAAATGAGGTAGAAATTGATTCCTATTCTGGGACCTTATCAAGACAATTCCAATGACAGAGGACAGTTTCATCTTTGCCATCTATTGCAGTTCTCACTGTGGATATTGAAAATGCCTTCATGCATCTACATAGTCCCAAATGCAATTTATGTTATTTGATAATCCTACAAGAATGACATCACTACCATTTGGTGCAGAGCACTAAGGAACACAGTTGGCATCCCTCATTGGCGCCTCAACCCACCTGCCACTGCTCAAACTTTTTATGGGTTTTGTTTGTCTACTAGCCAAGTGCTATTGCTTTTGCTAAGTTTATTTCTTAAATACACCTGTCAAAGCAACTTTGTACAAGGAGTAGGTTATTTTAGATTGGGGATTTTGGTCACAAAGTGAACTCGGCCAATTTAGTGGAAAACCATTCTATTCTGGCAGGATCAATGTGTTTTCATTTTCAGAAAGTGAAGAACACCACCTGGCATTTTCAGTTTCATGTTTTCACATGTATTTTGTTGTACGTCATTACACTTCTCCTTTATCACTATAAAGTGAGCAGTAGGTTGTCTTTGGAAAGCCACAAGCTGGACTTCAATATTCAGGAGAATTTTAGTTTGATATTTGTAGCGAAAGTAAAAGATTTTGGTTTTGAATTTCTCCATTTCCATATATCTCCATGTCATTTAGTCAGTACGGTCTTTAAATTACAAATTGAATACAAACTTAATACAGTACAAATAGTTTTTTGTGATCCATGTCTTATTGATTCATTGTATTCTACTCATGCACGCTTGGAGAAAATATTTTTTTTGTATTTCCAGTAATGTCGGTTTGTAAAACATTGGCAAGTCCTGTTTAACTCATCTCATTCACTTCCTCAGGGCAATCGATTGGCGTTATCACTTTGCCGGAGAGTACACCATTTGAAATTGCGCTGCACCATTTGAAACAGCTTGCGCTGCACTTGTGAAATCTATTGTATATAATAGATCTTAGAAGGGACTTGCATCCCACCTTCACTTCTTATTGGTCCGTGTGCTTGTCACTTTACTATTCCTCCGTTTCGATTGGTTGTAGTCTGTTCTCCCTTCTGTGTTTCTTTTATCAGTTTTACAATGTCCTAACTGCTCATTCCCATTCCTGTTGGTGGAGGAACTTTTTATTCGGTTTTATCTGTACTCTGCGCATGCACACGTAACGGGCAGAGATCGTTCCATCCATGTTTATGAGCTTGCTCTGTGTGGCAGTGTCTCTGCTCGACCTAAGCGTACGAATCTCATATTGAAGTATTTTAAAGATATTTTCCCCTTCACGTTCCTGAGCCTGCCGTGGTAGCGGTACCTTTGCTCTGAGCATGCTCAGTAGTAGCAATGTCGGATGCACAGTAATCAGCTCTCTGTGCACCACGTGAGAGCACATTGGCCTCACAACGGCAGTTGTACAGACCTTGCATGCTGCCGGGATGCTTGATGTCTGTCGGAGGACCACCTGTGACCGACCATTTCGGGCTCTTCGCAGTCAGATCACACTACGCCCAGTAATAGTGCAATAGACTGCTGTGGCGAGGTACACTCCGGCTCACCAGGGAGATCCCTGGAGAAGAGGAGAATCTGGTAGGACCTCTTCAGGGTGCAGGGACTCTGGTCTGAGGATACCTCCCTGATCTCACCCTGCAGGTGGCTCTCATGTTAATTATATTTTAAATAAAAACACACACTAGAATGTGTTAATTCGTTTGTGTCTTACAGATGTTTTGCTTTGTTCTCTTTTGTATTAGGCAAGAGGCAAATTGTGCACAGGCCATGTGCTTTGCATTTTGCACCAGTGAACCCTTTAAAAATATGTTGTACACATTTCAAAGCCACTAATTTAGCCACAGGGTGGTTTCTCTCCACTCTGTGATTAATCCTCATTTGTATGCATGGATTCATGATGGCTCCACAAGGGCTCCTGTTCTCAGGAGCCACATAGTTGGAATGAGCAATTGAGGCGGTGCCCTGAAACCTGAAGTCACTTTGCATGTGAAAGTGCTTGTGACAACAGTAAGCACATAGCAGGCAAAAAAAGTAACAAGGCAGGCAACCACACTGGCAGACTTCTGCTACAGCTGCAACTAGGGGCAATGGCATACCATGAATGTGGCTTGCAGCCAGTGTTGGTTTTCCTGGTAGCAGCACTAGGTACTCTGGAATTTTTAGGCCAATAGTTACACAGTGGGAAGCCCCAGCATGCTTAGTTCCATCCAGTGGTGGCCGGCATGGATCGGGAGTGGGGGGCAGTGGGGCCGTCGGGAGGGGGTGGATCAAAAAATAAGAAAAAAAACACTTACCTTATTGCTGCGTTTCTTTTCCATCTCCCCTCGGGAACAGAACAGGATGCACCCAGGCTCTCCTGACCAATCACAATGCTGCAATGCAGCATTGTCATTGTTGTGAGTGCCATAGTTTGGCACTCAGCCAGGGAATGGCAACCTGTGCATGTTCACCACCCAGGCTGTAATGCAGCCTTGGTGGAGAACATGCATAGTGCGCATGAATGTTTTGGCCGGCAGAGATGGCCGGCCAAGCATTCATACCCACTTTGAGTGGTCAAATCACTCCTGCTCCTGTCATTGGAGCATCGTCACCTCGCAAAGCTGCCGCACCAGGAACAGATGAAATGATAGTCAATTATCATTGCATTTTTCCTTTATTTCGCTGCTAAAAAGCAGTGGGGTGACGCTCCTTAGCGGAGGAGGCGCCACTGGTTCTACCATTAACTGACATGCCAGAACTTTACCCTGATAACCTGTGGGCCATTTGAAATGTGTACTACTGAGGTGACTTTCCAAGATCTGCCTTGCATGCTTTCAGTTTGAGGTATAAACCATTGATGTTTATGGCTACACCTACACACGGACTCAAGCTACCGTTCCAATAATAAAAATAAAATGAGGTCTGGAAAATTTCTCAGATGCTGCGGTGTTGAGTGACACTGGGTGAGGAGAAGCTGGGTGTTGTAGTTATCTAAATGAATTGCAATCACATTAATCAAAAACTCCACCTTTCATGAAGCATTTGTCAGTTGCGTTCTGGGCCAAAAAACCAAACCTGACCTTAAAAGGTGTGCCAAACGTAGCAACAGTAGCACAACAGCAGCATGGCTTTATGCACTCGTGGGCAGCATCTTGCCGATTAAGGCCATAACTTTTATTGATTTGTGTTGTGAAGCCTCTGTAAATCTGTTGTGTAAAGTGGTGACCACCAGATTTTGTGGGTGTAAGCCTCTCCAAAGCAATTCCATTTTTCACAAGAAGACTTTTCCGCTAACCATCTCATGCTCTTCCGCAGTAGGTTTCAATTAACCACTAAATTTATCTTCAGCTGCCTGGCCAGTAGAGCCTGAAACTAGATGGATTATTTTTACTCCTCTCCTGTGGTCTTAAGATACAAAGCTTTGTGCCTTCCATTCACCAGGCAGAAATAGTATTCGTTGGGTGTATCACTCTTGTTTGTTCCTAGAGCTAGACAGAGAATATTCTATGAAAACTAGGTAAGGAAGAAGCATTCCCTTGGAAATTCTCAATCAATCAGTTTCGAAAGGTCTCTACTCAATCCATTTACGTCATTGAATTTTGGAATATTGCACTACTATTGGTGCAACAAAAAACAGCAGAAATTTCTGTTAAAAAAAACCAAGAATCCAATATAATTTGCGGCCACTAGGAAGCATTACAAGGTGCACCTGGAACAAATGGGGTTTTCTAAATTGAATTTAATTGGATATCCACATACCCATGTGCAAGCAGAAACAATTTGTAATGTTCCAATTAAATGACTGCTAGAGATATTTTGGCCACAATGGTCCCGGTCAGTAGGAATGCAGGCAGTTCAGCTGAACAGAATTCACTCTGTCCACCAGACCTAAATTGAATAAAGTTTTGAAATAAAATGTTTCGCCCTGCTTGTGCTCCCCGACCATCGCTGACTGTTGTATTAGGTATCTTGCATTCCTCCTCTGTTTTTCTGCAGTGGGATACTTTTTTTCCCCCTGTGTAAACAAGAATAGCTCATGCTGGGCCAAAGGAAATATTTGCTTGTTCACAGTGTAAGAGAAGGATGTAAAAATAGGCCATGTGAGTCCGGAGGTTTAACAATTAATCACAATCAAGGCCCTCTTAGATGTTTCCGCTGAATGGCCATGTGCCTAAACCATTAAACCTTTTATCAAGAATGGATGTTCTGAACTGAATTGGAGTATTTCTGTCTGGAGCCAATAATGATTTGCTTTACTATTGCTAAACTGCTTCTCACATGATCATCCCCAACCTGCATCCCTTGGTAGCTTTTCATTAAAGAGTGCCGTTGACTTATTAATTCTGTGTCCTGCATAGGCAGGAGGGCAGGGAAGTTATTATGACAGTGACATACAGCTGGATTTGTTTGTAGAGCATTTCTTTAAAAGCTCTGGCTACATCAGATGTGCGCCCAAATTTCGCTCACTGCAGCCGAGATGATGCAGACGTGAGCGCTTTGCTCATTAGTGCAGCATTTCACCGGTTGGAATCCTAATACTATCAGTGCCACATTTTTCACTATTAGTGCATGTTTTCATTTAGTCACATGGGTCAGCAGACACACATCGTGACATTTTATCTGTTGCCTATACAATTCTTAATATAATGATTCCCTAAGTGCATTTCATCCCCTTGTATAGACATAAAAGAACGCGCACATGATTTAAATTTGTTGCTGATTTCAGGTTTCCATGAGAAGTTGCCTTATGGGGTAATGTTTTAAAAACTCTATATGGCAAAAAGACTCCAGGCCGTCGGAATCGGGGGAGTGGTACTTACCTGCCTGAAGTAATTTCTCAAAAACCGCACACAGAAGGTCGCTCTGCAACCCCATCGGTCGGAACCCAAACATCTATGGTGTGGAGTACCTCAGGGGTCAGCTTTGAGCCCGCTTCTTTTTAATATATATTTGGCCCCTCTGTTCTCATTCATAGCCAACTGGGGTGTGAAGGCGATATCAGACGCCGACAATACCCAGCTGGTGTTTTCCTTTAAAGACCAGTCGGAGGACTCCTTCAAGAGTTTTAAGGGATGTCTGAAAGACATCGCCCAGTGGATGAACAACAATAAACTCAAACTTAATGCTGAGAAAACTGAAGTGCTGTTCTTCGGCAAGGATTTGCCGCCAGCAGCTGATATTTAGTGGCCGGCTGAAATGGGCCCACCGCCCACCCCAGCAACCATGGCAAAAAACCTGGAAGTGAAGTGGGAAGCAGATCTTTCTTTCTCAGCTCAAATTCGGCAGGTGACAGCCTCTTGTTTCAGCAAAATGAGAAATCTGAGAAATGTTTTACATTTGCTGCCGGAGTGCCGCAGAGTCATAGTCCACGCCACGGTGACATCTAGGCTGGACTATGCAAACGGCCTTTATCTGGGTCTGCCTGTGTACTAACCCTGGGCGTAGTAGCACTTCACGTAGCTACGTGAAGTACATTTTGAACTACACGTAGCTATGCAAATTGCGTAGTGCGTAGCTGTGTGCTTGACTGCACTGTACAATAATTGCCAAAGGCATCTTGCACAGTGCAAGTTAAGATGAAATAAGTATCTGTCTTTATATGCTAAAATGCATATAGCATTTCACAAAAGTGAAATCGATAAATTAACAAGCAGTGAGAGAGGTGATGATTTGGTATCCTCCCTAACCTAGGGAGAGAACCAAGCAGATGCCTTGAAAACAAAAAGCACATCTTTGAACGATTCAGTGGTGGTCCCATCCTCTTAGGACCACCCCAAGCACAGTTATTGGCAAAATACAATCCCAACCAAGGCCCTGCAAAGCATTATGGGACCGAGATTAGCAGTGGGCAGTGAATATTATAGTATCCAATATCAAAATAATTCTACAAAGAGCTGCAGTTCCACTAGTCGTTACTAGATGTCCTCACGAGTCAAATGCAAAAGCTTCATGAAAGGGTTTCAATGCTTTTGCATTTGACTCGTGAGGGACATCTAGTAACGACTAGTGGAACTGTAGCTTGATATATTAATAATTTCAATGCTTTTGCATTTGACTCGTGAGGGACATCTAGTAACGACTAGTTGAACTGCAGCTCTTTGAGGAATTATTTTGATATTGGACACTAATATTCACTGCCCACTGCTAATCTCGTCCCATAATGCTTTGCAGGGCCTTTGGTTGGGATTGTATTTTTGCCCATAACTGTGCTTGGGGTGGTCCTAGGAGGAAGGGACCACCACTGAATCGTTCACATGATATGCTTTTTGTGTTCAAGGCATCTGTTAGTCCTCCCCTAGGTTAGGGGGAACCCAAAATCATCACCTCTCTCATTGCTTGATATTTTCATTGTCAAAGTTCACTTTTGTGAATTTGTTATATGCTTTTAGCATAGAAAATTGCTTTAACAAAGCATTTGTATGTGTTTAATATACTGCTGCTACGCTACGTCGATTAGCAGAGTTTTTTACTCTGCTACGTACAATTTGCGTAGTAACACAAACTTTGCATGCTCCGTGAGCGTAGCAAAGTATTATGCCCAGGGTTACTGTGTACCTAGTAAGAAGACTGCAGATGGTACAGAATCCGGCTGCGAGATTGATTAGCCGTGTACCATTTCGTCATCCTATCTCTCCACATATTAAACAGCTCCACTAGCCACCGGTAGCAAGAAGGATAGAGTTTAAGGCTTTGACCTTGGCATTTCGGACAATTCATGGTAAATGTCCTAGTTACCTTAAACTACGGCTATGTCGATATAAACAGAACTGTTCATTGAGGTCCAATTCTCAAAATTTGTTATGTACTCCGCGATTTTGTTAAAGCTCGCTTAGGAGGTAGATCCTTCACAGTGGGGGCTACTAAGCTGTGGAACTCTTTGCCAAACAATATTCGCCAGATTGAATCAGAGCCACTTTTCAGGAAATCTTTAAAAACTTGGCTCTTTAGCCTAAGTTAGTGTTCTTGGGGTCTGCTTTTTTTTCTTGTCATCTTCGCGTGCCGCCTACTGCTATAGCGCCGGGACATCTTTGTTTGAGGTAGCTGTTCGCGCTTCATAAATGTTGGTATTATTATTATATATTTTTTGTTGGCTGCATGTTTTTGGTTCGTCCAATGTATTTTATTTCATGTCCTTGTGTCAGCACGCATTTTTTAAAGTTTTGCCTGCACAGCACTTGCTCTGTGCATGTTTGGTTTTTCTTCCACCATTTACCAAATCTCCCCATAGCTGCACCCATTACAAGCATACTTGTCTGGTGGACTGTTTTTGTGTTTTGTCCTCCACCCTTTACCTAGTCTCCCAGGTTTATGGTACCATCAGTAACAGCACAATATATTGTCTTTCTCAATAAACAAGTCATAACACTTTCACAGAGTTTTAGTAACTTATATTGCACACCTGTTCACCAAACTACAACTTACAACAAAAAAAGCAGCTCATTAATCACATAGGCGAAACCTAATGCATTTACCAATGCTTGTTACTGAACACAGGATTATTGAAGTTAGAAAGTAGTGGATTGATTTTCCTTTCACTGTATGTGAGCTAGTCTAACTTTCGATCCATAAAACATGATTCAACCCATACCACTCCTTCATTTGGCTAATGAAAAATAGTGAAACTATCCCAGTAGACTAGTCTTAAAGACAATGGTATACATCATGAAATAGAAAAAATCAGTGTCTCCATGAGCTGAAAACATGATTTCAATGACTGATTATTGATCAAGTCACCATCCTTCATATGACCTAATAACTCAGGACTCAAGCCTCAATCTACCTTCATCCCTCCTCTGGAAAACTTGGATCGTAACTTGCGATATTTGAGAAAGCGGTCACCTTCAAATGCATAAAATGCTCAAGTCCATTCCTGAAAGCTTAATACAATATTTCCAAAGATTAATAAATTGCCTTACAAAAACTACAGAGCTATCCATGCCTAGCCATAAAACTGTGTGACAAAGGTTGTGGTATTGTCCTCCTGGATACAGACAAATACAAAATGAAAGAGATGATTAACAAACCCACCAATTACTGTAAAAATCAATGTCAACCCAGAAACTAGAATCAAGAATTCCATCTATAGGATTACAGAAACAGCCCTAGATCTAGGAATAATTTGTAACCAGGAATTATAGTATCTTAACCACAATGCATGGTTACCGCTAATCTATGGCGTCCCTAAGACCCATAAAAACATCCAAGACCCACCCTTGTGCCCCATTGTCTCCACCATTGGGTCAGCGATAGAACCATTGTCCAAATATGTGGACACCTTCCTTAACCCCTTGTCAGTGCCTTGCCGTCATACATCAAAGATACGGTACATATTGTATCCAAACTGGAAAATGTACCCAATATCACCAAAGAAATTCTAGTCACCATGGAAATAGAGGCATTATATACTAATATACTTCAAAACCATGCAATAGAGGCAACCAGTTTAATTCTCAATAGAATAGAGCAAAATCAACACCATAACTTTGTTCAACAATGCCTATGAAAACTAATTTGATGGTGAACTCTACCACCAAATCAATAGAGGAAGCATGGGAGCAGCATGCGCTCTCAGCGTAGCCAATCTGTATATGGGTATATTTGAAGAAAACTTCATATACAATGAAATTGCTCCCTTCTATGAAAAAGTAGACCGGTGGTCTAGGTACATTGATGATATTGTTTTCATTTGGAAGGGTGAGGAGGACCAACTTAAGGAATTCCTATCCTGGATAAACCTTTGTGACCCTTACAGAAGGTTCACCCCCAAAACAAGTAGGGAAAGAGTGGAATTCTTGGACATTTGGATCCAACACTACAATGGCCTATTAAAAGTCTCCCTTGTCATGAAACCACAGCACGGAACACACTTGTACATTATAACAGTTTCCATGCACGGTGCCAAAAACAAGGCATCTGGCTCAGTCAATTTCTTAGGTTACGCCGCAACTGTTCTTCTCTACAGGATTTTGTATTACATGCGAAAACACTGAAAGAGAAACCGCTAGGGGATACCCAATCCTATTGATCTGGGAGTCCTTTAAAAGGGCCAAATATTTCAATAGAGAAGCTATGTTTCAACCCAAAACCCATGATATGGAAGAAAAACTTGCCTGCGTTACGACATTCCAATGTTGTCCATAAAATTAGGCAGATAATTAACTCCCAGTGGTACATCTTGAATATGGATCAATTATCACTAAAAGATACCTAAACCTTTGATTGCATTCAAACGCAATCACAGTTTAAACTTCTGTCAAAAATCCTTTACAGGGCAACATCCTATCGAAGGGAACCTTAAGTGTGGAACTTGCCATGCATGTGACAATGCTGCAGTCTCTTGTTCATTCCAGAGGAGAGGAAGAGACTACAACCTAACAGATATGACCACCTGTAGAGCAGCCAATGTTGTCAATTTCATCAAATGCACGTGCCCTCTAGAATAAATGGGTGAAACCGGTCACAAATTGAGGACAAGACTCAGTGAACATAAGTCAGTGATTCAGAGAAAAAGACAGGGTGCCCCACTAGTAGAACACTGGACAAATATGAACCACACAGAGACAGATCTCACTTGGACCATCCTGGAGAAAATCAACCTATCAAGAGAAAGAGATATGGATACATACCACAAAAAAAGAGAAGCATATTGGATCTATTCCCTTGATACTTTTGCCAATGGATTAAATAAATCTATTCCATAGAAAAATGCCATAGGTTAGGAGTCCATCCGGCTGACCCTTTGCTGTTTCAATATGGCTAGTACATTTCCATTTTCCTCCCTCCTACTAGCCAATTTGGATCCTTAGTCACCTGGGCCCTTTCTTAGTGGATCGTTTTTTACTTGGTATCAGTAATCTGTTGCATTTATCCTTTTCATTTTTTGCCAATTCAATTTGAATTTCTTTTGGATTTCTTACTCTTGTTTTTTATTTTACTCAGTACGTCTAGAGGGTTTTGTATTAATTTCTAATATGGTGACCATATCTCCGTCACCTAATTCTTTGTTGTACGGAAGCCTTCAGCCCTATTTCTATGTCTGTTCCAGGCACAGTTATACACATTTAAGACGCATCCGCGCCGGGGCTTCCTGTTATTCCCCGGCCATGGAGGAAGACGACTGACGCGCTAGACTCTGTGCTTGACACAATTTGGATACATTCAGGCAAAGTTATTGCATCACCTATAGGTAAGCGATCACGCTGCACTTGACCTCTATCTTCATCACAAATAGAAAACATAAAGTTCATATTTGTTCGGGTGTGTATCATTATATACAATTTTTTTTGCTTGATTATTCATAAAACGTGTTAAAAGTGATGTTGTACTGTTAATCATATTGCGAGCATTGAGACTTTGTTTTTAATTGAATGCTATGCCTGAGAGAGAGTGTGGTATGTGTGTTGGATGTATTTGTGTGATCTTTATGTCACTGATGGGTAGGTGAGGGTCTTGTGTATACAAATTTATGTAATTTATATATTTGGAAGAGAAATCTTGAAAAAAAACATTTGTGGAAATGGTTACATTTATGAAAATAAAGAATTGAGAACCAATATTTAATGATTTAGGTCTCTGGAAATTGGCTCCATTGCATATTGAACTGTACAAATGTATTTTTGGAGTTATAGCCTTTGTTAAATAGCAAGGGAGTATTTAGAGGTTGTTTATTTTCCTAGTCTTTTTTCCCCTGGTTCCTCTCTCCCCATTTGCCTACAGGGGCTATCTGTTTTTGTTCATACAAGAACACTGGGGAGCCCAGCTACATCTTTCTGCAGAGTATGCATAGCAAATCCACTATACAGAAAGCATGATTTCAGCTGGTCCAGTTTCTTCTTAGACTGTTGGACAGGAGCAGATGAAATTGTCCGACTTGGCTCACCAGGAGAGGTCGTGGTTTTCTCTGAAATCAATTTGTAGTTTTTGCTTCAAGTCCAGTTTCAGCCAGTCCACAATAAGCATCTATCCACACAACCTCAAGTTATCTTCCAAGACCTTTTTGGCCATTGCTGCCGCTCATTACAAATTGTATTTGACCATTGCGAGGAGTTTGCATTTCTTGCTGAGGCTTGGGTACAAAGGGGGGGGTCCTCTATTTTGGAAGTCAGCTCCTTCATTGCCATTTCAGCTCCCCTGCTCCATGTGGCATGGACGCTGTGAACACACAGCTTGCACTTCTCAGTGCTCTGGCACACAATACGGTGGTCTTTCTGCACTTCAAAGCCGTTCAGCATCACAATGGCAGACTAGGCATTTCATCGCCTGATGAAAACCAAAACCTCTCCCCTTAAAGGATGAATGAGCATGGGGTAAGCACTTTGTGTTGCACACATCATTTCACAATCACCTCTAACTGATGGCCAAACAATTTAGAGCAAGTAAAGGGTAGTTGGGTCATCCTAGAATTTTATGATACATCAGCTTTCCAAGATCTCATCCATAAATTTCTCATGGCTGAAGCTGCTGTAGGTTCTCCCAGAGAAACAAACCATATGTCGGATAAAAACCACACCATGTTTGCAGGTGCCATCCAGGTTCCTCGTCTGGAGCGCGGTGTTGAGTCGCATAGGACCCTTCCACACAATGAGTTGAAAAATGGCACATCTCTGTGAATGAGGCACAACACTTGGTGCATGATGATACGGTTGCACCAAGCAGCTCCGGTCACAACGATGAGTTGCTTTATGATATTTCCTAAGAGCTTCCTGACAAATTGCCTTGACCTCTATATCATAGTTAGTTCTCCAGTGTCTCTCCAGGTTCTTGCAGCTTGATTTAAGAAGTTTTAAAGAGTTGGAGAACCAAGGGGCTGAAGGCTTACGTCTTAGAAGAATACACTTTATGAGCAATAGTCTCAATAGCCTTGTCTACTCAGACATTAAAAAGCGTGTCATCTTGCTCTAACATTCCGGTTTGATCTACAATAACAGATTGTACGGTCTCAGCCAAAAGGAGGTCATTAACTTTGTGCCAAGGTCTGGACATTTTCCTGAAGAAGTAGCTGATCCATCCTTGGGAAAATAAATAAGTGCACCAGAGATGGAAAAGGTGGCGGAAAGGGTAATGGTAAACAGCATGCCCTCCATTGTGTCATTTTTCTTCAGCTTAGAGATTGTGCTACAACTCCGTGCTCTATCGTGATAATAAAATTGGCAGTGGGATTGCAATGATCAATCCCAACGCCAATTTTATTATCATGATCAAGATGTTTGATGGTGAAATCTTGTGGAATGGCTAGTGCTTTATCAGGAGCCGAACAGTCCTTAAGCCATGTTTCTGTAACAAACAAGACATCCCAATAATTATCAAGTAACAAGTTAAAATTGTCCAGAGCATGTCTCAATAGAGAGCAGCAATTCAGCAGGCTAGCCCTGAATGCTTCCTTTTTGTTTTTTTTTAGGCTGAGGGAGCTCCCAAAGAGTCACCAGAATATAATGATCTGGAGGGAATACAAAAGGCAAGAGAAGCTTGGTCCAACAATGGGACAGTAAAACCACAACTTGGGCAAGTAATGCCTGTATCATAACTTACATCATAAGGGAATCCTAGATTAATGTATTGTGCAGGGTGCAGTGCCCACAGCTCCCTATTGGTATATTTAATGAAAGGAGAAGTTGCCAAATGGGACATCTCACGGGCAGCATGGCTGGCGCTTGCTGCAATCTGGACACTGACTGGCTTGCCTTAGGTGCGCCAGTTGCACGTCCGGTGTATCAGCCGATTTAAATACCTGCATCCGCAAACTACAACTTAAAGCCCATTTTGGGGAACAGGATCAAGCAGCAGACAAATCTAGTACAGGCCTGCGCAAATAATCTACGTTCTATCCCCCAACACACAACCCTAGTGGAAATCATAACCTTTGAAAAGTCTATACACACTGAAATAGAAAGGCTGGACGCAAACACAATATGAAAATTCCAAAATCTAAGTAATGCAGAAATATCATTACAGGAATTACAGAATGACAAAGAAATCTTCATCAAACCAGCTGACAAAGACTGAGGGATTGTATTACAGACCACCATGGCATGTAGAACTGAATGCCAGATTACTAGCAGATGAACAAAACTACAAGATCCTAGACAATGACCCGACCACCACACTAAACACAAATCAACACACTGATTGAAGAAGCGGAATGCAAGGGGTGGATTGGTAAACAAAAGGGAGGTTTCCTAAGGAACACAAACCCAAGAACTCCATATTTCAATAGCATTCCAAACATCGTGACCCTCCACCTGGCAGACCAATAGTCTCAGGTATAGGATCTCTACTAGAGCCACTATCTCAATTCTATGATCATTTCCTGAAATAGATTGTACAAAAATCTGAAACATCTGAGATACAAAAGACTTTTGTATCCATATTAATGATCACGATTTTGGACTTATGAGTTTGGACATCTATACACAAGTCTGCTTCAAGAGACTACCTTGAAAGTTATCTGAGAAATCTTAGATGGTGAAGAATGGAACTACCCTACACCGATCAACTTTGTGATGGAATGTGCTAGATTAGCACACAATGTTTTTGAATTTGAGGGGACCTTATTCCTACAAACCCACGGAACTTCAATGGGGAGCACATTTGCTCCAAGTGTTGCCAGATTGTAAGTATACCATGTAGAGAAAAAATTAATTTCCCATGATGACAACCCCTACCGGCCACATATTGCAACCTGAAAGCGATACAGAGACTACATTTTTGTCATATGGAAGGGTAACCACAACAGCACTGAGCTTCATAACATGGCTAAATAGCCAAGACATTAATCACATATTTACTCACACTGAGCAATAAGACGCTCACTTTTTTGGACCTATATTCCGTGAGCAGGGAAAACTGCAAACGGACACCTTTCATAAACCTACTGCCAAAAACAATCTGTTGAGATTCGACAGTTTCCACCCTCGCCCATTAAGGGAAAATGTACCTTATGGGCAGTACCCAAGTCTACGCAGGAACTACAGTCAGATAAAAGATTTCAAACAGGCGGACATACTAGCAGACAAACTTAGAAAACGTAACTACCCAATACGCATAATCCAGAAAACTAAGAAAAGATCAAGAAACCAAAAATTGCGACGCGTTCCTGGAAACTCCTACAAGGGAAAAGGAAGAACCTCCTTTAGTATGTGTGACGACATACAATGTAGCATCTGACCAAGTTAAAAAAAATCAGAAGACACAATTGGGGTATACTCAATGTGGGTGCCCGGCAATGGGATTACTCCTTATTTTCCCATAAAAGAGCCAAAAGTCTAAGAGACTCTAGTACACACAAGACCCAGACACAACTTTAGACCACAAAACCCCATCTTGAACACACTAGGTCTACAAAAGGTTAGAGGTCATTATACCTATGGACAATGCAGTGTATGCCATCTCACGGCACCCACCAAAGAGATCGTTTGGGGTTTCTGTTCTAAGTGGGAGCTACGTAAACACAAACTGCAACCCAAAACAGATTACCTAAATAACATGTCCATGTAAATTGATATATGTAGTAGTTACAACCAGAAAAGCCAGTATCAGAATAGGTGAACACAGAAGTAATATACGTTGCAGGTGTGCAACAACAAAAACGGCAGAACACTATCAGACACTAAAACACACAATGCATGATGTGAAATCAGTCATCTTGGAACAATTGGTGGCAGAACCAAGAAATCCAGAACGTTTTATTTGAAAGAGCACGATGGATCTATAGACGATCCACAAAAATAAATGGGCTGAACGATAAAATACCATGGTGGAATATCCTGTAACATATCACATATAAACTACAAGAGACTTCAGGTGGAACAATCTCATAACATTTAATTCCCAGGAGTTAAGACTGGTAAAATAGATCTTCAATAAATTGATCAATGGATAATTCCACTCATAACCTTTCCTATATGCCTTATCTGGGAAAGAGAAACTCCTTGATAAAAGGACTACCAGTCCCAGCAGGCTACATATGGTGAACATCAGCCCCTAGAAATGGTAGTATAATTCCATGCATGTCTTTTAGGAATAAACACTGTGAAACACAACTAATTGACAAGAATCAGATCGAGACCATAATTACGGCTATGCAGCATTGCGGGTGGGATACACCCAGGATTCTTGTTCATCCAATGTATACCGGATGCACACTGCTGAAAGAACTACAAGTCCCTTGTTTTTTTAGCCCTTTCAGTTGAAGGCGGAAGTACCTCTCCGATCAAATCGAGGCAGGTAAATGCCAAAGACACAACACGCCACAACTATTGATAGTCAACAATGACCTGCACTAGGGTCGATCTCTTAAGGGAACGGCATTAAAATACTAGGTTTATGATCACGACAATCTTATTTTGAGAATGGATCATGTGATATGAGTCACTTGATGGGAAATACTTTCCCTTCAAATTACTGACCCGATGGGCCCGGTCTTAACATCCAGGGTTACGGGAAGCGAACTAGGTGAGGACGCGGACTGAGTCCTTTGATGAAGTAAGTGGCAAAGCTAAACTCTGATGGTATGACGCGAAAGCCATCAAAAGAACAAGGCTAAAACTTCAATTTCTTCATCCTTTTTCCTTTATCTGACAATGTGTGAGTACTAGGACGGTCCCATCCGATAACCTTAAATAGCCCAAACGAAATTTAGGCCATGTAGGTGCCCTGCATTTTAACTGTGATTCACATAAATCAATGCATGTTGTAGAGTATATGTATGTAATATCCTTCACTGTTCATCTACCTTGCCTTTGTAATGTTTTTAATAGCACTTAAGAATAGAGATTGAGGGGCCCCAACACATGAATTCATGCAGAGCATCATAATAGCATGGGAGACAAAGCATTAAAAAATGGAAAATGCATACGAGAATTGATCAATGATATCCACTTTTCTCTTTATTCCAGTATGGACCATAACAAAAGGAAGAGTCCGAACAGGTGGTCTGTATCAGTTGTGTGTATGTTTTCTACCACATTGTTGCATGAAAGCTTGTAATAATGGGTGCAAAAAGCATCCATAAGATATTGGGATAATCACAAATAACGGTCCTGAAGAAAACAGATTGACCTAGAAGGCATCTAAAATGGCTGAAACCTGTCGACCACAGTTGTAGGGGGCAAATATTCCCATATAACATCACATTGTTTTTAACCTTGCCAAAGGACCAACCGATTAAAAAGGTAATAGGATCCGGCAGGCAATTTTAATTATAAGTACAATCCCTAAACAGCAGATTAGGCAGTCCACTTACAAACGTGTTGAGCCCTCCCACCCACACTAGGTGATCTGGACGTGGGTCCGATGATGAAGCAGGCCACAGGTGGTGCCTGTGGGTGAGCACCCAACAAAATATCCTACAAGATGTCTTGATCACACCGATTTACCTGGGTGTAGATCTTACACTTGGTTGAGATATACGTTGGGCCTGGCGACAATCTTGCGGACAAAAACATGATTTAGAAAGCAAGGGTAACCCCCCCCCCCAGTGATATGTAATTTAATGGATCATCCTTAGCTGATATTAATGTGGACTCTTGTGGTGCCCATTCCACCAGAGGGACCATGGCCTCAAGCTTTTTGGGCAGGTGCCAGGTTGTACAATATCCTCAAATCTGCAGATTGGTCAAACGTTAATGCTTTTAGAACTTTTTACTGTAGACCGATTTCACATGTCACGTATTCTTCTATTGCAATGCTTTGAACAAGCATAATATGAGCCTCCAGTCTTGAAATAAAATTGAGATTTTCCTAGCCTTGGTATCACAAAGGTTAGATGCTATTAAAGACACAGAGGAGAGTATTATCCCACCACTGTTTATTAACCTTCCCTGATTAGTTTTCATGCAGTACCAGAGCTTTCTTCCACCTCCACTTCCTCCTAATCCAATTGGACTATATGCTTGGATACAGTGCTGAAAAGCTCTCCATAGATCACTCCACTTGGGTCACACTGATGCTTCTCACATCCTTTTGGACTGCTTCACTACGTTGATTACCTTCCATTCAGTGTTCTAGTTTCTTTCTATACCTTACTGATTGACTCGTTTCAAGATGATTGCTTGCTCTCAGTCATGATAGTTATTAGGTTACTCAATGTCCTATTGGCTGTTCCCATTATGATGTCACACTTTGTAGTTCTAATGCAGTTTTTCTGGGTAATGTAGTTTATGTTGCTTGGCTGCTGTTAAATGAAAGCAAGAAAAGACAGAATACTTGCTTCCGTGTCTTTAATAAAATCGAGCCTTTCTAACACCAAGGCTAGGAAAATCTCAATTTCTTTTAGTTCATAAAAGATCAAGACTGGTTCCAGACTGCAGGAAGTGAACAAATAAAAAAAACATATCAAAGATTCAATAGGTCCTTTACACAAAACACTGTTGATGCAAATAGATTTCCTGACCTATTTGAATGCTTACTTGTATGTATCAATGCACAAGAATTGATCAAAGCTTTCTCCATTTCTGGGTACAGGTAGACCACTACCAGTTGGAAATGCTTTCATTTGGCATGGTGTCAGACCAGAGAGTTTTTACAAAACATTTGACTCAATTAGCGGGCTAAAATCCGGCCATAGGAATTTTAGTCTTTGCATATCTGGATGATTGGCTTATCGCCTCTTCTGATTTTAAAGGGTGCTGAAGACTTGCAGACCTTCCGAGATCCTTCATGAATAAATTCTTGATATAATCAGAAACATCCCACCCGGTGCCATCTCATACTTCAGTTTATTGCAGCACTATTCAACACCTGGTGAAAATCTTTCTTCCAAACCACAGGAAAGAAACACCAAGGAATTATTTGCAAAATCTTCTAGTGAAACCAGAGGTTTTAGTCAGGGAGAGGGTTGTAGCCGAGTGAGACAGGACTTTAATAGTAGCAAATATTCCACTGGCTTGTTTACATCTGTATTCTTTGGTCTACCATCTCTTTAATTGTTTAAATCATCCCAACTTTGAGCTGATGGTTCCAGTAAAACCTCAAATAGCACTAGCTCTCCAATGGTGGCTTCAGTCAAAGTGAGTGAAGGCTGTAATTTTCTTCTTCCTCATCCAAGAGCAATTACACAGAAGCCAGTGGGTTGGGAGCAGCATTAGAGGACAATGTTGTGCAGGGCAGATAGAATCCGCAGGAACTAGACAGGTCTATCAAATGAAAGGATGAAAAGCAGTTCATCTAGCTCTCCTTTTTTTAAATTTATTTTTTAGGAGTGGGTGGAACTTTGAGTTTCGCTCTTCAGAATTCTGCAGGGTTACAGAACATTTTTGAGATTCCGCAGAATTCCACCAACAGGCGGAAAATATGCAGTTGGTGCTGCAATTTAGCGCAAGTAGCCAGTGCTACCATGTATTGAAGAAGAGTGCAAGGCCATTTGAGTCGATTTTGCTGCCTCAAGCAGAAACTCTACTTAAGGGGCAGCAACTCTACTCAAGGGGCAGCAACTCTACTCAAGGGGCAGCAACTCCACTCAAGGGGCAGCAACTCCACTCAAGGGGCAGCAACTCCACTCAAGGGGCAGCAACTCCACTCAAGGGGCAGCAACTCCACTCAAGGGGCAGCAACTCCACTCAAGGGGCAGCAACTCCACTCAAGGGGCAGCAACTCCACTCAAGGGGCAGCAACTCCACTCAAGGGGCAGCAACTCCAGGCAGCCCTCTGATCCTGACTGCTTGTGCATTAGAATATTGTGCTAGAGGAAGCCAATATGATGTAAACATAGCCAAGTGATAGGAAGAGGGGACGGGATGAGACCATGGAAACAAGATCTGTTTGTAGCAGTTTTTACTTCCACTGATAGCCCTTCAACACTACAGATCCCTTCAACACGACAGATCCCTTAATGTTTCCACAATACAGGATACATCTATTTTAGTGGAAACGGAAATATTGAGACTGGGGAACAAACAAAGAAAAGACCCAAAACTCAACTCAAGTTGTGGTAGAAAGTAGGAAAAAAATAAACGTCCAGACCTGCTCCAAGAAAACCTAAGGGAATCATTAAATAAAAACAATGAGTTAATTCAAAATATGCTTGTGACTACTGTATCAGAGAATGTTGCGAATAGTGAAATGATCAATGAATTAGTAATAGTTAACCTATCGGATCATATTTTGCATGCAAATAAAATGCATGCATTGGTTAAGGGGCATTGTCCTTCCCAGGTGGGGAACTCGATAGATGTACATGTGGATCTGTTCAAATGTATTAGTTTGTTAAAATTAAAGGAGCATTTCAATGAAGTCCCTATGGAGCAGGTCCCGGTCATTTCAAGAGTGCCTCCCCTGAACAGACATCTCGGATTTATACAACGTGCAGGTATTATTGTGTTTAATTGATGAAGATCCGGTTAGTTTAGAAACATTGTTAAATAGACTGGGTATTGTGGAGAATGTTAGGCTTGATCGTGGCTTAAAACAATGGTTTAAATCATACATACAGGCACTTATCACAACATTGATATTTTCAAAGAGAAGGTGACAAAAGAACTGTATGGACTGATAATTCACGTAAACAGCTGGGCTTTAAACAATCTAACTAAGGTTGAGAGCTCAGCACTTTGTAAATACAACAGGATAAAATAACTAGAGAGGGCGGCAATGTTGTAATAATGAATAAATCTGATTATATTCATGAAATAAGCATTCATTTGGTACTGATTGTTACAAACGGGTCACATACAACCCCATGAAAGAATGAGTCCCATTCATAAACATGAAATGTTTAATATCAGATGAGGAATACGGATATTGGTTTGTAAAAAATACTAGATTTCCTGTGTGAATGTGTGTGTGACCCAAAATCCACAAAGGGGGTGATTTCCCTCCTGGTAAGCCTATTATATCTGGATTGGCCTCACTATGGAACATATGTCTGAATATGTGGATACATTCTTACAGGGCTTTGTCTGTGACCTTCCGGCCTATATCCAAGATGGTAAAGACATTTTGAATAAATTTAACAATGTGGTTTGGTCTTAAAAATTGATGTTTGTAACTTTTGATGTCACAAGCCTATACACTTGCATATGGAAGAACTTTGGGCTTTTGGCTGTAGAATAATTTCTACGGACTAGGAAGGCTGACCTATTTGAATAGGATGACTGTTGTAATGATTAACAATCTTTTCTAAAAACCAATTCCTTCTTGATGGATGTTGGCAAGACCAGATTAACGGTACCGTGATGGGCTCCATGAGAGATATATCGATGACATCATTGTGTTGTGGAACGGGTTAGAGGACCAACTTAACTATAACTATGCATTTCTTATTGATAACCCACATAATATCAAATTGATAACGAGTCGCAACAGGAAAAGGATAGACTTCTTGGATCCCCAGATTTACATTGAGGATGGGACAATACAGATCACCATGTTTAGGGAGGCTACTGCTTGTAACAGCATATTGCAGGCCACGAGTGCCCACCCTAGATCTGTAATTAATATACCATATGGGAAGATGATCCATATCAGACGGAATTACAGTAATGCGGAGACCTTCATATCCAGTATTAAGAATGCGAAAGAGGGTTTCATGGCCAGAGGTTATGATGAAGATTTTACAGCAAGCAGAAAAGAAAATATATAAAGTAACTAGAGAGGTTACATTGAGAAAGCAGGCTAATCAAGGAGGTACCAATCAGGGTCAGCTGGCTTTTAACTTTAACACCAAGTATACTACATATAGTGGTGGCATTTATAGGATTTTGCATAAATTCTGCCATTGACTAATGGATGTCCCTGACATTACGAATTACATTTCTCCCAAACCCAAGGTGATTTTTCATAAGGGGAAATCCTTAAAAGGACTGGTTATGCCCTAGTTATGTTACTCCAGCAAGGAAGTTGAATACATGGTTACCCCCAAGTCCAAAAGGTATTTTCACATGCAATGACTAATGTATGTCAGTTGGGTAAAAACAAAACTAGACATTTCCGTTACAATACTGAACGGACCCATGAAATTAGACAATTTAACTGCAATACATCACGTATGTAATTGGTTGAGTGTGTAACAAAATATACATGGGCAGCACAATCAGACCCTTGAAGGCCCATATCAGAGAACATGTCAAGACACTGGGAAATAGGGATACGAGATACCCCATGACCTTCCATTTAATTGAACACCATGAGGACAAGTCTGAAATATGATTTCATGGAATTGATCATGTGCCATATAATGAGAGGGGAGGAGATAGAGAACTACTTCTGAGATGCAAGGAAGCGGGATAGATTCATTGGCGGTCCGTAGAAATGGGTCACAACACAGTGAATTGTGTTATTTTTCCACAGTCTAAACAACTGGATATGTTGGATTTGGAATTCTGTCTTGCCTTGAACTAATGGTTATTGGTTATTGGTTATTGCTCAGATATAGGAACTTGTGATAATTTGCACTGGCTTTGGGTAAAAACATTGAGGTGCACAGGATAACGGTTGAATTTTTCTATGGCAGTCTAACAATAAGGTTTATTATGGGGGAGAATTCATAGTTGATTGTAAGACAACTTGTGAGGATCACTGCTTGAGTGCATATTTTTATCTTGTAGGTGCATTTTTCTTACTGCTCGGGATGTTTGTGCTTCCCCTCGGGTGTTCCTTTGTTTGGTCCATAAGGTTTATGATACTAGGGAGAATTCACTGTTGGTTATAGTGCAGCTTGTGAGGACCACTGCTCGAGTGCGTATATGTATCCTGCAGGTGCACTTCTGCTAAAATGTTTGGGATATTATTGTTCACTCTGGGGTGTTCCTTTGTTTAAATAGATTTTATCAATGCCTGAAAATACCCTAGAAGGCATTTCCGAATGCATTTAATTAATTATACCCCCTTTGGGTGGGGGTTGGATTTGCAAACTCTTGTAATATACTGTGAAGGGCTTGGTGACCCTTGTGCTGTTAAATAGGTTTAATGAGACTGAATTGGTGCATGAAATTGCCTGTGTGAGGACCTAGGAGTGACAGCTTATATTGTATGTTACCATTAAAAGATGGCGGCAGCCTGTGAGCTATGTGTGACCCTAGCAGGTTTAATGTACCCTAATCCAGGCGGTGAACCACTTGGTGAGAATTCATAAATGTTCGTTCAGGTTACATATTACTGCAAAATGATAATGATTACTTTTGGGTTATATCGAACCTAAGGTGTTACTTTTCTAAAATATTGATTTGTTTCATGTTTTAAGGAACACATTTCCTTGGTGACAGGTGTGGGCTTAATAAGATACAGTCCTCCTTTGTTTTTAAAGAGGCATGGCACTGTATACTTTTTAATATGAGGTCTCTGTTTTTGGGTTGGTGCAAAATGCACACAACTTTGATTCTTTACTAATAGTCTTTGGTACCTGTTCTTCGAATATGCCATATGATATGGAACAGTTGCTACATACTTTTAGGAGTTTGACATTTCCTCTAGCAACTTATGAAAATCAATTGGGGTGGTTACACTTGTTTTGATGAGAAAGTGCATAATATCATATGATATGCATGGTGTTATAAGATGGCGGGCTTGTTCCCTTTGGTGCAGGGGGTGGTATTTCACTTTGGGTTGCAGAGATGTTTGGTATTAATAGGCATTGGCAGGCTATTTAAATGTGAAACCGTGGGTCAGTCGTTTCTTTTTGTTGGCATGGTGAAAGTAATTTATCGAGTCAATACTCTGATACGGATTCGGGTAAGTGGAGGTAAAGAATAGGACAATGTTGTGGGTGAATTCAGATTTTTGGGAACATTTGGACTTGCTAACTCTATTGTTGTTGGTGCATCTGTGAATGTGACTCGTGTTTTGAATCTTTATTACCAGAATAAAATGTTGCAAGTTGAAATGTTGGGAATGACACCACGCCTTGAACGCATTTGTAGTGGGTGCATCAGCGAATTTGATGAATGTTTTGAATCTTGTTCCCTGAATACAATGTAGCAAGGGAGAGTTTTGAGAATCTTCTGATGCCTCAACCCAGTTGGTGTAGGTGTTCGAATCTTTTGGTTGACGTGACTGTGAATGTGATTTGTGTTTCAAATTATGTTGCCTGAATACAATGGGGCAAGTTCGATTGTCGAGAATGATTCACCTGATTTTGAATTCTGTTTTCTAAAACACAATGTTTTATCGGTTTTATTTTCAGAATGGTGTGGCGCTCCTATTCGATTATCATGGGGGCATTTGTGAAGGTGACAAGTGCTTGGATGTTCTTCCCCTGAATACATTATAATAACTGTGGTTGTTACATTAAAGAAGTCTGCGGACTTGACAGTTTGATTAATGCAATATGACATTATGTCAGTTGAAAATGTTTGATGTCCACATGCAGTTGCACGGATCTATTTTTTTCATTAGTAGTTTGAGTTTTTTTTTTTTTCTTTTCTAAAGTGGGGTTTCATACTGGGACTGTCAATAACACTATGATCAGATGAATCCTTTATCTATATTACCATGTATATTTACATGGAAACTATTGTATCCAATAGGTGTCTTTTGTGAGGTCTGCCTGACTCGAAAAAGGAGTGAGCAGGTGGTTGAAATATATCTGGGGCCTCTGACGTTGATGAAACTAGGAATACAGAATTGTGTATCGATGACCTTGAATAATGGGCTTTTATATCTAAACAAATGTGGATGGTACGAATTACATAGTGTTTACAGAGTATGAGATAAGATCCAGAATCCCATATATTTGGTATAAGGTATGGTTCCTTACCTGTAAACCCAGTTCTCTAAGGGGAATCTCCATTGAAGTCATAAGCATTTGAATAGTTTTGCCCATGCATGGGAATCCCAGAGCACTTTTCCAGAGAATATCTTCGTAAGTGTAGACATTTGCCTTTCTTCAGGATGGCCCGTAGAAAAACTTAACATACTATGCATCCTATAAACAGGCTACAGTGGTGAAATTCTTCGGATTGTACTTACAAAAGGGTCAATATACCCATATAGATGTTTAATTTTACATAAATATTTTATATAACAGCTTAAATATCTTTGAAAAACCCTTTTTGCAAAAAGTAGATGAATGATAGCAGGACAGTGTAGCCCTATAGGCTATTATGCAAGTTTAAAACGGTCTGTGCCTTTAAGGACCCAGAGACCACCAGTAGTTCATCATGCCCAGCAGGTGGCAGTTGCCTCAGTTCTTTTTGACAAGTTGCATCAATGATGAGCAAGTCCAATTATTTCCTCTGTTGTGTCCACTGGGGAGGCGGGAGGGCTGCTTATGACTTCAATGGAGATTCCCTTAAGAGAGAACTGGGATTATAGGTAAGAAACCAAACCTTCTCTCTTAGGGGAAGGGAGAAAGATTCATGGTTTGGAGCCTGTTGTCGGTTTACCCCCTTGGGCAGGCTGTTGGGGGGGGGGGGGGAGGGGAATCTTCCACTAGGCTGCCTTTACTGCTGCTAAGATCGCTGCTGTTGTGGTTGCTGGCGAGCTTGATACCAGTGAGGGGTTTGAACACGGAGGGTAAAACTGGCACTGGTAGGGCTTGAAAGAACATGTTTTCAAAGAGGTTGGCCTAAAAAGACCAAAAGAAGTGTGTCCATCTCAGATTTCAATCCAAGCCATCTTGTCATCAGTGTGGCTGCTGAAGAGGGCAGAACCTGAGAATGGAAGATTGAGGATACTCTTTTGAGACTCCGGTTTAAGAGTTGTAGGTCGGAGTCAAGAATGCCTCCATAAGGCTCCGCCTTGAGAATATTCGTGTGCCGCCAACAAGGAAGAATCATCTGCAGCAATGATGACCGGATTTGAAATCATGAGGCCCTTGTTTACCATTTCTAGGAAGTCTTCTCATCAGTCCTTGGGAAGATCATCCGCAAACTTTAGAATAGAGCTACAGAGAACTCCATCATAACTGCCTTGGAGGGTAGCTGCACTGGCCTGCACTGGCACTCCGTCGTTCTCTCCCTCCTACCCCTTGACCCTACCCTTTCCCCTCTACTCTCCTTTTACTCCGTCCTCTTTGCTCTTTTAATGTTTTACCACAGAGACCTAGCGTTCTGGCCGTTGCTCGGTGGAGCTACCTGATAGCTAAAGAGGAGATGGGCTTTGGACTTCCCCCCCTGCAGTCACCTACCCAGCTGGTCTTCGGGCAGATATTCCTTCGTCTCCCTGTCCTATCTTCCCCTACCCCCTCTTCCCTGCCCCCTTACCCTTCTTCGCTTCCATGCTCTTAAAATGTTTTTCTAGCAACTGATGTTACCCGAATCTAATGTACTGTGTAATTTTGTGGAACCTTATGTAAAGCGCTCTGATACCTACGTGTCTAGCCAGCGCTATATAAAACTCATTAAATAAATAAAAATAAAATAAATAAATAAAATGGTGGTTGCGTCTGTGCTACAGACTTTGCTGCCTACAGAGTCCGGCTTCTTGCTCTCCTTATCAGTTGGTACAGAGGAAGCAGGAGTAGTTGCATGGTGTTTTTTGGCCACTAATATGACCGGAGGTGGGTCTGAGTGGAGGAAGAGAGGATCCTGCTCGGGAGGTCTATATTTTTTTTATAGCATCAATGGAGCAGATTTTTCTGAGGCCGGAGTCAAAAATAATTCCATTGATAGCTCTAAGAGGCCTGGCACTAAAGGAAGGAGTGGTCTTGATGCTGACCAGTGGTGAAGCGTCTCAAATATAACAGACGTCAAAGGTGTAGGAACTTTGCAGCTCTTCTTACCAGGACCTCCTGGAAGGTGGTGAGGTCATCCCCCAGAGAAATGAGAGGTGGTGGAGTATCCAACAGTGTTGGCATTTATCTTACTGTAGAAGTGGAGAAGTATATCTGAACGAAGCATAGATCTTGTGCGTGATCTAGATCTTGATAGAGATATACGACTTCGATGGCGAGAGCGCCTGGAAGATAGACGTGATGATGAACACCTGGCGTCTGTAATGGCATGAATGATGCAGCATTGTTGAGCACAATCTAGGCCCTGGGAGAGGAACTTCCATAGGCGGAGAAAGGGGTGCTGATGGAAGGGGCACTGAAGGTAGTGGTGGAGGAGTTGGTGGAAGTACAAGAGGAGATGGTGGTGAAGGAGAGTCCAGTAATACCATCGGTGAAGAGGGGGGGAGTATACCCTTGAGTATTCGGAGTCAGGAGTTGAATAGATGAGTCTCCTCATTCTCCTTTTTTCTGTTGTGTCCTAGATGTTGATATGCTTCAACACCTCGCAGATCTGCTTCTTAACATAACTGCTCTTCGACGCGCCCAGGTAGACCTGTTCCTCCAACATCGATGGTTCTGCATGCCTTAATGTCGACACTCTGCACGTCAACAGCGTACGAGTCTTTGGCATGACATACCCCGTCTCGACGTCGATCTTTGCTTCTTCCTCAACATCGACCCAGCCCAGGACTGTGAACATGTCAGTCCCATACCTTGTCTCAATGTGGATTCACTCGTCATAGACTGGGAAAGATGTAGTTTTTGGGTTGGAACCCTCTTTTTGGACCTTCCACATCCTTCAGAGGTAAATGGCTGAGCCCTGGAGAGGACTGACCCTCTCTTCACTCTCTAGTCCCACCTTCAGACTGTGCTTGCTGCCCAAGTCTTTTCTCAGTGGCAGGAGATTAATTTTCTCCTTTTCCCTCAGGGTGCGTCTTCAAAACTTCTTGCAGTGCTGACAATTTTCAGGAACATGGCTTACTGGAAGGCAGAGAATGCAGATGCCGTGAGGGTCTGATTTGGCCTTTTTTCTCTCACAGGCAGGGCACTTGTCAAACAAAGAAGGCATTTTATTTGACAAAATGCCTCAAATTGTGGTCAGAAAAAGGCAGAAAATGTAAGAGATGAAAAACATTGAATCAAGTAGTTGTTACAAAACTCCACTGGTGAATTTTGAAGAGAAAAAACCTAAAAGAGCGCAGTCCTCCAAGATCGTGTCACCAGGAGCTAGAAAAAAGAACTAAGGCAATTACCACCTGCCAGGCATGATGGGATACTGGTGGTCTCTGGATCCTGAAAGGCACAGAAACAGTTTTAAACTCCCATAATAGTAGCCTATAGGGCTACACTATCCTGCTATCCTTAATCTTCTAATTTTATAAAAAGGATTTGTGAAAGATTTTAGCTGTTTTATAACATGTACCTAAAATTACACATATTTGGGTCTATTGACCCTTTTGCAAGTGAAATCTGAATTTCACCACTGTAGCCTGTGTTTATAGGCTGCATATGTTCATTTTGAAGTGTTTCTACAGGCCTTCCTGAAGAAAGGTGAACGTGTCTACTTAAGATATTCTATGGAAAAATGCTCCGAGATTACAGCACGTCGGCGGAACTATTCAAATGCTTCAAATAGAGATCCCAAAGGAGAGAAAATGTGTTTATATATCAATGGAATAGATCCGGTCTCCTTTTGTTGCTATTGTATTAATTTGAATACATCTACAGGAATTGTCCTTATTTTGTTCTCTGCTTAGATTTGTGCCAGGTAGATAAAGTCTTTACAAATGTGTCATGAGAGAATATTTGGTTTAATTATTGTGATCATGTTTTTGATGACTCATGTATTATATTTAAGGCTCCCTGTTATTCCCTTTTTACTGGCAAACTTCAAACTTTGTAAAAAAAACACCACATTTTCCCCATATTTCTGTGATGGACAGTTCTGGAATCTGATTGGGTCCACAAACTTCCACCCACCACGCATTCTCCAAAGTCTCCCAATAAAAATGATACCTCACTTGTGTGGATGGGCCAAGGGCCTGTGACAGGGAAGGGCCAAAAGCATGGGGATTAAGGTTATAGCACAGCGAATTCTAAGTGCTACATTTTTTTTAAAAATACCTTTTTAGCTGATTCTGCATTGGACAACCACACAAGTAAGGTATCATTTTACTCGGGAGACCAAGGGGAACGCTGGGTGGTAGGAAATTTATGTGAGCCCGGTGATCCCACAACTTTCCCTCACAGACATTTGAGAAAAATTAGATATTTTCAGCTAAATTTGAGGTTTGCAGGGGATTCTGGGTAGGAAAATGTTGGGGATCCACGCAAGCCATACCTCCCTGGACTCCCCAGGGTGTCTAGTTTTCAGAAATGTCTGGGTTTGGTAGTTCTCTAGATGGCCGCCGAGCCCAGGACCAAAAATGTATGTGCTTCCCTTGCAAAACCAGGTCGTTTTGTGATAGGTAATTTTGATGTCTTCACAATACGTTTTGGGCCCTTCTCTGCCGCGGGCACTTGGCCCATCAACACACAAGTGAGCTACCATTTTTATTGGGAGACTTTGGAAAGTGTGGGATGTGTGGACTTTTGTGGATCCTTGCAGATTCCAGAACTTTCCATCACAGAAATGTGAGGAAAATGTGATTTTTTTTTTTTTTTTTTTACAAAGATTGAGGTTTGCAAGGGATTCTGGGTAACAGAACCTGGTGAGAGCCACACAAGTCACCCCCTCCTGGATTACCCTGGGCGTCTAGTTTTTAAAAATGTATAGGTTTGCTAGGTTTCCCTAGGTGACGGCAGAGCTAGGGTTCAAAATCCACAGCTAGGCACTTTGAAAAAAAGGATCAGTTGTCACTGTAAAAATGTGGTGTCCACGTTGCGTTTTGGCCTGTTTCCTGTCGCAGGCACTAGGCCTACCCACACAAGTGAGGTACCATTTTTATTGGAAGACTTTGGGAAATGCGGGGTGGGTAGAAGTTTGTGGATCCATGTAGATTCCAGAACTTTCCATCACAGAAATGAGGAAAATTTGTTTTTTGTGACAAAGTTTGAGGTTTGCAAGGGATTCTGGTTAACAGAACCTGGTGAGATCCACACAAGTCACCCCCTCCTGGATTTTGCTGGTTGTCTTTTTTTCAAAAATGTATAGTTTTGCTAGGTTTCCCTAGCTGCCGGCAGAGCTGGGGTTCAAAATCCACAGCTAGGCACTTTGATAAGAAGGGGTCCGTTTTCACTGTAAAAATGTGGATTGTCCACGTTGCGTTTTGGCCTGTTTCCTGTCGTGGGCACTAGGCCTACCATCACAAGTGAGGTACCATTCTTATCAGGAGACTTAGGGAAACAATTGTAGAGCAACTGTTATTACCTATTGACTTTATGCATTTCTGCCTTCCAAATGTAAGACAAGATGTAAAAAAAGAAGTCACTTTGAAAAATGTCCTATAATTCACATGCTAGTATGGGTACCCACAATTTCGGAGATGTGCAAATAGCTACTGCTTATAAACTATATATTTTGTTCCCATTTCGGAAATACATAGCTGTCCTTGATACCTATTTTTCACTCTTTATATTTTACCAAATGAATTGCTATATACCTGGTACACAATGAAAAACCATTGCAAGACACAGCTCAGTTATTGGCTCTGGGTTCCTTGGGTTCTTGATGAACCTACAATTCCTATATATACCCACAACCAGAACGGTCCAGCGGATGTAATGGTATACTGCTTTAAAAAAAAAAAAAATTGGTCATACTTGGAAGTTACAGGTGAAAACGTTAGCACAAATGGCTGTTTTTTTCAAATCATTTTCAATTTTTCCTATTTTCAACTGTTAGTTTCTATAAAACAACCTTGAAGGATCTACACAAATGACCCCCTGCTGAATTCAGAATTTTGTCTACTTTTCAGAAATGTATAGCTTTTCAGTATTCATTATTGCTTTCCTACCCATTTCTACCACTAACTTGAAGGAGGTTAAAAGCACAAAAAGTAGCAAAAAATAGGCTAAAACTATGTAAAAAATTTCGGTTTTCTGACAAGCGTCTGTCCCTAAAAGCTGGGAAGATGGTGATTTCAGCACCACAAACCCTTTGTTGATACCATTTTCAAGGAAAAAACCAGACGCTTTCTTCTACAGCACTTTTTTCCAATTTTTCCCCCAAAAAACAAAATGTAGCTGTATTTTGGCTAATTTCTGGGTGCCCTCCAGGGGAATCAACAAACCCTGGGTACCTTTTAAAATACCCATGATGTTGGAAGAAAAAGACACAAATTTGGCATGGATACCTTATGTGGACAAAAAGTTACAGGGGCCTAAGCATGAATTACCCCAAATAGCTCAAAAAAGGCTTAGCACGGGGGGGGAAAGGCCTAGCAGCGAAAGTGTTAAGCGTAGAACGTTTTAAATACCCATGTTTATATACACTTCCCAAAATACAGAAACATCTCCCCTTTCCCCGGGCAGACGTATAGTCTCAGGGATAGGGGGTCCCACAAAGAGGATATTTTCTTACAGCGCTTAGTGACCAACTTACCCTCCCAAATAAGAGATACAAAACATTTTGAGTATGCTGACTGACAAACTGGTTGGAGAATATGACACTGGTAACACTGGACATAACTCCATTATACACCAGTATCAAACGACCTGGGACTGCATGCTTTGAGACGCACACTTACACCAGATTGGCTAGCCTTTGGGACCTCACCTAGACGATTATGGAGATGACTAAACTGATACTAGATTATAGTGTATTTCTATTTAAAGATCATTGGTACAGACAGACCCTAGGGGTTGCTATCGGCTCCAGTTTTCTCCTTCGTATGCCAACCTCTTTATGGGATGGCTGGAGGAGGGTTGGATCTGGAGCTTGGAAGGTACTGATTGGAACGATTCAATTTTATACTGGGGGAGATATATAGACGATTATCTGATGATATGGACAGAGACGACAGAAACTACAAGAGTTTTTCAAACATCTTAACAACAACGGGTCAAATATCAGATTCACTTTCCAGCATAGTTAGAACATCATTCTGTTTTTGGATGTGGAACTCTATATACTTGATAAGATTCAGAGCAGGTTACATCGCAAACCAACGGCATGCGATGCAATTTTACATGCATCAAGTACACACCCAAAACACCAAATCAAGGCTATTCCATATGGTAAACATGTACTAGCTAGACAAAATTGTAGCTTTGAACCAGAATTCAGGGAATGTATACGAATATTTGAATCCAGATTCAAACGGTGGAGATATGACACTAGTGCTTTGCAGAATTCTATGAACAAAATCTCTAAGGTCACTAGATCAGATACTCTCAAAGAAAAAACAAGGAGGAGAGAGCAAACTGAAAAAGGTCGCCTGGTTACAGACTCCACTAAAGATCCCAATATACTAGTACTGAGCATGAAGAAGCACTGGCACATACTGCATGCGGACAAGACACTTGAGGGCTTCGCCTCATCTAGGCCTGACATAACATACCATAGTGGCAGATGCCTTAAAAGCCTTTTAAGTCCAAGTTACCCAAGGATGACCCTAAAGAAACACTGGCTCACACCACAAACACTAGGTTTTTATAAATGTGGCCACTGTACAATGTGCAGATGGGCTTTGGACAAAGAATTTATGGCCCCACCAACAAGACTTACAAAACAGAGGCAAACATTAACTGCACACCAAATTTGTGGTGTACGCTATAGGATGCAACTGCAAACAAAAGTACATTGGCAGCACAAGCAGAGCCCTGAAAGACAGGATTGGGGAACACATGAGGGCTGTGAAACAAGGGGATGTGAGGTATCCCATAGTCACACACATAGCTGAACGTGATGCACAAGATAGACCTAGGACTTTTGGTTTCTATGGTATTGAACACATACTGAGGGACCCCAGAGGGGAAAATAGAGAGCTGACTGAAGAAAAGAAGCAATGTGGATTTTGAGGTTGAGGAGTGTTGAAACTGGTCTCAACGCGGACCAGGAATTACAATACTTCTTGTGGGACTGAAAATTGGGGAGCATCATCTCAAATGTTAATATCAAATCGATAGTAAGGCTAAAGCTAAAATGAACGAATATGGGTCTTGAACTGTATGGGACTAGAGACTCAATATATATTGAATTTGGATATATACATGCCTAGCAGTGCATCATAATCCGCCGTGTATGGAGAGGAAGCAGACAGACTCAAGTGGGTCTTACTGTGGCACGGTTCACGGAAACACTGATTTCCCAAGGAAGGACGGCTCAAGAGCTGGTAAATCTCGTAAAAGTCCCTAAAATCTTTCGTGACGGAAAAGCAGACTAATTTGTCCTGAACGGGTCACACCCAGTGATGTACACCGGAACCTGATTGAGACCGATTGATCACATTCCCTAGACTCATACTGATGCCTGAATGAGTATCAACAGCAAGGAGAACGTGTCAATGACACGCATTTACTGGCAAACTTTCCCAGCGGCAGTAGTAACCCTCGAACTGAGAATCAGGGGTAGGAGGTACAACGCCCTTCCAGTTACCAACGCTAGCTCAATCTTTCTTTTTTGACATATATAATTCTAGTGCAGCTACCACAAACTAACCATGGAAGAAGAATCGGAGAGAAGGGCAGCAGCCCACAGCCTTTTTTGCACGAGCCCCAAACAAGGGCCAACCAATGAGAGCAACGAGTGTAAATGACAAGTTTACACGACAAACTTAAGAAATTGGAAAAATTGAAAAAAATTGGAGATCTCCAAATGGTGGGAGGCGATATCCCTACAAGATATCTACAAGGACATGGTACCACGTGATTTAAGAATCTATACTACACCCTCCTAGGAGTCACCTAATCCCAAAATGTTGGAGGAGTGAGCAGAAAACTCGGCAAGAAGCTCTAAGAACATGCTTACGATTCTGGTAAAATATGCGTGGGAGGACAGAGAATCAATCCTCCAAACCTTAAAAACGTTGGAAGAAGAACTTAAAATCCATAAAGAACAGGAGATGATATATGTGGAGGAATTAAGAACTAAACTCAAACTGTATGAAGACGACATCAAAGCATGCAAGCAAATGAAACTAAATAGGGATTGCGCAGATTATGAAAGCAAAAGAATCCTTACATACAGTCATACGTACGATCATTTATATGACAAACTCTCAATGGGGGAACCGATTGGAGAAGTAACAGGTTTGAACAGTGAAACAGAATCAATAACGAGCAGTGATACAGAAGGAGATCTGTCTAACTCACTGACAAGTCCACAAACAAGAAGCAACAGTGGTACAAGACCACCGACTACTTTTTTAGATGAATACCGCCTCATGAGAATGGGGCGGCAAACACCAAGAACAGTACCTCCACCCAAACCACGAGGAAGAGGACGTGGACAACGGGGAAGAAGCCAGCGGAGAAGAAAGCGATGGAAACCGAGAGAGAGGGAAGAGGAAGAGGCAAGGGGCCAATCCAGGAAACAAACCATGGATGACACCATGGTGAATAAAACCATTGTCAATTTATCCAATCGTCCTTTGACAATGCTGGAAAAATGAACACTATGTCTAGGCCTCTATTTCTGTCCCTCAGACCATTTCAACTATCCTGAAACCAGGCTAGATGTCTACGAATTTGTAAGGAAACAAACTAAAAAAATGGCACCATCGAAGGAACTCAAGGGCTATAAATCCATTAGAGATAGAAAGCAAATATAATAGAGAAACAGACATGAACACGATCGCCAATACCCATCTGAACATAGACAACGTACAGACGCTCCTGGCATTACAAGAACTTCTCACAGAGAACTGTTCGGAACAAGATCCCATGCTCAGTTTCCTGGATATAACCACCGACCGGACAGATATTACAGATTTCAAACCTACATCCACTTTTTATCCAAACCTATCTCACGACAACAGATACGTTTCATGACAGTGATGAATGATCTTGTTAAAATCAGAAAACAGAAAAGATCAGGATATAAACAAAACCTTACTATGGCACAAAGAAATGTGATCAAATCGTTGGCTGAAGATAACATCATGATCCGACCGGCAGATAAAGGCTGGAATATTGGACTGTGGGACAAAAAACTAAACATAAGTGAAGCCCTGCGACAATTGGAGGACACTAGATTTTATGCCCCAGTACATATACAACAATATAACGACAGCATCATATGTAGATGGGAGATGTTAAATGTGTGGAAAGATATGGGCATTTTGCAGTGGGAAGAATATTGCTACCTCAAGCGAGATCATCCGAAGCTGCCCATTTTCTACCTCATCCCAGAGATTCACAGAAATCCCATAGCACCACTGGGGAGACCAAAATTTTCATCAATAGGTAGTGTATTGGAGAACATCTCCAAGTACGTCGATCATTTTCTGCGCCAGTATTTCATGACCCTTCCTTCCTATGTGAAAAATACTAAGGCATTTTTGGGGAAACTCCAAGGAGTAAAATGGGAATTAGACTTTCTTCTCATCTCTATGGATGTTAACTCATTGTATACATTTATCGATCACAAACTAGGTGTTAGGGCCTGCCTTCACTTTCTTCAACACCGACAGATTGACTTTCTTGAGCATACCAATATGTTGTTAGAGATGATTAAATTCTGCCTCTACAACAACATTTTTATGTTCAATGGAAACATCTAAAAACAGATCCTGGGGATGGCAATGGGGACGTGCTGTGCCCCCAGCTTTGCTAATCTCTTCCTGGGAACATGGGAAGAGGAAGTACTCAACGATCTAACCTTGCTCCCAGTAAATGGCGAAGTGATAACATGGCTTCGATATATAGATGACGTGTTCGTCATATGGGGAGGCAGCGAAGCTAGTGCCACAAGCTTTATCAGTTGACTCAATGAGAATGAGTACAATGTGAAACAGACATATACCATGAGCAAGACATCTATAGAATTTCTTGATGTTGTAGTGGAAGTTACTGAAAATACACTCCAGACAAAACTCCATCGGAAGGCCAAAGCGGGCAACAGCCTCCTCCATGCTCTCAGCAGTCACCCTGAACCCTCAAATGGAGTATTCCGTATGGCGAACTGCTGAGAGCAAGGAGAAACTGTAGCACAGATGTGGCATACTCTACAGAGTGTGAAAACATGATCAGCAGATTTAAAGAAAGGGGCTACCCGATGTGAGTTCTCAAAAGAGCAATCAACAAGGCCAATCTTACAACCAGAGTCCAGACATTGAAGGATAAACAAGAGATAACCGAGATGGAACCAGTAGAAGAGTAATCCTGACAAACAGAATCAGAGAAAATCTTTAGAATACTTACACAAAACTAGAATATTTTATCCAGTGACCCAGTTATAGGCACGAGTCTCCCGAAACGTCCCATGGTTACTTACCGCAAAGGGAGAAGTTTCAGAGACATCCTGGTAAAGGGTAACATCACTGACAAGCCATCGAGTACACAACATAGCCTGCAAGGGTTCTTTCCGTGTGGCCACTGTAAGGCCTGCAGAAATAGTCATATGAAAAATCCTACGAGACCCCTAAGAACAACAAGAAAACCATCAGTCAGTTTTTAACATGCAGCTCAACCTTTGTAATATATGTTCTGGAATGTCCTTGTGATCTCAGATACGTAGGTAGCACAACACTGGCAGCCAAGAAAAGGGTACTCGAACATTTAAGAGCAATAAACAACCGAGACAAACACTACCCATTTTGAAGAATACCACCTAACAGCTCATTGCTGAGATATTTTGCAATTGAGCAAGTACAACAGAATCCAAGAAGTGGTAATAGAGTCCTACAGTTGAGGAAGAGGGAGTCATGGCATATTTTAAACTTAAAAACCAAACATCCAGGGGGCCATAACTTGGATGAAGAACTGAGAATTCACCGATATGATGACTAATATGTGGTACTCTTGATGGACATTGCTAGGTTGTAGCTAATATGTTTCTCTCGATTCTAATGTTACATTACAGAAGTGCACCATTAGAATATAACTATGTACTTAGAAATCAATACATGTCTGTGGTGATGCTGCAATTGTAAAGATTTTAATCTATGAATTTATTTGTTCACTTTACAGGAGGAAAGGAAGGGACCTTGGTTGCAGATGTCGACTGAGGTCCCTACCCTTTTCTTCAAGGTCACATCTTCGTGATAGAAAACACAACACAGATAAGACTTTTTCTATTTCTATTCGTAATTTTTAATAATAATTTTTGAATGTTTCACTGTTTATATGTAGATATTGGGAGGGGCTAATGTCAAAAGGTGTACATACACAATTGTTGAGTGTTTGCGGTTGGTGATTGGAACCCATATGTACGGAGAATTCTCTCAACTTGAGCTAGTGCAAGGGGCATTCATTCCATTGCACAGTTTTCGAAGAAATCATACGAGGCGCAGAGAGATATTTCCTGTTTAGATTTTAGTAGGATCTGGATGACTGGTTGTGGGGACCATGTCGTTCTTACTTAAGAAAGAATTAGGTGGACACTATGTCACAAGTATTGATATTACGTCTTAGACTTCGCTGAGCCATAGGATGCAACTCACCACTTGGTGGAGGTATATAACCAATTGGTGTTCAGACGGAGAACTTATGTCCAATTATTAAGAACAGATACCTGACAGGAATTATTGATAATTATTCCTTGACCTTTCCAATATGGCCGCCTTTTGCAGAGATACCGATTTCCGGTTGTCAGTATAAAACACAACTGTAGTTCCCGCAGCTTAGAACCACTAGGGTATATAACTCTATTCTATTCCAGACTGAACATATACAATACCCTCTACAATACAATACAGACAATAAGTTTGAGATTTCTCATTAAATGTAACAAAATGCTTTATAAATGAACGTAATGCACATTTCAAGATGGATGCCATGATTACGTGGATATTGTAATGTTCTGTGTCGGTCTTTGATTTAATTTTCTCTGTATGTAAATGTGGGTGTTCCATTAACCAGTGTGCGAGCAAGACTGCTTGACCGTTGAAACGCATAACTGGTGAATAAATCTTGGGCTGTGGATTACCATTCTCTGAGTGCGCGCATACTTGGTTGGAATTTCTATTTTCGTGTCCGGTGGGCTCCGCCGGCGAAACGAGCCAACTACCAGCGGGCGGAAGGGAGCAGAAGGAGCAAACGTGTGAGGCAAATATATATATATATATATGCTTCGTTTTACTCATGACCTATACGCACAAAGTAATGCACTCGCGGGGGTGAGTTCATGAGGAATTTATTCGAACTCCGCAGCAAACAGATGCGTTTCGGCAGTAGCCTTCGTCAGTATCAGGCGCGCCGGAAACGGTCACCATTATATCCCCTTTACAAAATACGTAACAGGGCTCATTCCAATAGATTCACCGACGCCATCTTAACGTGGTAAAACTTAACAATGCTGGTACATTAAATAACAATCCAATTGTTCTCACAGTCTCAATTCATTGTAAATGCATTTCGTAATTATCATGATTTCGGAGATAAAAACAATACTGCCCTGGATGGGCTTGTCGTCCTCAGACATAACGATACTTTCATTCTCCAACCGCAACGCCATATTTGCGTAATGTTATTCCCTACTTCTTGCTCTCTCTTTTGCTTGTTATATTCTTTTCATAACTTTATGGATGATACTGCTGATCGAACACACCTGTAGTAGGAAACAGAAGTGGCTCTATATATTGGTCATCGTACGTGATAATTGACAATGCTGTGTATGTCGGGAACATGAGTAGAGGAGAAAATGAGCCATTAGATAAAAGTGGCTGATCAGCCCATCCAGGTCTTGATAAAGATCGTTTATTAATTTGTTGCCAGGTGAAGACTTTCTGAAGTGCAGAATAATACGCAAATATGGGATTACTCTTGGATTATGAAAGTAATCTATTTTATTATGGTTATGAGGATGCTAAGCCCATCCAGGGCTTAAAAACGATCGTCAATTAATCTACTACTATGTTAATACTTACTGTAGGGAATAACAACATTACGCAAATATGGCTTTACGGTTGGAGAATGAAAGTATCTTTATTATGTCTATGAGGACGACACGCCCATCCAGGGCAGTATTGTTTTTATCTCCAAAATGATAATTACGAAATGTATTTACAATGAATTGAGACTGTGATAACAATTGGATTGTTATTTAATGTACCAGCATTATGTTAAGTTTTACCACGTTAAAATGGCATCGGTGAATCTATTGGAATGAGCCCTGTTACGTATTTTGTAAAGAGGATATAATGGTGACCGTTTCCGGCGCGCCTGATACTGACAAAGGCGACTGCGGAAACGCGTCTGTTTGCTGCAGAGTTCGAATAAATTCATCATGAACTCACCCCCCGCGAGTGCATTACTTTGTGCATATTGGGCACGAGTAAAACGAAGCGTTTGTATAATCGCACGGACACACCCCTGTGAGATGCACCCGTCCGCGAGTGCCCGGATTGCGGTGTAAATACGGGAGCTCTGGTCTTTACTTATGTGCACCGCCGCAAGAGGATTTTCCTTGAGTTGGAACTACGTATTTGTGGTCACAACAGTCACGCCGAGCTTTGAGCTCGGATCCAAAGAGGACAACTGAACGGAAATCAGCTTACATTGCATCGGTAAGCAATTATGAACTGTGACTAACGTATTTATTCCTAGAAAAAGCGGAAGCAGTGGTACTAACAAGCTGATTGGAATACTTTGGTGAAATAGAGGATAATGTTCAGCGAATCAGAGCATTGAGAAGCAGCACTGGATATATTCAAAAAACGTCCTGCAACAGGAGCAGTGAGCAACAGGAAAACAACACAGGTCGCTTCGAACTCAACTTCAAAATTTACAGCTCTTGAAAGAACATATGAGCGCGAGATACGCAAGTGGTGGGAGGCCACATCCTTGTAGAGTTACATCGATGCAAATCGGGTCCCAAGGGAACTTAGGATATACACAGTCCCCATCTATGAAAATCCTGACCCATTACTGTTAGAAAAATGGGCGGAACACACAGCAAATTCATGCCAAGGAATGCTCAGTATCTTGGTTAAGTTCGCCTGGAGTGACGGAGAGAAAGCATTTAAAGATATTCAGGCCCTCAAGGATGATATCTCGCAGGATGAAGATAAAACCAAACAGGAAGAATTGAAGGAACTGATGAAAAAACGGCTGAGGATTTACGAACAAAAAACTTAAACAGAGGAAGCAGGAGAAGTTTGAGAGGGATGAGAGCGATTACATGCAAGGCCGAGTTTTGACTTTTGCCAGAAAATTCGACGCACCAAGAAGGGAACTTCAAAAGAAACAAATTCCTTCAAGCACGGCACAAGTGGGGACATCAGAGTCTGAGGTGACAGACAATGAACAGTCAGGCGAAGAAAGTGGGAATCCACTTGGGGCTGTAGGACAGAAGACTCCTTTTCACGAGGAGTTTTGTTTGATCCGGCAGTCCTGGCAAAGGGGCAGCAAGGGCAAACCACCAGACCAAAAAGTCACAGACCGACAAGAAGAGGGGGCGAGTGGCGGAAGAAATGACAACAGATAACCTCCTGTGACAAGGAGCAAGAGATTCAACAAGAGGAAATAGCAGGAGAGAATCGAACCATCGTGAATCTAACACCTAAAATCTTGTCGAAAAGTGAGGAATCTGTCCTGGAACTTGGCTTGTCCTTTTGCCCTCAAAAAAAATTAGAATATACACAGACACGGATCGATCCATTTAAATTTACACGCAAGCTGAAACTTCACAAATATTTTAAATTGAAACCTACAATGGGTAGACCCAAGAGATCTGGGAGACAACCATTGGTCACGGATATCCTAACAGGGGAGGATCTTGACACTATGTGCATCTTAGAGGATTTGAGAGCGGAGGGGCATCAGAAGGGTGTGTTCCCCTGACATCAGGACATATGGAGATTGCAGAAATAGAGCAGAGTGCTGGCAACACTCAGTTCAAACCATTATCGACATTCGTACCTCAAATGCCACTAGATGCCATAGATGTGTTTGCAGAAGCAGTTAACAAGAAACTGCTGTTATTGAGATGCAAAAACAAGAACCTTACCTGCAAAGAAAGGGGAAAGAATATTATTACTAAAGACCAATGGCAAGCATTGATTAGTCTCCAGAGCGATAAATCTGTGATGTACAAACCCTCGGATTAAGGAGGTAACATTGCGATACAAACCAGTGAAGATTATAATCAGGAAGCATTGCGCCAACTCTCCGATGCCAATTATTATGAAAAAACAACTCGAAAGCAATACCATCAAAGTATTACTGATTACCATCAACTCAAAGAAATGGCACGAGAGAAGTTTATTAGAAATGGATGAATATCTGTATCTCCGTTGTCTGAATCCCACAATTGCAACTTTTTACCATCTACCAAAAGTGCATAAAGATCATCAACGTCTACCAGGGCGGCCAATCTTATCGTTACAAGGAAGTCTTACGGAACATCTTTCAATTTACATGGACCATTTCCTGTTTGAGTTTGTAACTGGACTTACATCGTATATAAGAGACACTAAAGAGTTTTTGCAAAACATAAAAGATGTCAAATGGGAGACAGATTTCAAAATGATTGTTTTAGACATCTCAAGTCTCTATACATGTATAGCACATCATGACGGTCTGGCAGCCATACAATCTTTTTTTAAATGCCTGCCTCCGAGATATACTGAACATAATACCATGTTGCTTGAAATGATAGACTGTCTTAATAACAATATCTTTCTTTATCAAGATCAGCACTACAGACCAATCTCTGGTACAGCGATGGGGACCTGCTTCGCCCCCAGCTACGCAAATTTATTTGTGGGCTGGTGGGAGAAGCAGGTCGCCTGGGCAGAAACCAACAGTTCATGGACAGCAAGGGTAGTAACATGGTATAGGTATATTGATGACCTCTTTTTAATCTGGATAGGCTCTGCAGAGTCAGCGCAGGTATATATTGAAGTTCTGAATACCAACCAGGTAAACCTTAAATTTATGGGAGAAATTAGTTCAACCTCAGTGAACTTCCTAGACCTGGAAGTTTATATAACAAACGGAACTCTGTGCACAAAACTATACAGAAATCCCACGGCGGGAAATTCATACTCCACGCCACCAGTAGTCACCCGCGCAGTCTCATTAGCAGCATTCCCTATGGAGAGCTCCTAAGGATTCAAAGAAAATACGACAGACTGACTTTGAGGGCAGCACAGGCCAGCATAACGAGATTTGGCCATTGAGGCTATGGCAGACAGATGTTGGAACAAGCTCACAGGATGTTAATATGGTATCTAGGTGTGAGATATTAAAAGCTAAACCAAAAGTCAAAAAGGAAACAGGCAAATTTAGCCTAATAACAATGTTCTCAGCTAATTAAGAAAGATAATGCAGAAGAACTGGCATACATTAAAAACTGATACAATTATAGGTCAGGATATACCAGCAAGACCTATGATAACTTTCAGAAGGGCACGTTCTTTAAAAGATAGCCTGGTGAGCAGTCATTACACTAAGGAAAAGGCAGGTACAATTCAAAAAGATCTACCTGGTTTTTTTGCATGCGGAAAGTGTAAAGCCTGTCAATACAGTGAAAAAACTACCACCTGCACAGTACAAGGGTTGGACAAACCTAAAAAGATTGGCAAATTCCTAACATGTAGTACACCATATACGGTCTACTGTTTGGTTTGCCAATGTGGGTTGAAATACATTGGGAGTACCATCCATCCCACAAAGTTTCGTATATTGGAGCATATGAGGGCTATTGCCAAAAAAGATGTAACCTATCCGGTTGCTAGACATTTTAGCTTTCACCATGACAGCAACAGGGATCTTTTGGCATATTTCTGCCTAGACCATGTAGCCATTAATCCCAGAGGAGGGGATCGAATTCTGAGGCTTGAGTCACGTTACATCATAGACATACAAACCAAGACTCCAGTAGGGATGAACAGCAACAAGGAGTTGTCAGTCCATTTAGGAGAAGGCAGCTAGAGGAACTGTATTGATCTCTTGTTGTAGATGGTTTTTGCTGGATAAATATTAGGCTCAGAAAGTTTACAATTTACTTCTCTTCATTGTTTTTCTTTCTTCTTTTTTCCCCCCTCTCCCTTCCCGCTTTTCTCTTTTTTTCTATTTTCATGTTCTTTCTTTTGCTCGTTATATTTTTTTCATAACTTTATGGATGATACTGCTTATCGAACACACCTGTAGTAGGAAACAGAAGTGGCTCTATATATTGGTCATTGTACGTGATAATTGACAATGCTGTGTATGTTGGGAACATGAGTAAAGGAGAAAATGAGACATTAGATAAAAGTGGCTGATCAGCCCATTCAGGGCTTGATAAAGATAGTTTATTAATTTGTTGCCAGGTGAAGACTTTCCGAAGTGCAGAATAATACTACGCAAATATGGGATTACTCTTGGATTATGAAGTATTCTATCTTATTATGGTTATGAGGATGCTAAGCCAATCCAGGGCTTAACAACGATCGTCAATTAATCTGCTACTATGTTAATACTTACTGTAGGGAATAACAACATTACGCAAATAGGGTGTTAGGGTTGGAGAATGAAAGTATCTTTATTATGTCTATGAGGACGACAAGCTCATCCAGGGCAGTATTATTTTTATCTCCGAAACCATGATAATTACTAAATGTATTTACAATGAATTGAGACTGTGATAACAATTGGATTGCCATTTAATGTACCAGCATTATGTTAAACTTCTCTCCTGGCGAAACGCGTCTGTTTGCTGCGGAGTTTGAATAAATTCCTCATGAACTCATCCCCCGCGAGTGCATTACTTTGTGCATATTGGGCACGAGTAAAACAAAGCGTTTGTATAATAGCACGGACACACCCCGTGCGATGATGCACCAGTCTGTGTGCACGGATTGCGGTGTGAATACGGGAGCTCTGATATACACACACACACACACACACACACACAGACCTATACACAGACACACGCATACACACAATCCTAAGCAAACAAAAAATGTGGGACAAAGTATAAAGAGTTCAAACTAACAAAATGGTTGTAACATAAATCCTTAACTAAGTATTTGGAAGTTGGAAGAGTGCCCCGTGGACTGAGAATTCTATTAGCCCCAGCTTTTAAAATCTGAATCCTGAAATGATGAGAGAATGGGTTAAAAGCAACTTGGAAGCCTCATCAAGATTAATTCAAATCTTGGTCAAATATGCTGAGATAGACCACAAGGAATTACAAAAACAAATTGAGGAATTGGCAGTGCTGTTCAGCTCAGATACTCAACAGCAAGAACTTATTGAAAAATACAAAATAGAGGCTACACAGACAAAAAGCAAGAAGAAATCACAAAAGCAAGAAATGCGCAAAAATGTCTGAGCTAGAATGGACTACGAACAAGGGCAAATTTTCACTTTTGCTCCAAGATTTGACAATTTGAAACGACAATATCAATACTAAAGGGTCACGCCAGGAGAGAAGTGTTGTGCATACTGAAACCAAATATAGGGGCCCATTACGATGTCGGGCGGAAGCACTACCGCCGTGCTGGCGGATGCAAAAACCACCAGTTACCGTCGGCACGCAGCAGTCCACACGCCCGCCCGATTACGATGCGAAAATTCAGCCAAACACCGCCGGCAAGCCAGCGACACCGTCCGCCATCAAAGTGCGCCCGTACACGTAGCGGCGCAGCCCAATTGACACACACCGTCCGACGAAACACGTACCGCCCGGCGTACAAATTACGATGCCGCAAACAAACTGATCCCACGGCTAAGACACCGTACGTCAAACCGAAGCGGTAACACGAACGCCGAGCACGGACACCGAAGAAGCGGCACCCCCGAGCATGAATCCAGCACTGCAGGCCCTCCCTATGCTCTATCTGATGCACCACCAAGGACGCAACGTACCGCGAAGACGCAGGTAGGCACACACACAAGTGCACGCAAACAGCGCACACAGTGCAAGGGCGGAAAAAGCGGACAACCCCCCACCCCCGCGTGTACACGACACATCTACCATTGCATCCACATATGACACACAGGCCAAATTGTAACATCTCGTAACACATGTGTACACACCACCTGGGACTAGGAACCAACGACCCCGTCACGGCCCCAAAGCGGCGATGACGCTGCCACACATGCGCACAACGCAGAGGCCAACCGCAGCGCCATGCATGCGTTGCACACAGACACAGGGACACAACCAAGCAGCACACACACCAGCCCCACCCCGAACGCACATGACACGTGACAGGCCTGCCACAGACATGTCCCCAACGCCCAATTCACGGTCAACACCCAACGTCACACAACCGACGCACACGTCAGTGAAGTCACGCAACAGCAGGACACACCCCAGTGTAACAAACATGGCGAAGCACACAGCGGCGGCAACACCAACTAGGAGAAGCAGGGCCCCTTCGGGAAGAGGAACGCCAGTACCATACTGAAACACCCATACCACCCTGCAAACATGAACAAGACATACAAAACGGAACACCAAAGAGCCCGGGGACCGACAACAGGTGGCCCAAGAATAACATCCACACACAAGGCCCAACGCAGAGCGGAAAGGCAGCCTGCCGCCCACACAAGGGAGAGCAGACAGCACTGAATGACCTTCCATTCCAACTCCAAAACCACAGCCCTACGAAAGAAGCCGGTGAATACAGCCATTGTCCAAAAAAACCAACACAGGCATGCAGAGGAGACCGACCACAGGGCAGATAGCGCATATCACAGAAGAACACTACGGACGGGAAAGAAAAAAGAAAACACTCCCCATGTCGGCCCCATGCAAGTTATCTGGAAGGAGTCACACATCACTGACCTTGAACAGTCTGAGAAGCATGTGGGATGAGGGCCCGTGTCCTCCGCAAAAGCCAACAGAACACAAGTCCTGTCTCCCTACGACTACACAGAGCTCACAGCAACCTCGGAGCGTGCACATTGCAGACTGCACACACAGCCGGAGCACACCACCACAACGCACCGCTGCAAAATGGCACTCTCAACACACCTACCCAACTACGCCGGACAGGTCAAGCTGTACAAACACAACCTGATACAGATATTGGGATGCGAACCCCTGTCCCTGCTGAACGTAAGTTACCGACTGACTTAGCGCATCACATTGTTCAGCTGCGTCATACCCGTCTTCTACTGTCGGAGGTGTCCCTACCAGCATCCTGTGGAGTTGTGTCTCTCCAACCCGGCATGTCTAAAGGCGGACCTGCTACAACTATTCCTCCCTCTGGACGCACCCGACAGGGCCTGCTCTGCTTATGGGGGCATGGCGTATGTGGCCAACATCGGACCCACACTGAAATGGGACCACTGTGCCTCCACACGACGGATCATCGAGCACAGCTACATCGAATGTCACCCAGCATGCCCCATCATGCTCCTCCAAGGGACAACTTACGAACAACACCTTGACAGCCACCATCCGCTACATTGGCTGGCAAACATGTATACCACCAATGACATGGAAGCCCTGCTGGACGGCATCGCATACCTGACAACCTGTCAATTCGTCGGACCCCAACGCAAGTCCCCCAATTGACCTATGATGTCCAACCCCACACCCATGCTTAGCTTCCGCACGGACTGGCCAGTCACCACCACAACAGCCATACCAAACGACCGGCAACAATTACCACACCATCAACGACATCGCCATGACATCGGATATGACCGGGACATGCACACTGTTCCCCATCACATCCAGGAACACCGCATGCATCGTGGGAGGCAGTGGCATGGGGTCTGTGTATCGCACCCACATGGACGGAACTGCACGAACAACCAGGACACGACATGGATCCAGCGCCCATGGACACACACCGCTCAGTGGACATGAATAGGTCGCCTGGAGTCTGTGGGTGCTGCACCCTCCCACCCCCGCCCGGGAATCCCATACCAGGACCTTTGCATGGACGACAAGTGCATACAACAACAACACGACCCCAGTGACTGTGACATGTCCAGTAACCACCACATTGCAACAACAAGTGGCACGCCGCTGCATGCACGCAAGCACATGCCCTGATGTCATCTCACATGCACGCGTGCATGAGGAACAACCGCAGCAAACCTGTCACATGGAACTGAGATGGACTGTGCCCATGATGCCAAGCGGTCTGGTAGGCTACTTGTATACCGTCTGTGTCAAAGTCCGCAGCTCCGCAGCTATACGTAAATGTACATTAGCACAGCCTTGGCCAAGCAGATGTAACTCTGAAGCCCACATCCCACATGCAACAGCCAATCACATGTAACCCTACACCCTATCCCATTTGTAATCATGCTCAGTATATCCTCAACATGTATTCCGCTGCCAGTAGTGTCCACTATACTGCATCACAGAGGACAGAAGACTCAATATAATGTTTGAAACCAAAACTGTCTCCGCTGACTCATTTCACAAGTACGAATGAGAGAGGATGAGTGTATGTGAAGTACACGGCAGTCGTGACATGACCATGTAGTCCACTGGCATTGGATGTCAACGCAAATGAGTAGTACAACTGTGGAAGACACATGTGTCGTGTGAAGTCGTATGGACGCAGTGCTCAGGTGGGTGGGTGTGACGGGTAGATGCGCACATGCCAAGTTGGAGCACGCCGTGTTGGGAGGGGTCATGAACAGTACACCACCGCTTCCCTGGGCATTGTGAGAGGACACCTGTCGGGGAAGTGAACACGTGTGTGCACAGCAGCCGGGAACACGAACAATGCGGTACCAGGCGCACACGTCAGCCCACCCTCCGTGGACAAGCTGGATCCTGTTGTGCGCCCGCCATGCCCCTTGACAAGGCACACACAGCCCCAGTCGACCAGGTGTAACCCCAACATAGTCAATCCGCACAGGCGATACAGGGCACGGGATGGCAGTGGAGCATGGTGTGTGAGAGGTCTCCTCGCGTTCCTCCTGGTCATATCACGCAGGCAATAGAACCTCAACGTGTAGCATGGCACAAGTCAAATGGAAGTGTAGGGGGACGCACCACAGCACGAGCAGCACTGACGTCACGGGAGGTGGCTCGCACCATCCCATCCATTGCCCATTATACCAACCACGCCACATGCCATTGCGACTAAGTGCAAGCGCGTGCGCCACCACCCCGAGCCCTCCCCAGAGAGGCCAAAGAGTGAATGTGTGGGCCATCAGCTACAGACGGACGCGGCCTGGCCGCAAGGGCAGCCACAGCCACTGGGTGTCGCAGGTGGCGGATCCGGAAGGCGAAGACTGTGATGCATAGTCCATGCAGGCCGGGTCTCCATTTGGGGCACCACGCAGGTGGACGGCGTCCCGCCACACATCATACCCTGAGACAGCCCACTCGTGCAACTGGACCCACACAAACACTCCTTGCCCTCTCTGGTGCGAGCTTGGGGCTGCCTGTGCAAGCGCTAGCCTCGCAGGTGCACATGCATATTGGGGGAGCGAGGGAGGACATGAGGGCTGGGGCGAAGATGACTGTATCACTGTCAGTGAGTACAAGGGATGACCCAGATGTGGACAGGAAGAGACGTGTCCCGTGTGTACTGCAACTAGTCGCCAATCCAACTACCCCCCATGTCCGGAATGTAAGCCCGCACCTAGGCCCGCCCATCCGCCACATCGAAACGACCTTCCCATTCGAAACACTGACTGGGGGTGGCGACCAGTGAACAATCATGTGTAGCCTACCCACGTGTACATGTGGGCCCTCCATGATCCATGTCACCTGCGGCAAAGTCATGACATGCGCAATGAGGGAAGTGAGGAGAGCTGTCCGCCCCACGCACAGAAGGTGCATCAGCTCCACAGACCCAGCAGCGAGTCCAGCAGGGGTCACATGTGCAGGGGCAGCTGTGCCTGGTGTGAAGGCACATGCATATAGACAGCACATCGACCAATGTGTAGTCTGCCCACATCTACAGTCCATCATCATGCGGACATAGGAATTGAACACAGGGCAACACATCTGAGTGGGTGCACCCACCGTGACCAACAATGCGCAATCATCGACGTACCCGCCCTGTGCATGGCCCCCACCCAACGGAGGCACATCCAGTGCCACCATCCCACACACACAAGCCTTCCACGAAACATGCTGTGTCCAATGGTCAGTACAGAGTCAGCACCCATCTGGTGGATCCTGAACAGGAGACACATGCACACACATGCCAGCTCCCACTATGTACGTCTGCCACCTGGCACGTGCAATGTAACCCCTCACCTGTGACGTGTGTCTGCAAGCACACAGCCGTCTTGGCATGGGGCTGTCAATGTGGACACCTGTCAATGTTTCGGGAGGTGTGATCCGTACAGTGCTGTACATAGGGTGCAGTGCTGACACCTACTACTATCTCATATCCCCTCGTGCCACAGGTCCCACTTGTTTTGGCCGCTCAGCCTGTGCCCACATAGTCGTCGTCGTGTGCCATACTCGTCCAGCCTCGGAAGCAGTGCCATGCTCAGCAGACATTCATGTTGCCGTGGCGTTGCCGCTTGACGAATATGCAGTCAGTCCCCATCAGCACGCCCGCAAGTCATTGGGGCCTAGATCCCCATGTGCATGCTCATGGCAGTGGTTTGTATCACTAGCCATTGCCATTGGTGGGAGACCTGTGTAAGTGTATTGTGGCCGTGCCGTCCCTGCTTGACAGCTGGGCTGTGACTCATGTGCTTGCTCAGTCATGTCAGTGATGTGAATGCGAAATTGCTATGTGTTGTGTTGCTTTGACATGTGTCCACTGCCATCTTCCCTAGGCGGAGACCGAACATTGACCGCCAATACCAATTGCTGGCGGACATGGACGATACTGAGGTCATAAGGAAGTTTCGGCTGGACAGGCCAACCCTGCATCGACTGTGTGCCATGTTGGAACCCCATCTCCGTCCCCGCAGGGTGTATCCGACAGCATTCACCCCCACGGCTAAGGTGATGGCCGCCATGCATTTCTTCGCCACTGGGTCATTCCAGCACACAGTGGGCAGTGGAGGAGGGATGTCCCAGCCCATGTTCAGCAAGGTGCTGAGGGATGTACTGGCAGCCATGATGCTGTACCGAAACAGGTACATCAGATTCCCCAGGGCTCGTGAATTGGCGGCAGTGAAGGGTGCATTCTATGCCCTTGGCAGGATCCCACACGTCGTTGGTGCCATTGATTGCACACATGTTGGCCTTGTTCAACCACAGGCCACTGAGCACCTGTACCGCAACAGGAAGCACACGCACTCCCTGAATGTGCAAGTGGTGTGCCTTGCGGACATGGTGATAACCCACGTGTGTGCAAAGTTCCCAGGCTCGGCCCATGACGCACACATAATGCGCAACAGCATCTTGCCACGACTGATGTCCAATCTGCAACAGGATCGTGGCTGTATTGTCGGTGAGTATGTGGAGTGGTGTAGCGTGCTGGCTGTGCGATGCTGTCCCCTGTCCAGTTGGAATAGCAACGGTTCTCTGTGTCCCTCACACCCAGGTGACTCTGCGTACCCGAATGGGGCATGGCTGCTCAGTCCATTGAGGAATCCTCGCACCCCAGCAGACGATCGCTACAATGAGGCACATGGGAGGACCAGACGTGTGGTCGAGCGTACCTTTGGCCTCCTCAAGTCCAGGTTCAGGTGCCTGGACCGCACCGGGGGTGCGCTGGCGTACTCCCCACAGAAGGTGTGCCAGATAGTGGTGGCGTGCGATCGTAATTTCACGTGCGGTGTGTCGGCCGTGAGGGCGGGCGGTTTTGTGTTGTCGTGCGTGTTTCAGTCTGTGGCGGGCGGTTTGACTCCGACTCGGACGAGGGCGGGCATCTTGTGTGGTTTTTCCGCCGATGGCGGTTTTCGGTTTGTGTCATCGTAATGGCGTGGTCGGTATTCAGACGGTGTGTGCGGGCGGATTTTTGCCGCTTTCATGCGTGGCGGATTTTTTTACGCCGGGTATCGTAATGGGCCTTTAAGTTCTGACTTGGACACTGCCAATGAATCCAGTAAATAACAAGGCCCAAGATGTAATACAGGGGAAAGAGCTACATTAATAGAGGAACTAGATATTATACGGCAGGATCTCCGCCATACTTTATGACCAAGAAATCCAAATGTCAGAGGCACAAAGAGCGGCAAAAAAAAAAAGAAAACAAAGACAGCAAAATGCAAGACAGAATCCCCAAACAGCCGAATTGGAGGAAGAAGCAAAAACCAAAATAAATATCATGCGCACAATTATAAACCTAGCATCGCTAAATTTGATGAAAGCTGAACAGATCTTAGCATTAGGTTTATCCTTTTGCCCGGAGAGTACTTTTCAATATAGTCAAACACGCATTGACGTGTACAAATTCATCAGAAAAAAAAACTTATGAAATGTCATGTCAATAATAAGAAACCCAAATAAACTACATCTACTCCCTTGGATTTGACGCCAATACATCAAATGGGATTACAAGTATCTGACCTGATACTACTCAAGGAATTGACAGCCCTACAAAATGAATATTTGGGTTTAAACTCACTGATAGAGGAACAAGAACAACTAGAAATTTGGGGTGATGTGAAAATACCGTTTAAACCATCTTACAAGTGACTACCTATTACCCCTCCCCATGATACTATTGATGTATTCAATGACATTCTAATAAAAGTAAAAAAAATGGGCAAACAACAAGCAAACACCCAACACAGTGACCGAAACAGGCAATATTTTTCTTTAATCCACAACCTCCAGAAACAGAATGATGTAGTAATATCCAACTCTGATAAAGGGGGCAATATCGCCCTTTGGAACATGACAGCATACATGGCAGAAGTCCAAAGCCAATTAAGGGACAATACATGCTATATCAGGGCTACCAAGGAACAAGTGGCCGAAGAAAGAACCAACATCAAAGAAAAATTATTGGAATGGCGCAATAAGCGACTTTTAACACAGGAAGAGTACAGTTATCTATGCGATGATCATCCCAGGATGCCAGTCATGTACATAATTCCAAAGATTCACAAGGATCCAGTGAATCCACCTGGACATCCGATTATTTCAGCAATTGGAGGACTATACGAAAATATATTCAAGTACAATAATTATTTCTTTCAGCCATATGTTCATAATTTACCATCTTTTGTCAAAGACGCAGGCAATTTTTTTCAAAATCATATGATATGCCTTGGGAAGATGACTTCGTCCTAATGTCCTTAGATGTTTCATCTTTATACACAAGTATTAGATATGGTGATAGTGTACAAGCAGTTGAATACTATTTGAATAATAGACAATTTGCATTACATCAACATACATGCATGCTAATTGATATGGTTCAGGAATGTCTGCATAATAATTTTTTCCTATTTGACAATTGTTTATATCAGCAAATAAGGGGTACCACGATGGGAGCCTGCTTCTCCCCCAGCTACGCGTGTTTACACATGGGCTGGTGGGAGGAGCAGGTTCTCAAAGTGGATTTCACCAAAGAATGGGAAGAAAATATAGTGGTATGGTTACGCTACATAGATGACCTTTTTATAATTTGGTAAGGATCAATACAAAGTGCTGATGAATTTATACAGTGTATCAATGTTAACAACTTGAATTTACATTTTACAAGAGAGGACAGTAAAGAGAAGATCAAGTTCTTAGATGTGGAGGTTTGAATGAAAAACAAGGGACTTGCCTACAGAGGAAGAGCACAGCAGGGAACTCTTTGCTACATGCCTTGAGTTTCTATCCCCGTCATTTTATTGCCAGCATTCCTTATGGAGCACTGGTGCGTGCAAAAATAAACTGCAGCCTACCACATCATATAAGAGATTGTCAAAGGGACATGATCCATAGGTTCAAACAAAGAGGACATAACACCAAGTCAATCAGTACAGCATATGACAAGATCAGCGATATAACTAGAGATGAGATTCTCTTTAAACAAGATGGTAAACCAAAAACTGAGGACAAAATTAGATTGTTGACAACATATAGCAATCAACACAAAAATTTGGAGTAGCCGATCAGGAAGAACTGGCATATCATACAATCTGATCATAGGAAATATAGTCCCCACAAAACCACCAATAACCTATAGAAGAGCCAGATCAATGAGGGATCATTTGCTAAGATCAAGCCCGAAGACAATGAGATCAACAGGCTGGCTAGTGGGGACTAATGGATTACACAACTGCACTAAATGCAGAGCCTGCTCCATAGGAGTTAACACCAAGGAATACTTTACTCCTTTTTCCCACAAACCAATATCACTCACAGGCAGTTACAATTGCAAAAGTGATTTTGCAATGCACGTGTTAACTTGCAGCTGCCATCTAAGATATGTAGGTAGTACGGTATTGCAAGTACACAAACACATTTTGCAACATATGCAGGCCATAAAGAATAAGGATCTAACATATCCTGTGGCCCGGCACTGTGTCAAAATGCATCATAGTGAGGGAACACAAATGACGTACTATGTAATTGACACCGCACCACTCAACATTAGAGGAGGTGACAAGGATAAGGCCCTGAGAAAATTGGAGAGTGTATATATTTTGAATCTAGATTACAAGTTCCCCAATGGATTGAACATGGAAGATTTTAGAAGTTCTTATAATTTTCTCACAAACCTTAGGTACACAACCTATCCATCTAAACAAAATTAACTCATCTCTGCCTTTTTGATAGAGATCTCCATCTGATTAAGAAGTACCAGATAAGGTGAAAGCCTGTATAATAAATTCAAAGTGACTTACCCAGTTTAGAAGAATAACACTTAGTGATAACTAATAACACTTTATATATAGTTTTTTTGCCACAAATTAGATGCAATAAGGCAGCATAGACATTAAATAAGTTATTGCAGTTGGTATGTTTCTTTATTTGTGCTTGAGAAGTTCATTGCTTTATTAAGCACTATGCTGATATTTGGACAAAGGTTTCCTCAGAATGGAAATATGAAATTCTTTAAGTCAAATTAATGTAGTTAATAAACTTTAAAAAACAAAAAAATGATATGTACGTTTGTTAAAATGAAAATGCATGAAGAATTTTGTGAATGTCTATGCTTTCTTTGTTGGGAACATGTGATAAGCATCCCTATTGGTGCCACCGCGTTTGTGTGAGCAAGGTCGCAGTTGCAGCTGAAATGCGTCACGGCGACTCAGCAACAGAAACAAAGTGAAATCAGCATTTCAAGCGGTCTGTCTTCAATTTTGGTGATGAGTAAACGCCAGTCAAATTGAAAGAATACATACACATACCCCCACACACATACACACATACCCACACATACACACCCCTACACACACACACACACACACACACACACACACACTGCAGTTGCACCCATACCCTGTTGGCACCGAGTATACCATAATACCATGTAAGTGCTGTGGTTGAAATACGCAAATGAGATTGAAAGTCTACTCTAGTGATTGTGAACTCTTGAACATAGCCCATTGGGGCGGAATCTTCTTTCCTTCTCTCAGCCTTTCCATTAAACTTTGCATTTGCATCTAATGGTCTAGAGAAGTAAGATAGGTCATTACGGAGGTAAAATAATGAAACAGCATTACGGCGGATTGTGCTCAAAGTATATTTAGAGAGGGGCTTTCACTAGGAAAATGTTATGATATTCACAGCAAGGATTTTTGAAACAATGGTGTAATCCTCTTGAATGTTATATACTTCATCTCTATATGTATTATTAGGCTGAGAGCCATTAAAGTTAGTTTTTTATTTTATAATTTTATTTTGTGCTTGTAACAGTCATGAAATTTCTTTGCCTTTCATATCTGTGACATGGTTGCCATGGCAATATAAACAATTCTCCTAAAGGCGCCGAGCTAGGTTAACAAGGTGGTTTAACCACTGAAACGAGACAAGAGCCTTTTTCTGTTCAATAAATTCTAAATACTTCCCCCAGTGTGTCGGTGCCTGTTTCGAAGGTAAAGTGGGATTGGAGCGGATGTATTGACGATTCAGCTAGGATCATCTACACCGACACATCCTCGCTTTGGAGCACCGTATTTGCAGGCACTGTTGGAATGTGTATTGAAACTATAATGCGGACCTCCCCGCAGCCTGAAAACACATCTGGCAAAGTACAGCAGATGGAGAGAGCAGCTGGCAACCAGAGGACCAGAGGGTAATCGAGAAGCCAGATAATCTTTCATCTGAAGTCCACTGTTTGTATGCCATATTGGTGGCTGATGGGAGAGGTAGTTGCTCACTACGAGCATAGCTGGAGTGAACCAGATATTTTCTAGTTGAACAGGATGGCTGAAGAAAACTTAGAAGGAATGAAATTTCCAAATGGTGGGAGTGTAAATCACACCAGAGGTATCTAGATGCTGGTAGAATTCTGTGAGGACTACGAATACTTGTAGCACCAACATATGAGAATCCAGACCCAAACATGCTAAAGGAATGGGCTGCTAATAGTGCAGAGTCCTCACAACGTATGATGAAGATACTGATAAAATACGCTATTAGTGATAGAGGAAATATTCTTGCCAAAATTGAAACACTGCAAAAAGAAATGAGCCAATACTCAAATAAAGACGAACTGTTCAAATATGAAAATGAGATAAAAAACTACAGAAATATGAGCAATCCATCAAGGACCGTAAAGCCACCAAATTTTTGAGGGAGAAGTTAGATTACAAAAAGGGCCGGATATACACTTTCTCACAGTGATTTGACAATCTGAGGCATCAACAATTATCTGAGAAAGCGCTTTCGATGCCGCAAATCCAAAGTAAAGAATCGAGCTCTGAACTCAGAAGTGGATACGGACCCAGATGACAGCAGTGCAACAGGCAGAGTAGGATTCAGCAGAGACATACCTACAGTTGTAGAGGAGCTTTGTTTTTTACACTTAGATCGCACTCTGAATTTCAGACCTCAACCGCAACACAATGACAAGGAGGGAAAAGGAAGAGGAAAGGCAAAAGAAAAAACCTGACGCAGAGGTCGAAAGTCAAAAGATCAAGACAAATGAGACAGAACAAACAATGATGGAACGAGACAATTCTAACAGTAATAAATCTTACCACTATAGAACGGAGCGTGGAAGAAGAAAGTTTTATCATTAGGACTTTCATATTGTTCACCTGCCAATTTCGACTATGGACAAACCAGAATAGACTTCAAGTTTGTGAGAAAACTCAAATTACATAAATATTTCAAAGGCAGACCAAGTCAACCATTGGATGAGAATCAAGATCTTCAACAAATCGGTAAACTAGCAGTAGGAGACATGCAACTTCTTCATGAACTTGATCAATTGCAAAGTGAAACACAGCAAGTAAATATTGTTAGATCGACTATTGAATTAGTAGTAGCTATGGGGGTAGACATCTTTGGCAGTGTATGAACTCCCTTTAAAACGAAGTCTGTCTTCTTACCTATGATGCCTAGAGATCCATTAGATATTTTTTCCGAAACAGTAATTTCAGATCTTAAACAACCAGCTGTTGCATCTAGTCAGATGTTTTTAGTTTTAGATTCCAATGTAAAATCCAGGTATGCACAGGTGATGAAAAAGGTGAAAGACAGAAGTGATGTAGGTTAGATGGCCAGACAAAGGGGGCAATATTGTCCTATGGCCCATTGAAATGTATAGGAACAAGGCATACAGACAACTACAACAAAAAGAATGCTACTGCAAAGTTACCCCTACTTGTCTTAAAGAAACTAAAGAGAAATGTCACACTGATTTATATAAATGGAGAGGCCTAGGTTTGATTTCTCCAGATAAACTGCTATTTTAAGGTAGAAGATCCAGATACTCCCTTCCTATACCGGATTCCAAAGGTCCATAAGAATGCTTTAAATCCACCTGGCCGACCCATCATCTTAGCAATTGGTGGACTTTTTGAAAATACCTCAAGGTATATCGAGTATTTCCTCCAAGAACTTATCCGTACTTTGCCCTCCTTTATAATGGATGCAGGCGATTTGTTGTGCAGGATATATGATATTGGGTGGGATGACTCGTATATCCTTATGATGATGGATTTTATGGCTCTGTACACTAGTATCAGACACTCAGATAGTATTAGAGCCCTGAAACGTTATCTAGATACTAGGCCCATACATCTTCACCAACATGCACACATGATCATAGATATGGCTGAGAGGCATCTTAAAAACAATTTTTCTTTTTTAACGGCAGACATACAGACAGATCCAGGGGATGGCCACGGTTCCTGCTACACCCCCAGCTATGCGAATTTGCATGTGGGCTGGTGGGAGGAGCAGGTACTCGCTGTGGATTATGCGAGAGAGTGGTCAGAGAACATTGTCCTATGGATTAGGTATATTGACGATCTGTTTATCTTATGGAAGAGGTCAACAGAGTCTGTTAGATCTTTCGCAGAGAAACTCAATACCAATAACCTAAACCTTATTTACAAATGCCATCAGTAAGGAGGAAGTACATTTTCTGGATCATATTGTATATGTAAAAGAAATTTGAATACACACCAAGACATATAGAAAACCCACATCCGGTAACTCGATACTTCATGTCAGTAGCTTTCATCTGACTAAACTGAAGAACAGCATTCTGTATGCAGAAAATTTGTGCATGAAACCTAACTGCAGCAGCGCAGAAACACTAGAGGAGGTACAAAATGATCTACTTAAGAGACTCCGTGCACGTGGATATAGGGAGGAAGTTTTAGAGTAAGCCAAAGAGAAGGTGAAAGTCAAAGAGAGAGGGGAGCTCCTATTCAACACACGCAAAGAGAAGCCACAAGCACAAGACACCAGCCATATTTGTTTGATTCCAGGCTACACAGCCTACCATAAGAGACAGCGTAGCATTCTGCACAGACACTGGAAGCTCATTAAAAGTGATATGGTTATAGGACAGGACTTACCCCACACTCCTTTAATATCATTCAGAAGGGCTAAATCTATGCGTAATGAATTAGTGCATAATTGCCCTCAAAATAAGAAGGGAGTAGATTGGTTAAGAGGTTGTAAGGGTTTCCAAAAATGTCAAAGATGCAAAGCCTGTCGTTATGGATGCAACACCAAAATCATTCAGACACCCCTGCATAGAACACCTATTACTATTCGAGGGGTGTTTAATTGTAGGAGTGACTATGTAGTCTATGTGCTACAGTGCACATGCCCGAAAATGTATGTTGGGAGCACCATACATATGGTCCATGTGAGGAGACTACAACACTTTAGGGCCATAACCAAGAATGACGATGCTTATCGTGTAGCAAGACTTACCCACGAGCATCACCAGGTTAATGCCAATGAATTAGTCTGCTATGTGATAGACGCAATCCCCAAAAACCTTAGGGGTGGTAATAGGGAGTTACAACTCAGGAGACTGGAATCGCGTTACATGCATATGTTACATAGCAAAATTCTGCATAGATTGAACTCAGACGAAGATTTATTTGTACATTTATAATTATTTCAACCGCTCATTAGCAACCATATATGCTGTGCTGCTGTGTAATTCAAAGTAGATAATTTTTGTTGTGGCAAACACAATGGGTCTTTTGTCTCACTTATTATATTTTATTTGAGTTGGTATAGTTATTAGGTTGACTGTGAATCTTAAATTAGACAAAGTGTCTGGATATTTTAATCGCACCCATACCCTGTTGGAACTGAGTATCCCATAATACCATACAAGTGCTGTGGTTGAAATACGCAAATGAGATGAAATATCTACCCTAGTGATTGTGAACTCTTGAACATAGCCAACTGGGGCGGAATTGTCTTTCCTTCCCTCAGCCTTTCCATGATTCTGCTTTACTGTTTTTCATCCTATCTTTCTCCCTATCTGCATGAGCTTAAACTTTGCATCTAATGGTCTAGAGAAGTAAGATAGGTAATTACTGTGAAAAAAATAATGAAGACAGCAGGATATTCACAGCAAGGATTTTTTAACACAATGGTGTAATCCTCTTGAATGTTATTTACTTCACCTTGATATGCATTATTAAACTGAGATCCATTGAAGTTATTATTATTTTTTAATTTATGATTTTATTTTGTGCTTGTAACAGTCATGAGATAAAAATGTCTTTGCTTACCATGGCAATATAAACAATTCTCTTAATGGCGTCAAGCTATGTAAACAAGGTGGTTTAACCACCAAAACGCGCCAGGAGCCTTCTTCTGTTCAATACATTTGAAATACAGTGCGTCGTTGCCTGTTTCGAAGGTGAAAAGGGATGGATTGACTGACACACACACACACACACACACACACACACACACACACACACACACACACACCCCACTCCTCCTCTACTGGCGGTCGCCAGTAGGTAGTTATAGTTAGGACCTCGTTTCTATTCAAAAAGCGTTTTTTCTTTTGCCAATATCTTTGGCGCCGTTTGACGAATCTTCGCGAAATTTTCAAAACTGGTGGGGCGCTCCGATCAGCTTTTGTCTTGAAAGTTTCGGGGTGATTCGTCAAGTGGGGGCCGAGAAAAAATGGGGGTCCCAAAACGAGTTTTCTCCATGTTAATTTCCATAGGAAACTTTAGACAAAGCTACAGCCCGAACTTCTGAACGGAATTACACCAAATTTGGCAAAAAGGTAGCGCTTGGTTCAGAAAGCGACTTTTTTTTTTTTTTTTTTTAAATGGTGTAAATCCCTTCAGTAGTTCCTGAGAAATTAAAAAAGAAAACTTTCGATATCTGGGCGGAGCCTAACCACACATCTCCTCCCGAGCACGAGCTTGCTCTGATTGGCTGCCAACACTTCAAACCAGGAAGTGTTGGCAGCCATCTTGTGCCTCGGATGGAGGGAGAAATAAAAGGTAAAAAAAGATAAAAAACAAGAAAAGGGGCAGGGTAAAAACACCCTGACCCCCTCCCAGGCCTGCTCAGGGGTCCCACAGGGAACCCCAGGCCCAAAAAAAGCATTTTTTTTTCTTTTCTTTTTTTTTTTTTTTAATTCGGGCGGGGTCGCGCCGGGTGCACAAATCCGTCCGAAAATTTTAAAAAAACAAAGCGCGGTCTCCCGCGCTTCGTTTTCAAACCCCCCGGGTGGGCTAAGTCCCGGGGGCAATTCATTTATGTAGCGGGGGCCCATGGGGCCCCCGCAGCCCCGGGGACCGCCACCTCCCCGGGGCTATGTAAATTATATGCGGGAGGGCACGTGGCCCTCCCGCAGCCCCCGGGGACCGCCACGTCCACGGGGCTTGTTTTTTAATCTGTGGGGGGACTCCAAGGCCCCCCGAGCCCCGGGGACCGCCACCCCCGGGGCTTTTCTTAAATATGCGCAGGGGCACACGGCCCCCCCGCTGCCCCGGGGACCACCAGCACCTTCTGATTCTCCCCTTCTCCACAATTGGCAATTCTCCATGATGTATCTTCAATTAAACATCTCAAACATTGATGGATAGTCATGGCACTGGCAGCTGCAAAAATACTTATCATGAGACATTGTTGCCAATTGTCAGTGCCCATCTGCTCAGAGTGGCTGAATGAACTACACAGAATCACGGTCATGAGAAAATTTTCTATACCTTGAATGATAACTTGGTAACATATGAATACTTACCACCCTGTCCCAAGAAATTGTGTCAGGGTCAAGGTAGATTAAATTCTTGGGTTGGATTTCTTGTTTTATATAGTATTGCATCGTCTTAGCCTGTTTGTGCTACAATTCTTGTGGTTTATCGGAGTTACTGCACTACTGATGCTAGTCTTATGCCTCTATTATTTATATCCCCTACCTCCATGGTTTCCCATTTTACCCAACCCCATTCCTCCTTCAGACTAGAATGCTACCATAAACACTACAGAGTGTAGCCATTTCAGTTTTTTTTGCTGTATACTTTATTTTAGGAACTTAGATGAAAGTCTTTCTACAACACTGGGAATTAGCTATTATGCTCTCAGATATGTATAATGGACATGCAATATGAAAATAAAATTGAAATAAAGCTTGCAAAAAAATATTCACTCCTTGGCAGGATGGGACATTCCCAACACCGAAGGACTGAAGAGGGTTCAAATTCATTTATTAACAAACAATAAGCATATGCACAAATAGAACGCAAAATGCAAAATTGTTTCCTTAATAGATAATGGACCTACAGCACTTATGTGGCATCACCTCTGCATTCTGAAATGCTCTGTATATATATATATGATATTTTTAAGTAGGAATACAGACACACACACACACAAACACACACAAACAGGCAGGGAAGGTTGCTAAGGTATGACAAAGATTTAAAAGCCCCATCGCAATGGAAAGTATTTAAATAGAAATAACATCGCAAAAGTACCTTATAAAAAAAATAAAAAAAAGAATTTAAATAAAAAGGAGCGCAAAGAAAAAATACATTGTAATTAGTACTTAGTATAAGTGTGTCTATAGGAACACAATTATAAATTACCAAAACAGTGGGACAGGAATGTACAAACCCATTGGGAAAGCAGATGATGCTGCACAGTAGGGTGAGAAGGCACATCTGTGAAACAAATTATGGCGCAGAGTCATAAAAAATACACACAATAAGGCACGCAGGTACCAAAAGCAAAATAAGGCTGACCTAGAACCCCTTTGTGTTATTTTAACTTTTAGGAGTACATAGGCCTGAGCAAATAACTGTTTCTAGGTCAGACCTTAAAAGCAGAAACATAAACCACCTGCTCATCGACTGACAAGTTACATTTCTCAGCAATTGTTTTTAAAGATTAGTTTCAGAGATGCTAAAGTATTGGAAAATTGAAAAAAAAGATTCCCAAGCAAGTATGTTTTATTGCTAAGTAAATGCACATCTTATCTTCTCATCGATTTTTATTACATTGTATGCTTTGTGGACTTCTGTGCCTAGAACGACTCAATCAGATAACTAAGCGGCAAAGGCTTTATACATTAGGCATCCCATCAAACAGACAATCGAGTAGAATATCTTTGTAAATACGCTTTGCAATTATAAAATGGGTTTAATATATGTTAAAACCATGCTATAGGTTTGTGCTCATAACACTGTAAAATCAGAGCCAAGAAGTAGATTAGACAGTTTCATAAGCTTTGAATGTAAAGCTTTAGAGTAGCCTTTTTACCACACAATCTTTGACTGGAACTTGAGCCTGCAATTAAGCATATGAGAATTAGAATACAACCCTGAGATAGCATGTAAGGTTTTTCTGTTAAAAAACAAAAAAGACTGCAAAGAGAAAATCCATCTATAGCTACTCTGTGCCTAAAACCCACTTTGAAAACTGAAGAGTGCACACCTATAGATTGTAAAAGAAAAGTCTGAACACTGTTTAACTTATGGCCTGAGATTTCACAGTGAAAATGTACTAGGATGTGCTACAGGTTGGAAAAAAACTATTTAAGAAAATATTTTTCTGTTCCCATCTTTTGCAAAACGAAATGTACAACTTATGAGGCTCGGGCCTCTCTTGAAATTAAACAGCCATAAGAAATGGTGTATAGATTGAATACTCTTGTTAGAGTAAAAAGTCAGACTGTTAAGACTCCAGCATTAGAACGGCACAGAGTGCAATGAATTATCTATTTAACATGAATACATACATAGCAATTGCTGCAAGGTTGGTATTAAAGTACACATGGAAAGAGGATCAGCTAAGGAAAATGCGCAATGTAGATCATACTTCAATAGAGAAATGTTTTTAATTATCCCAATATTGTTAAATGTAGGTTTTAAAAATGGACTGAACTGCCTCAAACGTCTACTCTGGGCAAACTGGTATGGGTCACCCACCACTTTATATGGTCAGCAACGACAAAAAAGATTCTCAGGCACAGAAATATTTCAGCAGCATCAGTCACCACCACAGACAAACATTCAGTTTTAAGAGAAATGGCAACTTTTGAGACAATGTGGTCAGAGCTTCTCTTCAATCCATTACAGCTGTGTTGGACAGAAGGTATTCATTCTGACATTTAACACTTTATGAGCCTGATTCAAATAGGTAAGCTTAGACTTTACATTGAAGTTTGACTTTTCCGTATTCACAAATGCACTTACAAGTAGTATCTTTAGGATTGCGGGGTTCGGCTCTTGGAGCGGAATCTCTGCACTCAGGGTGGAGAAGGCAAGACTACATGGCTGACAAACTAGTAAGTTAATCTTTTTATAAAGAAAGTCACATGTATTTATCATCCACACTACTATCAATGCACTGGATCTTGTTTGATGTAAAATTCTCTGTTGTATTTAATAAATCCTTAGTATATAAAAAATCTTTTTATACATAAACTCCCTTTGAGAGTGTATACAAAGCAATGTAAAATCTCACTAAATCCAAAACATTTGATAAAATCATGTTCAGTCGATATCTAGTCTCATCACTCATCAAATATGGCCTTATATAACTTTGTAAAGCACAGTGTTATCAATGTTGGTGCATTTAAAAAGTATTGTAAATCACCCAAGGGCGAACATTACATTCCTACTTATCGCCTAGTGATACAAGGTAAACAATATCGCAAAAAATCCGTACAAAAACAAACAAAATAACAAAAAAATATTTATCACAAAGATTAATATACAGAGCGAGTTTCACAAAAGGGATCCATTATTGTTTTTATGAATATTGATCCCTGTCCCTTTTGCTAGAAACGAACCTCTCACCCAATTGAGGGTGACTAACTAGTAAGTACATACACCTAAAAACAATTAGTAACATCTGAAACCCATTAGTATTCAAACCACATAAAAGCAGCCCAAATCCAATACTCAGTTTCTTCCAACAACATTATACAAACTGCCTGCTGTGGGAACTGGACACACATTGGCCTTCCCTAACTGCTGCAAAGATGCTGCCTTTATCCTGAAAAGCAAGCACAATTTCTAAAATGAGGAGACTGACATGATAGTCACATGTAGTTCTAAGTTTAAAAAAAAAAAAAAAAACATTACATGGCCTAATTCCTTACAAGTGCAAAACATAAGGCAACCTTTTGACAGCATTGGCAAATTAAGCCACCGCAATGGGGAGGACGTCCAGACCGATACTGACATCAAGAAAAAGTGGCAAGGTGAGAGGCGATGGATAGAGAAGGTCACCAGGATAGAGATGACTAAAGCTCTTCCTGATGGGCAAACTGGAACCAATGTCCATCTCACCCCACTTAAGAAGGGCGTCCTCTCCACCATGCACTCTCCACCATGCACACCCCACCTGCTGCACGAGATGCCTGCAACAGACAGTATTGTGGTTCCAGGTAATACAAGAGCACAAAGATCCTTTATATTTTTGAATATAAATGTTCATTAGCAATGGTAACCATGGAAGGCACTCCATGTTTGTGCTATAACTCAGTAATTTTAATTCATGTATATCAGTTTCTCTATCCACTACAAGCCCCTGAATACTTATTAAAGCAAAATCAAAGTTAATTTGTCATCTTGAGTAACACTAGTTAATCCTCTACTTGTGGTTTGAGACAGTAATTATAAATGGCTCATGAAAATGACCTTGATTGTGTTACCATCATAGCTGCCTTTTAAATTTTACTACATAGCTATGTTTATGTATGCATATACTCATCAATTGTATTTGTGTGTAATCTCCTAGATTTAATTTCAAAATACAACCAGAGGGAATCCTTGCAGGCCCCCATGCACCTGCAGGAGGCTGACATCAAGGGCCAGGTCAACCACAACCACCTGCACAAACTGGTATGTTACTAGGCTACCAGGAAGTGTGTTCCATGGAATACTGTAAATCTAGATAATCATTAGGTTTTGGCAAGTCCATTACATTTTTATACATGTAAGCTTAACTAGTATATGCAGAGCAACTGGAATTGTGCTGCAGAGGAGCGCCAAATTATGTGGCAGGGTTGACTAAATTATGCAGCAAGAAAAGGCAAACTATGTGGCACATTTTGTGATAAGTATAAAAATGACAAAATAAGGAAATTATACTATCACTCTCTGGGCTTAGGTTGCACCTCATTGGTACCAGTTTAACATCTAAATATAGTAACAAACAGCAGAAAGGTGACCAGTCATCCTTTGGAAAAGGTTCATCCACCATGCAGCAACACGTGTCACTGCATTTTTAGTAACTTTAGTAAAATCTGCAGAACATGGATTATGTGGCCAATTAAGTAAATCCATAATTATATGATAAACTCAGAGGCCAGACAATCGCATAATTTCAGTGCCCCCGAGTATATGTTGGTTTGACGTGATATATAGAATTTCAATAGAAATGCACCCATATTCTTATAGGCCTCGTGATGTTGGCCAAGACCCTATCCCAAGCAAGAGTGACTTCTGCTCCTTGTACCGATTTCACAACTGGTCAGGCACCACTTAGCGGGCGGATGGTAGACATTGATAAGGTCACTTACATATAGCTTCACATAAGACTAATTGTCTGATTTTATGGACGACATGTTAGCAGTATGTGGTGTCAAATATCCTGGTTGCCACCCAGCTCAATATGCACAAATATGGTTTAGAAGAGTACAAACGCTCATAATATGGGGGGGGTGGGGAAGTACAGAAGCACACATAAAAGTCCAGTGAAGATGGTCTGTGAGCCCAATGATAAGTTCAGATGTAAGGGAGACAGTTTTTATTCTTCAAATTCATCCAAAGTCTTCATTCAGTGGTACATCAAAATAAGGCAGCCGACACACGTTCCATCACTTAGACTTTTTCAAGGCTGCAAATGATACACATTTCAACAATATAGTATCCCGCCAAGGGTTGTAGGGATTGTGGTGTATAATACACAAGACACGGACTGGAGGGGTAGGTCACCCCTTGTGGATATGCTAGTGTTGATGCACTACACACATACCACAGAAGTCTAGTACAAGAAGACAATTTCGTCTTTGACCTTAGAGGTCCCCTGTGAGACTATTGTCCCACTATACACCCATCTCCCACTTCAGAAACGACACCCACTTTTTAATACCCAATTTCTTCTAATAGAATTAGACCCTCAGACAACAATGGCGGAACAATTGGGTTTAGCATACACTGATGAGATGGCCTCACATCTCAGCAACTCCCTCTCTCCTACCTGACACTAACTTACCTCTTAGTCTAAATCAATCACAGAGTTGGGATGAAGTGAAAGAACTTAAGAGAGACCAAATGAAAATGCTATTACACGGGGCAATCATGACCGAGTATCTCCGAGGCAATGCGGCACCACCGGGCCTCCTAGTTAATAATGAACCAAGAATATTCCTCAATTATCCCTTATTCAAACAAGCATTTGCAATGCAATCGGTCTCGCTTTTGGGACCTTATATGTATTTAGCTATGCAGCACATTAGCCTGGGTGCTGAAACATCTACTGTTCTTTAATATGGAGAGAAAATAAGCACCAAACTGTGAGACACACCAGGTATGGAAACACATGGAGAGAAATATTGCCTTTCAGTGGGAAACGGTATAGTTCAAAGCTCTGTTTTTAATATAAAATCAGGGCCTTCGGTGGTCATATCACTGAAAATACAAGATTTGAAAAAAGTATTGTCTACGGGTGCTCGTGGAAGACAATTTCTATGGACTGGAATCTAGAGAATGCTAAAGTGATCCTGGTATTTTGCTGACCTCTACTGGTCGTTTTCTATTAAGACAGTTAAATAGAGGCAGTTGAACAGAAAAAAAAAAGTCCCTAAGCGGAAGCAGACAAGTCCTAGGGCTGATCTCCAGGACACACAAAGTACATACACATAGAAGTATATACTAAAGTATATAAAAGAGGTCTTGAATGCTCAACTTAAAAAGAATAGTCACTTATGGCCTGGCGTTGCTCGCGCGACTGGCTGATGCTGATCATCAATACGGCCAAGAGGATCTCTGAAACTATACTAGTCAAAATCAGTGAAGATGCTCTTAACACACAAATCAAGATCACAGCCTACAAAAAGAGACTAGAGGCAATAAAGGCAATAGGTGAACACAAAGACTTCCTTATGCAAAACAAAATCACAAAACTCCAGAAGGACTTGAAGAAGTTGTCCCATATAAAGGTATACCCTTACATCAGAGACGATTACAAGAAGATGACTCAGAAACAGAATCCTCCATCAGGAGTGATTCAGGTTCATCCAATAACGTTAAGACGAGTGGTCAAGCGACAACTCTGCAAAAATCTGGAGAGGGAGACAGACAAAGAAGAGGGACGTATTACAATCATGGATACCCACAACCTCCGCCATACATATGGCCAACGCAATACCACCTACATCCCTTTCATGGACCTCAACCTTACCAAGAGATACCTTTCTTCCAACCTACCCAAAAACATTTTTTAGGAAGAGGCGGTCGGAGGAACAGACGCAATCGCAGAGGAGGGAGACGACTCCAATGGGAAGATGGAGGAATAGAAGGCATGAATACAAGAAGCCGGTTACGAGACCAGCAACCAGGAATGACCGGCCTATGAATCTGGTTGTGAATTTGACAAACACAATACTGACACCCACTGAGCTTGTTGTCCTTAACAAAGGCCTGGGATATGTACCAACCACTAATATGGATAAGTTCTAGACCAGATGTGAACTCCACGAATTTCTCAGAAAAATACGGGTCAAAACCTTTTTTCATCAAACACCCATAACTCCAACACCAGATGGCTACAGCATGATGTGGAACAAATCAACGTTCAGTCCTCCCATAACCACTGTTCCCCCGGAGGTTATGGCCTTAGAAAATGCAGTCATAGAGGCAGTAGAGGCCCTTGACACAAGGTACCATGGCTTCTATAATATGAGCAAAAAAGAAAAACAAGCGCTGGACTATCAGTGGGAGAACTGAACTGGTAATCAAACCAGCAGATAAAGGAGGGGCAATCGTCTTGCAAGATCTTAACAGCTACAGGGAAGCATGCCTCACACTACTCAATGACACCAGACACTATCTACCACTACAAAAGGATCCAACAAGAAGACTACAGAAGAAAATCAAGGACCTAACCAAAGAAGCACTCCACAAGGGCTGGATCAACAAAAAGGAACAGGAATTCCTATGCACCAAGGAAACAAGAACACTGCAGTTTTACACACTGCCCAAGATCCAACAGGGACGAACACCACCACCAGGCAGACCCATCGTCTGGGATTGGATCACTTTTGGAACAATTATCTCAATATACCGACTGGTTCCTCGGTCCTTTGGTCACCAAGATCAGATCTTACATCAAGGACACTAAACACCTCTTGAATATTCTCAACGAAACTGAATATGACCCAAAGCTAGAAACCCCTATTTGTTTGTATGTAGAAGCCCTCTACATAAGTATACCCCAAGAAAAGAGCCTATCGTCATTGGAAGACATCTGCAAGATGAAGATTGGCCTTGGCAGGCCGCTACCAAATGGATTAGGACACTAGCACATATCGCCCTTTCGGAAAACTTCTTCCAGTTCAAAGATCAACTATACCTTCAACAACACGGGACCTCTATAGGCAGCAGATTCGCCCCCAGAATAGCCTGTCTCTACATGAGCTGGTTTGAAGAACAACCCCCATACCACAATGAAATCCGCCTGTGGCGCAGGTATATCGACGATATACTAATATGGCAGGGGAACAATGATACCATGCAAGCCTTCAAAGAATGGCTAGCCCAACAGAACCCTTTCCTGTGGTTCACTATGACCAGTAACACAGAAAAAATACCCTTTCTGGATGTAAACATTCTAGCAAAAGATGGAAAGTGGACAAGCACCCTCTATACAAAACCCACTGACCGGAATAGCCTACTGCACTTTAATAGTGCCCATCCACGGTCACTAAGAGAACCTCTCGATAAGACAATTCCTATGTATCCGGCGAAACTGCTCAGAATTACGAGACTTCAAAGAAGAATTGACAAAGCTTGCAATCAAACTTAAGGAGAAGGAATACCCACTGAAAGTGGTTCAACAAGCACAGAAAAGGGCATGGAACACCCCACGAGCAGCATTACTTGACACCAATGTCAAACCTGAATCGGATTCCCTGATCTGCATAACAACATACAATATATGGTCTAACGCAGTCAAGAAAATAATCTCTAGGATTTGGAAAATACTAACATCAAACAAACTCACCTTCAAATCCCCACTTTTCTCCTTCAGAAAAAATAGGAGCATTAGGGACATGCTGGTACATAGTGTTGTGGGAAAATCTCAAAGTGAACAACAATTGACCCTGTGGAATCAACCCTGGGTCATGGAACACTACCCGTGTGGATCATGTACGGCATGTGCGTTCACAACACAAAGTTAATTCATCGACCTTGATCTTCCCACCCCATGGGAACAGAGACATCATACAAATTGCAACAGTTGCAATGTAATATACACTATCACAGGCCTGTGCAACCTGCGTTACATAGGGATGACGACAAGGGAAAATAAAAATCAGAATTAACGAACAAAGGAGCACCATTAGGTGCAAAAGAAGTGCTACAAAACTAAATACACATTTTTTGGGAAAAGGACAGACTGATGTGGACCACAATAGAAAAAATGTTCAACACCAGGGCCTTAACGAAAGAATTACTAACAAAAGAACAACGCTGTGTGTATAAACTTGGGACACATAGAACGGGATTGAATGATGAAATTCCGTGGGGCCAACTGAGGTACTGATGTGAATTTATACAGGTCGAGATCGGTATACACTTTCATACTGACAGACACGTACCCAACCTCTTCGACAGTTAATATCAGGTGATAGACCCTAGGTATACGTTCCCCACGCTCAGCATTACATATTTATACATCAATAAAGGGCCCTTTCACCCCCTTGTTTGGCCACCGTAGAGTGGGTAAAACTAGGAGTGCATCTAGGATCCGACCTATGTACTTTTTCCGTCAAGAAAAGAAACTTCACTAAGTCATAGCCTTATCTGTTCCTGCTCTATGTACCATTTTACAACAGATACCGTAGATACCAACATCTACTAGGTTTTACATCCCTAAAACACACATAGATGAAGCTGCAAAAAACGTTATTGCTTTTGGACCATGTTTCTACATATTCGCCCCTTCAATCTATCGGAAGGTCCACACAGGGAACCTTCTAAACTACATCCCCCATCAATCCACGTGGCATTGTGTAGTTTGAAGTGCACGCCTAACATGCTACAAGCTTCCCACGTGATAAGGAAGTCACAAGCATCTAGGAGAGAAGAACACGTAAATACGGGCGTCCCCCCGGCACCATTCTACCTAAAGCCAGGAGCGAATGAGGGCAGGTCTAGGTAAATAGCTGGGGTAACCCTTGACGAAGTAAGTAATGATTTTTAACGCACTCCCGTCCGAAGTTGGGATTCTCCTGGAACTCTAGTATGGTGTACTCAATACTTTTGATGACTAATTCTTCCCCGTCTACCTCAATAATTTCTGCCCACAGTGTTTGACTAAAGGGAGCCTCACCCCTGCTCCTAAGATATATGATACCCATCAATCCTACCTATACTTTAGAAATACAATGTTGTGAAGTCTGTGTGGTGTCTGTCTCCGTGTGTGGGTCTAGGTACGTCCTCGGTATCGCATAATACGCATGAAAGAAATATATTGAAACAATGAAAGATTACCATTAGGGCCGCTAATTTATCGCTCTACAATGTGTCTACACAAGCTGTGTGGGTGAGTGAAGTTTGTTAAGGGAATGAATATTTGCTCCACAATTTTATCAATAAATGTGCACAGAGAATATATGCATTTGTCTCGACTGAGATGGTGTAATATACACGCATGCAGTGGGATATGCATGCCGCTTTTTTTCTCACAATTGTGGTATGTACCATCACCTTTGTAAATGCTGGATTAGAACTTTACATAATGTCTGCCATGGATTTTCTATTGCAGGTGACGCAGCAGAAAGATAAATGATGGGCAAGTATTAACACTGCCCATACAATAGTGCATGACATTACTCAGCAAGTTACATCTGTGACTCAATTTACCAGGGAGGTATTTGATACCTTGATGAAAGCCCCAGACCATGTTAGGCCTTCGAATAGGGCTGAAATATGTCGGTCAAAAAAACATAGGGTCATAGGACCATAAAAGTCCACATTACCCCTTACCATATTTTAGGAGTCAGTATGAACCCAATGATGAAGCTTGACACTACTAGAGTGTGTGAGGGAGATATATATGGAATTTTTTCTTTCCCCGCACTAGTCATGCGGAGCTAGCATATCCACATGGGGTGACCTACCCCTCCAGTCCGTGTATTATACACCACAATCCCTACAACCCTGGCGGGATACTATATTGTTGAATTGAGTTTACAAGCGAGGACGTATCCCCCCCCCCATCCTCTTCATATTTGAAGAGGCCTCTCAATCCTTCGGGTTCCACAGGTGGCTCCTGTGTGAACCTTGTTTGTTTACCATGCAAATGATACATATACAGTACTCACTTTATTGTAAGCTTTAGATGAGAAGGAGATGAGAATAGCTTATAATAAAAGAGGTAATAAGAATTTTCCCAAAGATTTGTGATTCACCCAAGAATATTAAGAGAAATATTGTGTAGAGAGCCTTAGAAAGGTAGCAAAGGTCAAAAGATTCCAATGGCACCCAAATTCGATCTCTAACGAGTGGAGGCAAGCCAGCACGTGTCGGCTGCACTTTCTTTCGATGTTGTACCACTAAATGAAGACTATGGATGAATTGGAAGGATAAAAATAACTTTTGATCACCCTTACATCTAAACTTATCTAAGGCTTACAGACCATCTACACTGGACGTTTGTGCGCTTCAGTACTTTTTTCCTCAAAAATTCCATTCTGGGACTTCTGCCCCAGGCCGTACATATCTTCCGTAGTGGCATGGTGACTGTACCATGGGAGGACCAGTGCATGAATACACAATTGTTGCTAAATTTTACACCCCCTTACTCTGATTGGTATATAGATGTGCGAACCAATGGCATAGCCATCATTGTCCTTGCATTTGAGTTCATGTATGTGATTCTACACTCAATGATTTTGGGGTTTTCTATATATACACACATCAACTTGACTGTATTTATATCATGGCTACTTTTGATGACAACTGGGATACACTACTTTAACTACTTAGGAATACCTCACAATCTAGACCTGCTACACCAGGCAACGGTAAAGAGGGTCTTAAACCTAAATTAATTAAACTAGAATATTTGAAGAAACATGAGTTATCACAGTGGTGGGACTCTACCATCCTCATAGATGCATTGAAAACAAAAATGTGCCCAGGGGCTATGTGGGGGTCATCTTCCCCTCCTTTGAGGATTTAGATGATTATCTCCTCATGAAATGGGAACAACTTCTATTGACTTCTTCCTTTGGGAAGATAGACCTCCTCATTAGGGATGCGGATAGAAAAAAGGAGAAATTAGTTAAAGAGATCAAAGAACTTGAAGTTAAAATCAGGGATTTAGTTCTACCTGAAGGCACAGAGAAATACTACAAAATAGTTAAGGAGGTTGTAAACAACAACCAGCTATACATTAAGGACAAAAAGATACGGAAGCTAAAGAGATGACAAGTACTACAAAACAGGCTGTGTACATATGCCCATAGATTTGATAACTTTAAGACTCAAACACGACAGGGCATTCATGATTTAGTGGTAACATACCAGAGCCAACAGCATCCACTAGCGAATCAGATGTTTCTAGTATTACTAGCCATGTGAGTGGTGATTCCTCCAATTCTCTAGAAGGATGAGCTACAACCTCTTCAAACTTTATTAGAACTGGAGAGGGAGACCAAACAATTTCATGAGGGAGGAAAAAGAGGGGGTAGCCATGAGGTCAGCAACACACAACCAGAGAACTTGATTCAGGGATTTTGTGAGCAGGGTACCTATTTTCAATGTGATGACATCTGTTGTCAATCTCTCGTATTAAAACCTCAGCAACCACCAAACATAATCCTCAGCAAAGGACTTGGCTTTTGTCCTATGTCATTACCGAATTTTACTGACTTACACATTGATTGCTTCAAGTTTATTCATAAACTTAAACTTCACAAACATGTTCAGGATAAGGATCCATATCAGGGTCTCCCACTCAACTACTATGGATTGCAACTTGTCAATTAAAGACATACATATTTGATTTTGTTGTCCGTGGAACAGACACAGGATACCACTCCCTCTTATCCGCAGATCATTATGGATTTGAATATCAGTCCCAATCTGGACTTTGGCAGTGGCCTCGAAAACCAGATCCAAATTTACACAGTGCCTCCCAGACAAAGTCATTGACATCTTCTATCATGAAGAAAGACAGGAACTGTACGATTTGGAAGAATTCTATAAGGGTCACAAACATTCAACTCAACATAACTTGAGAAAAAAGACTGGCATTGAACACCCTAGAAAAAGAACCAGACGTTGTTACTAAAGCCGCAGACAAGGGCAGCAATTTGTGGTCATGAACAGGGTTGATTACAAGGAAATTGACTGACAACTGTCTGAAAGAATGGCCTACAAGAGACTTGCACACAATCCACTCAAGGACGCTATTGCAATTATGGAGTAGAGCCTAAAACACTGCAAGGAACTTTGCCCGATTTCTGAGGTGGAATTCAGATATCTTTTTAACCCTACACCTAAGGCACCTTGCATATACATCATGCCCAAAATCCACCAACAGGGAAGGGAGGGAGGGGAATTCCTCCAGACAGGCCCATCATATTGTGCATTGGTTCACCGACTGAGAGACTTTTTGAATATATTGATCTTTTCTTGCAGCCTTTTGTTTGCAATCTCCCTTCATATATTCAGGACCCCAAGGATCTTCTCAGTAAGATGTTGGATTTTGAGTGGACTGACTGGAACAATCAGGTCACGTTAGATCTATGTTCTCTCTACAAGAGTGTCCCTAAAAGGGTAGGCATTGCCACTGTTCAACGCTTTTTGGACTCCAGGGATGCCACCCTACTGGAGCCCATTGAAATGGTCATCGATCTCATAACTGTTTTGGAAAACAATGTATTTGTGCTCAACAGGCAGTGGTACAGACAAATAGAAGGTGCTGGAGTGGGAGCCAAATTTTTTCCATCTTTTACAGACTTTTACAATGGGCTATTTGAGAAACTACACATTTGGACCACACGCCCTACGAACTCACACAGCACCACCTATCAGGAGAGGTACATAAACAACAAAACACTAAACCTTTTCATACAACATCTAAACACCACCTACAACATTACATTCACTCATAAACTCAGCAAACAGCAAATAGGCTATATGGATGTTGTTCTATATGTAGAGGGACAGAATATTTGTTTCAAGTTATACAGAAAACTCACTGCCTGTATTTCCATTCTACATGTGGCTAGCTTAGACTCACCTTTACAGATCAGATCGATACCCTATGGAGAAATGATTAGGAATAGACAACTGCAGCAATGATTCACAGTTCCTATCAGAACTCCAGAAAATGGAGACAAGGTTTAGGACAAGGGGTCAACCAGAAAGAATGTTGAATGACGCCACAAGAAAGATCGAGAAAATGAAACAAGAGGTCCTACTGACTAATACCAAGTTTAGAAAAAGAAACATTCATTCATCACATCATACAGCAGACTGAGCTCTGAGGTTTATAAAATCCTATACAAATATTGCCATCTCCTTCAAATGGACAATACATTAAAGTAAACAATTTCAACTAGGCCACATTTCACACAAGGCAGAGGAAAGACATTTAGAGATACATCATGTCATAGTTACCTTAGACCTATTACTCCTAGCACACAGTTGCCCACACAACCTAAAAGGTTTCTAAAAATGTGTTCTTTGCAATGTTTGTAGGTTTGAAAAGGTCAGGACAACTGCATTTCAATACAACACCAATAGACATCATGAGATCACTAAATTTATGAACTACAACACTAAACACGTTGTGTACTGCATCATTTGTGAGTGCATATGTATTTATAGTGGGAGTATCATCATACCCCTTAAGGAAAGGATCCAGGCACATCTCCAGGTGATCAAGAACAATAATATCAACCATCTCATTGCGGTACACTATAATACTTAATCATATCACTTTTACTATGATAACATTGGGTTGCATGGCCTCAACACAATAGACTATGCCCTGAGCAGGAAACAAAATGCTGGCACTTAGGAAACTGGAGAGTAGATGGATTATTCAGCTTAGAGTGGTGTACATGGGCCTAAATATCAACAGGAGCTACATGCGGTTCTGAGGGACTAGAATATAATGCACAACTTGTATTATATCTATATTTGGCCCCTTATACTGGATCAACAATATGATATATGTACGTTCATTACACGATTTCCAAGGGTCAAAAAACAATCTGGGATGGCCTATGGAAATGTGAATACTAGGAGTGTGTTTTACCTGTTCATTTGAGATGTTTTTTTGTGCTGTGCACGCCACAGACGCAATTTCACTGCTATTGTCAACACTACCCCAGAATGGTCTTTCATCGTTATTATTTGTAATGTATGCAACACTGTAACCAAGACATATTTATTTCATTATTATTCATAATTTATGTGACACTAAGACGTGTAGTTTGGCACATATCGCAATTCACTTCTGCTTATTGATACCATCATACAGGGAATTGCACCTCTAACTTTTAGTCTCATCTTTCCTTCACACTGCAGTGAGGGCTTATGGGCACTACCATCAGACGTCGTTTCTCTGGATAGCCCTCTCCATTTGGATGAATTCTCACCAACGAAATGAGTTATGGCCCGTGAACCTGTCTGTGTGACATCCTGTGTTTTTAACTACTACATGACACATTTCTATACTGCATAATAGGATAATTGAACATCACTCGGACATTAATAATCTTGGATATTGTTCCCTTCTCCAACATGGTGGTGCCCTATTTTTTGGTCTCTAGCACTAAATTAGTCCCCTTTCCATTGCTACTCTCTCCTGCATGTCGGCAGCTTTTAGTCTACACGCCCAACGCAACAAATACTTTTGACTTTGCATGGAGAAGAATATCACCCATTCAGCTGAGACAGCCCTCAAATCGCTTTTTCTACTGGTTCTGACATCAATGAGGAACGTGTTAATTTATCCTTGGACTGTCCATGATTGGGATTTTTAAAATAATTTTGTTCGTTTGTTTCAGGCGTATCATGGCCAGATTGCTCAAACTCTTGACACTTTCAAGCACCTACGTGCACGCCAGCTATTTGTGTGGCGGTTATCCAATCTATTGTTTTTAGAGCTTGGACACATATTTGGGATATTAGGAAAAACGATACCGTCACAGGTCAGGTTGATCATTTACCTACAAGGTAGCCACTTTAGTGGCGGCTGGAATTTTTAAGTATTGGGTGTTTGAATATGGGTTAGCAGGGGCTACCACACCCGGCTAATTATACATGCAACCGTGAGGGTTAGTTTACCCACTAACATTTGGGAATAGCTTTGGTTCTTGAATATTGGTTGCCCTATATGAAAGCACGGGTGATCACATAAGGAATACTTATGGATTTATGATTACGCATGGAGGAACGCCTGACCTATACAATGCCTTGATCAGACGTGGGCACCTAGGACCCGAGACCTTATTCTCTCGCACTTGAGGGAAAGTTACCACTATCTAGTGACTCTCGCTGTTACGGATGACTTATTTAGAGAACTATCACATGCCCCTCCCTGACATAGCATTCTGCCGTTTTCTCTCTCAGATATTGACATTACTCATACTTGAACATTTTGCCCTATGAATCCATTACTTGATATAGTATTTCAGGTAAAATAGTTCAACATCATTCTTCTTATGCAATGTTTTGACATGTTTCTCACTATGGGAACCATTTATTTTTTGGTTTCATTTAAAACACGCGGTTCGCAGTCTACTGCATGTTCCTTAAGTCCACTCGTTAGAGATGGAAATTTGGGGCCATCGGAATCTTTTGACCTAAGCTACCATTCTAAGGCTCTACACAATATTTCACTCTTAATATTCATGGGTGAATCACAAATGTTTGGGATAATTCATATTGACTTTCATTGAAAACTATTCTCTTCTTGTCATCTTAAGCCAACAATAATGTGAGTACTGTATATGTATTATTTGCAGCCTTGAAAAAGTCTAAGTGCTGAAACACATGTCAGATGCCTTTTGTTTTGATGTTGTACCACTAAATGAAGACTTTGGTGGAATTCAAAGAATAAAAACAACTTTTGATTACCCTTCCATCTGAAATTTTCATTGGGCTTACAAGACCATCCACACTGGAATTGTGAGTCTGTACTTTTTGCCTCAAGTTTTCCATTCTGGGACTTCTGCTCCAAGTCGGAAAAGTCATTCAGGATGGCAGAGTGGCTGTACCATGGGAGCACCAGCTCATGAATAGACAATTGTTGCTAAATTTTACACCCCCTTCTCTGATTGGTACATAGATGTGCGAACATATGGCATAACCATCATGGTCCTTGAAAACCTTCATAATATGTTGGGTAATGCGAGCGTATGACCCTAAATCTGTAACAAAATAAATCATATTGTCTCCTCTAAGGAGGAGTGGCTTCAACTTTTTCTAAAGTGTTTTCAAGTGATACATATTTAACACAGAAGCTTTTGTTCTCTAATATGTATGTGTTGGCTTCATTACAGCTGCTGTCAGGACTACGTTGGTCACCAGGAGCACAAACAATAACATCTCAAGTATCTGGAGAACTACTGGCAGCAGCAATTAGACCCACTACCATCAGTCTGTCAGGGAAGTGTGCCAGATTGTGCAGTTTATTATTTTGCATAGTGTTCACCATAAAAACAAAGAAATTACCTTGGCAGACAATGCAACTTGTTCAAAGTATGTAATGGTGGTATGTGATTTTTCTAATACAAGCATTGATGTCCAAGCTTTGTTGTTCATGTTTGCTTATTAATTATGCTAAACACGAATGCAATGACAGCAAGGTTATGGATGGAATGTTTGAATTAATCTCAGCCACTGGCAGTCACTCGGGGGAAGCAACCCAATCCATCATTTTTCACATTTGAGCATGTGCTGAATTGCTGAACTGGGTGTCAGTGCCCCATAAAGCTGAGGGTACTTAGAAAGCATCCTCGTACTAATGATGTTCAGTTCACTTTCGCTGAAGGGGGGTGCCTTCTCATTTTGACCCTCTGCCATGTTGGGGGCAGGATAGACTCAGAACTGCAGGATGGAGGAGGATGATTCTCTGAGGAGAGGATGTCATAGAATAATGTCAAAATGGTTGCATCCAACTTCCTGTGTGCTATTTCCTGCATGTCATTTCCTGTGATCACTGCCCCAACTGCGGAGTCTCTAGGCCGCGGAACAGAGTATTCACACATACATGTACTGGTACCAACTAAAATTGGTTTTAATTATTCAAATACTAGCTCATGGTTATATGATTATGTCTAAAAACTATGGCAACTATGTCCCCCAACCATATCAACGTCCTCCACTGCCACAGCAAATACTTTTCTTCCATCCTAACCAGCATTTTTTAGGATTTGGAGGGAGAAGAGGGAGACCAGGATGAAGAGGAGGACAACGTGTCCAGTGGAGCAACGCAGACACAGAAAGAGCCAACACACGGAGCCGGATCCGGGACCAGACACAACCAGGCCAGAGCAACCCATTAATATATGGTTATGAATCCCTCAAGTGAACCTTTAACGGGGGATGAAATATCAGTCCAAAATAAAGGATTTAGATTTGTTCTAACCACAGAGATGGATAAATTCCAAATCAGATGCGAACTGGCTGGCTTCTTCAGGAAAATATGCACTAAAATCTTTTTTCTAAACAACCCTCCCATGGACACAACAGAGGGCTTTACCGAACTGAGAAAGCAATCCAACTTCAACCCTCCGCCGTCTGCAATACCCCCAGAAGTATTGGCCTTTGAAGAAGGGGTCATAAAAGACCTCAAGACATACCAACCGAAGAAAGCCACATACCAGAACCTCTCGAAAAAAAGAGAACTGCTCTGAATACCCTTGGCAAGAAGGACCATATAGTAATAAAACCGGCGGACAAAGGAAGGGCTATTGTTATCCGGAGTAAAGCGGGCTACAGACAAGCCTGCCTATCACTACTACAGGACAGCAAACACTACACCATTCTTCGCACTGACCCCACCAGCTGAATACAAAAAAAGATCACTAAATTGATGGAGGAAGAGAGTGAAAAAGGCTGGCTAAACAAAAAAGAATTCCTGATCACTAATGAACCAAGAACCCCACGCTTCTACACCATCCCTAAAATCCACAAAGGAAGGACGCCACCACCAGGAAGACCAATAGTATCTGGAATTGGTTCCATTTTAGAACCACTATTCCAATACACAGATTGGTTTTTAAGTTCATTAAGTTCATCAGAGGCCAAATCCCATGTCAAAGATACTACACACCTCTTGACTGCAAGAAATGGAATATAACCCCACAAGTGAAACATTGGTCTGCCTCGATGTCGACGCATTATACATGAGTATCCAACAGGAAGACAGTCTACGAGTCATTGATGACCTCCTACATGAAAAAAATTGAAGATGGAGAGCCCCTGTTCACTGGATCATGGAGCAAGCTAGACGCGCACTGATAAAGAACTTCTTCTGTTTCGAGAACCAGATCTTCCTCCAACGCCACAGGACTTCGATGGGCAGCACTTTCGCCCCAGGCATTGCCTATTTGTACATGAGCTGGTTCGAAGATCAGAACATCAGGACGAAGAATCCCTTCAGAGACAAATACGCCTTTGGAGAAGGTATATCTATGACGTCTTGGTAATCTTTTATTAGCAGGTAAAGATGCCTACAAGGAATTTTTTTCTGTACTCAATCTCATATTCATAAGCAAACATTGGTCGTAAGCTCTAATCAGTAGCACACATCACGTTATTTCAGAAGTTAAATTGACTTATTTAGACTTGAACAAAATCAGCCAAAGATTTAACACGGGTGTAGGCTTTTTGAAACAAATTTATAAGAAGAATTTCTTAAAGGGTACAAAAAACTGTTACATATGTAAGCATACATCAACACAGTGACAGATTACAGAATCATTTGTGGTTATAAGCATCTCATTATCACTGATGTGGACACCTATTTCAAACAGTATGCACAAAAGGAAATTGTGACTGATTAAACAGAAAACAAATCCTTTAGTGAGGTAATTCACAAAGAAAATAGGTGTAATGGTCGACGTTTCGGTCTAGGTAGTGAAGCCATCTGTTAGACCATCTTCAGGATGGTAGATTCATATGTTGAATAACCCCTATACAAATGGAATAATCCACAAATCGCATATCAGTGAAAGATCAATGAAAGAGAAACACCCGTGCAAAAAAAGGAGGAAAAGAGCGTGGCGTGACCAGCTCCAAAGATAATTAAATAGGCGATAGGACTAATGCTTGTCCACTAAAAGGTGAGCTATTAATCAGAGAATGTGAAGAGAAGATCACAAGAAAAGATTAAAAAGTAAGTAACTAGGAATTACTTAGTGGACTACGTAGGAGACTTGAGAATTATAAATATAGTCAAATGTGTTAAAATCGTATGTTCGACGTCAAGGAAATAGCTAATGAAAAGCTAGCAGTATTCCAAGGAGGTCCCTGTTGGAAAGACCTATGTGGAGCCATCACATCAAGCATAATGGGGTGACCCAGTGACCCTCCGAACCTGGGTATCTAAAATATATGCTAATGTAGGTTCTGTTGGGTGAAGAAAAATTACTTTAATCTATCATAAACATTTATGCATGAAGAAAGAAGAACACACCTAGTTTAAAGTAATCAAAAGGAATTGTTTTAGCAACTTAATCCATTTTTTCTTTTTACAATTTTATCTGGTTGCAACAGTCAGGCTGTCACAAAAAGCAAAACAATATTGATAAACGATACAAGACAAACTAATCGGTGATAAGGTGATCTAGAAGTGACAAAGTGCTTTAAGTGAATAAACTATATACAGTGCTGTACAAGATGTATCTAAAATGTTCTTTCAGTAGACATCAATCCCTATACACATGAATCTCCAGTCCATATATAGTTTGCTCTGCTTTTCACGTGGAGTGGAGAGGGTAGGGAATAGATTGTGCAGGCACGTCGACGTTTCGACCCAGAGAAGTGCGTGATTTAATAAGGAGTCACAGCGGGTCTTTTTCAGGACACGCGGGACCCGCCTGTGAGGTAAATAATGAACCATGAGTACGGTGTGTTACAGGATGCAAAAAGGATACCGATGGTTAGTGGGACCTACCAGTGAGGCTTGCAACCAAAAGCCAGTAGAGTACTTCAATTTGTGATCCACCAGGGGTTGGATTCTGTGGGAATAATCGATCGGAGGGCAAGAATAAGAATGGGCGCTGCAGAATGAATTTCTTCATAGCCAGACAGAAGGGCAGGGGGGTTACCTTGTCAATGATGATGATGAAATACATCAATTTTAATCCACCAAGGGTTGGATTCTTGGAGCAGTGATGTTCATGAATCACAGCAGTGGCTCGAGTCAAAATGCTGTAAGGAGGCAGAAGCAAGGGTAACAGGGATATAATCCTCCAAGGATGGCAAGATAGCTCATACATTGCCCTGGTGGTAGCGTGTGCAAAGACCAACATGTGCTCAAGGGACCGTGAGCTAAAGGAGGAGATACGTCCACAGGTACGTAATGCAAAAATGTCGAAAGACCAATGTTCCTAAGTGTTAGGAACAGGTGACAAGGTTGTGAAGATTAAAAGAATTGTTAAAAGAATGAATTAGCGGTAACTGGAGGACTATGGAGTGAGCCTGTCGTGAGGCTTCACAATTCAATTGATCAAGGCTGGAGACGTACCAGCCGTGCGTAATTAAGTTAACCTTACCGCTCTGTGGCAGTCATGTGAATTTGTGACTAACAAGAGCCACGTGTGTGAACTGCCATGAAAACTGTGGTGCAGATGGAGTAGATCAAGGGCTGGAGGCATACCAATCATGCGTAACCAGCCTATGGTAATTATGTGATTGACGTGAGTTGCGGTGTGAAACGCGCTCCATGACAATTGTGCAATTAAGCCGCGTGTTTGGACCGCGCTGAAATAAGGGATGTGAAACATACAGTCCTTCGTGATATAAGATTGTGAAACCCCCGAAGTGGTAAAAGGGGCCCGCATGCATTACAGGAGCAGGGAGAAAGTTGCGCCTGAGACACAGGTTGTGATTAAACACTTGTGGTGAATATTAAGCAGCTGTGCGTAGTGAGTTAAACCGCACGCATTACAGAAACCAAAATTACAGACTTGTGGTGAATATTAAACAAATGCGCATACTAAATTAAACCGCACGCATTACAGAAATATAATATTTGCCAGTGAAAATTACGGAGTCAAGTTAGAAGGATAAAGAAAGCCGCCCAGCAGATTTCGAACGCGTCTTCACTCTGGCCAGCCGGTGTTGAAGTGAACAGCCTGAGCCCACCAGAGGGGAAGGTTATTTATGAACAAGCGGTTTCTAGAATTTAATGCTCACAAAAAAACAGACCAGCTACAAAAAGATATAAAAAGGTATAATAAGGAAATAACTTATCCCTACCTCAATAAGGACTTTTATCTTCCTCGGGGTCCTAATCAACCTTTTTCTAAAAGAACAACATTTTCAGACACTAACTCGGACACAGGCAGTGATCAGACTTCAGATAACTCATATCGTCAAGATTATGATCAACAGCCTTCGACTTCACAACAGGCTTTTTTAGGACAGGACCGGAGGGGCTCTGGCCTCCCAAGGAGGAGACGGGCTGCGAAACGAGGATGGTTTCGCAATCAATACACTCCGGGCTTCAGACAGACGAGGAATTAGTATTACGAGTGGCAGGCTCTCCACAAACCATTCCCATCTTCAATCGGTCTAAGCACACACTGTCAGAGCCAGAAGTCTGTCCTTTCAGCTGGCCTTTTATTTGTCCCAACATATAGAAACTATTTCAAACAAAATTGGAACTATATAGGTTCTTTCGGTCAGACTGAGAAACTTTTTTGCCGCTAATATATCTATACTTCCAACTGACACCACAGGATTGCATAATCCATCAACCTTTTTTCCAGCAAATACAATGGTTTCAAAAGAAATTGTGACATTTGAGAATGCAATCCTCACAGAAGTTGACAATCTATTCAAAGAAACACCATATATCCAATATAATTTTTCCAAAACCGAATAGATGGCGCTACAGAACTTACAGACCCTTCCTGATTAAACCAGCAGATAAGGGTGGAGGAATAGTTATTTGGGACAAGAGTGCGTATAGATCTGAATTACTTAAACAACTTGCGGTACAAGACCACTACAAGAAATTGACAAGTAACCCAACAAACAAATTGGCAAAAACCATTTCGATCTTAAGTCGTGAAGGTTTTGATGTAGGATGGCTCAGTGAGAAGGAGGCCTCCTTTCTCATTAATAAAACCCCTACGGTACCAGTAATCTATATTCTACCTAAGGTTCATAAAAACACAACCACACCTCCCGGACGACCGATTGTAATTCGATAATGAAACCTTTAGCACAATATGCTGATTTTTTATTCGACCTTTTGCAACAGAACAACTTTACAATCACAATTTTACTCTGACAAGATTGCTTATCTATCGCCCTCCCGGATCCTCAAAAAGTTTAGGGATTCACCCACTAATTCCATTTCCGTTCTGGCAACTAAATCCGCTAACTTTAGTATCATAGGGGATCTTAACTCCTTCACTGCAGCGCAAATTCCGCCGCGGTGCGGGAGTTCTATTGAGTGGTCGGGGCCGTGTCGGCCAACGGATGTGCGCAGCACTAGCGAGGTAGTGCTCGTGACGGCCGTTGGCCGACGCGCGCACGGAATAGGTTAATCTCCACCTGGAGGACCACCAAAACGGCGAGACTGCCGATTTTCTAGCAGATCTTGCTGCCTGCCAATTACTACAATTTGTCCCCAGCTCTACTAATTTGGCAGGGCATCTCCTAGATCCAGTATTCTCTAACATACCTTCCCTCAGAGTCATGCCCCCCTTCCGATGGCCTGGGCCGACCACTTTCTCATTCCCATACCACTTCCCTATGAAAATCCGCCACCATGCACACACCCTGAGCTTCTGCTAAAACGCCCCAGGCATAAGTTAAATGTCAATCTTCTCGCAGACACTATACTCCCATACGCCCCCACTGCCTGATGATGTTGAGGCAGCTAACAGTTGTGTCCATGAGTGGCTCTCACAGGCCCTTGATAAACATATCCCTGCTAAACTCACACCGCGGTGCAGAACGTACACAAATCCCTGGTTTAACGAGAACTTAACCCAGATGAAAAAAAACCAAAAACGATCCTGCTCCAAAACACAATATCGCTCTGCCGTCAAGACCTATCATAAATCTATAGGGAAGTCACGTGCCGACTATATTGTGGAAAAAATAAAGAACAGCAACAATCCGGCTAAAAGTATTTTCTCCTTGCTAAACGATATTAAAAATCCTCATTCAGCAAGGGCTTCTACCACTCTCTCCAACTCTCAATGTGATGCCTTAGCCCCTTTTTTTGTTAAAAATGTTGAGGACATCTACAAATGTTTCCCGCCCACTATTAATAGGGAAGAGCGCACTGACCACACCAGTCTCTCTGGTACTCTTTTATCCACCTTCCCGGCACCATCCTGTGAGACATTAAGGACTCTTTGCCATAAAATTAAATCAGGATCTCTAGCTGATCCTTTTAAGCCTGATCAGCTTCTACAAATCCTACCCCTACTCTTACCCACGCTCTGTGAATTGATAAGCCTGTCCCTAACCTCTGCAGTCGTTCCTACCTCATGGAAACACGCCAAGGTTATTCCTCTGCTGAAAAAACCTACTTTAGACGCTTCCAAAACTGAAAGCTTTCGCCCGATCTCTCTACTCCCTTTTGCTGCTAAAGTCACAGAGTCCTACATCAACTATCCTTACTAAATTTATAGAGGCTAACAACATTCTTGACCCGGTGCTGAACGGTTTCAGACCTGGCCACAGCACTGAATCTGCTCTGCTGGCAGGGACTGAACAACTGCGGAGCACCTTAGACGAAGGCCATGCCTCTGCACTGATTCTCGATTTTAGTGCCGCTTTTGACACTATCTCAAAATCCTGCTGCAGCGCCTACAAGAGATTGGCTTAGGAGACACTGCTCTCAACTGGTTCGTGTCTTTTCTATCAGACAGATCCTTTCAAGTAATCTCCCCACCCTACGGGTCCCAGAAGCAGCTTTTTCACCATGGGGTTCCCCAGGGCTTGGCTTTGAGCCCAACATTATTTATTATCTATGTTCAACCCCTGGCGGAAGTTCCAAAAAGCAGGGGCCTTTCAATGGTCTCATACGCTGACGAAACTCAGCTTGTTATTTCGCTATCCAACATCTCTGACCAACACATCACCAAATTTCGAAATGACATGGCCATTGCGGAATGGTTGACAGCCAACTGTTTGCAGCTGAATGCAAGTAAATCAGAGATCCTCCTCGTAGGCAGGGATACACATCTTTGGAATGACCAGTGGTGGCCTACTGCGCTGGGAGTCTCTCCCACCCCTAAGGATACCGTAAAAAACCTGGGCGTGAGGTTAGACAGTGCACTTACCTTCCAGGCACAGACAAAATCAGTGGGGGGCAGCTGCTTTGGACTCTTACACGGTCTGAAGCCACTGCTCGGGTTCTTTCACGTTCAAACACACCAAGTCATCATCCAGTCTACTATCCTTTCTAGACTGGACAACTGCAACTCTCTGTATCTAGGTGCCAAAAAGGCAGGCATCAATAGATTACAGAGGGTGCAAAATGCCGCTGCCCCTACCCTCGTTGCCATCCCGAGGTCCTGCCTCACGTCCAAATGCATACATAAACTACACTGGCTCCCGGTGGGAAAAAAATGTAATTCAAATCTCTGTGCATCGCCCACAGAATTTTCCATGCCTAAGCCCCTTCCATTCTAGCCAATCCTCTCATTCCTTATGTACCGGAACGCGCCCTCCGCTCCTCGCACCAACATCTGATATGCACCCCCCGTGTCAGAAGAGCCCGGGGGGGTGGTCGCTCATTCCGTGTTTTGGCTGCATCTCTTTGGAATGCTCTCCCGAGCACCATCAGGAACCTACAAGATCATAAGGTTTTTAGGAAGGCAGTTAAGACCTGGCTCTTCCCTTGATTGTTTCCTCGGTTACCGTCTAGCCCTTCGGTCATTACCTGCAGATCTAGCGCTGGGACACCCAGTCACTGGGGCAGCCATGCGCTTTACAAATCCGATAACATAACATATGTTACATGGTTATCACAAGGGAATTTACAGCAGACCTATAGTTCACATATAGTCACATATTATACAAACATCTGACCTCATAAAGATGAACCATTCGCATAAAGTACGTCTATCTCAAATAGGTGATATTGGTTTAGAGTTTCCATTTGAAAAACTTGACAGTTATGTACAGAGTCACATAATACAAGCGAATGTACAGGTGCAGCTGAATGTTAAGTGCTCTCTTCAACGTGACTTCAAATTATGTTATTACATGCATAGTTGGATAAAAATACTACAGCATACATGTCAGGGTATGTCACTCTGTGGCTGAATTCAGACCTTTAGCTATATTATCTGTGCGACAGATCCATCGGTTCTCTTTAAGTGTAAGCACATGATCCACATTAGGTTGTCTTTTTGAGGGTTTAACCACTTCAATCACCCAAGACATTTCTTTTTCTGAATGTTTAAGATTCATATAGTGTTCAACCAAGGGGGCATTTTCCACTTTACAACGGATTCGTGATTGATGTTGAAGGATCAGTTTCTTTACAATTTGCGTGGTTTTGCCTATATAGTGTAAGCCACATGGGCACCTGATACAATACACCACATTACTGGTGTTGCAGTTAGAAAATTGCTTAAGCACAACCTGCTGCCCATTAATCTGAAAAGTCTTAGTGGTCTGAGTAGTACCACATGCTATCCACATGCTGCACTTGTAATGCCCCACTACAGGTGACAGTTGTGTCATATTTTCTATGGTGTTAGTATTTGGAGTTTCATAAGTGTGAACTAAGCGGTCTTTGAGATTAGAACCCCTCTTGAAGGAAAACGTAGGTTTCTCTTTCAGTTCTGGTAGACCTTTAAATAAGGTCCAATGTTTATTATTTTCTTGATCTTGTTCGAATGAGTTCCAAAGGTAGACACACAAACCAATTGTGGTTGGTTCGACCGTTGCTTAACCTCCAAGAGGGACGCTTGGTTGTTATACCACGCACGTTTTAAAGATCTTTTGAGTAGTCTTGCAGGGTAGCCTCGTGCTTTGAGTTTTTTGGCTTCACAGAAATAATCTTTGCGAGTGCAGTTTCTGCGCAAGCGCAAAAACTGACCAAAAGGTAACCCGTCTTTGAGGGCCTATGGATGGTGGCTATTATACTGGAGTACTGTGGTTCTAGCTGTTGGCTTAGTATAGTTTCCATTTTGGCTTTGATCTCCATTAATTTTAATACTTCAGCGAATTCGGTTTGCGTCACTTTCTATATATTAGCTTGGGAGGACTTCCAATATGGCCTCCGCCTTTGAGCCGATGCCGTATCGTAGACCCTTCTCAATGTTTAATAGTTCACGTCCCGGAAGTATCTTTATTAACACAGGCCCGGAGAAATGTGGTCAGACGCAGACTGTTGAGACAGCGGATGGTTAGACAGAGCAGTGCCCGTTCTACAATTCAGTAAGTAAACCCCATGTCAGATCTGCGTGATATGCTACAGAGAGCAGTTTTTATGGTTATCCTAATTCCTCCCCCTTTTAACTCTCGATAGATACGAAGTGATCGGCGACGCCGGCACTTGCATCAGCTTGTCCGTGTGGACCACTGGAGGATTACAAGCACCCATGTGCTACATACGTTTAGTAGGAGATATTAGTACTGGATGTAGCACGTTCAGATGCACAGTATCTTAGGGTACATTTGACTGCCATTTTATATGTAGATTATCCTTAGGGCCACTAGTTCATTAACTGAGGTCTTCACTAGAGGATAGGCCGATTACATGCATTTACCCTCTTTAAGACGTGTGGTGTCTTTGTACAGTTTGCGTGCGTCCCCCTTGTTTGTGGACAGATAGGTCATTGGCAGTATGGTTTGGTCTGAACTCCTTTCAATCGCCCTAATAGAGTTAGGGGTTCTGCACCAGCTTCTCGAACTTTTGAATCATTACATCACTGAGTGCGATTTCTTTAAGACTCACCATTGTTACATTTAGACAATAGCTCCATACAGCAGGAGCTATGATTCAACACGGGAGAAGGGAAAAATTTGAAGTTCTATCGGCCTATTACACTAATTTCTAATAGATGACTTGGATATGAGTGAATTTACTGTAATGTAGGCTCCAATCTTCTACAGCTATTTATTAGATTTGTACTCCACAGAAGTAGCTGAGTTAGGGATATGAACATTCAGCCTCCTTATGCAATTAGATAATCTGCTGTTCCACATAGGTCACCTCTGATATCTTCTTTCCAACAGGGACCTCCTTGGAATACCGCTAGCTTTTCATTAGCTATTCCCTTGATGTCGAACGTACGATTTTAACGCATTTGACTACATTTATAATTCTCAAGTCGCCTACATAGTCCACTAAGTAAGTCTGAGTTATTTACTTTTTAATTTTTTTGGGTGATCTCTTCTTCACATTCTCTGATTAATAGCTCACCTTTTAGTGGACAAGTATTAGTCCTATCGCCTATTTAATTTTCTTTGGAGCTGGTCACGCCACTCTTTTCCTCCATTTTTTGCACGGGTGTTTCTCTTTCATTGATCTTTCACTGATATGCGATTTGTGGATTATTCCATTTGTATAGGGGTCATTCAACATATGAATCTACCGTCCTGAAGATGGTCTATCAGATTGCTTCACTACCTAGACCGAAACGTCGACAATTACACCTATTTTCTTTGTGAATTATCTTACTAAAGGATTTGTTTTCTGTTTAATCAGTCACAATTTCCTTTTGTACATACTGTTTGGAATAGGTGTCCGCATCAGTGATAATGAGATACTTATAACAACAAATGATTCTGTAATCTCAGTCACTATGTGTTGATGTATGCTTACATATGTAACAGTTTTTTGTACCCTTTAAGAAATTCTTCATTATAAATTTATGTTTCAAAAAGCCTACATCCGTGTTAAATAATCTTTGGCCGATTTATTCAAGTCTAAATAAGTCAATTTAACTTCTGAAATAACGTGATGTGAGCTACTGATTATAGCGTACGACCATTGCTTGCTTATGAATATTAGATTGAGTACAGAAAAAAATCCCTTGTAGGCATCTTTACCCGCTAATGTACTAACTGCCCAAGCCTCCAAGGGTCCATTAGGTGACCCACTCCTTTTCTTACTAGTCTTGGTAATCTGGCGCAATAGCGACACCACAAGCGAAGCCTTCAACAGATGGCTTAATGAAAGAAATCCATACTTAAGTTTCACTATAACCTGCAACAACAGACAGGCATCCTTCCTTGATGTGAGCATCATTGCAGAAACTGAGAGACTATGCATCTCACTTTATACAAAACCAACAGAGCATAATAGTCTGCTGCATTTTGGCAGTTCACCCCCAAGGGCACCGAGAGAAAACCTACCTACAGGCCAATTCCTACGCATCGGATGTAACTGCTCAAAGATAGTGGATTTCAAAACGGAGGCAGAAAACCTCACAAAAACTACAAGAACGTGCATACCCAGGTTACATAAGTTGCAAAGCGATAAAATGTGTAGGCAACATCCCCAGAGAGGTACCACTGGAAAAAACAAACAAACCTGAACCGAAATCTCCGATATGTGTGACCACATACAGCTCAGCATTCAACATGATCAATCGCACCATCAATAAACATTGGCGCATTCTAACATCTAACCAGCTCACATTTGAAAAACCATTGTTTTCATTAAAAAGGAACAGAAGCATCAGAGGCAGATTGGTACATAGTAACAGCACTGTAAACATGACAAACCACCAGAGTACACTATGAGAACTACCCCCCAGTCACAGGACATTTCCCATGTGGGAATTGCTCAATCTGTCCCCTCACATCCCACACGAACACCATTGATCTTGGAATGAACATTCTGTGGGAACAAAGAGTATTTACCAACTGTAACAGTAAAATGTCTATGTGATTACCTGCCCGTGCAACCTAAAATACATTGGAATGACCACCAGAAAAATCAAACTACGCATCAGGGAGCCTAAGTACTATCAGATGCAAAAGAGTCACAACGAAACTCACTGCTCATTTTCTGGAAGTGGAACACACGGAAAATGACCTAAAATAGTCAATTATTGAAGAACTACAGCAACAAATTGGGATCAGTAGAAAACTCCTCACCAGAGAACAACGTTGGGTGTATCGTCTGCAGACATACAAGAGGACTCAATGACGACATCCCCTGAAATCAGAAAAAAAGCTTATCCTAGATTTGGATCTCTGGCTAGTCATGCATACATCTATGCCAATATGCATAATGGATACGGGTACATATAAGGAGGGAAGCCTTTCCAGAATACCCCTGTACATACAGTATACACAAGTATGTGACTACGTTATTTTGGTGCAAACTTCGTTACACACTAGTCAACGCCTCATGCATTAGGGCATTCATTTGGATATGTGCCCAACGTATGTCACTGAAAATTATCCGAAACCCCCTTTTCTCAACACAAGATAATATCATGTAGCGACGATGTGCCCCACCTTTTACTGGAGTTTATCGGTGTATGGTGTATCAATGCGGTACACCTAGTAACATCAAACCACTGCAATTTCCTAATAGACCCTTAGGCACGTATCTGCCAGTTTGTGCTCATATTTGTTTTTCCTAACATGCAAATACACCCAAACTAGTATGAATGCCTTTGCAACATTATCATTGTCATACGGTAACTACATTGACCATAATTCCCTGGGTCTGAAGGTTCTGACTGTTTGATGAATGTCTGACTTGTACATACAGCGAACTTATAGCGAATGACCTCATAATAGGTAGGTCTTCAATCGGCAACTACATTGCCCATAATCCCCATGGACGTTCGTAGAAAAGCGTGACATTAAGTAATGTCTATGCACTGTAGCTTCGAATTAACACCATGTATTGACTTGCACGTGCGTGGCCCTCATTGCACATACCAGGATCAGAGATTGCGGCACCAGCGTCTTTGTCTCATGATGTTTCCAAGCAACCAGTTGACACAAGCGTGACCCATTAGACGAGCCCCCATGCTACAGCGTATCAGCACCTTATGCGTAGGTACGGGCGGGGCTCTACCCGGAAGCGGCACCTCTCTCTATTCCAGATCGGGGAGCCGGCACGTCTTAGTACCAATACTTAAGCTGGGAATCAGCGCTCACTTGCTCACCGCAAGCAGGGGAGCTGAGCTGCAAATAGGTTCAGAGACAGGATGGGACCTTTAACGAAATAAGTTGGGCTGAATTTTGTCGACACCGGGGCACCCGTTGCATGCATTTGCATTACGGAGTATGCCTCCGTGCCAACAATAAAAAAAACATTTTCCTAACTAGCTCTGGCATTTCTTCTTTCTCCATCCCTCGATGTAGAGTGTGGCTACAAGGCCTCCCACTCATGCCCCTGTGGGAGCGTTTGCCCCATCCAAATTGGGTGAGTGGTTCTATCACCATATGTACTATATTGTAAATATTTCATTTGAAAATACCTTGACGAGATAGACTGTCTGATGGTGTGTATGCGAGTAGACCTCCTTTGAGGCTTAGACTTGGGTGAATGATTTAGTGTTTTTGGACACACGTTTGTATTACTCATTTACCTTGGCTCCCCACTGTACTAGTGTGTTGAAAATAAAAGAGTGAGTGTGCGTATGAGTAGTTTTAAACACCAGGATCACCAAAGATTGCTCATCCTAGGTATACAGGCCTTGATGAGATCAATCATAGAAGGTACTATTCTGCTTGGGGACTGCACTGAGATGAGTCACTGCAATGGTACGCTTAAACCTGGCTTTACAGCAAATTTACAGCAGGTACACTTGTACCTTTTTGTCTTTGTAGGTAATTCCCAATAAGCTGCGGCAAGTATATGCCTTTCTATAATTTCTCACATGCAAATTGGATGCGCATGTCATTCACGTCATCAGGGTGAGGGACTTCTTCGCTACCCACCCTGACGAAACCCCAGGACCTTGCACAGGCTGAACATGTTGGTGCTTTACGGTCATAGGACCATTACATCCTTGTAACCCTATGTGTATATTTTTTACCCTTCCCTCCCACCCCACAATTAGAGGATATCTTTGGAGTGGGTGAGGAATTTTATCTTTAAAGTTATGCCCCCATACACCCAATCTTCATAAGTGCTCCCTGGTATATGGTTGAGCCCACCCCGACCTTTAGGCATTAGGGTGAACCTGATGATGAAGCATGCCTCTATTAGAGTGGGTGAGGGTTGTATAAAGTAAAGGGTCTCCTTCCCTTCCCACCCACATAGTGGGTGTGCTGCAACCTGGCATACTATCGATTCCCCATCTCTGCTGTTTCTGAAGGAGCCACTCTGGCTCCAGGGGGGATACTCTGGTGTTATTGAGCATATTACTGGGAGGACGTATCCCTTCATCCTTGCTGTCGAGGATCTCTCAACCCTCCTAGCATCCCCCCCACTCCCCTGATCTTGTGTTGGAAAATATGTCTAAAAGCTGACCTGTAGGTATAAAATGGGTCCTCATATAAAACCACTGCGACTGTCACATTGCCCATGAGGATATGGTCATCTTCTCTACGTTAGCATGAGCACGCTGCAGATAGTCCACTGCTTTGCACACGTTACTACACAAGTTTATTTTGCAAATGTGTCTCCTGCCGTTTTCACATGAAAACCTGTAGCTGTGTTCACATTCTGCATGTTCTTGGGATTTAGTCTGAACATTGCGAGCAAGGTCGAACAACAATGCCCCATGTTATTCTGTTCTGGTCAGGCCCTGGCACCTAGACAAAACATACAGATGCAGCTGTTGTTTGGGAATACGTACTTTGGTCTTATTGAAATACATGAATAGGTAGCGAACACTTGGAGAGGGACCTTTCCAGAGAGAAGAGCAAGACAGCACCTAGGATGTGGATCTACCATCCATAGACTGAGGTACGGGTCTGTAAATAACGCCCAGAGATTTTCTGATATATATATAATCATTCTGCTTCTATACAAGGGGAGGGAGAATAGGCTACACTGTCTTTTTATAATGAGAGCTCCTTTCATGATTTACGGACTAATTACTATGCTTACCATATTGGTGTTATGCATTTTCCTACTTGTTGTGGCACGTATACTGCATATTAGAGCACGTTAACTAAAATAAATGTTTTAAACTTGTTCGTGTCTCTGTCAGATCTTATTGTGGACAAGTACAAGAGAGTGAGTGAAAGGGTGTGTCTTGTAACCGCGATGCCTGAGAGAGTTGGTAGTGTTGTGTTCTGGGGTGTCCAATCACTTGTTTCTCTGTGAGGGAGTAGGAGAGCAAGGGAGACACTATAGCTAGTCGGTCCTGGGCTCATGGGTACATAGGTGGTAGGATGACTCAGTCCCTATACACTAAGGTCCCATAATCCTACGCATAGTTCTGTGTGCGCAGAATCCCTGCAACATGGCCCCACCAATGTTTGGTCTGGTACTTATTCACGAGACCCCCGAGTAGAGCTTGTGCTTGTCCACGGTACCCTCTCACCGGTTCATGGAGACATCCGTGGGGAGGGGGCTTCGCCTCCTGTATTTGTAGGGTACACCTATTTCTGTAGGTTTTTCAAGCTTGAAATGTATAAGGTATTTTGACCCAATTTTTGCTGCCGTTTTATTGTTCATTTCTTTTTACACATGGCACAACCAGTTGCTATCGCGGAACATAACCGCACGGCGGGTAGAGATTACTTAACTCAACAATGAATCCCCAATGCAGGGGGCAAATATTTTCGTGGTTGAAGCTGATCCAGCATACCACTTTGAAGTTTATTATTGGGTTACTTTTCCCCACTGTAAACGTGAATCATAATTTGTTTCACTCTTACACTGCCGCTGCTCCTCCAGCAGCGTATCGTCCATATGCATTAATTGAGGTTCTGTTGACATCCTGGGAGCATACCATTTGGTTTAATGGCGTCCTTCCTCACCCTGTCTCTTGTTCGAATGGGTCCCTTGTCTATCGATGCGGCTACTTGGCCTGCTTTGGCTGGTTTTACACCACATCCCAATTATCTCAATGTTACTATCGTAGAGCTACGAATACTATATACAAAATTGGTTCATCTTCATAAACTGGTCATACAGTTTATGGCTCGTGCACTTCAGGCGGCTCCGGCTGGGTCAGTTCCTCTGGAACCGGATCAGGGCGGAGTTCTTGTGATTAGTCCCATCATGATTAACTCTGTGATTGGTAAAAGCCCTCAAAATCGCGATGACCTGCCATTTTGGTTTGCACAGAAATTTTAGCAACTTGAGGCTGTTTTTCCACATACATCTCCTGTTGAAAAACACAGGATCCTTACCATGAGTTTGCCGAGTGGTCTGATTCCTCCTTTAGCTGACTGCACAACCTGGGTGACGGTACTTGCTTCGGTGTATACACTGAATTATGGCACTCCCTCCATGAGCGTTCTACCGAGCGTTCTGATGAAGGTACAGGATGAACATGGGGCTGGTCCAGCCCTGGATTTGGGGATGAAGTTAGTGGGCATGTTCCCGGTTGTCTCCGTCATGATTCTGGCCAACATTAAAGCTGAAGCAGTTTGCTTACAAGTGCGTCAATGCCTGGCCGCGGACGTTGATGGGGAACGACAGTGGCCAATAATAATTGCTGATGTGTATACACCCTTGGGTCGCAATAGTTTGGGGGTTCGACCATTTACACAGGCACAGAGTAAACCCCATCCTGAGCAGGAGGGTCGTCCAGTCTTTCCTAAAAAGGCTTGGAATAAAAATGCACAGCAGCAACAACAGAAGCCCGGTTCTCGTGCTGGTTCACCTCCACCTGGCGTTTCTGAACGTAGATATGATTTGCGTGACCGCTCTAAAATTAAGTCACCAGAGCGGTTTCAGGTTCCTGATCCTTGTTCCTTTCAGGAATCGAGTCAACAATTTGGAGGAGGAGGGCGACAGGATCGCAGACAAGGCAAGTCTACACAAGCAGCTCACTTTTCCAGTTTTCAGCTTGCATGAAACACTATCCTGTTGGTAGATATGAGCCTCTTGGAAGCAGTTATATTCATGAATTATGGTCATTACCTTTTGCATTTCGTTGTCGGCGGGCAACGATGTTTTTCTTACTGGGGAGGATTGTGATTCTACAGTGGGACATTCCCTGGTCTGTGAACAAGTAAAACTTCACGGCGCCTGCAACGTTTCACCCCTAATTTGACTTGTTTTTTTAAACGGTCCCTGCTATTATTCCCACACTCACTCTGCTTTCTAACAGCAGTTATCTTATCCTAAATACCCAAAACTGCTGCGGTTTACGGGCTGGTATCCCGTATATAGTAAGTTTCCCAACGTGTTGCATGTTGCAGCAACATCCTGTTTCCACCCCCACACGGGTTTGTAGATAGTTCGCTGTGGCCTTCCATTCCAACTTTGAAAACAGATTTCATTAAGCTAAGCAGACTCAAAGCGCTATTGTTTCAACAAGAAGTAGCTTTCACTTCAGCTCATGAGACCTTCAAATTGCAGGTAGGGAGAACATCAAGTGAGTTTCAGTCAATATTAAATACAAATTTCCGCCTAAATTTTAGGTAATTAATTTACAAAATATTTAATGTGTCGGATACAGTGGGCCTAGCCCACTTTTTTATGGTCGTAGGCTCCGGCCTTGTCACCTCGTTTCAGACTATTTTTGGAGTAATCCCTGTCATTCATTCTATTTTTTCCAGCATATTCAGAGGGTTTCCCTTACTTCTCATCTTGGTTTGCAGAGTTCCGTTACTTCTACTGCTGCTCCGTAATGGCTGCTCGACCTGTGGTACTGCCAAGCCGGGACCAGTTGCAGCTGTACCATGATCGGATGTAGCATCTTTTTGGTTGTGGGAGGGACGGGTGGAAAAAGAATCTCAGAGGCCTGATATGTGGATCAATCTTGGCGCAGTTTTATTTTAGGAGGGCACAAAATAAACTTTACAAATTGAAACATCCAAGGTCTTCTTTTATTTACAGGGTTTATTTGACCTAGTCTTCTTTTCCAGGTAGTTCTTCTGACCGGAGGACGTCCCCAGGTGTCTCAGGAAGAAAAGAAGATGTGGGCGGTAAGTACAAGTGTTCGGTTTGGTAGGATTTTCAGGACAGAATCCTTCACCACACCCGGGAGTGCTGGGTTACCACACGGCGCTATACTAAGGAAGTTGTGATAGAATGGGGAACACAAAATTATATAAAGTATATTGTGCCATTTCCTGTCCTACGTTTGCTTATCCCTTTTTATCAAGGAGTATGTGAAGTCATAGGTGGATATCCCTGTAAATTGGCATTTTCTGAGTGCTGAGAGGGTTTCTCCCCCCCCCCCCATTCCCTTTCTTTCCCTTTTTAACCAGAGTCAATCTCCTTTGGGGTTTTTCCATGAGGGTGGGGTGACATGCAAAAAAATAATAAAAAAAATAGGTAATGCACATGCAGCCTTTGGTGGTGACCTTTGTGACCCTCTTCCTGTTTCTATGGTACCACCCGCGATACCAATCTCACTCCCCTTCCCCCGTCCGAGTTACGTAATGCAATAGCTGCAACCCTCCTGAGTTGCAGCGGCGTGAAGGTGATTCCCAGGGTGCGTCCACCAGTCCTCACACCAGTCCTCGGAGGTTCCGTCTGCTTGATCATCGCCTCGGGCTGTCTCTGCTGGGCTCTTCTCTTTTCCTGACGTGGCGTCCTCTCTCCCCGATTCAGCTGGGGTGTCGGCTCCTTCGAGGTCGACTGCATCTTCCCGGTTTCCTGCCGCCACTGTTCCTGTTTCTCCCCCCTTACAAGGTAGATGCTCCACCTCTTCCATCCGAGCCAGACTTTCCCATTGGCTCTCACACCGGAGGGGATGGTCTTCCACTTGTGTGCAAGAGGCCTCGATCAGCGTTAGCACCTTCTGCTCCTCTCCTTTAAAGACGCCAGGTTCGTAAATCGACGGGACGGGGGGGTAGATCGGGTAAGTTGTTCGTCAATGTTGGGCCCCCTTCCTCACATTGGTTTAATGCCATCGGAAGCTCTTAACATTGATTATTGGCTGACCTTCCGTTATGCCTACTTCACCTGTGTGCAACCTGTGTTCTACTGCCTCCAGTGCCCTTTTCAATGGGCCCTGGATGTCTGCCTCTCCAATACGTCACACGCTGCCCTGGATTGTGAACTGTTGATGGGTCCGTTGATGGCCCATGACCAGGACTGTTCTGTGGGTGGGCGCTTTGTGTACGATTCTACACTTGGACCATTGGCAGACTTGAGTACCTGTGCTCGTGCACATCGCCTCTCGGATCAGAGTTTCATCGAAGTTAATGCAGGTTGCCCTGAAATGCTCCTGACTGCCTCTGGATATGAGGAGCAGGTCTGTTCATTTGAATTGCTGAATTGGATGGCATACCTTTTTAGTATTGAAGATTCTGACATCCTGTTGGAGCTTATGGCGTTCCACTTCTCCCTTTAGGATTTTGGCCCAGATGAAATGCTGTGAATGGATGTCTCATTGAGCATCAAAACAATTTTTTTTTAGCTCTTTTCCTCAGTTTTATTTTTTAGTCCACTGAGATTCCACTTTAGATTTGAGTGCCTCTTTGGCCTTCCACCAAGACGCTTTGCATCTGCTTACCTCTGATTTTAGTTTTAGTCCAGGGCTACCGACCCAACCAAGGGGAGGGTTTCAAATGGCCCATGGGGACATTGTCGTCTTCTCCAAGTCAGCATGAGCACGCTGCAGATAGTCCACTGATTTGCACATGTTACTACACAAGTTTATTTTACAAATGTCTCTTCGGCCGTTTTCACATGAGAACCTGTAGCTATGTTCACATTTGCATGTTCCTGGGATTTAATCTGTACATTCTGAGCAAGGTGGAACAACAATGCCCCTTGTTTTTCTGTTCTGGTCAGGCCATAGACAAAACATACAGATGAAGCCGTTTGAGAATACGTACTTTGGTCTTATTGGAATACACGAAAAGGTAGCACACACTTGGAGAGGGACCTTTCCAGGGAGAAGAGCAAGACAGCACCTATGATGTAGATCTACCATCTATAGACTAAGGTACGGGGTCTGCAGATAACGCCTAGAGATCTTCTGATATATAATCATTCTGCTTCTACACAAGGGGAGGGAGAATAGGCTACACTGTTTTTATAATGACAGCTCCTTTCATGATATACGGACTAATTATTAGGCTTACCATACTGGTGTTATGCGATTTCCTGCTTCTTGTGGCACGTATACTGCATATTAGAGCACGTTAGTTAAAATAAATATTTTAAACTTGTTCGTGTCTCTGTCAGATTTTATTGTGGCCAAGTACAAGTGTGTGAGTGAAAGGGTGTGTGTTGTAACCGCGATTCCTGAGAGAGTCGGGAGTGTTGTGTTCTGGGGTGACCAATCACTTGTTTCTCTGTGAGTGAGAGAGCAAGTGAGACACTATAAATAGTCGGTCATGGGCACCAAGGTGGTAGGATGACTCGGTCCCTATACACGAAGGTCCCAAAATCCTACGCATAGTTCTGTGTGAGCAGAATCCCCGCAACAGGACAAATGCAAAACTATACATTACTACATTGCACGTTTCCAACAGCTTATGGTAGAGATACAGTATGTTTCCTGAGTGTATCATGACTTCATATCAGAAGACTTTTGAAGATTATGTATATATTTCATCAATATTAATTGTACATAATTTTATATTTTTGTAGTTGTTACAGCCATGAAGATCCCAGAAGATTAGGGACGGCATGTATTGCTTGGCTATTTAACTGTCTTGATGCTGGAGTCTGAAGATTACTGTTTTAGTACAGATTACTTACATAACTGATAGCATCACTTTTTACAGTTTTAAAATAAGTTCTTTCTGGCAGAGTTCACTGCAACAAGAATTGTTACATGCATGAACAGTGAATTTTGGATGGAGTATATTTTCTAATGTTCTTTTCCAGAGTGCATTCCTAAGCTTCAAAACTCCAAGAGTTCACATGTTTGACATCAGGAAGCCAAATCCTGTCCACAGGTTGTCCTATAGATGAATTAAACTATGGTGAGGAAAACATAGCCCTTTCAAAATAAATCATGACAATTTGCTCATTGGGAGTTAATCAGCCACTAGGCCTTGCTGGTTGGAGTCCATCAGATTTCAGTCAAAAGAAAAAGAAGATGGGGCATATAAACAATCTAGCGTAGACTGTCTGTATGGGATAAACGGGCATCAGACCCCCATGCAATCCAAACAGAGTTAAACACTGGGTTTTCCAAACTCAGTTTATTTGAATCTCAAATTCAGCCTCCAATATGCACATTTTACTCATACAGAATTTGAATATAAAGAAACACCTATGCATTCCTCCCTGTTGAGAGGGAGTTCTACACTGGGTAAGAAAAATGTTAAATTATAGCACTGCCTGTATACATTTTCTTACACCCACTATACACGATGTGTGCTGCGATTCACATGTATGTTTGCATTGCATAGAGATTGTTCAACCACACGAGTTTGCAGATGCAACAATTGTTGAAGGAGCACAACAAACATGAATCTCATTTAATAGGCCTGTTTTCCTTCTCAGAGTAATATTCTCAGAAGAGTTACATTTCAACAGGACTAAGTAGTTATGATGGTATTGTGAATTTTCACTTTAATACATTGTGAACACCATGCTTATGAATAAAAGACAGTGGTGACACGCAACGGGTAATACAAGTATACCCACTCTAGCCAGAAAGTTATTTACAGGAAAGAAGGTCATTGACCCATAGGGCACAAATTGGTACAGCTGAAACATGTGGACACAAATGGATGACTGGGTAATGAGAACCTTAGTAAATGCAACAGTTTTTAGTTGTAAATCCAAGACATTCCTCAAAACAAAAGTACATCTCAGGCTTTATAAGAAAAAGTTGGAAGAGGTTAACAAAGAGATAACAGTATTTAAAGAATACCTATCCAGGCAAAAATTAACACACTACAAAAAGATATGACATTTCCCCCCGAGACAACCACATATCTGTACATAATGTGTAATTACCCAGACCAGCAACAATGCAATTTCAGTGACAATCAGGGCAAGTACCCAAAGCCCACCAAGGACAACAGGTCATTCAGCTCAGGGAGTGATAGTAGTGGAGAAGATACTTGGAATGAACACATAGGTGAAGGGGAAATTCCATGGCTTGAACCAAACACTGTAGGAGTTTTCAACCTAACAGTCATAGCTAGCCCTCTCTCCCACTGTTGTATGGACCATCTCACTGTTTCCCACCCTACCCTTTCCAGCCCTAAAATGTTCCACCTCACTACAGTCCACAACATTTTTTAGGACAAGGAAGAGGAAATGGCAAATGCAAACAGTACTCCTTTCACAATGTTTTTGCTGTGGTATGCATGCCCACAAATCCTATAGTATACAGTGTTTATATAAGTGGCATTAGCAAAATTTCCTGTTCGTATAATCAGCTTGGAATGAAGAAATTGCTTATTGTCTTCCATTTCTTTAATATAGGAGTCCTTTCAACAATAGAACCAGGTAGGAATCAAATGGGTTAAAAGGTAGTCTACACCTTCACTACTTATAGATAATATTTTCCTCTCTCAAGTTAGAGACAGTTAAAAGCCATATTCACTCCAGATAGGGATCCTCAAGCACTGAAGAATGCCCCTGACCGTTTTGGTTACTATCATCTGGTGGTAACATGTTTGCTGATAAGGAAAGGGTTTGAGCCATTGTCTTCACTACACCCGTTCATAATCGTTTTTAGATATATCTGGTGTACCACTGAATAAAAGGTAATTACCTGGCAACACCAAGGTATTTTTAATAAGATCTGAATCCCATCTTTAGTCCAGTTAGTCTTATCCAATTACTCGCTCCTATCAAATTAAGTCTTCGAGGAGGTAGAGTCCGCCTTGGTGGTATTCACCGACCAGGGTGGAGAGAGAATACCGATGATGAAGCATGACACGAGTGTGAAGTTTCCTCTTCCATAAAGGAGGACTTTCTTTGCAAAACACAGCTCAAGCACAAGAAAAGGAAAATAAAGTCTTTTGGTTTCCAGTCTGTTTCCTACAATTGCTAGGCAACACATTAGAGAGATCTGTGATATCACACTCTTGATACCACCATACTCGTTCTTGTTGTAGGTCTTCACTTTCTAGGAGGGGTGTACGGTGGCCTATCTCCTCCACGCTTTGTGTTTTGGAGATATAGCACAGCTGATCTAAGCTGTGAGGCTTTACTAATACATTTCTTCAACTATTCCACGATTTTCTTGGTCCAAGGGACCAAGTGGCCTTATGAACTTAATGGAGTGACTCTCGTTTGATAATGAGGAGGTGTCAGCTAGTCTATCTGCCCCCTCTTTGTTGGGAGACTCCACCCTAGCACAAACCTTTGCCCAATTAGGATCTTGGGATACCCTCCTGGAAATAAAGAGGTCAGGTCAAAACACTACTCCATGGGGCAGTAATGACAGTACCTACAGGGAAATGAAACCCCCAATTGATTAATAGTGACAAATAAACACAGAATTTTACGGGATGATAAGAAGTTCAGGAAAGACTGGTCTCTTGTTGCATGGAAATGCACAAGAGACTGGATGGTCCTAATATTAAGTACAGCCGAAAGGTTTTCAGATGCCCTGCTGGTGCAGCTAAAAGCCAGTGAGAACAATCTTAAGGCTGGGTTAAGTACAACAGCCTACAAGAAGAAACTGGAGGAAACAAAAATAAAAATATCGGAATACAGGGAGAACCTGACTCAGCTAAAAAAACTAGCAACATTTCAGAACGACCTAAAGAAATTCTCACATGAGACCACCTATCACCACCCCAAGGAGGACTATGATTCAAAATCCTCTTCAAATTCAGATGCTTCATCGCGAAGTCACACCTCTTAACACACGGACAGAATATCAAAAACAGGGCCAACAAAGAAGAGGGAGGAGGTGGAACCAACGAGGTTTCCCCATCCGAGGGTTCCCCACCCAAACCAAGTTTTCGGTCCTCCCCAAATTCCCATGGATAATCCCTGGGGTTGGCCTACAAATTATGGAGTACCACCTAACTATGGTCCACCAGCCTATCTGCCCTCCACCCCCCCAGAGAGCATGTTTAAGGTAAGGGGGAGTTGCTGGACCCTGGGTTGTGTTTTCTTTTGCCCAACTGTTTTCCGAACACATGCCATCAGCATCAGAACATGGCCACGCCCCCTCATTTTCTCACGCTAGAATGGAAGGATATTTAAATGCACTCGCGGATGTGTGCAGAGGGCGGGCTGCTGGCGCGCCAAAGGCAAGCTCGTCTGTGCCCGTCCGCGCTCGTCCCCCTGCTGGTTGTACTTGGCAACAGGTAACTCTTCTCAATTATTCACAAGATGAATTGCTTTCTTTTATGGATTCTACCAAGCAGTGTCCAGGACCCACGTTTGTACCACTTGATCCTATAAATCTCATAACCTGTCCATTTTGTCAGTTAACACTGACCAACATTAAGATACAATGTTTAAACCTCACCAAGCCCTTTTCCTCCAACTCGACTAGGGTGCCCAGCATCTTCAAAGTTACACTCAAATGCTAGATCTCTCGTAAAAAAATGCTTTTGCTGACTTCCTAGAGACCCACTTACTGGACTTGGCATTTTTTACCTGGACAGACGCTGCCTCAGCCCCAGATCTCATCATGGCCTCTCCCCATGGGTTTGCTATTTAGAGGTTAGATCACTCAGGGAAAAGGGGTGGGGGATAGTGATCATTTATCGGGATTATCTAAAAGCATCTTTCGGACCTTCACAGGGTATCTCGGATTGTAAAGTGGCAGCTTTTATAATATAATTGACTAACCATTACTCTCTTAATGGGGCTCTAATCTACAGGCCCCCTGGCCCTAGAGCGTCCTTTTTAAATAATAGCAGTCCTTTGATGGAGATTAAAGTCAATTTTTAGGACTGTACTTTCCTTGGGGATTTAAATATCCATCTGGAAAATCCTTTAGATAGAGATACCATTCTTTTTTACTGACCTTCTGGAAAGTGCGGATCTTGATCAGTTAGTATGAGGTCCTACACATGTTGCTGGCCATTCACTAGATGGCATCTTCTCGGATAACCCTCACCTCAGTCTCCTCCATTCTCCCCCTTGTTTGGTCTGACCATTATGCGGTCATGCTTCACCTCACTATGGAAATTGAAGGTAATACTGCTTGCTCTCAACTGCCCAAAACTCTAGGACGCTCCTGGCATAAAACTACCACAGAGGTGTTTAACGCACATTTAACTCTTTCTAAACCTAAAATAAATTTTTGACGACCTGGATGAGGCCACATAATTATAAATGGATTGCCTCCAATCTGAACCTGCTTGCCCAACTCAAAACTATCAATAATAGAAGGTCCTCTCCGTCCCAACCTTGGTTCGATGACAATCTTAGTACCTAGAAACAAGTTTGTCGTAGGCTTGAAAAGAAATGGCAGACTCAGCATAACCCGGAGGACAAATCCTCCTATAAAAAAAGTCTATTCAGGTCTATAAAGGGATGGTCTTGAAAGCCAAAACTTGTTATTTTATGGCCAAAATTAAGGACTCTCTTTATGTCCCAAAGGAACTCTTTGCAACAGTAAAAATGCAAAATAAGCTACCTGAACCTAACACTACAGTCGATCCAGAATTCTGCAATTCCTTGGCGGATTTTTTCCAGAATAATGTAAAAGCACTCTATAATTAATTTCCTTCCTTCCATCCTGCCAAAGAGACTCCTCCAGAGAAGACAACCACTCCCTTTTTGGAGGAGACTAACTCTATGGATGCCGGGTCGGACAATAAGTCTATCCTTGAAGCTTTTAACCCCCTTTCAAACCTTTCTTTTTCAAACAAGGTCAGTATCTCCTTGGGAACCCTGTCCCACCAAGTTTCTTCAACTAGTGCCTGAAATTATATCCGAGAGGCACCTTTAACAAGATGTTTTTGGATGGATATTTCCCCAAAGAATGGAAGAGGGCCTCCATTCTCCCCTTGCTGAAGAAAACCAACTTGGACTGCAAAGACCGTATTAATTACAGGCCGATTTCTCGGCTCCCTCGTTCAGCAAAAATTGTAGAGAAAGCCATGAATACGGAACTTTCCAGGTTCATAAAGAACATTCTCTTAGATGATACACAGTATGGTTTTAGAAGCCAACTCAGCACAGAGTTGGCTCTGATTACAGTCTCTGAGGAAATCAGGCAAATCCTGAATAGGGTCGGGAAGGCTGCCCTAATCTTGCTAGACCTCTGCCCAGCGTTCGACACGGTCAATCACGATCTTCTTATTGACCGTCTCTATTCCTTGGGCATTAGGAGCACGGCGCTTAAACTTCAAGTCTTTTCTTTCAGACGGAGAGCAGTTTGTGGAACTTGATGGCCTACTTCCTTTTCTCTTCCATGCGGGGTACCACAGGGATTTTCGCTAAGTCCGACACTTTTTAATTTGTACGTAACCCCTCTTGCTACCCTTATAAAGTCATTTCGCCTTACAGTAGTGTCTTATTACGACGAGAGACAAATTTTGGCATCACTGGACAGTGGTCTAGATGAAACTGCATCCAGATTCCATGACTGTATGCACAAAATTGGAAACTGATGTCCAGCAACTGTCTCAAGTTGAACTCTGGAATGACAGAGGTCCTACTGTTTGGGAGGAACACCTCTTTCTGGACGTCTAGCTGATGGCCAAAGGAAATGAGAGCGCTCCCTACCCCAGTGACCAAGGTAAAAAAAAAACTATGAATATATTTTGATGACAAGCTTTCCTTTGAAGGCTAAGTAAACTCCATAACCTCCTCCTGCTTTCTCATGTTAAAAACTCTTTAAAAGTCCTACCATTTATTCCTCCAGACTAGAAGAAAGCGGTAATTTCTGCACTTATATTATCAAAGATGGACTACTGCAGTGCGCTCTTTAATATGCAGTCAAGATTTTTGAATAAATTGCAGGTTCTCCAAAACGCCGCATCACGCCAGGCCAGGCTTTGAAATTCCTTGCCACTTGCTCTTAAGAAAGAGTCTGATCTGCTTTCTTTCCATAAATCTCTAAAAACCTGGTTGTTCAGTAAGTAAAACTTACCTAACATTGCTCCCCTTGCCCTCTTCGGTCCTTTCTGGGTTTCTCCTCCCAATCAGAGCACTAGCGCCGGGACACCTTTGGGTATTAGTGCGCGTAATAAATTAAAATTTAATTTCATTGGTTCCATCCGAACAATTCCCAGTCTTTTTTAGAACGAGGCCAAGGACAAGGCAAGGGCAAAAGGAAAGGGGTATCATGGCAAGACAGGCACATCCCAAAAGAAGGGAGAATTCCCCATGATGGAATACCGAGCACCAGCAAAACCTAGGCCTCCCCTCAGACAATTATAAACTTGAGTAAACGGGACCTCAGTGAAGCAGAAAAAGCAGTCCTTAACAAAGGGTTGGGCTTTGTTCCCACCCCTTAAGAGGACATCTTCAAACTTAAATTGGAAACTGATTATTTTGTTAACAGAAAATCAGGTTGAAGGTGTTCTTTCAAGACAGACCTTACAACAGTCAAGAAGTTAACACTGGTCTATGACCTAAATCACATTTACTCCCCCTACCTCCTCCATGCCACTGGAGCTGTTGGCTTTTGAAAAAGCCATTAATAGGGAGGTTGACAGATTGGGGACAATGGACCATAAGATGTTTAACAATGAGTAAAGAGCAAAGGAGGGTACCGGACTCACTGGCAGCAGATAACTCCATTACAATCAAACCTGCAGACAAAGGAGGAGCTGTTGTAATTCTCCCAAAAGAGATGTCCAGAAAGGAGTGTAACAGACTACTCAGCGATGCACAGTATTTTAAACGACTATCAAAAGATGCCTCAGTTGAAATCCAGAAAGCGGTAGCCTTTAAAATCAAAGGTTTGGAGAAGGGTTGGATAATTAAACATGAAGCAGATTCTTATCCAGAAACAACCCCAAGTACCGTACTTTTATGCAATACCAAAAGGTATACAAAAACAAAATTCCCCCTCAAAGACAACCACTTGTCTCAGGGATTGGTCCATTCTGGAGCCACTTTCACAGTTCTGCGATGTCTTTGAGACCATTGGTCCAAAAGATGCCAACTTACCTAAAAGACATAAGAATTATGCTGAACCTGATTAAGGACCTACCCTTCAACAAAAATAACAATCTCTTTATCAGACACAAATATTCCACAAGAGGCCACTATCAGTAGTGGAGAGAATTTTTGGCTTGACACAATGGGACCAGAACAAGAGATTCTGTTCTGGATTTAGCACATTTGGCACTCACTCTGAATTTTTTCAAGTTCGAATAAAAGTACTATCTGCAGGTGCACATAAAATCAATGGGGAGCACTTTTTCTCTCAGCTTAGTCTGCCTCTATGTGCACTCATTTGAATCAGATTTTGTCTAGAACGATCAAAATCCTTCCAAGACAAAATAAAAATTGGAAAGGTTACATAGATGATGTCCTGCTAATTTGGACCGGCACTAAAGAGGAGGGTCAAGACTTTGGGAACTGGCTGAATGTCCTGAGCCCCTTTTTAAGGTGAACTATGACAGTGGGTGGCAGTGATCTCCCCTTCCTTGACCTTCTGAGTAAAGAGGTTAATGAGAAATTGGAGAGTGAGGTTTACTACAAACCAATGGACCGCAACAAACTTACAGTGCGTGAGTTTCCATCCACGTGGTTTGAGGGAGAACCTCCCTGTGGGACAATTCTTACGATTACATCATAACTGTTCACAGGTTAATGATTACAAATCCCATGCAAAAAAAAAAACAGTCACAAGCTGGCTGAGAAAAACTATCCCACTAAATGTGTAAAGAATTAAAAAAACAGCCAAAAAAAAGAAAAAAAAAAAAAAAAGGAGCATTGAATATGGACCAACTCCTCCCAACATACCAAAAACAAGGCAGGTACAGGATGAATTGTATCACTACCTATAGTACCATGTCCAATACCTTTCAGAAAGTGATCAACAAAATTGGAACTTCTTAATCTTGGGTGGTTTAAATTGGGAAATACTCATGAACTCTTAAGAGAGCGACAAGCATAAAAGATCTACTGGTGCATACTCGGCCCGGAAAGAGTAAAAACAGCGAGAATCAGACTACACTTTGGAACCTACCATCTCCAGTCGGACACTCTTCATGCAGCAAATACAGCATATGCCATCTGACAAAAAAAGTAAAATAACTGGATGTGGGTTTGAGAACACCTTGGATACTAAAACATTTAACCAATTGCAATACCAACAATGTGGTCTATGTTATCAAATGTCCCTGTCCTCTCTTGTACATTGGGATGATGACCAGAAAAGTACGTGCCCGTATAACAGAACACAGAAGTAACATTCGGTGTCACAGGGATGCCACAAAGCTAACCGCATTACATTGAAAAAGGACACAATGAGAATGGAATGGTATGGGCTAGAGAGACTGAAACAAGCACAGACATGGTTACCACTACTTATTTTCTAACAGCGTTGGGTTTACAGGTTACGCACAGATCTACAGGGGCTTATCGATGAAATACCACCGGGATGCCTCAGTACCTGAATTATATCAATATGCATCAATCCCCCTTTTAATCATATAATCTCCAAAACGTTCATGTTGATTCAACTCCTACTTGGATACAGCTCATACCCTACTCCGCATGTTAGTTACATCCCATTGAAACATATGTAGGGTAACAATTAAATGATGCCCTGCCTTGCAGCTTCCTCACTAGGTCCATTACAGGGCACAGTAACACCCTGTGTAGCAACAATGACAACTTTTCAATGACTGGCAGGCACCCCCCAACCTAAATTTTCATATGGCCCCTGGATGTGGTAATATTATCACTAATGGCTTAGTGGAACGCCCACTTAATCGAACCCTTTCACAAAAGCTAATTGACATGCTATACTGAGTGTTTTTTTCTCATCTTTATCATAACAGTGTTTGACTACAGGTGCCCCTCCCCTCCAGTTCTAAAGGCTCATGGGGCAATTGATGGGCATAATACATGTACGTATTAAAAATGATGGTGCAAATAGGTACTTTTCTTTCCCTGAACACAGTATGTCATTGGCAAAGTATGTACAATGTCATGAGGACATGGATACATCCACTATGGTGCATACCTGAGCCTCAGCTATTTTAGAGTGTGTGGTTTATGTTTCATGTTGGTGCGTCATGTACTGTCTACACCGCCTTTAGCACACAACACGCAGAAAAATATCACCACGTAAAAATATATCATGTTTATTTTAAGATGATCACAGATGGTGTGGGATAATTATGTCATGTATCATTTGAAATATTTTTATGATGCCCTTGTTCTTTCAGACCCATAACAAGAAAACAATACCTAGTAGGGTACAGTATCAGAGTGCATGTTTAATATAATGTGCAATAATTAATGATCTTGGATTCATCTTTTATCACCATCATTTAGAATGTTGAAGGGATCTGTCTAGGTCCTGATGAGAAGCCAGGGGAGGGCTTCAAAACATGTCGACAAAGGAAGTTCAGCCCATTAAAGCATAGTACCTCTGCTATTCCCCACTTTTAACAATACCAGCTTATAGGAACATTAAAGTTTCTTTCCACTTAGCCAGGTATTTTTTAACTAGTTATCACTTTCACTTAATCACTGCTGACCCTTCCACTCACCCCTACGCCACACATAGTACTGTCTAAATGAGTGCTCCAGCGTAGTCGCAGCACGCCTCGTCCCGCAGCGGGGCGGGAAGACCCCGATGATGAAGCATGCCACCAAGGGCCCTTTTGGTGGGTGAGGGGTATTTTAACAAAGCTGTGTGCTTTCCTTGAACGTAGGAGACACACGGTTCCTGAAAGGACACTTTTTCCCAATTTTTCCAATAAGGGTGGATCCCTTTGTTTAATAGATTCTGACTAGAGGACGTATCTGCCTCTTATGCTCTTGGAGCACTACCTCTTCACTCCCCATTTTGGTTTTTTGATATTTAATTAGTAATTATTATCATCTGAAAAATTATTATGACCAATCATTTGCCTTATACACCCTGCATCACTCCTGAACCTCTGGGATATTTTCTGACAAATTAAGCACCTTTCACAACTAAAGAACTACAGCTCCTTTAAGCACTACATGTTAATACAAGCCCTGACATTCACGCGGTATTAGCCCAACGAGAGGTACTACATTTCCTATCTACCTAGAGGGCTTATCACCTTCCAGTCTCTCGGCCATGCCCTTGCGACTAGCAACAAGCACGTATGGAGGCACACTGTTTAAATAGACCTCTGCCTCTCGAGACCCGTGTACCAGTCGTCCAGAGTGAGTTACACATAGGTAACTACACGTGGTGTACATTTTGAGGAGGCAAGCGGGGATGTGTGTGAGTTCGTGTGTTGGTGTTGGGCAGGGTGCAATTGTATACCTTCGGCTCCACAAGGAATATCAGCTTTGGCTAGAATGCACAACTCTATAAGCGAGCAGTTTTGGTAACTCGATAAGAACGATGAGCAGTCACCGAAACACATCGCAGAAAAACAAGAAGGACTTTTTAACAAATGGGGTACACATGTGGGTGGGGGGGCACAATACCACCAAAAAAACTGTAGTCTTACGGAGAAATTTAATGGGTGTGTGAATATTTACTTGAAGAGATATTGGTTTCTCCGACACCAAGCAAGTTAAAAGAATTCTTCACTTTACACATCTCATAATGAATAACGATATAAAAGAAAGAAAGCAACATTAGCTAATTACAGGAGTTTGGGGCCACACTGTGAACCCTACTGCAAATATGACATACCACTGTATATCATGAAGTTTTGACTGATAGTGTGTTTTTGATTATATATGCTGCCGCAGTGGCCACACCTACAGGCCGTGGGCAGCCGTTTGTCTCCTACCAGAGTAGGTACGACAAACAGCAGAAATCACAACTGAACCTTTCATGGCAAAGCCTGACGGCTAAGGGTTAAAGCAGTGAACCAGTTCCACCTACTCGGCTCTGGCTCTCCCAGAGCCTACTTTGACCTGCGAGAAGGCTGCTGATTTGCACTAAAAACTCATCATGTCAAATTCATGTTTAAAAATAAATAAATCACAAGAACAAATAGGCAAGCACCACGTTTTTGGGACTGTCAGATAAAATTATGGTATTTAACCCCCCCTCCCCCCATCCTTACTATATTCACAAACATGAGTATATTTGGTTTTCTACACTACTAACACTTTTACCTTATACATCAAGAGTGTGACTACAAAGTACACCACCCCCTTCGAGGCCAGGTAGACAGTTTCTCCTAAAGTCTAGGGTAAGGAATAGTAATGCTTTTTCTCAAATATTGTTTAAAGTTATAAAGAATGTGATGAAAATTAATATACTAGAATTGTTGCATGCGCACTCGGGATGATTGCCATGCAAGGTCACTTTCACAATGTTGTTTGATGTGGTGTGCTGTGATATTGCACTTGCATGCGCACAATTCCTAGAATATATTGAGCTTATATATGCTGAATTAGCAAAATTTACTCTTCATATAAATCCATTTGCAATGAAGAAATTGCTTATGGCCAACCAATTCTTTAATCTAGGACTCCATTGAACGATGGAACCAGAACCAGGTACGAATCATATGGGTTAAAAGGTAGCTTAGTCCTTCACTAATTCTAGATAAAAATCTTTCCTCTCTCACGTTAGAGACTGGGAGAAGTCATACACTCCAGATAGGGATCCTCAAGCCCTGAAGAATGCCCCCGACTGTTTTGGCTACTATCATCGGGCAGTAACATTTTGGCAGATAAGGAACAGATTTGAGCCATTGTCCTCATTACACTCGTTCATAACGGTTTTTAGATATATCTGATGTACCACTGAACAAAGGTAATAACCTGGCAACACCAAGGCATTTTTAATGAGATCTGGATCCCGTCTTTATCCAGTTAGTCTTATCCAAGAACTCCCTCCTAACATTTAAGTCTTCGAGGAGGTTGAGTCCGCCTTGGTGGTATTCACCTACCAGGGTGGAGAGAGGATACCGATGATGAAGCATGACACTTGTGTGTGAGGTTTCCTCTTCCATAAAGGATGACTTTCTTTGCAAAAAATAGCTCAAGCCCAAGAGAAGGAAAATTAAGTCTTGATTTCCAGTCGGTTTCCTACAAATGCTAGGCAACTAGTAGAGAGATCTGTGATATGATCACACTCTGACGCCACTGTACTCATTCTTTTGGTAGGTTTACAGCGGGAGGACCTCTAGCAGAGGGTCACACAGAGTATGTCAAGAGAACTCTGCCCGAGCACCAGTAAGATCATTAACTAGTGGCAAATTTTAAACAAACCCTTGTCGACATCCCAGATACACCTTCCTAGTAAAGTATTATGTTTTGTCCCCATGAACACGAACAAATTCCTTCTATATTGTGAACTGTCTAAATTTTACAGTAAGATCAGGTTGAAAGTCATCTTCTAGAATAAGAAACAAATAAGGTAAGCAACCCTATACTGGCCTTCAGATTAAATCATCTTTTGTCCTACTTACACCACAATTGATAGCCTTTGAACAGGCAGTTACACATGAAACCGATGCATTACATCCACATGGTTTGAACAATAGTTTGAGCAGACTTGAATGAGAAGGTTTACAGCAATTGAAAGAGGATACAAAAAGGACAATTAAGCTAGCAGACAAAGGTGGGGGCCATCGGGTTTCATAATAACAGGTATTAATACTGAGTGCCTACGCTTTTTGGCGATAAGGAACTGCAAGAGATACAATAAGAACCAGACATCTGAAATACAAAGATTAAAGAATAAGTATCAGAGAGCCTTCAAGAAGACTGGAGCACATAAAATGAGGCAGATGTTTTGATCCAAAAGGATCCTAACGTCCAATATTTCTACATAATCCTAAACATTTGTTACATCACACCTACACCAGGGCACCTAATTGTGTCAGGTATTGATTCTAACCTAGATCCTTTGACGCGATTTTGTAATTCTCTTTTTTTATTCCACTGGTACAGAATATGCTGTTGTAGCTGAAAGATGCTAAAGAGATTCTGAATCTGATTAATACACTTAACTCTAACAAAAAAATACTAATTGGCTTAGAGTTTTTTTCTACAAGAATTCTACAAGAAGAGACTACAAGTAATAGAGGAAAGTATCTATAACAGACATGGATTACGTAGCCCCAAGAGAATCTATCATTTTGGCCAGGACAGACCTTACGAAAAACTATTTTGAGTTTAATTGCAAATACTACATGCAGACACATAGAACTTTAATGTGGAGTACTTTTGTTCCCAAGGCAAACATGTTAGTTAACTGGACACAATTTACTGGACCACTGTGTACAAGGAACATAGGGGGTCATTACGATGGCGGGCGGAAGCACAACCGCCGTGCTGGCGGATGCAAAAACCACCAGTTACCGCCGGCACGCAGCAGTCCACACGCCCGCACAATTACAATGCGAAAAGTAGGCCAAACACCGCCGGCAAGCCAGCGACACCGTCCGCCATCAAAGTGCGTCCGTACACGTAGCGGCGCAGCACAATTGACACACACCGTCCGACGAAATCACGTCCCGCCCGGCGTATAAATTACGATGCCGCAAACAAACGGCTCCCACGGCTAAGAGACACCGTACGACAAACCGAAGCGGTAACACGGACGCCGAGCACGGACAACGAAGAAGCGGCTCCCCCGAGCATGAATCCAGCACTGCAGGCCCTCCCCATGCTCTTGCTGATGCACCACCAAGGACGCAACGTACCGCGGAGACGCAGGTAGGCACACACACAACAAGTGCACGCAAACAGCGCACACAGTGCAAGGGCGGAAAAGCGGGCAACCCCCCACCCCCGCGTGTACACTACACATCCACCATTGCATCCACATATGACACACAGGCCAAATCGTAACATCGCGTAACACATGTGTACACACCACCTGGGACTAGGAACCAACGACCCCGTCACGGCCCCAAAGCGGCGATGACGCCGCCACACATGCGCACAACGCAGAGGCCAACCGCAGCGCCATGCATGCGTCGCACACAGACACAGGGACACAACCAAGCAGCACACACATCAGCCCAACCCCGAACGCACATGACACGTGACAGGCCTGCCACACATGTCCCCAACGCCCAATTCACGGACAACACCCAACGCCACACAACCGACGCACACATGTCAGTGAAGTCACGCAACAGCAGGACACACCCCAGTGTAACAAACATGGCGTAGCACACAGCGGCGGCAACACCAACTAGGAGAAGCAGGGCCCCTTCGGGAAGAGGAACGCCAGTACCACACTGAAACACCCATACCACCCTGCACATATGAACAAGACATATAAAACGGTACACCAAAGAGCCCGGGGACCGACAACAGGTGGCCCAAGAATAACATTCACACACAAGGCCCAACGCAGAGCGGAAAGGCAGCCTGCCGCCCACACAAGGGAGAGCAGACAGCACTGAATGACCTTCCATTCCAACTCCGAAACCACAGCCCTACGAAAGAAGCCGGTGAATACAGCCATTGTCCAAGAAAAGACCAACACAGGCATGCCGAGGAGACCGACCACAGGGCAGATAGCGCATATCACAGAAGCACACAACGGACGGGGAAGAAAAAGAAAACACTCCCCCATGTCGGCCACATGCAAGTTAATTGGAAGGAGTCACACATCACTGACCTTGAACTGTCTGAGAAGCATGTGGGATGAGGGCCCGTGTCCTCCGCACAAGCCAACAGAACACAAGTCCTGTCTCCCTACGACTACACAGAGCTCACAGCAACCTCGGAGCGTGCACATTGCAGACTGCACACACAGCCGGAGCACGCCACCACAACGCACCGCTGTGAAATGGCAACCGCAACACACCTACCCAACTACGCCGGACAGGTCAAGCTGTACAAAACCAACCTGATACATATATTGGGATGCGATCTCCTGTCCCTGCTGAACGTAAGTTACCGACTGACTTACCGCATCACATTGTTCAGCTGCGTCATGCCCGTCTTCTACTGTCGGAGGTGTCCCTACCAGCATCCCGTGGAGATGTGCCTCTCCAACCCGGCATGTAAAGGCGGACCTGCTACCACTACTCCTCCCTCTGGACGCACACGACAGGGCCTGCTCTGCCTATGGGGGCATGGCGTATGTGGCCAACATCGCACCCGCACTGAAATGGGACCACTGTGCCTCCACACGACGGATCATCGAGAACAGCTACATCGAATGTCACCCAGCATGCCCCATCATGGTCCTCCAAGGGACAACTTACGAACAACACCTTGACAGCCACCATCCGCTACATTGGCTGGCAAACATGTACACCACCAATGACATGGAAGCCCTGCTGGACGGCATCGCATACCTGACAACCTGTAAATTCGTCGGACCACAACGCAGGTTCCCCGATTGACCTATGATGTCCAACCCCGCACCCATGCTTAGCTTCCGCACGGACTGGCCAGTCACCACCACAACAGCCATACCAAACGACCGGCAACTGTTACCACACCATCAACGACATCGCCATGACATCGGATATGACCGGGACATGCACACTGTTCCCCATCACATCCAGGAACACCGCATGCATCGTGGGAGGCAGTGGCATGGGGTCTGTGTATCGCACCCACATGGACGGAACTGCACGAACAACCAGGACACGACATGGATCCAGCGCCCATGGACACACACACCGCTCAGTGGACATGAATAGGTCGCCTGGAGTCTGTGGGTGCTGCACCCCTCCCACCCCCGCCCCGGGAATCCCATACCAGGACCTTTGCATGGACGACAAGTGCATACAACAACAACACGACCCCAGTGACTGTGACATGTCCAGTAACCACCACATTGCAACAACAAGTGGCACGCCGCTGCATGCACGCAAGCACATGCCCTGATGTCATCTCACATGCACGCGTGCATGAGGAACAACCGCAGCAAACCGGTCACATGGAACTGATATGGACTGTGCCCATGATGCCAAGCGGTCTGGTAGGCTACATGTATACCGTCTGTGTCAAAGTCCGCAGCTCCGCAGCTATACGTAAATGTACATTAGCACAGCCTTGGCCAAGCAGATGTAACTCTGAAGCCCACATCCCACATGCAACAGCCAATCACATGTAACCCCACACCCTATCCCATTTGTAATCATGCTCAGTATATCCTCAACATGTATTCCGCTGCCAGTAGTGTCCACTATACTGCATCACAGAGGACAGAAGACTCAATATAATGTTTGAAACCAAAACTGTCTCCGCTGACTCATTTCACAAGTACGAATGAGAGAGGATGAGAGTATGTGAAGTACACGGCAGTCGTGACATGACCATGTAGTCCACTGGTATTGGATGTCAACGCAAATGAGTAGCACAACTGTGTAAGACACACATGTGTTGTGTGAAGTCGTATGGACGCAGTGCTCAGGTGGGTGGGTGTGACGGGTAGATGCGCACATGCCAAGTTGGAGCACGCCGTGTTGGGAGGGGTCATGAACAGTACACCACCGCTTCCCTGGGCATTGTGAGAGGACACCTGTCGGGGGAGTGAACACGTGTGTGCACAGCAGCCGGGCACACGTACAAAGCGGTACCAGGCGCACCTCAGCCCACCCTCTGTGGACAAGCTGGATCCTGTTGTGCGCCCGCCATGCCCCTTGACAAGGCACACACAGCCCCAGTCGACCAGGTGTAACCCCAACATAGTCAATCCGCACAGGCGATACAGGGCACGGGATGGCAGTGGAGCATGGTGTGTGAGAGGTCTCCTCGCGCTCCTCCTGGTCATATCACGCAGGCAATAGAACCTCAACGTCTAGCATGGCACAAGTCAAATGGAAGTGTAGGGGACGCACCACAGCACGAGCAGCACTGACGTCACGGGTGGTGGCTCGCACCATCCCATCCATTGCCCATTATACCAACCACGCCACATGCCATTGCGACTAAGTGCAAGCGCGTGCGCCACCACCCCCGAGCCCTCCCCAGAGAGGCCAAAGAGTGAATGTGTGGGCCATCAGTCACAGACGGACGCGGCCTGGCCGCAAGGGCAGCCACAGCCACTGGGTGTCGCAGGTGGCGGATCCGGAAGGCGAAGACTGTGATGCATAGTCCATGCAGGCCGGGTCTCCATTTGGGGCACCACGCAGGTGGACGGCGTCCCGCAACACATCATACCCTGAGACAGCCCACTCGTGCAACTGGACCCACACATACACTCCTTGCCCTCTCTGGTGCGAGCTTGGGGCTGCCTGTGCAAGCGCTAGCCTCGCAGGTGCACATGCATATTGGGGGAGCGAGGGGAGGACATGAGGGCTGGGGCGAAGATGACTGTATCACTGTCAGTGAGTACAAGGGATGACCCAGATGTGGAAAGGAAGAGACGTGTCCCGTGTGTACTGCAACTAGTCGCCAATCCAACTACCCCCATGTCCGGAATGTAAGCCCGCACCTAGGCCCGCCCATCCGCCACATCGAATATACCACCAGCACGACAACCTTCCCATTCGAAACACTGACTGGGGGTGGCGACCAGTGAACAATCATGTGTAGCCTACCCACGCGTACATGTGGGCCCTCCATGATCCATGTCACTTGCGGCAAAGTCATGACATGCGCAATGAGGGAAGTGAGGAGAGCTGTCCGCCCCACGCACAGAAGGTGCATCAGCTCCACAGACCCAGCAGCGAGTCCAGCAGGGGTCACATGTGCAGGGGCAGCTGTGCCTGGTGTGAAGGCACATGCATATAGACAGCACATCGACCAATGTGTAGTCTGCCCACATCTACAGTCCATCATCATGCGGACATAGGAATTGAACACAGGGCAACACATCTTAGTGGGTGCACCCACCGTGACCAACAATGCGCAATCATCGACGTACCCGCCCTGTGCATGGCCCCCCACCCAACGGAGGCACATCCAGTGCCACCATCCCACACACACAAGCCTTCCACGGAACATGCTGTGTCCAATGGTCAGTACAGAGTCAGCGCCCATCTGGTGGATCCTGAACAGGAGACACATGCACACACATGCCAGCTCCCACTATGTACGTCTGCCACCTGGCACGTGCAATGTAACCCCTCACCTGTGACGTGTGACTGCAAGCACACAGCCGTCTTGGCATGGGGCTGTCAATGTGGACACCTGTCAATGTTTCGGGAGGTGTGATCCGTACAGTGCTGTACATAGGGTGCAGTGCTGACACCTACTACTGTCTCATATCCCCTCGTGCCACAGGTCCCACTTGTTTTGGCCGCTCAGCCTGTGCCCACATCGTCGTCGTCGTGTGCCATACTCATCCAGCCTCGGAAGCAGTTCCATGCTCAGCAGACATTCATGTTGCCGTGGCGTTGCCGCTTGACGAATATGCAGTCAGTCCCCATCAGCACGCCCCGCAAGTCATTGGGGCCTAGATCCCCATGTGCATGCACATGGCAGTGGTTTGTATCACTAGCCATTGCCATTGTTGGGAGACCTGTGTAAGTGTATTGTGGCCGTGCCGTCCCAGCTTGACAGCTGGGCTGTGGCTCATGTGCTTGCTCAGTCATGTCAGTGATGTGTATGCGAAATTGCTATGTGTTGCTTTGACATGTGTCCACTGCCATTTTCCCTAGGCGGAGACTGAACATTGACCGCCCATACCAATTGCTGGCGGACATGAACGATACAGAGGTCATTAGGAAGTTTCGGCTGGACAGGCCAACCCTGCATCGACTGTGTGCCATGTTGGAACCCCATCTCCGTCCCCGCAGGGTGTATCCGACAGCTGTCACCCCCACGGCTAAGGTGATGGCCGCCATGCATTTCTTCGCCACTGGGTCATTCCAGCACACAGTGGGCAGTGGAGGAGGGATGTCCCAGCCCATGTTCAGCAAGGTGCTGAGGGATGTACTGGCAGCCATGATGCTGTACCAAAACAGGTACATCCGCTTCCCCAGGGCTTGTGAATTGGCGGCAGTGAAGGGTGCATTCTATGCCCTTGGCAGAATCCCACACGTCGTTGGAGCCATTGACTGCACACATGTTGGCCTTGTTCCACCACAGGCCACTGAGCACCTGTACCGCAACAGGAAGCACACGCACTCCCTGAATGTGCAAGTGGTGTGCCTTGCGGACATGGTGATCACCCACGTGTGTGCAAAGTTCCCAGGCTCGGCCCATGACGCACACATAATGCGCAACAGCATCTTGCCACGACTGATGTCCAATCTGCAACAGGATCGTGGCTGTATTGTCGGTGAGTATGTGGAGTGGTGTAGCGTGCTGGTTGTGCGATGCTGTCCCCTGTCCAGTTGGAATAGCAACGGTTCTCCGTGTCCCTCACACCCAGGTGACTCTGCGTACCCGAATGGGGCATGGCTGCTCAGTCCATTGAGGAATCCTCGCACCCCAGCAGACGATCGCTACAATGAGGCACGTGGGAGGACCAGACGTGTGGTCGAGCGTACCTTTGGCCTCCTCAAGTCCAGGTTCAGGTGCCTGGACCGCACCGGGGGTGCGCTGGCGTACTCCCCACAGAAGGTGTGCCAGATAGTGGTGGCGTGCTGCATGCTGCACAATCTGGCCATTCGGAAGCAGATCCCCCTCATCGTGGATGACAGAGATCAACCAGGGCCCCAGCCCGCAGACCAGGACAGCTCGAGTGAGGAGGACAGCGGAGAGGAGGAAGCTGGTAATGTGCGGCAGCAGCTCATCGCCCGCTACTTCACTTGACGGTGAGTGTCCATGTACGACGGCTGATGTGGCTGTATCTGTGCAGGTGTGTGTGTGCTGTGTCAGGGTGGCCGTTTGTTCACTGCGTGCTGTGTGTCAACGCTCCATGGCCAGGGTAGTATGCCACTGTTGGTGGCTGTGGCATTGTGCCCTATTGCTCTGTGCGATGTGTGTACATTGCTTGTAGTTGTTGACATGTACTGTGTGATGGGTGTGAGACACACTCATTGAATGTGCTCCTGTTCTGTCTCCCACCCCTAGGTCCCTACAGGCCCTCCGGTTCCATTGCCATGCCACGCATCAGGTGCCTTTCCGCCCAAGGTGGCCGTTGTATTCCGTACAAATAAAACACAGGGCACAAACAGCAGTTTGTGTAAGAGGTGCATTTATTTCAAACTGTGACATGTGATTGTGTGTAAGGTGATGACAAAAGTGGTGCGTGCAGTGACAATGAGCTGTCGGTCATGGCTGCGTGATGCTCAGGGTGTATCCACTGGTTCTATGTCCATGGTCCAACAGACACATGCCATCCAGATGGCTGTGTGGAGTGGGATCGTAGTCCAAGTCAATGCAGTGGGTGGTCAAGGAGGGCTGGCTGGCTGGCTGCCTCACTTGCGTCTGGAGCGTGCGAAGTCCTCCCGTGAGATCTGTTTCCACTTCGGACGGCCCCTTCCACGTTTGCGAGGGGGTGCCTGCTTGCGACCTGCTGGTGGTTGAGGTGTGCTCACTGGCTGTGGACGCAGGGGAACTGGACACAGCTGCACGACCCTGCGCCCCGGCAGGTGGTGGCGGTGGTGGAGCTGCTGTCCCTGGCTGTGACCTCACCACCAGCTGGCCCATGAGGTCCACGAGTTGGCCCATACGGGCGTCCATGGACCTCAGCACCCCCAGCACCTCCCGCGTGTCTGAAGCAGACCTGGCCCATTGTCCTTGGGCCTCTTCATAGGCCCCAAGGACTCTGGCCATTTGAGGCAGGGCATGGCTCCCAGGGAGACTTGCGTTTCCCTGACCCTGCTCCTCCTACCAGTACTGCTGCCACCGGCCTGCCCACTAGCCACATTGCTCACCACGGTCCTCGCTGTGGCTCCCAGGGTGGATCCAGTCGGCCGGGCCACCACCTGCGCTGGGGCTGGTGCCAGCGAAGACGTGGTGGTGGTGTCGGCGGTGGTGGTCGGTGCGGCGATGGTGGCGGTTGCGGCAGTGGTAGTGGCCGCAATGACCGTGGGTGTGGCCGCAATGACCGTGGGTGTGGCCGCAATGTCCGTGGGTGTGGCCGCAATGTCCGTGGGTGTGGCCGCAACGACAGTGGCAGCAGGGGGCTGGGAATGTTCAGCAGCCCTGGATGATGGGTTGGTGGGTAGGAGGGTCAGCCCTCCACAGGGCTTGGTCGCCCCACTCACTGCTGCCGCTCCTGCCTGCCTTGCCGCCTCCTGCCTGGAGATTCCTTCGCTCGCTGCCCGCTGCTCCTGGGACTTCCCGCCACTGCCTCCCTGCGGCCCCGCCCCCGTGATTCCATTCGCCGCCCCGCTCCCGCCACCCAGCTGCTCCTCCCTCCAGGCTCCTTGCCTATGACGCCCCCTGAGCAACCGCGCAGCGGCCAGCGCGAGCACCGACGGAGCGCCGAAGGTGCGCCAAAGGTAAGCCCGTCTGCGCCCGTCCGCGCCTGGCCCGCGCCCAGCGCCAGGACCCTGGATCCCACCGATGCAACACTACTCGACGGACCTACGACGCCGCCACCCTCACCGCACTCAATGCCGGCCGGAACCCTGCCTGCTACCGAGCCTCACCGAGACGCACCCACGGACCCTTCACCTGCCAAGCCTGCCGATTCACCTGCCCCCGGACGTGCACCACCTCCGCCAAGTCGAGCACCAGCAGCAACCACCTGAAATGCATCCTGTTGAACACCCGCTCCGTCCACAGGCACGCCGTGGAACTCTGGGACCTGCTCGACGCAACAGCACCGGACGTCGCCTTCCTCACCGAAACCTGGATGAACGCCTCCTCAGCGCCCGACATCGCCATAGCCATCCCGGACGGATACAAGATCACCCGGAAGGACCGCGTCAACCAGACGGGAGGAGGCATCGCCATCGTACACAAGAACACCATCCGCATCTCGACTAACTCCGACGAGACCTTCACCGCCGCCCGAACACCTACACTTGCAGATACACACTGACCCCAAGACCACCCTCCGAGGCACCCTCATCTACAGACCCCGGGACCATGCACACTATTCAGCGAAGACATCGCAGACTTCATCAGCCCGCACGCCATGCCCTCCGCCCGACTACATCCTCCTAGGGGACCTCAACTTCCACCTGGAGAACAACAACGACAGAAACACCACCGCCCTGCTGGACAACCTCGCCAACCTCGGACTCAAGCAACTGGTGAACACGCCCACCCACTACGCCGGCCACACGCTTGACCCCGTCTTCTCTTCCAGCAAGCACATCTCCTTCAGCCACGCCACCGGACTCCACTGGACCGACCACAGCTGCGTCCACTTCAGCTTCAGAAAGACTGCGACCCACCACCACCCGCAACAGGCTCCCCGCCGGAGCTGGAGCAAGATCACCGCCGAGCAGCTCACCGCCTCCCTCAGCCAGAACACACCCACCAACACAACGGACCCAAACGAAGCAGCCAGCAACCTCGCCAAGTGGCTGACCGCCTGCGCCGACGACCTCGCACCACTAAAAACCCTCCCAGCAGACCCGGAAGCAAGAAAACCCCTTGGTTCTACCAACGAACTCAAGGAATCCAAGAAGAACTGCCGCACTCTCGAGAAAGCCTGGCGACTCGACCAGACCACAGACAACAGGACCGCCCTCAAGCACGCCACCCGCAAACACCACCAGCTGATCCGTGCCACCAAGAAGTCGGCACTCAAAGAACGACTGGACAACAACGCCCACGACAGCAAGGAACTTTTCAGTATCGTCAAAGAGTTCTCCAACCCCAGCGCCGGAAACAACGACATCACCCCCTCGCAAGACCTCTGCAACTCACTCGCCGCGTTCTTCCACCGCAAGATCACCGACATACATAACAGCTTCGACGCACAGACCACGCACCCTACCGCCCGAACCAACGCCCGCCACCACCACCCTCTGCAACTGGACCCCGATCAGCACCGAAGACACCACCCGCACGATGAACTCCATCCACTCCGGATCACCAACCGACCCCTGCCCACACCACGTCTTCAACAAAGCCGACGCCACCATCGCACCCCATCTCCGGGACATCATCAACTCCTCCTTCCACACCGCCACCTTCCCGGAGAGCTGGAAGCACGCAGAGCTTACCGCCCTCCTGAAGAAACCAACGGCGGACCCCACCGACCTCAAGAACTACCGTCCCATCTCTCTCCTTCCGTTTCCGGCCAAAGTCATCGAGAAGACCGTCAACAGACAGCTTGCCGCCTTCCTCGAGACGAATGGATCCCTCGACTCCTCGCAGTCCGGGTTTCGGGCCAACCACAGCACCGAGACCGCCCTTATCGCAGCCACCGGCGACATCAGAACCCTAACCGACAACGGGGAAACAGCAGCCCTCATCCTCTTGGACCTCTCCGCGGCGTTCGACACCGTCTGCCACCGCACCCTAGTGAAGCGCCTCAGCAACATCGGAATCCGAGAGAAAGCACTGGAATGGATCATCTCGTTCCTCGCCGGAAGAACCCAGAGAGTCCGCCTCCCCCGTTCAGATCCGAGGCCACCGAAGTCATCTGCGGCGTTCCACAAGGATCTTCACTCAGTCCAACCCTCTTCAACGTCTACATGAGCCCCCTCGCAGCCATCGCACGCCAACACAACCTCAACATCATCTCCTACGCCGACGACACCCAGCTGATCCTCTCCCTCACCAACGACCCCACCACCGCCAGAGCCAACCTACACGACGGGATGAGAGACGTCGCCGACTGGATGAGGAACAGCCACCTTAAACTGAACTCAGACAAGACGGAAGTCCTCATCCTGGGCTCATCACCCTCCGCCTGGGACGACTCTTGGTGGCCCCCGGCCCTGGGCACCGCGCCCAAGCCAACGGACCACGCACGCAACCTGGGCTTCATCCTGGACTCCTCCCTGTCGATGACCAGACAAGTCAACGCCGTCTCATCTTCGTGCTTCAACACCCTGCGCATGCTCCGCAAGATCTTCAGATGGATCCCCACTGAAACCAGGAAGACCGTCACCCAGGCACTCGTCACCAGCCGACTGGACTATGGGAACACCCTCTACGCCGGAACCACAGCCAAACTTCAAAAAGACTCCAGCGCATCCAGAACGCCTCCGCACGACTCATCCTGGACATCCCCCGACACAGCCACATCACCGGACACCTGAAAGACCTGCACTGGCTCCCCGTCAGCAAGAGAATCACGTTCAGACTCCTCACCCACGCACACAAGGCCCTCCACGACCTGGGCCCCAAGTACCTCAACGACCGCATGACCTTCTACACGCCCACCCGCCAGCTACGATCAACCAGCCACGCCCTCGCCACCGTACCACGCATCCGCAGAGCCACCGCCGGAGGAAGATCCTTCTCCTACCTGGCAGCCAAGACCTGGAACTCCTCCCCACTCACCTTCGGCGAACCCAGGACCATCTCTCCTTCAGGAAGCAGCTCAAGACCTGGCTGTTCGAGCAGTAACTTACCCCCTCCCCCAGCGCCTTGAGACCCTCCCGGGTGAGTAGCGCGCTCTATAAATGCCGTGATTGATTGATTGAGGAGGGGTCCTGGGGAGCGGCTGGGCCCTGCCACACCAGATGGGCCTGCTTGGTGGTCCGTGTCCGAAGAGGAGGACAGATCCTCCACATCCGTGTGTCCTCGTTGGGGGCTTGTAGGCTGGCTGTGCTGGCTGCTGTCTCCATCCCCAGCATCCAGCAGTTCGTCACCTGTGGAGAGAATGAGATTTGTTATTGTGTTGCACCTGGCGAAGTATGTATTTGTCGTCTGACATTAACAGTTCGTGCAATCTCGTACATGGGTTTCCCGGAGGCGTGTGTGTGGCTGTACCATTTGTAGTTGTGTGTGCTTGGCAATGGGACTGTGTGCTGTGCACATGTGGCATGGGACGGATTGGCCATGCCGATGGGTGTGTTGCTGTGCCCCTACTTATTGTGACTCTGGTGTATGCGGGCTCCTGGCCCATCCTGGGTCTGGTTTGTACTTTGCTTTTGGTGTTCAAATGGGACGCTTAGGAACGCATATGGCAACATGGGGGCCATGCCCCAGATTCGCATTTGGGATGGAATATGCTTTTGGGGTACATGCTGTGAGCCATGGGTGCCGAACGTGACATGTGTTGTGGCAGCATGACAGTGCATGGTCTGAGGTGTGTGCATGCCTGACATGGCCTGCATATTTGCTGTCTGTTGTGATTACTGGACATGGCATTGGACGCATCGTTATGAGTGAGTGATGGTTGTGTGCCAGCCAACGTATTGCAGTTGTCCCATCTCCTTGGTGTGCGTGCTGCCCTGTGCCATGTGCATCACTGCAGTGCTCGGGGGGGTGTGGCCCATGTTGTGTGTTGTTGCTCACAGTGTGTCGTGCGCTTCATTGACTTCTGGCACATGGTTGGTCATGGGCATGTATCTTAGCGTGACTGCTGTATGTGTGGCAGCTGTGCGGATGACATGCCTTTCATGAGACTGGGGCTGACGGATGGGATGGATGGTATGTTGTATGTGCATGGTGTGTCTGTGTGTTTGATGGGTTCAGTGGTGTTAGTGTGCATTTATGTTGTTCCGCTCTGTTGCGTCTAGTGTTGTTTGTCTTACATAGGCGTAGTTGTGGGGTGTGTGGTTGACAGGCAGTAGGGGCTACATGGACAGGACTTCAATGGTGTTTCGGTTGTGTGTGATGGGTTGCACAGTGGCTGCCGTGTGGTACTATATTCAGTGTGGCTTGTGCATGCAGACGTGGCTCCTTGGGTGTTGCTGTGTCTGTGATGGGTCATGTGAGGTGTGAGTCTGTGGTTCATGTCCGTGTGCACATTGTTCACTTGTTCGTGACGGTGGGCGGTGCTGCGTGTTCGTCTGCTACGTGACATGTCCCATGTGTTGGTCGTGTTACGGTCCTCATGCCTCCAGTAATCCAGCCCTGTCCAGTTTCCCACCTGCAGGTTGTTCGGGCGTGCACTGTACTGGATGCCACATGGTTCTAAGCGGGGGTGCTCCATGTTGCAGGTCTGTGGGGGTGGGGGGTGTTGTGGGTCGTGGTGGTGGCTGGACACCCACTGACACCGATTGTTGTGGACCGTGATGTCTACCTTTCGGCTGTCGGTGTGCACTGCGGTGGCTGACACGTGGCTGTGGGGGATGCTCCTCCTTGCTGTGCTGTGGGACTAGGGGCCTGGTGTGTGTTGTACTTGGGCTGTCCACCCTCCCACCCACTGCACTTTGTGTTCCTGCCACTTACCTGTTACTTGTCGGTTAGTGCAGCTATGGCGGACACATGGGTGTGGTGGGTGCTCGTTGTGGCGCTTCTGGCATACTTGGGGACCTGTTGGTGGTTACGTGGCTGGCTGAGTGTACACATGCCCCCACGTATCTTACAGTTGTTAGGTTTGGGCTGTGTGTGGTGGTGTCTGTTGCATGTGTGTGTGATGTGTTGTGTATTGTGTGCTGGACATGGGGGTGTTTGTCCCTGGGAGCTGTGGCATGGTGGTAGTGCATGTGAGTACATAGCGGTGTGCTGGTATACATTAGTTTGTACTTACCAGCCTCCACTCCCCCTGCTAATCCGGCGAGGATCTCCGGATGTATAATGACTCGCACCTTCTCCTCCCACGCTTTGAAGGTCTTGAAGAGCGCGGGATTCCCTCCTCCAGTGACGGCTGCCAGCTCTCTGTTCTTGCTCTCCTTCTTGACCAGGCTCTTGACGTCATTCCACCGTTTGTTGATTTCAACTCTGTTCCTGGGCAGGGTCCCGACTGCATTGACCTGGTCTACGATCCGGTTCCACATTCTCTTTCTGGTGGCTAGTGGTGTGTGCTGGACCAGGTTCCCATAGATTTGTGGGTGCACCTTGATGATCTCGTCGACCATGACCGTCAGCTCAATGGGCGTGAACTTGGGCATTCTTTGTGGTGCCATGGTGTTTGTGGTGCTGGTGCGGTGTGTGTTGTGTAATGTGCAGGGGGTTTGTGGTGCCGGTGTTTGGTGGTGGTGGTGGTGGTGGTGGTGGTGGTGGTGGTTGTGATGTGTGCGTTTCTGTGGTGTGCTGCTGTCCTTGCTGTGTCACTGTGTCCTCTCCTCTCCTCTCTAGTTTGCAATGTTGCAAGGGGTTGTGGTCTGTGGGAGTGCTGCTTTTGTACTTACCTATGTGGGTGTGTCCTCATGGTCTGTTGTTTTCAGGTGTGTTGTGTCTGGGGTTCTGGCCTTTGTAGTTTTTGTTTGTCCAGGGGGTGTTTTCGGGATGTGTACTGTGCTTGTGTATTTGTGCGTGCCTTGCTGTGTGGACTTGTTGGCCATGTTGTGTGCGATTGGTTTTGTCAGCGGATGGTTTCTGTGCAGGGACGTGGGCGCCATGGCTTCTGCCGTGTCGATTCTCATCGGCGTTGTTTGCGCTGGCGGGCGGTATATTTGTAGTTTTCCCGCGCTCATGGCGGTGCGATCGTAATCTCACGTGCGGTGTGTCGGCCGTGAGGGCGGGCGGTTTTGTGTTGTCGTGCGTGTTTCCGTCCGTGGCGGGCGGTTTGACTCCGACTCGGACGATGGCGGGCGGTATCTTGTGTGATTTTTCCACCGATGGCGGTTTTCGGTTTGTGTAATCGTAATGGCGTGGTCGGTGTTCAGACGGTGTGTGCGGGCGGATTTTTGCCGCTTCTATGCCTGGCGGATTTTTTTACGCCGGGTATCGTAATGGGCCCCTAAGAGTGCATGTCTGGCCTACCCAGCCCATAGCTATCTCCAAATCTCAGTCAGATGGTGTCAATTACATTAAAAAGATTGCTTTTTTTAATTCACCTCTTCAACCTTCCTCATCTTTAACTCTCTGTACCATCCACCAAGGTCAACTCTAACTCACCTGTCAATCTCCCCCCTCAATATTGCACTCTACCTCTTTCATGATCTCAGCTCCCCGAGTGACCCACTGTGCCTACCTCTTAAATCTCCTTACCTCAAACCAATCTTCATCTCACTGCTGTGTCTATCCCACCACCTAGATCTTTTACACCATCACATCTCTGAAACTCAGATCAACAATTTCGACTATCAGCCCTCTGAGTACCTCACCCCTCTCATTTCACTCTACCCCTTCTATATCCCACTGCTCTTACAACCTAATCTTTGCATTTACCTCCCCATTCATTTGCAACCTCACCTCCTCTCTACTTCCGTTGCCTCTACTTCATCTCAGGCTACCTTACTTCTTGCTCACCATCTCCATTTCTTTACCCTTTTCTTCATCATTACCTCACACACACTCCTTCTCTTCCATTTCCCCTATACCTCTCTGGGCAGTGTTACCTTGTCTTAACCTCGTCACACTACAATCCTCTGCTTCACTCTCCCTACCTGAGCATCAACCTCCCCTTTCTCTACTTCACCTGTCACTACTTCAGTTCTTTTCAGTCAAAAGCTCCTCATTCTACCCTTAACCTCTCTATCCATCTACCTTTTATGTAACTCCTCGTTTGCCCCTTTACTTCACAATCTTAACTTGTTTCTCTCACCGTCTCAACTTTCTCCACCTGTCACCCTATACATCTCTACCTTTAGCTCTTTAATAACCTCAATTTCTACCCTACCCCTCTTCTATATGCTTCCTTCTCATCTCTAGCTCTCTACCTCACTCTGAAACCTGCCTCTACCTACCTCTCTGTAGCTTCCTTTCTTGCTCCCTCACCTTTCTGCCTTTACCTTATGCCCCTCCCTACTACACCTCTCTCTGCCTCATCTGCATCTCTACCTCCTTATACGTTACCTCTTTTTGTCTCACTTCCCTCACGTCTGAGTCAAAGGTAACTGTGTAGCCAGAAAGAAGTACACATACGAAGAGAAGTAGAGAGACTAAGCCAAGGAAGTGAAATGCTAAATTTCACCCAGTAGAATGGTGAAAATTGTCAAAAGAGCGATTTGGTTTTCGCTGTGGAAGTAAGAAGGCCACTTACCAGAAGGAAGATTTATGATTATGAATAGATGTCAACTAAGGCTACACTTTCAAAAGTTGTGTGCTTCTATATTATTTTAATATTCACTAGACCACTCAACATTCACAATGTCACAGTTCTTGAACCCATAATACAGGTTCACTAGATGCCAAATTGTACCTAAAATAATGTTGTTCCAAGTTAAAAAAAAATCTAGAGCCAACTGCAAAAGGGAATGCCTTTAACAAAGCTTGTTCAAGCTATCTTTTGGTACTACTTGGCTGGAGAACACCAGTCCCCTCCACTCCTCAAACATTTCTATAAATGTAAGGTATAAATCAACATTGTTTGGAGTCACAAATTATGGGTGTGGGGGGGCAAAATGGGTATTGTCCAGAGCCCAAAAAAAAACCTTCAAGATGTCACTCATGGAGGTGCAGGAAGTAGCCCTTTTCTCAGACATCACTGGGAGGCTCCAACCAACAAATTAATGAGAGTTTACATCCAGCATGCTTAACCATCAATGTCCAATGTCCAATCATGGATCATCACTTCCCAAATTGTGGAAGATAATGCATCATATTAATCAGGTTTTACATTTATTAACAGTGTCACATCTACAGGGTGGAAAGTAAATTAAGAGATTCAATCAGTGAGTAGCTGAATATTAGATATGACCAGGGCAGCTCGAATAAAGGGCGTAAGGGTGCCACATGCATTAAATATAATTGTATCACATTTATTTGTACATTTATTCCTTTGGCTGCAATGTTGTAAATCCTCTGGTATTTCCTTTGCACAGGTGGAATGCAATCCTGAAGATAAGCAGGAATGCTGCAGACCCAGGATACATTTGACTGTGCATTTTGGATTGGAGAGGTCTCACTGTCACCAGCCTGACAGACACACTTCAGGTATCATGTGTTAAGGAGCCAGGTTAGGGGGTTGAGAGAACACAGCACAGCCACCTGGTTGCCTTTGGAGCGCTGGGTTTACTTGCCTTGCATTGCTCTCATGATGTTAACTGTTATAAACCGTATGAGAGCAACACAGGGATTGGTTCTGGTCACGGACCTGCAGGCAAAGATAGCCAAATAGAATGAGAGCCCCAATTCACTATGTTCAAGGCGTAATAAAGCAATTTGCTTAGACTGATGTCATAGTACGAGCTATGGTCCATTAAACTTGGAGTTCCATGAGAGGCTACCCTGGTCAGCTATGGTAATGATTTTTAAAGTGGGCAAAGTAAACTGAAAGGGCTTAAGTGAATGCCCAAAGTTTTCATTTAATACACATAAATGAAGTCCAGATTTGGAGGTAGGGCTACCACAAGCTTGTGGCGCTTAAACCAAGGCCTTGAAGAAACTTGACAATGGGGTGCTGTTGGGTATAAGGTGTCAAGAATGGGATAAGGGACACATTGGAGAGCAGCCCATTTGCCCAAGAAACAGTATTCCCTGAACAAGTGATACACTTGCTCATGGTATGCAGGACATGGGCAACCTCCAGGAATACAAGTCAGAGAGCAGGAGCGAGGCCTTACACTCACAACAGGAGAGGAGGATGACATTGTAGTAAGTAACATTTGCTGCAAAATGCAAAGCTATCTGTACCCTATCCAGGTCCACGATGAGTCAGTTCACCACTCAATTGTACATTTGGCTGACAAATAGTAATACTTTCGCAGGAAAGTGAGTTATATTGACTAAGCTGTCTGATAAAGAAAAAAAAAAAGGAACAAAATGTCAGATCAGTGCAATGACTGCAAGCTTCACTCAGTCATGTGCAGCAGCATTGGCAGATGTAACATTACAAGATAAGCAAACATAGTTCAAGCTTTTCTCTTACACAGGAGCAGTACTGCAAGCTAAAGGGACAGCAGAGGTAGTAGCACTTCAAGCCTCTATTATACAAGGACAGCACTGCAAGCAGCAATAACTTCACACAGCTACATCCGTTTCCCTGAAACGAGGCTGGAGGGTCAAAGGAGCACAGAAAGAACTAACCTGCAGGGGATTGCTGTGATTGGAATCTCAAGAAATGCAGTTGGTGCCAAAACCAGAGGCTATTGAAGAGTGGTTGAAAGAAAATACCCCAGACATAATACTGATTCAGGAAACGCATTATGTGGATAGCAAGAAATGTCCATATATTATGTTTCAACAATGGGCAGGTAGTAGTTATTTTTCGTCAGCAAGTACAGCCCAAAGGGCAGTAGCAATTTTTTTGCATACATTTTTCCCCTTTCAGGTCTTATATTCCCAAGTGGATAAACAGGGTAGATGGGGGATTAGTTATGCTTCAATTAACAAAAAAGAGTAACTATAGCTACAATATATGCTCCAGTTGTAGATAATCCCACACCTCTGTTGGATCTGTATTATGCATTATTGTTAATTCCTCGGATGGTAATAGGGGGTGACTTCAACTTCTTGCAGAATCCTGCATTGGATTCATCTTCGGGAACACGGAAGCAGAATAAACCACGTATGGGTGAGGCGCTGCTGGAATGCATGGAAAAATTTGATATGATACAGTTGGCGAGTAGAATTTCCTATGAAAAAAGAGTATTCAAGTTTTTCAGCCAAATATAAAACAGCTGATAGATTGGATTATTTTCTAATCTCTAGAAAACTAAGTTTGGTTGACTGCATGTATATACAGAATAGTTTCTCAGAACTTGCGTTAGTCAAGCTTGAAATATCTGGACTAGGGAGAGGCAAACTATCTTCTAAATGGGCATTTAATAGAGTCCATCACGAAGATGAAGATTGGTGTAAGGAAATCCAAAACGAAATTGAACGTTTCTTCTACCAAAATAGGAATACGGCCACAATTGAAAATGCGTGGGAGGCATTTAAAGCTACTATCTGAGCGTTTATAACCTCTAAAGAGATTGCAATACGACATGGCCAAAAAACATTAAGAGCACACTTGGAATCGGAAGTTAAGGCGTACAAATGGGCAATACCTAAGGGAGAAAACTAATAAAAACAAATTAGCTTTTAGAGTCACACGTAAGACCATGCAAGATTACTATTATACTAGAGTGTATACTGCTAATTACTCTTATCTCCAAAGGGTGTACGAGGAGAGCAAATTCACAGGTAAATTTTTAGCCTGGCAAATAAAAGATAGTCAGGAACAGAATAGAATTCATGCCCTAATGCACAACATCACTAAAATTCGCATTACAAACGAAGAGGAGATACAGAAGGAGTTTTTAGAACATTATGAAACTATTTATTCTGTCAGAGAGGAGGTTGATAGTTTGAAGTTAAAGGATTTTCTTGGAAGACTGCAACTTCCAAAACTGAACCCAAGTCTAAGGGAAGTATGATCGCTAGTGTCACGTTAAAAGAAATCAAAGATGTGGTTCAATCTTTGGCTAATGGTAAAGCATATGGGAAGGATGGGTTGCCCGCAGATTTAAAAAAAAATCTTTAATATTAAATCAGGAATTATTGGTGCTGGCTAACTATATTCTGGTGTGAGGAGAGATACCATCCTCCTTCCACACAGCGGTTGTGGTCAGTTTTTAAAAAAAAACAAAGATCAAGAAGATCTGATTTCGTATAGACCAATTAGCCTCCTGAACATAGACTATAAAATTATAGCTAAATTACTGACAAATAGAATGAATCAGTGTGTAGGGTCAATCATACATACAGACCAGTACGGATTAGTAGAGGGACGTCAATTATCTTTTAATACCACCTTTATAGTTGAAGCTCTAGACTTTTTTTTTTTTTTTTTTTTTTTATCAAAATAAAATCCCGGCACAAATTATGCTATTAGATGGCAGAAGGCTTTTTATCTTGTGTGCTGGGAGAGTCTCTTTTACATTTTGACAGAGTTTGGTTTTCCCTCTGAATTGACTGGTGTAATTTCCAACTTTTATAGAGGGGCTACGGCACAAAACATTATTAATACAAATAAAATCGGTAGTTGCAAAGGGCTTAGAGGAGCAAGACAGGGTTGTCCCCCGTCTCCTTTAATTTTTGCCTGCTTTATAGAGCCTCTTGCGATAGGCATTCGTTTCATTAGTAGCTCGACATCTCCAATGTCAGGCATGACAAATCTCAAGCTCTACGCCGATGATATTGCCCTTTTTTTAAAACTCAATTTAGGAGTTCAAAATCAAATATTTCGTATTTCAGGAATTTCAGTCAAAGGGTATAGAAAACACATATCAAAAACAGAGATTCTCCTCTGTAACTGTTTCTATGACTAATTATTAATAGAGCGAAGGTTGTTGGTTAATATCAGGCCTAAGAGGTACCTTGGCATTTTTGTTACAGAGCATATCCATGACATATATATTTTAAATTATGCTCCTTTAATTAATCAGATAATAAATAAATTGACAAAATGGAAAGCTCTGCCTATTTCAATAATTGGCCAGGTAGCAGTTATTCGTATGATGATTTTACCCATATGCAATTTTTTATTTTCAGCCATTCTAAACGCTGTTCAAATGAAAAAGTTTTAAGGAAGTGCAAGGCCTGTTTTCTACATTTATCTGGGCAAATAGTGCATCACGATTAGCTATTGATGTATTATATAGACCCAAGGAAGGAGGTTTAGCTCTCCCCGAGTTAAGGGAATATTATTTTGCACACACTACCTACAGATCCAGTAAAGATGTAAACGTTAACAGATATGACAATTTTTTTTTTTTATCTAATCTACCAAGAATATGATTGAGGATTTCATGCGTTTAACGAAAACTCGGTGAAACATGACTTTCAGACATATATTGGCCAAGAACAATTACTAGACAAGATTGGTATATCTAAATGGAGCAGTCAGGGTTTCAGCAAAATAGGGGATTTATTTGAATGAGAATTGGAAAAATTGGGCCAAAATAGAACCAATATTGAACTTAGTAAACCAATTCTGCAATGGTCCTTTATAAGGATTAGACATTTTCTACAGGACCTATATCTCATACATCTAAATTCAACAAGAGGGCTTGCGGGGCAACTGTTGGATCCCAAAAGACGTAAAACGATTAGTGGTTGGGCCTCTTTTTTACATAGTCAGGTAAACTTTATTTGAAAGCTCAGAAAAAATGGCACTCAGCAAAGGTTCCAGCTGACCACCTTTGCCTGTGATCAGAATAATAAGTTTAACCACTCCTTATTGAAAGTGGCCAATCTCAGATGGATGCAATACTACACTCAGTGGCTCCTATGTAGAATGCCGGATTTTTTGCATAAGATAAATCCTCAGATACCCGCAAACTGCTTCCGACGTAATATGGAGGAAGGAGGAAAGTGGACACATCTGGGAATGCCGCAAACTAAATACATTTTGGGGGAAAATTAATGGGTACTGTAAGGATAGATTAAAATTTCAGCAGACCCTAGACATTCAGACTGCTGTGTTGAGATACTCTCCAAACCTAATAGCTGACCTACCGCAAAAAAAAAAAGAATTTATATCTTGGTTTTGGTAGCTCGCTCATTAATTCTTCAAAGATCACAGTCTAGCGATATCCCAACTTTTCAACATTTACTTTGCAAGTTAAATAAGGTCAAGGAATGTGAAAGAAAATATGCTCCAATATCTGGGTCATACAGGAAGTTTGTGAAATTGTGAGAAAATTTGGGTTTAAGGTTGGTCCACTAAGATGATATGGAATTTGTTGTGGCGTATATAACTGGTGGATTAGTATATGAGGTATATAATAACATGGTTTTATGAAATTACTGTTTTATATATCTATGGATCAAAAATGTGCAATATTGTAAATATGTTTTTCAGGGGGAGTTTGAATACATTTATTCATGTGGGACAGTGCTAATTGTATGTCAGTATTAAGAAATGATGAACTATTCCCAATAAAAATATATATATTTTTTTAAACGGAGTAATCCGGTTTAAAAGGAGAGGGCAAATTACTAAGTAGTAGAACAACTTCTAGGTCTCCTCCCTAACCTCTCCAGTGTCAGGAGCAGTAATTAAGGGTAAAGTTCTCTTCCAAATTGTAACAACCCAAGACCCACAACAAAGCTACAAGCTGGAGTCTAATCATAGACCTATGCAAAAAGAAAAAGAAATAACTGGGTGCAAACTTGGTCTACCTGGCCTAAAACAAACAGGCAAATATGGTTTATTAGGGATATGATACTATCAGAACCAGGAAAAATATAGGAAAGTGCACAAACTGCAGGTGGATTTTCACAATAGATTAATCTATCAAAATCGGCCATTATATTGAATATAAATGGGTAAAATGTGCTTTTGTTGAGTTGAGGAACAATTTGGGATTACATAAAACAGAACTTGAGGGAGGCAGGAATCTACTGAAGCAAAAGTGAACTTGTGTGAAGTCTTACCTTGTAGGTGCCCTTAACGGAGGGTCCTTACCCTACAGCAGCTAGAAATTGAGAGAAATTTGATGTGTTCTGGAAGCCTGGGCATCTGATGCTTGGTTTTGCATCACCCAATGCTTCATATCTCGTGTAGATGTAAGCACTGAATGGCTCAAGTTCCCTTCGGAAGATATGAGAACCTCTGTACGAATGCTTATGACTGTGCACTACTGCAAAACAGGTGATCAAGACACAAAGCTTCCATGGACCAGAAATGTTGATTGATGGTAGAGGATGATTATCTCTCCAGGGCTGCTGTGGAGGCATCATGTGCAGGTGGTACTGCTGCTGTTCTGATACGATGTGTAAGATGTTGTCAAGGCATTAGCCATACGAGGATCCAAGAGCATCTGGAATTATATGGTCTCCATCCTCAGCATCGACAGGCCCTGCAGGAAAATACGTGCAAGGAAGTGAAAAGCCAGTTTATCAACACAGCCACTACTCTGTCTTCACTGTCACTGCTTTTTATCACCCACGTTATGGTAAGACACCAATGTCCCCCTCCAGCCCCCCAAACTGCCAGAAAATTCTTGACATCATCCCCACTTAGATGTAATCTGAACTATTAGTAGCACAAAGTCCTTAACCAAAAAATGTTAAGCCTCTTTGACCAACTCCCTCCTTTCCCTCAACCACGGAAATCTTTTGCAATGAATCCTCCAACTTGAAACACTCCACAAAACCTTTGAGCTCTCGCCATGATATATAGAATTCTGAGCATCCCTGTAATTAAGAACCAAATCACGATATGCAGACATGCATATGGTCAGTCTCAGCATACATGTCCTAAATTCATAGGAAAGTTAAGCAGAAAAGCCTGTTTGTAGCAAATTGCAATTTGTGCAATAATGGTAATTTAAGCCATACCCCACAATGCTTATTAATGCCAACTCCATAGGGGTAGGCAATTTAAGTCGACAAAGAACTGATTAAGGAGCTGTTCAGTGCATGGGCAATGAGTTTAGTGTTCGCCAGCAGGTGTGGACTGGAACTTAAGATCAGGCCCTTCTGATTGGCTGTGTCTTGGTGCAAGAGACCTATTGCTAATGGAGCATTAATAAGCCTTCAATCAACCTACCAAGAAACCCTTGTCTAATGAGGCTTTCTCCACATCATCTTTCACCCAGGGAATAGCATGCCCTTGAATATTGCTCATGCCTTCTGCTAGCTCAAATATATGTTTGGGCATATTCACTGAATAACCAAAGGTTAAAGGGATGTTCTAGTGAAATTTAGATTTCATACACAAAACCATAGAAATTCAGCAGTTATAGTTGCTTGAGCCAACTATAACTTACGATCCCTGCAATGCACTGCTTATGCCCTCACATATTGCATCAATCTTGACATGGTCAGTGATATCACTGATGACATCATCCAGCGAGCATATATCTGAACTATAATCCAATTTTTAAAGCAGGTGTACTATTTATGAGTGAACTAGCCTCTATGCTGAAACATGTCCTCTGCTGATGTATGTGTATGGTAGGGCTTTGCACCAGTCTAAACTGTTCATTGAGACTTCACTTTACAAAGATGGCTGAGTATAGGTGTGGTTTACCACATACTAATCACTTTGCTTAGACCTCTCTCCTTTGTGATTAACAAGTGTAGTAGTAATTTGCAATAAAATCATCTGTTCTCTAAGACCGGTCTCTAGGTGATGGCTCCGTATAGTAGTGGTTTGTAACAGACTGACCTCTCAGACACCTTTCTCCAGGATAAAGAAACATTTTACTAGTAGTTTTTGAGACAGTGGGCTGTCCGCTAGGACCTCTCTACTGATGTGTGTTGTGGTTTGCATAAAACTGACATCTGCACTAAAACCTCGTTCCAGGTTGACGAATGGTGGTGTGGCTTGCGATAGATTAACCTGTTTGGTTAGACGTCTGTCTTTGGTCATTAGTGTTAAGAATAGTGGTTTAGAAGAGACAGCACTATCTGCTGAGAAGCTTCTCCTGGGTGATAACGGAGTCTAGTATTTAAGGTTACATTGACCTCTCTGCTGTATGTCTCATCTGTCTCCTTTTCTTATTTATTTATTTTTTACGGTATATTGAAGTTTGCTTTGCTGGATAAGGTTATCAGTGATGTCACTGGCCATGTCATGAGTGATTTAATGTAGCGGTCATAAGCAGTGCATCACGGGTGGTGTAAGTTATAGTTAGCTCAGGTAACTAACTGCTGAATTTCTACAGTTTGAGTAAAATCTGAACCCAAATAGAATGCCCCTGTAACCTTTGGCTTTTTTGAGAGAATTCAAAGAACCTTAGAAATTAGATTTCCTAACTTAAACATCCCTGTAACCTTTGCTTTTTCAGTGAATTTCTATGGTTTTATTAGTGCTGTTTCCTAACATCCCTGTAACCTTTGGCTTTTTAGTAAATTTCACAGTATTTTTAATATAAATTGTACTACAATTTAGTCCATAAATTCAATTAACTAATAAACATGTTCACAAGTTTATAAATACAATTATTAACACATTCATTCTTATATATTATCAAACAAAAAGAATTTAAAAGATGGCATAGTAACTTTTGTAGTCTTTTATAAACACAAAATACCTAAGTTTTTTTTTTTAATGCATTTTATGGATCAGTCAAACCCATGGACAAATAAGGGGTCTGCCAGCTATATTGCACATATTCAATACTAGAAACAACACATTTAAAACAAACGTGCTATTACAATTTCTTTAGGTGTAATACTGCATGTGGGAGTGGCTATATCATTGTGTAAGTGGGTCTGCGGATGTGAGAGGAAGGTGAGCGGATGTGAGAGGAAGGTGTGCGGATGTGAGAGGAAGGTGTGCGGATGTGAAAGTAGGGTGTGCGGATGTGAAAGTAAGGTGTGCGGATGTGAAAGTAAGGTGTGCGGATGTGAAAGTAAGGTGTGCGGATGTGAAAGTAAGGTGTGCGGATGTGAAAGTAAGGTGTGCGGATGTGAAAGTAAGGTGTAAGTTTTTTTAATTGGAGTCTGGATCCTCGCGTGCTTGAAAAAACATTTGAGCAATGTCTTGCCCATGAGGAGACTCTCAAAGACACCTCCATCAGTCCAAAACGGCAGCCACAACTCTCCCCTCAGGTTGCAGCAAGCTAATCACAGCATTGTTGTTGGTGCATGGATCCACTTCTCTTGAGATCCATAAATCATTTTACTTGAAGAACTCCAAAACTAACTACTGAACAGATTTACACCAAATTTAATAAAGCACTCTTTCTGGACCAAGATCTAGCTTTCTGCCACATTTGGTGTAATTCCGTTCAGCGGTTTGGGCTGTATTTAGGTCTAAAATACCTATGGGAAATTGCATGGGTAAAAGTGTTTCGGGACGCCCCCTTTTTCCTCAGTCCCTGCTTGACAGATCACCTTGAAACTTTCTAGACTGCCACTGAAGTGATTGGAAATCTAGCTTTGAAATATTTGTGAAGATTTGGCAAACAGCACCAAAATTATTTGCAAAATAAAAATGTTTTTCCTATGGAAACTAGGTCCTAACTATAGGTATCCAATGCAGATTGCTAGTTAGGACCTAAGTTTCCATAGGAAAAGTGCTTTTTGTTTTGCCAATAACTTTGGCACCACTTGACGAATTCACGATTTGTTTTTTAAACTTCCCTTTTTGGTTCAGCTGCTGTGTTGAAAGTTTCAGGGTGATCAGTCAATTCGGGGCCGAGAAAAAAGGAGGGGTCCCAAAACACGTATTCACCATGTTATGTCTATGGGGATTTTTCATTTTATGAACAGGTTTACAACCCGAACCGCTGAACAGAATTACAGGAAATTTGGGAGAAAGCTAGATGTTGATCCAGAAAGCGTGCTTTTTGTAATGTGGTGCAAATCTATTCAGTAGTTTCAGAGATATTTAAGTTTAAAAAAATATAGATATTTGGGAGCCCAAAATCCTACTGAAATGTAAATAGCTGCCAGCACTTCAACTAGGAAGTGTTTGCAACCATTAGGGGGCCCTGTTGAACAGAGTCCCACCCAAAAAAATGTTTTAAAAAAGAAAGAAAAGGAGGCAGGGTAGTAACACCTGACCACCTAAGTCTGGGGGAGGAGGGGCAAAAAGCTTTATTTAAAATTTTCGGCAGGATCCGCTGATTCGTTATCTGCCCACAAATGGGCCTGGTCCTGGGGCATTTTGCAAAAAAGTGGGGGGCACATGGACCCCCTCTTCTGGGGCTTATGCCCCAGGGACCACACATCCCTAGGGCTTTATTGTAAATGAATGCGGAAGCCCATAGACCCCCACAGCCCCAGGGAACACCACCTCCCTGGGGCAAATTGGAAGATTTGAGGGGCCACACGGCCCCCCTCGTGGTGCCCTAGATGGCCCGGGGGACTGCCACCCCCCAGGGCCAGGTCCTGCAATGTCCCGGGGTGCTCACTACTGGGATATTGCAGTTTTCCATTGCTTGGCAGGAACACTGCTCCGCTTCAAGTAAGCGATAGCAGAAAATGCTCTTGCTTACTTGAAGCGTAGCAGAACAGCTTTTACACCCAGGGAGCTGCATGTTAGCAGCTCCCTATGTGTAAAAGTAATGCCCATTCCTGCAGAGTTGAGGAACCGTCAAGGACCGCAGGGGCCTGGAGGCTCACCAGCGATCCCCAACCTTTACAAAGTGGGTGTCCTGGGTAGGACCAGGGCACCCACACTATATGCCGGGCCCAGGGGGTAGGGGGTCTCCGGGGCTGAAATCAGTCCTGGAAGGGGGAGGAGTGGGTTGCATGGACCCCCTCTCTTTAGATACAAAAAAAGAAAAGACTGGGCCCTGGGGGATGGGGCCCCTGTGCCTGAAAACGGCACAGAGTATGGGGGCCACGCAGCCCCCTCACCCTTAAAAAATTTAAAAAGAAATCCTCTGTCAAGTCGCCAGAGGCTATGAACCCTTCAACACCACTCTGCAAATGTGATTACTACTTAAAAAAAAAATAAACTACAAAAAAACAAAGGTTACTGGGACGTTATAGTTAGGCTCAGGTTTCACTCGTATAAAACCAGTGAATTCAGCAGTTATAGTTAGCTGAGCTAACTATAACTTGCGCTCCCGCAATACACTGCTTCTGACCTTACAGTACATCACTCATGGTCAATGAGATCACTGATGAGATCACTGTTGACATCACTGATATCTCAAATGGCTTCCCTATGACATCATCCACAAAATCACTAACACACCCACTCACACCCCATAGAATATTTCATAACCAATTCCACACAACCATTCACAAACCCATTCAAACCCATACCAGTACTTACACACCCACTCACTGATTCATAGATCTACTCACACATCCACTCACACACCCACTCACACACCCACTCACTAATACAGCCACAGACATATCCACCCATACAGCCACTCACACACCGAGTCAGTCACCCAAGGGCTACTCGCACACCTACTCAATCACACAGCCACTTACTCACCCATACAGTTAGACACCCACTTATTTACTCATACAGATATTAATATGTACTCAAACTCACTCACCTATACAGTCACTGACAAGTACACTCACCCATACAACCACTCAATTAAATCAATGAATACTTTATTTCGCAATTTAGAAAACAAATGCATAAAAAGTTCAGATAAAAATATACAGACATGTCAATAAGTCATAAGTTATCTTTGAGAAAGCTTGTATCTAAAAGAAACCACATAGAGAGATAGATAGATATATATATATATATATATATATATATCTCATCATGCTAATTCATCTCTCTCTTGGTACATTTAAAATTGTTCATGCAGTGCATATTGTGAGCAAATTAAACATGGTCAGATGTTTGCTAGTCTGCGAGTTTTAAATGCTGCACAGAGAAACGAAGCCACTGCCAAGCAATTATACGGGGTCTCTAGTTGAAGCAAAACACACAATGCAGAAATATGATTACGCAGGCAAAATCTCTTCAGAAGAGGCACAATTAATCTTTTCCTCCCAGTTTCATAAAAATGGGAAAAAAACAATAAGTATTTGATTGACTGTTTGGATCGGGAGTCACATGGACATTGTCTTAGTTGGGTCTCAGAAAACACGTTCGCTGGGTATCCCAGCATTAACGTTACATATCCCAACCTAAACCTTGTTAAGAGAAAACGATGACTATTATTAGTCACGCGACCCAGGTACAAAGATGGGCCATGTACTAGAGAAGGTCTCTTGTTATAGGCAGTTACCGTGGCTTTATCTTTGTTTCTGTGCTCTTTCTTTTGTGCATTTCTCTATGTAAAGTACGCAGCCCTGCCTTACGCAATTTGTAATGTTAAAGGATCTGGTACACTCAACCAGCCTACCGTAGCGGACTTTCGCTGTAGCACCAGCATACAGTTGTCTTATAAAGCAAATTATTACCTCATTTATCCCCATTTGCTGCATGACTTGCCACAACTTATTATGGTTAACAGTCGGATGCGGCAGAGAGATCCATAAATGCCATATAAAGATTTTCTTGCTTGGCCTGTGTGTACTTTCCTACTAGGAGTGTCAGATTCAGGCATTGATCCACGGTCCCTCTGCCTTTCCTGAAACCATATTGTACCTCCGCCAGGATCCCTTTCTCACAAGCCCAATTTTCCATTCTGTTTAATAATATTCGGCCCATTATCTTTGCCGTGCCGTCAATTAATGCGATTAGCCGATAATTTACAGGATCAGAGACAGCTCCTTTTTTAAATATCGGTACAATGACGGATTGTTTCCACGACAGAGGAGGGCCCAAAGTGCCTATGGCATTAAATGCTAATGTGAGTAAAGGGACCCAGAAGGTTCCATTGTTCAGGAATATGTCAACGGGTACCCCATCTGGTCCTGCCGCTTTTAGGGATGATGCTTGCGACAATGCACACTCTCAGCCAGATCGAAAACTAGGGGGGCAGTACATTTTATCCTGTGCAGACATTCTGCAGTGATACTTGGATTCGACTTATGGAAGATTTTTGGAAGTGATCTATTCATGTGTTTATCTTTACAAATGTCTGTGGATGGGCCACCTGCTTCTTGTAGAAATGGTGCATTGACCACTTCCCAAAAAGATTTTGAATCACTAACCTTAGCTGCTAACCTTAATTTCTCCCACACTTCAGATCTTAGTTGTTTTTTCTGATTTTTTATTGCATTCTTATAACTCTCTCTCAGGTTTTTGATTTGTAATTTATCCCTTGGTTTTGCTTTTAATGCATGGCGAAGGTTGGCAGAGGCTTTTGAGCAGATATTGTCAAACCAGCGAATTTGCAGCTGGTTACCTGCACCCGATGGGTGAGTTAGCTGCTGCTTAATACCATCTAGGATCTTTAAGAATGCTGCGACTACTTGCAGTTTATTTGTTCAATAGTTTAAACAAAAATAGACCTCGTTATAATTTTCCTGAATCAGTCGAGAGAAGAAGAGCCCTTCGTCAATCTTGCTCCATTTAAGGAGTAACCATTTCAACTAGCTAAGAATGGTTTAAGGGTTTATGTTCTGTTTAGTTTTACAATGGTCTTTCCAAAGAGAGCGTTAAGAGAGATGTTAGCATGGTCAGCTAAATTCTGTCATACTTGCATCTACTTCAGCTCGATTACTCCTATTATTACTGGATGCTATTATATAATCTGTCACTGAGGTGGTATCCCCCCTTCAGAAAGTCAGTGTTATTTGACCAATATTGTAAGTTGTGTCCTGATCTCCAATTACCATCCCATCAAAATGTTATTCAAAGCATTTCCATAGCTGGTGTGTATGAAGTGCTCATTTAAGCCCTCATTTTGTGTGATTTGATGTCACATGCGGGAATCCCCGTTCGAGCATTTTACTGTGTTAAAGTCACCCGCCCATATAAAATAAAGTGGTTTTACTTGTGTGGATATTATCTTCTCTAATGTTTCTTCAAGGTCCCTTACCACCTCCTGTGGGGTTGCAAAATTGTTATTGTTGTAATTATCAGCCAATTTAAACTCTGGTTGCTATCTAATACAATAATATGCATAAATGGTGATTTGTTGGTAAAGTGTACTACCTTGAATAAAATAGTATTGGATATGCATGTCAGCTGGCCACCTTTAGCTCTTCCTTTGGTCAGAGGTATGGCCGGGGTATTAAAACATCGATAACCATTAATAAAAATAGGATCCACTTCCCATGTCTCTTGGAGGCATAGGAATGGATAGGATGCAATTATGTTGTGCCACTCCTTAATGTCTTATTTTTGTAGCCAACTATATTCCAGGAAAGCAGGTTGTGGGTGGATAAACAGTCGCTTCGACCCCTCCCCTAGATGCGATTGAATTCGCCATCACAGGGAATTGCGAGGGGGGTTCCTGCCTTTTGCTTTCTTCCTTGTCCTGGCTAGTTTCAGGTGTCACACTTAGGGGTAGTCAGTCGCGGGCATTTAGATCCGTTAAAGGTGCATATCTGTTGTTTAAAAAACAATTGTCCCCCCTTAGTGGATAGACACTTTCATGGTTCTCCTGTCATGAAGCCCTGAACATGGTGGATCTATGCGGGAGCGGTGGCTTATAACAGAAGCCCAATGGGAGGGCATCGATCTGTGAGCTTGTTGTTCCTGCTGTGGGGAGTAGCGCTAATATTTCCCCCACAACATATACATTATTGAAGTTCAGTACTACACAATCTCCCTCGATTACATTTTTAAAGTTACCTACTCACGAAATTCTTCTTGCCATAATTAAATGATCATAGACAGATGGAGGCAGTCTTACAGTCTTTGTTAGCCAGTGTCTCGATTTGTCCATCAGTTGCGTAGGTGTTTCCTGTCGGACTGGTGTGAGGGTCGGGACATTTACCAATATTACCATGTAAGGACATGCAGCAGGTGGTACATTTAAGGCTCCCTGGCTGTTTAAGACCCCTATTTTGCACCTTTCACAAGAGCAGTTTGAATCCACTATTGGTAATATCCTCTCCCTCAATGGGGCCCTTATATGGCTCTTATTCACCCCCCAGATTATCAAATTCCCTGGTCTCTACCACCTCTTCTCTCCCAGCTAAAGGGGTCATGCACTGTCCGGTATCTCAACGCAATATCTCCTGGTATCCTCTGCAGGTGTGGTTGGGTCAGTGTTCTGAAGTCCTGTAGGGTATAGAATAGGGTGAACATTACTGGGTGGTTGTGCAAGCGTTTTGCCTCTATTTGTTAGCGACCCGCCATTTGCTATATTATCAGATGTTAAAGTTTTTAACAATCCTTCAATTGCAGTTAAGCGTAGCAGTATGGGCTGTAGCAGGGTTGTTAGTTTCTCCCCCATAGTATCCTCGAACGACCGCTGTCTCATTACGGCTGGCGCATTTGGCTGGATTGTATGCTGGGATGTGTGCTCAGAGTCTATTACGCTTTTTTGGGTGTGCTACGTTTTTGCGGCTCTTTTCCTTTTTGGTAAAGCTTTCCCCTTTGCTATAACTGGGGCTACAGGGGTAGGGCAAGATGATGGCAAGGATGCTGCTATTGGTTCCAGATACTCAGTCCCAGCTGCCCCTAACCCTGCCCGGGAATCACTGTTATCCAAAACCTCATTATCATCAGTCGTAGGCTCTACTGGATTACCCCTTCCTCCCAGTGACAGTCTCTTCTCAGTCAATGCAATTTGGTTGGCAATTGCTGTGGTAGCTTTTTAGAAAAAAGGAGTCCAGTGTGGAAATATGCCCCCCCTCGATTGATGATGTATTTACCTTTTTCTTCCCCATGCTGTCTTCGGAAAGTTTTTATATCAGAGGTTAAAGGGGGGGCCCAGCCCAGCCTGCGACGGTGTTTTTATTAGGCAGACTCCAGGCGCAGGGGAGGTTGGGGCCTGTAGCCCCCCAGCGGCAAGATTCGTGGCTTCTCCCTTGGCGCAGAAAGAAAGATTGCAAATGCCCAGCATCCAGGTCAGATGGCAAATGAGGTGAGTGTTCAATCTCCCAGCTGATGTGTAAAGCACAGAAACGGTCCAGCACAGAGCACGAAGATGATCTGCAAGTCCGTTAAAGGCACACACTCTTATTCCAAGTGCTGATTTATCCATATGAAGAGGTTCAAATGACCTCCACACTCCACCTCCACCTCCACCTCCACACTCTTTGCTCCGGCTCCCCTGCGGGACTCGTGTTCACACCAGGACATCCTCTCCACCACCTCGGCAGCTCCTACTTCGGACATGGCTCCAACGGTGGCTGCAGACAGAACAACCACTCTCACATTCACTCATTCGCCCATACAGTCCCTCATATACCCAATCACTCACATATACTGCCTTTCACATACTGTTACTCAACCATATACCTGACATCCACTCACTCACCCTTACAGCCATACACACGCACACTCACACATACAGCCCCTCACACATGCACTCACCAACAGACACAGCCACTGACTCACCCATACAGGCAGTCACATACCCCATCACCCACCCACAGACACCCATGCAGGTACTCAGAAAACCAATTACTCACCCATACAGCCCCTCATGTACCCACTCACACCCTCAAAGTCACTTAGACACCAACTGACAGAGAATGTATGGCTGAGTGGTTGTGTGAATGTCTGCATCAGTCTGAGACACGTAATCACTCACTTAGACAGTCAGTCACAAACCCACTGAACCATCTATACAGGCATTCATACACCCACAGATTCACCGATACACCAGGACACATATTTAACACAAACTTTTTAAAAACACACAGCCACTGGATGTCATCAGTGATGTCATTGACCAGGTTATCAGTGCTGTAATATGTGAGGTCATAACGTCAGTGCATTGAGGGGGCGCAGGTTATAGTTAGCTCAGCTAACTATAACTGCTGAATTTCACTGGTTTTGGATGAGTGAAACCTGAGCCTCACTAGAACATCCCTGTAAACTTTGTTTTTTTAATATATATATTTTCATTCACTGGAGAGAAATTAAAAAAGGTTACTGGGACGTTCTAGTTAGTTTCAGGTTTCACTCCTCCAAAACCAGTGAAATTCAGTGGTTATAGTTAGCTGAGCTAACTATAACTTGCACCCCTCAATGCACTGCTTATGACCACAAATTACATCACTCATGACATGGTCAGTGACCTCACTCATTGTTGCAGTGATTCTGCACAAATACAGAACTATGCGCAGGAAATGGGACCTTGGTGTATAGGGACTGAGTCTCCCTACCACCTTAGTACCTTTGAACCCAGGACCGACTAGCTATAGTGTCTCACTTGCTCTCCTACTCACTCCCAGAGAAACAAATGATTAGACACCCCAGAACACAACACACTCAGTTCTCTTAGGAATCGCGGTAACAAGACACATTTTCGCTCACTCTCTTGAACTCATCCACAATAAGATCTGACTGAGACACGCAACAGTTTAAAATATTTATTTTAACTAACGTGCCGTAACATGCAGTATATGTGCCACAACGAGCATGAAAATGCAGAGTACAAATATTGTCAGCCTAGCATTCAGTCCATAAATCATGAAGGGCGATATCATTAAAAGACAATGGAGAAAGGACTATAGTGCCTAATGTCCCTCCCCTTGCTAAGAAGAAATATTATTATATAATAAAAGATCACTGGGCTTTGTCAGCAGACCCCATTCCTTAGCCTATAGATGGTAGACCTACATCATGGGCGTGCGTCTCCCTGGAAAGATCCCTCTCCAAGTGTGTGTTATCTTTTCGTGCAACCTACTAAAAAACCCAAGTACGCTGTCCAAACAAGAGCTCCATTGGTATTTTTTGTGTACGGGCTAAGGACTGGCAAGAACAAAATAACAAGGGGCATTGTTGTTCGACCTTGCACATAATGTTCAGTCAAAATCTCAGGAACATGCAGAGAGCGAACACAACGATGAGTTCTCATGTGAAAACAGTCTTTGAAAATATTGCAAAAAATAAAGATGTGTAGTAACGTGTGCAAAGCAGTAGGCAAGCTGCAACGAGCTCATGCTAAGTTAGTGAAAAACAACAATGTCCCTATGGACCACGTGACATCATGGCATCTCAAATGACATCACGGATGACATCCAGTGCTCATGAGTGTTTTATAAAAGTTTACGAGTGTTAAACATATATACTAAGGGAGCACAAAAGTTACATTAGTTTAGTTTATGTACTACTAACAAGTTATGCTATTTTAAAACAGATTATGCGAGTGTCTGTGAAACTGTGTGTATCGTTGTGTGAGTGGATGGTGTGTGGCTGTGTGTATGAGAGAAAGGCTGTATAGGTGAATAAATGGGTGTGTAAGAAAATGTATTGGTAAGTGGCTTTGTAAGAGACTGTGGGTGTGTAAGTGGTGTATGAATGAGTGAGTATGTGAGACTGTACAGATGAGTGAGAGTATATGCAAGTGGCTGTATAGGTCAGTGAGTGGGTGCGCAAGTGGCTGTGTGGGTGGGTGTGTAAGTGGTGTATGGATAAGTAAGTGGATATGTGAAAGACTACATAAATGAGTGAGTCTGCGAGTGGCTGTATGAGTGAGTGCATGAGTGGTATATGGGTTAGAGAGTGGGTATGAGTGGCTGTATGGGTATGTGCTTGTGTCAGTGACTGTTTAGGTGACTGAGTATGTGTTAGTATATGTACGAGTAGATTAGTGGGTGTGTGAGTAGCTGTATGAGTGGATGTGTAGGTGTCAGTAGCTGTATGGGTGAGCGACTCAGTATACGAGTGGTTGTTTTGGTGTATGGTTGGGTGTGGGTCTGTAGGACTGGGTGTGAGTGGCTGTTTTTAGGAGTGTATGGGTGACTGAGTGGCTGTATAGGAGTGTAAGGGAGGTACGAGTAGCTGTAAGGGTTAGTGTGTGGCTGTGCGAGTAGCTCTATGGGTGTAAGAATGGGTGTGATAGTTGTATGGGTGACTGTGGTTGTATGTGTGGCTGTATGAGTGAGTCAATGGGTGTGCGTAGCTCTTGAGTAAGAGGGGGTGCAAGTACTTGTAAGAGTCTGTGAATGGGTGTGTGAGTGGTTGTGTGGCTGTGTGAGTGGGTGTATGAGAGGTTGTATGGGGTGTCAGTGGTTCTGTGGATGATATCACTGATGTCACTGACCACGGCATGAGTGATGTAACATGTACGGTCATAAGCAGTGCTTGTGGGGGCGTAAGTTATAGTTAGCTCAGTTAACTATAGCTGCTGAATTTCACTGGTTTTGTACGAGTGAAATCTAAGCCCAACTATAACATCCCTGTAAAACATTTGGTTTTTTTCAGAGAATTTCAAAGGTTTTTAAATTCCGTTTCCCAACTATTAACGTCCTCTAACCTTTAGTTTTTTCAGTGAATTTGTACATTTAAAAAAATTGTTATTTCCTAATGTCCCTGTAATCTTTGTGCTCTGTTTAATGGCAATTTAACTGGTAGTTTGTGAAAATTTCATTAAGTTAATTACGTGTTACTTTTTTGTGAAGTTTTATTGTTCTTATTTACATTTTAAGTATATTTTAATATGGTTTAAGTTTTTTTGTTATTTGGGTTATTCAAAAATGTATTTGTTTATTATTTTGTGTGTTTGCTTTTTAGTTTGTAGATATTTTGTTCTAGAAACTATTTTTTGATTTTGTTTTTATAAAATTAGTATGTTTCTAAATATCCAGGTGAGCAATAGGTTTTTTCCCCCAATTTTTTGAGGGACTGCGGACCTCCCGCTATACCATAACCTAATCTGGCTCACAATAACTATGGTTTTCTATTGCAATCACATGATTGAAATCTATCGACAATTTCAGATTCACCGATAATTTTAAAAATTGCATTCTTAAAATATAACTCACTAATTTGTTACTTCGAGATAGTGTAGATATATTGGAGGTCAACTTCAGCAAATATATTTTACTGTACGTATAATAACTATTTCTTTTTGTGACAATGCAAATTTACTGAAGGAGACCACAGAGCCACACTTTTACATGGCAAAACATGCTCATTTCATTGGCCACAGAGATACCACACTATATTCTGAATGAACTCCCACCAAAATGGTTATTTGTATTTGAACAGTAAAGGAGGTGTACATACAGATTGATATCTGGTGTTTTTGGAGTGTACAGTTTGCGTTATTTGGAAATCTATTTCAATGGCTGAAGCAACACCATCTGCACAGGAAGAAGCTCCTGTTCTTCTGGTGAGGAGGAAGAGGTTCATAAAAAAACACCTAAAAAAAGAGTGGCGTACAGGGGTTATTCACAGTCCCTTTGGGCAAAAAGAAAGTGTCTGCAAAGATAGTTAAGTGTTCCATCTGAGGGAGGAATATGTCCCAAGGAACATCAAAAAAATACAGTCACAGGACGTCTTCAATGTGGAAGCATTTGAAGACCATTCATGAGAAGTCATACCACAGAATGATGCGTGAAAAAGAAGCTAGTGCTCAGGCTTTCACATCTTCATCAAGTGTACTTGGAGCTTCAACTTCAGCTACAATTACAGTGGCAGCTGATTGTCCTAATTTGGGGCACATGACCACCCACTGTTTGCGCTGCCACATGCCGGTTTGTTAGAACACAACCTCCAGAGCTAAATTTTTTCATGCAGTGCAAGCTCATCTTTGCTAATTCTTTTTATTTGGGAGGGGGGGGGATTATATTATCCACATTTTTGGCTGTAACTTTTAAGATAGAAAACATTTAAGTTTTACTACCGTTCTGTGTCTTTTTTTCAGTACTTTAGTTTTTATAAAGAAAGAAACAAATAGTAAAAACAAAATATAGGTTTTTTAGAACCACACCAAGAAATCAAAAAAGATCTGTGGTTCTGCTTTTATTCCTTTCTTGTGAATATAGTGTATAAGTGTGTGCGTGGGTAGGTCATTATATGCCCAAGTGTGTGCCTAAGTGTGTGCCTGGGTGTGTCAGTATATGCATGTGTGTGTGCCTGGGTTGGTCAGTGTATGCATATGTGTGCACCTGGGTGTGTCAGTTCATGCAAGTATGTGGATCGGTGTGTCAGTTCATACATGAGTATTATGTGGCTGGGTGTCAGTTTATGCGTGATTGTGTGCCTGGATGTGTCAGTTCATGCATGAGGGTGCACCTGGGTGTGTCAGTTCATGTGTCAGTTCATGCATGAGTGTGTGCCTGGGTGTATTAGTGTATGCATCTGTTGGTGCCTGGGTGTGCCAGTTTATGCATGAGTATGTGCCTGGGTGGGTCAGTGTTTGCATTGTTGTATGCCTGCGTGTCAGTATATGCATAAGTGTGTGCCTGGGTTTTAGTGTTTTGTGTCAGTGTATGTGCGGCCATGTCACTATATGCATGAGTGTATCTGGGTGTGTTGGTGTATGTGCGAGGGTCTGCCTGGGTGTGTCAGTGTATGCATATGTGTGTGTGCTTGGGTGTGTCAGTGTATGCATGAGTGTGCGCCTGGGTGTGTCAGTGTATGCATGAGTGTGCGCCTGGGTGTGTCACCGTATGCATGAGTCTGGGTGTGTCACCGTATGCATGAGTCTGGGTGTGTCACTGTATGCATGAGTCTGGGTGTGTCAGTGTATCAATATGTGCATCAGTGTGTGTTTGGGGTCGTCACTGTATGCATCAAGGTCTTCCTTGGTATCTTATTGGATGTATTTTAAAGTGTAAAGATGTAATTAGACACCTACATTACTGCAATAAATCGTTCCATTGATCTGTGGTAAATGAAAAAACAAATATAAGTTAATGTTATAAATTTGCATACAAAAGTTTTAGTTCCTGCAATATAAATGTTCATGTTAATAAGAAAACATAATAGTGCTGCAAATCAATAAAACATTTCATTTTCCCTTTTTTGCGGTTCTCAGATTTCATACCTGTACACCATAAATGATGTACTGTATGAACTTTCATCCTTGAAAAAAACAATCATGTAGATTGTAGAAAAAAAAAAAAACAGAACTGCACAGTATGGCACTACAAATAAGTGACTATGAATTACACTCACTACAAATAATTAATAAGTTAATTTAGCTAAAGCTACTGAAACAATTCAATGGAAAATACCAAAAAACAATAAAATGTTACAATAATGCAAGTAGTCCATTACTACATGTAAAGCTCTATCATTTTGTACTCCGTTTTGAAGACATCACCCCTGTAAGGCCAAAGGAGGTCTTAAGGACTGATGAACCATGAAGAACAAACCGTCTATACCAAGTTTTAAACAGTAGTTCTCCTCAGAGCTTTGGTTGAAGAAAGAAGAGGTATGAATTTTGAAGCTTGAAAGGCAGTTTTTGTTAGAAATAAGCTTGCTGTCATTGCTTTCCGTCCATCCACTTACACTTCTTAAGTACACAGTATTTTGTCCTGAAGTTATAAGAAGTCCTTCATGAAAGATGACCACTGTAGTGCACGTTCTTCCAGAAATTGAAATGTGTCCTGCTTTGAAGTTTGTAATTTCAGTTTCCATTTTAGATCCATTTGCTCTGAATCGTTGTACCATTAATATAATGTATGTCCCAGTTCTATGTAACTGGGATGTAGAGATGCAATCTAATCTATAATTTGGGTAAGCCATATTTTGATTAGTCTTTTAGATTAATTTGTCAAAATGCACATTTTTGGAATCCAGCAATGTTAAGTTGAAAAATCATTCAGAAGTGATTTAAGTGATAGATATAAAAGAGAAATCTTGACAGTTGTGGTTCCATGTGTAACTTAGTCCAAATAACTCTTCAATATTTACTTGTTTTTTCATTCCAAAACTCCAAGGACAACTATAATAACTTCTAGTGCGTATTGAGTGTTCAGAGTTTATAGTGCTTATCCCCTGCATATATCTACTAGATCTCGAAAGCTTACAGCAGAATGTACTAAAGTCCTATCACCATGTAACTGTTCCAGCAAACAGTTCAGAGCAGAATCTGATGTCTGCTTTATGTTGAATTGCATTTGTAAGAAGGGGGAAATAGAGGAGGACATTGAGAACAACATTAGCATAGCAGTTAACACCATTACTATTTTCTAATCTGAAACCAAGAATATCTCCTTCATTTTCCAGATTTTCCTTGTTACCAACTAGTGGTTTGTCTTTCTTTTGCGGAACATCCATCGATTTGTAACCTTTCGCTTAGGACAGATGATCTGTTTCTCATAAATGGGATACTGTCCTAAGTGAGGAGCATATACACTTCTTAATCAATTGTACTCTGACAACTTACATTCGCACTAACTAGATTTATATTGAAATCAACCAAAAACAACCCGGGCAATGTTCTAACTCGAAACAATGCTGCATATACCATACCTTCTTTGAAGGCAGTACTTTCAATATTATTGAAAGCTGCAGCTACACCTAAACCTTGCGATTGATGGATAGTTACAGCATATGCTAGAGAGATTGGAAACTGCTTTAGCCAGACACACGTCTTTTACAAGTAAAAAACGTATATTACATCGGCCAATCTGTTTCACACCATGAATCTGATAAACTTTTATGGCCAAATATTCAACCTCATCTCTATTTGGAAAATAAAATCGATAACTTTCCCCATTGCTCCATTTACTTATCCTTCCTCTACATTTAAATTATGCAGCAAAATTACTCTGCAATTTTGGCACATTTGTAAACATGTTCTAATCGTGCAGTCCTAGATACAGATTTCTCCAATGAATCCAAGTTTGCATGCAGTTTCACACTTAGTAGTATGGTCACTCCCTGGTGTTCCATTTTATCAATAGCTGCGAGTTCCAAAATTTCATCTTTCTCCAGTTTTAGTAATTGTTCTTCTAAATTGGAGCACTCTCTGAAGGGTAGGTATTAAACACACTATAGATTTGCCTTCTTTAAAGAAATTGAATATTAGCTGTGCCCTTATTAGGGAGAAACGTTTGTTGATAAGTTGACTTTCAAAGGTATGTTTCCCCTCCTTTGTCAGAACTCTTACTCTAATGTCCTTGAGAACATTTCCGTATTCTATGTCGGATGCTTGGCGCATATTCCCGAGTAGTTCCTTATAGTCAAAGTTCAGCCAAATGTTAATATTTCAATACCTCCTAAAGAATTAAGAGTTTATTCATGCAGAAGTGTCTTGAAAACAGGCTGTCCTTTCACAGGTGTTAGCTACAGTAGGTCACCAAAGACAATTAAGTGCCTTTCTCGAAACAGCACATTGTTTTCAATAATGGGTTGTCCAAGAGGATCTGGACTCAGTGGTACAGGCCTTTGACTGCTTTGGGTACTCTTTAGCTACCTCAGCATAAATCATTTCTTCCTGTTGAATCTCATCATTTAACACTTGCAAACAGTTTGCAAAGACCAAACACTGAATGCTGTCTATCACAACGTTGAAAGAATCTTCATAAGTCATTCTCTCCAAGAAATTCTGATTAAGCATGCCATGGCTTGATCAGTTGTAGAAGCGCCAAATAGAAAAACTTTTGACTGGAGTTTGGCAACTAATTTTTCCAAGTGTAATTAAATTTCTTTTGCATGTCTGAGCCAAACCACCATCACATCCAACTACTGAATATTTCCCTTCTACTATATTTTCTGTTACATTGCTTCTATATCTGTAGTGTTGAAGTACTTCATAAAAGCACGTATTCTAGATGTGTACTACTCCTTGGATAGTATGAATCCAACATATTTGTCTTCACAAAGTCTGTACTTTCCGATCGAACTCAGCTAGGTATTGAATTTCTGGGAAAGACTTTAATACTATTTTGCATGCTTGCTAGGCCTAGACTTACCCAAAGAATTATTCTCAACTTCGAGAACAAACTGGCTGAGCTCAACCAGTCACAGCATTCATAGGAGCCCATTTCACTATGGTAAAGCATTTTCAGGCTGAAGCTGTACAAGGTTTTTGGTTAGTCTCTTTTCTGCAGAAATCTCCCACATCTCATTCATTTCTGTCTTTTCTGATTTCGTAATATATGAAGTAACATATCGAGCAACAGCGAAAGAGTTGTCTGCAACAATTGTAGAACCATATTTGAATTCCACATCTTGAGAATCGCAGGGTTGTAGTTATTAGTATGCTTATAAGCTTCCGTTCTTCTCAAATTCTTTAGGTTTCTGGTGATTTCCGTGTCAGTTTGACTGCAGACAAAAAGCTGTTCACTTTTCCTTGAGAAATGACAGACCTTGGGAATCCAAATCGACATCTTGTGTAAAATTTACCTTTGCACCCGTTTGTTCGATGACAGTACTTCTCACGTCTATGAGTTTGAAAGCATAGAACTTGTTGCCTCAAGCCCTTTTCACCACCGTCTTTTGGGATGGCGCATGTCACATACTGTTCTATGAAAGACAAGACCGACTCATGGTTGGTTCCAAATTTCAGTGCATCTTTTATCTAGAACATGTGAATATGAGAAGCACCTCTTGCTTGGTATGCTTTCCACCAAAAGAAATCAGTTACTTTGCCAAGAGGAGGATTTCTTTTGTTGCAAATGAAAGACAGCATAGCTTGAAACCTGTGGTTAAAATATTTGCAAACATTAGCAAGATCCAAGGAACAAAGTTCTCCTGCTGTCTTGACATTGATATCCTTAATATTTGAGTTCGCTTCACTCAACTATTCAAGCAGGTCATCCCACAAGTACTCAGCACAACTGAGTGTCAGAAACTAAGTTGGTGCACCTAGGTTTCAACATACATTTAAGTTCTCCATGACGTCACCAATATTTGTTGGTGCCATATTGGCACACCATCAAGTTAATCAAGTTGCACTCTAAGTTTTCATCCTTTTCATTAACATTTTCCACAAAATCCTTTGCAAATTTTCCTTGTGCCCTGAAGAAGTCCACATGTATGTAGAAGAAATGCGTTGGCTAATTTTTTGACACACATTGAAGATGCAACAATAAAGAGAAGATTTTCAATTACTTCCAGAACTCTGTAGACATATTTTGAATAGGAATTAATATTGTAGAAGTGGTACACTTCTGTTTGCTATGCTTCCATTCACCTTTAAAAATCTTGCAAAAAGTAGTTACAATAAGCCTATTTCTAAGGGTTTTCTTCATACACCGTACTGTTTTGTCTAGTGTCCTCATTCTATTCAATATTAAGATAGCTTACGCTTTAGAGCAAACACTCAACGCTCTCAATAGGTTGCTTTTGTTCAAAATGCAGAACTTTTCTTATATTTCTTCATTCTTTGTAGCAAATTCTGCATTACTCTAGTCTGAAACACTTTTGATCATAACTCTTTAAACTTTTTGTCTCCTTAACAAGCGCCCTCTTTTCTTAGAGCATTTCCTATGCTTAGAAACATGTACTTCCTTGCTTTTCTCCAGTTGAAGAGAAAATTACATTTTTACATAAGACTTTACACTCATTCTGCATTTTCAGGCATATTTCTTTCCAGAAACTGCTTAGTACACTTACCATCTTTTTTTCCCCTCTGGATATTCTCCAGCTTATTTCTCTTTCGCTCGGTTTGAAGTTGGTAATACTGTTTCCTCTCTGTCTCTTGTCAGGCATTCTAAATCTTTTTTAATTACAAATGGATTTCTAGAAAGCAATTAAAAATACATTTACCTCTACAGAACATAGCACTAAATTAGCTACTATAAGCAAGCAACTAACTCCATAATTGGTGAGTTCCTTTCTAAAAGGTTGTACACGTCTCTCAATATAAATCTATAAATGGATGTGTTCGTGTATGCATAAGAGTGTGCGTCAGTGTATATTTCAGTATGTGTGGCTGTGTTGGCGTATGTGCCAGTGTATGTCTGGCTATGTCAGTGCATGCTTCAGTGAGTGCTTCGGTGCGTCAGTATGCATTATAGTCTGCTTGGCTGTGTCAGTATTTATATGAGTGACTGCCTAGCTGCGTTAGTGTATATATGAGTGTGCTGAGTGTCAGTGTATGCAGTGTCTGCCCAGATGTATCAGTGTATGCATTATGTCTGTGTGCATCAGAGTGTATCCGGGTGGGTTAGTGTATGCATGAGAGTGTTTCTCTGCGTGTCAATCTATGCACAAGTGTGTGCCTTAGTGTATGAGTCAGGGTGTGACTGGGTGTGTCAGTGTATGCATTAGTGTGTGACTGTGTCTATGTGCATCAGAATGTGTCTGGGTGTGTTGGTTATGTTAAAGGGATTTGTAAAGCGCAATACTGCCGGGAGGTTTCTAGGCACTATCGGTTCCAGCAAAGAAAAGAAGGGCAGAGAAACCACAAAATTACAAAGACCTGAGCAGCCAGATCTTTAGGGTTTTCCTGAAAGCAAGAAGACTAGTTGCCGTTTTGATGAAAAGAGGTAAGGCATTCCATGCCTTAGATGCTTCCGGCACAAAGCTCTTGCCACTCCATCTGGCTTGTTTGAACCTGGGTAGTACAGCTAATTTAGCATTAGCAGAGTATAGACTTCTGTTGGGTCAGTATCATTTGAAGCTCTGATTAAGAAAGTCAGGGCTGTGATCATGAAGAGCCTTATAGGCTAGACAAAGCACTTTAAAAGTGACTTATGCTTGATAGGAAGCCAGTGCAGCTTTTTGATATTCTGAGATACTGAGAGAAACTTGGGAATTTTTAGCAGAAATATGGCTGCAGCGTTTTAAAGGACTTATGATTTGTCGATATTGTATTTATGGGTTGTGAGAAGTAGGCTATTGCAATAATCTAATTTGACAAGGAGGCCTTCGAATTCAGAATAAGAACTTTATAAGTAGCTAAGCATCGCTTATATTTTGTCCTTTCTTCCCCGATATAGACAGCTCTCCATCTCCTTTCCTGCCTTCTACAACTTTGTTTACAAGCCCTAAGTTCCGAAGAGAATCAACGGTCCGAAGGGTTCCAACGTTTGACTCTAACCATTTTGACAGGAACCAACTGGTTAGAAGTTGCTTCAAGCCAGCTATTGTGTTGTCTGTATGCATGAGTGTCTGCCTGGGTATGTAAATGTATGCATTAGCGTATGTGTGACCATGTCTCTGTGCATCAGAGTGTATCTGGGTGTGTTAGTGTATTCATGAGTGTCTGCCTGGGTGCGTCAGTGTGTGCCTTAGTGTATGGGTCAGTGTGTTACTGGGTGTGTCAGTGTATGCCTTAGTGTATGTGCAGATGTGTCACTGTATGCATCAGAGTAGCTGGGTGTGTTAGTGTAAGCATGAGTTTCTGCCTAGGTGCGTTAGTGTATGCATTAGTGTGTGCCTGGGAGTGTCAGTGTATGCATTAGTGTATGTGTGACCTCGTCTGTGCATCAGAGTGTATCTGGGTGGGTTAGGGTATGCACGAGTATCTGCCTGGGTGTGTTAGTGTCTGCATCAGTGTGTATGGGGGTGCGTCAGTGTATGTATTCGTATATTTCTGCATGGGTCTGAAAATGTGTATGTAACTAGCTGTATGGATTGCCTACCGACTGCATTAGTGACTCCTGGGGTGTGTAAATGTGTGTGCAAGTGGTTCTGCTATTGCTGGATACATAACTACTGTGTGGGTGAGTGGATGTGCAAGTAACTAACTAGGTGTGGGAGTGCCTCTATGATTTTGTAGATAGGTTTATGAGTCACAGTACATTTGGGCGACTGGATATTTAACTAGGCATAAACGTCGAAAACTGCACATCTATCTAAGTAACCTTTCAAGGTAAGCCTGTGTATAGCCTTTTAAGCACCCTGTCCTATAGGCTACCTACAGCGTATCTTAGGGGTGAGCTATATGTAGTAGAAGAGCTTAAAACTTGGCAGAGATTTTAAATACCAACTCAGTCTATCCTTAAAACTGTACACAGCCTCTGCAGAAGCAGGCAAGACATGTTTAAAGGACAACTTGTCTAGTTGGCTGTCTTGAGTGTCTCAGTATTTGAATACATATCTAAGTGAGTGTACAATTACCTTTTTGCATGTCTCAATAGATATGTAATTTACTATGTTGGTATAGAACTAGTTTCTTAGAAGCTGTACGAGTCTCTCAATGTGCATGTAACTACCTGTATGGATTGCTTACTGGCTGTGTTAGTGACTCGGAATGTGTAACTGTGTGTGCAAGTGGCTCTTAGTGCTGGATACACACGTGCTGTATGGATGAGTGAGTGAATGTGTAAGTGTGTGTCGCTGTCTTGCTGGAAGTGTGACAACCTCTGCTTTTGTAAATAGATGGACACTCTGTTAGAGCTGCATACATGAATGCTGTATGGGTGAGTAAGAGGGTATGTAAGTGCCTCTGTCTTTCTGTGACAATGTATGAGTGGATCTATAGTTTTGTAATTAGGCTTGTAACTTGCAGTATGGGTCGTAGACTAGATGTATAACTGAACATATGGGTGTGTGTGCGTGTGTCTAACTCAGTGGAACTTTAAAATGTAGGTCTTCTCTTTTAAGCTTATACATGTTAGCGTATGCAGTGTTTACTTGGATGTGTTACTGTAAACAGGACAGAGTGCCTGAGTGTCTTATTGGATGTATGTGTTTCAGCGGATGTGGCAGTGTCTGCAGTGGTATTTGCCTGGGTGTGGATACTCTATACAAATTTCTAATCCCCTTTGCTGACCACTGTACTTTCCCTTCTTTTCATCTCATTCGCCCACTTCCATTTTCTTTTACTTTTTTGTATAATGCCAGACTATCTCACTTGTTTACCCTTTCTTACCCGCCTTTAAATAAAGCCCAATTTGGTAGGTGTTTTGGACAGCTTCGCGGATCCACCATGGCGCTCAGCGCTGATCTCCTGTGTAACCTCGTGGTGGCATGGTGGACCCACGGGGAAACCAAAATATTTTATTAAACTACTCCTAATGACCATCACTTACACAACAATCAATATTAATGTCTAAATTTGGACCCAAAAACACCTCATTCACTATTTCTTCAACTACCACTCTCCATTCACCTTTACATTGTAGGTTTTTCTGACCCTTCACCCCCCCACGCTCCTGTAGTTCTGTTGCTATGGTGCCAATATTGTAACATTCTCCGCTAGCAGTAGGTCACAAGTTCACAACAGTTTAGACCAGAATGCTAACTCCTAAACCAACAGTAGCAGGTGTGGTTGAGTGTTTGGAGTTAGAGCCATATCTTCTACTCCATTACTTTTTGTTAATCTCATAAAAGCCACATCTGCTTATGTTTATCTCAATAGTACAACAGTTTTAACCACTAACATTGTTATAACAGACATTCAAATTTCTTCTTTACAAGTTTACTGGCTACGCTTCTTTTAACTGACTTTTAAAATGTGTCATTCATCAGAAGCTTTCTACTGTGTGCTTCTGCTCCTTCCTTTTACAATGGTTAGTGTGTGAATTGTGGGTCATAGCGATGTCTTTTGGGCTAGAGAGTCTGCTAGAAAGAGTAATATTGACAGGGACCTGGGTTTGCCTAACGTGGATATTACTTGGGATGGCCAGAGAGGCCTAAAGTGGCATCAGTTGCTTCCATTGGCTGAAAGCATTATGGATTTCCAATGTCCAGACCTCATGATTGTGCATTGTGGTAGCAATGACCTGGGCACTCTTACTGGGGTAGGACTGGAAATCCTAATGAAGGATACCTTTGGAAACTTAATGGCACTTTTACCTTACACTGTCTTAGTGTTCTCCAACATATACCAGAGGCAGAATTTGAAGTGGTTATCTGATTTCTGTCCACAGACAAAGCCAGAAAATGACTAATAAATGTTTCTGCATTCCTCAGAGACCATAACATGGGCTCTTGTACAATAAATAAAAACCACTACATTTTAATATGGATGGGATTTACAGACCTGATGGAGTTCACTTCAGAGAAAGGCAACAGGGTGTTCCTGAACAACTGCATCCGGTTTTATGTGTAGTGATTACAAACACACAGACACAAAGGCTCTCGTTAGAGCCACCCTATTTCCCAAATACTTGTTCTTTTTCCTTTGTAAATCTTTTTAAATAAATTCTCTACTCTGCAGATCCACAAACCAAAAGCATACTTTAAATAGATAACCCTTTTTGCATTCACTTATAAAGTTTTCTGAGTGCATCTATGCAAATTGGTGTGAGAAGGTCTTTATGGGTGTGAGACTGCCTGAGACTATCTTTATAGGTATAAAAGTGGGTATGACAGACTATGGGAGTGTGAGTGTTTAAGAGACTGTCTAGGTATAAGTGTGGGCATGAGAGTGTCTATGGGTAGGTTAGTGGGGGTGAGTGTGTCTGTATGGATCGAAGTGTGAGTGTATGGGTATGTGAATGCATGTGACTGTATAGGTATGCGAGTGGGTGCATCTGTATGGGTGTGAGTGTGTCTGTAAGGATATGTGAGTGGCTGTGACCATGTCTGTATAGGTATGGGAGTGAGTATCTGTATGGGTGTGAGTGTATGGGTATGCGACTGGATGCAAATGTCTGCATAGGTATGTGAGTTGGTATGAGTGTCTCTATGGGTATGTGAGTGGGTGTGAAAGTCTCTGTATGGGTACATCAATTGATGTGACAGTATCTGTTTAGGTATGCAAGTGGATGTGAGTGTCTGTATGGGCGTAACTGTGGGAGTGAGTCTCTGTATGCGTATGTGAGTGGGTGTGAGTGAGTGTGTCTGGATGGGTGTAAGAGTGGGTATGTGAGTGGGTGCAATAGTATGCGACTGTGAGAGGATCTGTTTTTATACAAGTGTGAGTGTCTGTATGGGTATGTGAGTGGGTGTGACTGTAGGTGTATGAGTGGATGCGAGTGTCTATGGGTGAGCGGGTATGAGAATGTCTGTATGGGTGTAAGTATGGATACGAGTGCCTTATGGGTATGTGAGTGGTGTAAGAGGTGGTGTAAAAGTCTCTGTATGGGTACATCAATGGATATGACATTGTGTATAGGTATGCGAGTGGGTGTAAGAGTGTTTATATGAGCATAGCAGTGGGTGTGAGTCTCTCTATGGGTATGTGAGTGGATGGGTCTATGTATGGGTTTGACAGTATCTGTATGAATGTCAGATGGTGCCAGTCCCTATGGCTGTAAGAGTGGGTGTAAAAGTAGATTTTTTTTGTGTGTCACACCAGCTCTATGGGTCCCTCGCAGAGTTAGACAGGGGTGGGGTGCTTGGCCCCACAGCAGGTCCACGAATCTCTTGTGACACAAATGTCACAAGGCATTTTACTGCATGGTACACATGCTTATCCCTTATTTTTAACACACACAAGGGGTCAGGGAAGCTCTCACCTGACCCCTTCATTCACTATACATCAAGGGTTGACCCGCACCCCTAGATATACAAATTTTGATTTTGGGTAATATCTGAAACTACTGAACAGATTTACACCAAGTCACAAAGAGGCCTCTTTCTGGATCAAGAGCTAGCTTTCTGCCAAATTTGGTGTAATTCCATCCAGTGGTTCACGCTGTAGTAGTGTTCAAAATCAAAATTAACATGGGGAAATCACATTTTAGGACACTCCCTTTTTTTCGGCTCCTGCTTAACAGATCACCCTGAAACTTTCAAGACAGAAGCTAAAGTGACTGGCAAATTAGTTTTGAAAATTGTGTGAAGATTCGTCAAACCGCGCCACAGTAATTGACAAAACAAAAAACACTTTTCCTATGGAAACTAGGTCCTACCTATAATTAACTACTGGTGACCACCAATAAGTAATATATATACTTAAATAAATAAAGCAAAACACAAGAATGTTGTGGTCAGCTGGCTTGCACCACATTGCAGTTGGTGCAGGAATAGGCATTACCGCTCACACCTGTAAATGCACAACACAAAAAACCTCTCCAATTACAGAGAGGGCCTGCACTCCAACACTGAGGGAGATTCCATTAATTTAATTCCACCAGGCAGCAAGGGCTTTCCTTTGTCAATACAGCACACCACAACAGGAATCCATTACCATATTTTTTGTAATTTAGTTGAAGATGCATTTCAGCTAGTAGTATAGCCTCTCTCAATTGTAAATCACCATCACAGGTGCTCTTAATATACGTCTCATTCGTTACACATAAAAGACATTCTAGCAAGTTTTCCCAGTTTCAAAAGAAAGGTGCAATGAACATTCATTATTAAGCACCCTTTAAATGTCAATGTTCCTTAATATCTCCAAAAACTGGCAATTTCCAAATATTTTGTGCGCTTGATAATAGCCTCTTGTATCAATATTTAGGACAGAAAGTTATGATTCAATAACTTATAGTCACAAATTGAGAGTACACACATTCAATTACTTTCCTTCCTGCTGTGTAGCTTCAGCATTCACTTTTGAAGTCCTTACTGTCTGGTGTGCCAACAATATGTGCCTCCCTAGAACATTGCACCACTGTTGCTGCCTGGTGCAATTAAATGAATGGAGTCTCCCTCAGCGTTGGAATGCAGGGCCTCTCTGTAATTGGACAGGTTTTTTGCGATATACATACACACAAATATACAGGCACACACACAGGACAGAAGACTACCTGCAACATGAGAGAAGAAGCCCTGCTGCAGAAAGAAAAGGTGCCAAACCCTGCCAGCTGCAAGAAGGACTCTACAATTTCTGCTGCTGCGTCGTCCTAAAACCTGCAAGGATTCCAAGAAACCCAGAGCCCCTCCAGCCTCTGAGAAATCAATGAGAACCTCCCTTGGAGCGAAGGTGTCACTCCTCTGCACACCGCAGGCACTGAGCCCATGAAGTCCGGTTTGTCAACTTGCTGCTCCCCATCTACCACGATGCAGCACTAAAGCAAGAGAAGGTACATAAACCCTGGAGGGCCAGATCTGCCTCTCTATCAACATTGGCGGCACCAGGACCTATCAGAGCTGCGGCGTACCAATACCCAGGATATCAGACCCCAACAAGAAAAACCAAGAAGAAGAAACCCACTTCCTAAGCGATCCAGCTGTCCCGTGATCACCTCTCCAAGCTGCCTGCTCCTGACCACAAGGACCCTAAGATGCATGATGCTTGGCTGACCTGTTCCCTCTGCACCCGGCCTCACCATCAACTCACCTGCTGTGCTCATGTGGTACTCAGTCCCTTGTGACCCCCCCTCCCTCCAAGGAGACCACCGGATTTACCTGCAAGTCCATCTGTGCTCTACTGCTGCTCTGCCCTATGTGTCTTTCTGCCTTTTTCTCCTCTGATCATTTTCCTTCCTTTCATCTTTTCTGTTTTTTTGTCACTTTTTCATCTTTTGCACTTTCACTCTTTGCTCCTTTTCCTCTCCAGGTGGCTGCAGTTGCTTGTCCCACGGCCTCCAGTGCCGCTTCCCGCTTTCCCGCCTCCCAGCTGTCCAGTCCTCCCCCCTCACACTACTAAATGCCCACCGCAATCCTTGAAGAAGCTGGAACAAGGTCACCGAAGGCAGTTCACGGACTACCTCCTCAGCAAGACCCCACCACAGACATCCACGGACACCAACACCTCAGCACGCAACCTCCACCGCTGGATCTTCGACTGCGTCAAAACACTGGCCCCTCTAAGGAAACCGTCAGGCAAGGAGCCCTCCAAGAAAGCTAGCTGGTTCTCCCCCACTCTCCAAGAGTCCAGGTGTACCTGCAGATGGCTCAAGAAAAGATGGAGGGGCAGCAAGATCACTGCAGACCACACATCCTTCAAATCCGCCATCACCGCACACCACCGCCTCATCAGAACAAAAGCAGCCGGGGAACACATCAGCGCCAACAAAGGCAAAAAACTCTTTGCCGTGGTCAAACATTTTGCAAAACCCAACACAGAAACAGCAGACATCTCCCCAGTCTCAAGACCTCTGCAACAACCTTACCACCTTCTTCTACTGCAATATCAAGGAGATCTAAGACACCTTTGCAACCCAAGACTCACCCACAACCACCATATCCAATGGCTCCAGCACCCAGCAGAGCTTGACCAACTAGTGTACCTCTGATGACACCCTCAGGATCATGAAGAGCATTCACTCCTGAGCCTGCTCGGATCCCTGCCCTCACCATATATTCAATGGACGCGACACCTCCATCGCACACAAAATATGCTGCACCATCAAGTGCTCCATCGAGTCCGCAACCTTCCCGGATGACTGGAAGCATGTAGAGATCAATCCCCTGCTGAAGAAACCTTCAGACGACCGACAGACCTCAAGAACTACAGACCCATCTCTCTGCTCCCCTTCCCAGCCAAAATCATCGAGAGCCATCAACGCTCAACTCTCCAAGTTCATCGAAAAGAACAACACCCTGGAGCTCGACCAATCAGGCTTCAGAAGCAACCACAGCGTCAAGACCGCTCTCCTCACTGCTACAGACAACATCCACATCCTCCCCAACCAAGGAGGCACTGCAGCCCTCATCCTCCTGGACCTCTCAGCCCACTTTGACACCATCTCTCCCCACACCCTCTGTGCAAGACTCCACAACTCTGGCATCCGCAACAAAGCCCTATAATGGATCTTCTCTTTCCTCACTAGCCGAACGCATAGAGTCAGACTTCCACCGTTCAACTCAGAACCCACAGAGATCAGCTGCGGAGTGCCTCAGGGATCCTCACTGAGCCCCACCCTCTTCAACATCTACATGGCCCCACTTGCAGCCATCGTCAGAAGCCACAGACTCAACAATGTCTCCTACGCCAACGACACCCATCGGATTCTCTCCCTCACAGAAACCCACAGCCGCCAAAAGTAACTTCCACAACGAGATGAAGGCAGTCGTCACCTGGATGAAACATAGCTGCCTCAAGCTTAACTCAGACAAGACCGAAGTCCTCATCCTAGGCTCCTCCCCTCTGCCAGGGACGACTCTTGGTGGCCCATAGCACTGCGAATCCCCCCCCCACAGCCACAGACCATGCACGAAACCTAGGCATCATCCTGGATTTCTCGCTCTCAATGAACCGCCAAATCAATGCGGTTTCATCCTACTGCTTCCACACGCTCTGCCTCCTTTGTAAGATCTTCAAGTGGATCTACACAGAGTCCAGGAAAACGTTCACCCATGCGCTCATCAGCAGCAGACCACTACCGCAACACACTATGCTGGCACCACCCAGAAACTCGCCAAAAAATGCAGACCATCCAGAACACCTCCCCCAGACTCATACTGAACATCCCACGCTGCGACCACATCACTGGCCACCTGAGCGACCATCACTGCTTTCCTGTCAACAAAAGAATCCCCTTCAAGCTTCTCACCCACACCTACAAAGCCCTCCACAACGCCGGACCTGCATACCTCATCCACTGCCTCTCCTTACACACTCCCACCAGACATCTCTGCTCTGCCCAACTGGCCCTGGCCACTGTCCCACAGATCCGCAAGATAATGGCTGGAGGAAGATCCTTCTCCTACATCACTGCGAAGACCTGGAACTCCCTGTCTCTACACCTCAGGCAATCACCATTGATGCTGCAATTCAGGAAAGATCACAAGACCCGGCTCTTCAACTGAACCGCAGACCCTCCCCCCACCCAGTGCCTCGAGACCCTCACAGGTGAGTAGTTGCACTTTATAAGATCACGGATTGATTGTGCAGTGCATTTTCAAGTAGCCCCCTATCTTTTTGCGCGCCAGCTTCCAAAACCTCCGAACACTGCTCCCAGCTGATCTGGGAAGCTCCCAAACTACTCCTGCTGGAACTTTGGACCTGTTCCCGACATCGACCTAAAACGTGGAGATGAACTTCTTGAATGCATTGTCTGATTTTATATGCAATTTTCCATTTCTTCCCAGTTATTCCTATGGTGCGTAATTTCACACAAATGTGATAGTTTCCAAACGCTTTAAAAATCGTAACTTGAAAGGTACTTACCTTAGAACTGAGTTCTTGGTCTCTAAAAATATATATATTTTTTTAAACTACTATTTTAATAAATTGGTCTCAGATTTTTTTTTTTGTGCGTCTCATATATTGCCTCTGTGGAGTACAACAAATGCTTAGCACTACCCTCCGATAAGCCTAACTGCTCGCCCACACTACCACAAAAAGATTAGAATTATCTGCTTTTACCTCTTCTTACCTATTGGGGATCCACTGGACTCTGCACAGAGTACTTTATTTTGGTACACCATATAGAGAGCCAGCTTCCTACAATCCCTTAGAGACTTTCAAACAGGAGGCAAGCCCACACAAGCCCTTGGAGAAACTGAAGGCAGGATGTAGGAAGCAAAGTCAAGTCCTTTTACTGCCCAAGACAGAAGCAGCAGGCCAACATAGCAAAGCTCACAGCAAAGTGGCAGTTCCTCCCAACAGATTTTCCAGCTCTTCTTCTTGACAGGTTCCTTAGTCCAGAAGTATTATCCAGCTGTAGGGTCAGAGCCCCAGTACTTATACCAGTTGTTGTCTCTGAAGTAGGCAAACTTCAAAGAAAAGTTTTTTAGAGCAGTGCACAAGACCCTGCCCCTTTCCTGCTTGGCTTCTAGATACCCTCCAGGTGGGGGGGGGGGGAGACTTTTGTGTAAGCACAGGTACAGCCCTATTCAGATGTCAGTGACAACTCCTCCCACCACTCTAGCTCAGGAAGGCCCATCAACTGGATGATGGGCAATCAGGATATGCAAGGCACACCTCAGCTCCCTTTGTGTGAATGTCTAGAGTGAATGCACAAGAGCCCAACTGTCAACCAACACAGACAAGCAGAGGCACAGAATGGTTAAGCAAAAAAGTGCCCACTTTCTAAAAGTGGCATTTTCAAACATGCTATTTAAAAACCAACGTCACTAAAAGATGTGTTTTTAAATTGTAAGTTCAGAGATCCTAAACTGACATTTCTATAAGCTTCCAATGGGAATCTGCACTTGAAAGCAAACCCCATGTTGCCCTATGAGAGAGATAAGCCTTGCAAAAGTGAAACACGAAGTGAGCAGTATTTCACCATCAGGATTTGCAGAACACACCAGTTCATATCCTGCCTTTTAAATACACTGCACCCTGTCCATGAGGCTACCTTGTGCCTACCTTAGGGGTAACTTACATGTAGTAAAAGGGAAGGTTTGGGCTTTGCAAGTGGGTGCACTTGCCAGGTCGACATGGCAGTTTAAAACGGCATGCACATACACTGCAGTGGCAGGTCTGAGACATTTGAAAGGCTACTCATGTGGGTGGCACAACCAGTACTGCAGGCCTACTAGTAGCATTTGATTTACAGACCCCGGCCACCCCGGTGCACATTACTAGGGACTTATTAGTAAATCAAAAATGTCAATCATGGACACCCCGTTTACAGAGGGAACACTTGCACTTCAGCACTGGTCAGCAGTGGTAAAGTGTGCAGAGACCAAAAACCAGCAAAATCTAAGTCCAGCATACAGTCAAAAACAGGAGGTCAAAAGCAAAAAGACATAAGATGGAAGGTCTAACATATTACTAACCACACACCCACCCACCTTTTTCCTGGTCATTTCTATTCAGCATGTCTCCATTCCCCAATTAATCTACTTAAGTTTGTTCTCTGCAACGGCCCTCTCTCCCACATCACACTCCTACGCTCATGAGATTAAAAAAAATCCATTCACTTCATGAAGTTACATTAAAAAAAAAAATGTAAAAAATGTAATCTCACCTCAAAACAATTTTGATTTCTTTTCATCTGGGGTATTTCAGTATTTTTAGGACAAATTTAGTGGTTGGTACTAGGTTCAATATTTGGGTAGTCAGGCAATGTGATGGATATTATTATAAAGGTTAGTGGTGATATAACAGATGAAGTCCTGTCTGTGGGAAAGTGCTCTTTTTGACATGGTAACCCCCACTTTTTGCCCGATATCTGAAGGCACTATGAGAGTGTAGTGGGTCCCTGCTAACCAGGTCCACAGTACCCGTGTTCTTTCAATAAACTGTACCATTTTTCCACAATTGGCACCTCTTTAAACTCCATGTAAGCCCCTAGTAAATGATAACCCTAGTACCTAGGGCATGGGACCTGAAGAGGGTCCCTAAGGGCTGCAGCACAAATTATGCCAGCCTAAGGGACCCCTCACCAAGCACATGCAAACTGCTGCCTGCGTGTCTTGGTGCAGAGAAAAGCAGTCAACATGGCACATCTCCCTGTGTGCCATGCCAGCAAAGCACTGCACATGGTATGGGTAAGTCACCCCTACGGTAGGGTGTACTATACCCCATGTGTGGGCATATCTGCATGAGTGGCTATATCCCCTGTGATACCTAAACAAACCCTCAAGTATCCCAAGTGCGCAGGCAAGTCATAACGAGCACGTGGGCTGGACACTCATGATTGAGAGTTCCCCAGCTACATGATGGCTTCACTGTACCCCCAGATATTTGGTACCAAATGTCTCATCTTAAAAAAAACCTGCACTGATGCCAGTGTTGGATTTATTAATAAATGCACCCAGAGGACACCTTAGAGGTGCCCACTGAAAACTTACCAATTACTAGTGTGGTTACAGCCTCGTCTTGACCAGCCAGCCACCCTAGACAGGTTTCTGGCCTCCTGAGGTGAGAGCCTTCACTCTCAGAGGCCTAGAACAAAGCCTGCTCTGGGCAGAGGTGTTTCACACCTCCCCCAAGTAGGAACTGCCTTCCAGGGAGTGAAGCCTTTGAAATGTGACCCAGGCCTCTCCAGGTAGTGGAGATGTCAACCCCCCTGTCCTGTCCCCATTTTTTGGCAGCAAGACCGACGGGAAAATTAGTAAAATTAGGAGGTGTGCTCACACCCAGCCAGCACCAACCCTTGAGTGGGCCAGCTAATGTGGATCCCACTTTTCAGATTCCTCCATCTTGTTTTGGACAGAATTACTATTCTAGGGTCAGAGTTATGACCACTTCTACAGGAAATATTCATATAGAGGATGCAGACACCCTACAGGTAGGCAGCCCATTGGCTATCAGTTGCAGCCGGCATGAATCGTGGGCGGGGGGGTTAATTTAAAATAAAAGTAAGTAAAATAAAAGTTAACTTACCCTCGCTGGCCCGGTCCTGTCGTCTCTGCTCTTCTCCTGCCTCCAGCAGGAACAGGAAGGAAGCAGCCTCCCTCCCCTAAGCCAATTACAAATGGTAGCATTGTGATTGGTCGGGATGCCGACCAGCCAGGCACCTTTGGGGAGGCCATTTTCTCCATGTAGGCTGCATGCAGCCTACATGGAGAAAAGGCAGAGTGCGCATGACTGGTTTGGTCTGCCCCAGGGGGCCGACCAAACAGTCAGTGCCATCAGCAGTGGGCACACCACTCCTCCCCTGCCCTATAACAGGTCCGCCCCAACCAAACCCTTCTGCTTTCTCGCAGTGCGAGAAGCAGAAACAAAATGGTAGTTTTACCATTTTATGTTTCTGCTTCTCGCACTGCGAGAAAGCAGTGGGGCGACACTCCTCCGCCCTAGTGGTGGAACTGCCCCTGTTGACTACTACCCGTCAATCCTCTTATCGCCCCTAAATAGAGTATTTAGATGGCACCCCTGAACCCAAGAACTCTGATTCGATGGATCAAGAGAAAAAGGATGAAGAGTCACTGCCTGGCAAGAACAGCAGAAGACCTGTGAAGTTTTTGACACAAACCCTGCCTGCTCACAGCCCTCTCGACAATCGTGACAGTGACTCATCCTGCAAGCTGGAGAACTACTAAAGCCTTGGGTAGCCTGCCAGCACTTTGCAAATCACCACCAGTCTCCCTTGGAATAGAGGAACTACCCCCAGCAGTCCACAGGCACCGACAAGTAGAGATGGTCCACCAACTTGAGGCTCCTGACCGACACAGCAACTGACCAAGAGGAGAGACCCATGCTCTGGGAGGTCAGATCTGTCTCCCCACCGAGTGTGAAGACACCAGGACCAACTGGAGCCATGCAACCCCAATACCCGGGGTACCTGATACCCTGCAACCAACAGAGTCTGGTCCAGACTCCCACTGCACCAGAACCAAGAGAGTGGGCTTTATCATCACTGAGACCCACTTCAAGAGTGGCCCAGCAGTCCTGATTTTGCCTTTCCCCCCCCCTCCCCCCAACCACAAGGATCACCTTTGCACATCCAGCCCTGTTGACCTAACCCAACTGCACCCAGGTCGTCTTTGTTCTAAAGGCCCTTGAGACCCAAGACTCCTTTTTTAAACTCTGACTTGTCCCCAAGTTCCCCTGTGCAGCCTATTTCTAGGTGCCCCCCTTTCTCCATAGCGCGACAGCTACCAACCTCACCAGCACCATACCCCTGGCTGAATTTGGTCAGTTCCTGAAGAACTCCTGGTACTTTGGAACTTGGCTACCTACAATTCGAAATCCAGAAGGTGAACCTCTGAAACGGACTGTACTTACTGTTATGCATATATGTATTTTCCTTCCATAGGATTGCATTGAGCGAAAAAGCACACGATTTTGAATTATTTGCTTACCTGTAAAAGTTAAGAAAAACAGTACTTACCTTTGAACAAAGTGCTTGGTTTTACAAAATATATAAAAACTACTGTTATTTTTCTAATTTGGTTTTGGATTCATTCTTGTAGTGCGCGTTTCATTTATTGCATCTGTGAGTACAACAAATGCTCTGCCCTCTGATAAGCCTAACTGCTTGCCCACACCACCACAAAATAGTGTTAGTGTTATCTATTTTACCTCTGTCAAACAATAAGGGATCCACTGGACTCTCCTCACAGTGTACATTTTAGTGCACTATATAGCGAGCCAGCCTCCTACACTGTCATTATGGGAACAGTCCAGACCGAACTGCCAAGCCATGTCTTCCCTGGACCGGAATCAAGCATCCTGGCTGATGAAGGCTGATAGCCTGAAACCGGTCCTAGGAGGCTTGATTCCGTTCCAGGGAAGACATGGCTTGGCAGTTCGGTCTGGACTGTTCCCATGAGGCACAGGGTCAAGACTGATTTGCATATGGCTATGTCGGAACTGGGGTGGCGTGGTGAAGCAAAATAACGATGGATTAAACCCAGATCTGTGACTGGGGGTGAATGTTTGCCAATGTGCAGCATTCAGTCCATCATCTTGTGTGTTTTGCATTTCGCCCTAAGTGGGAAGGGTATGCCCAGACGTGGGTCCCGTGCTCACTACGCCACTGGAGTCAAGCTATCCTGGCTGATGAAGGCTGATAGCCTGAAACCGGTCCTAGGATGCTTGATTCCGTTCCAGGGAAGACATGGCTTGGCAGTTCAGTCTGGACTGTTCCCATGAGGCACAGGGTCAAGACTGATTTGCATATGGCTATGTCGGAACTGGGGTGGCATGGTGAAGCAAAATAACGATGGATTAAACCCAGATCTGTGCGGCTGTCCGCGGCCCCCGCAGGGGGCCATTCAAGCGGGCGGCCCTTTAGTGCCATTTGGGCACCAGCCCACCCCTCTCTAGTGGTTGGGCTCCTGTAGGAGTCCGCTTGCCAGGGTGCCATATGGGCGTCACATCCGGTGCGCCGAGGTGGGGGGAGGGTATATACGCCTCCCCAGCCCCTCCTGGCATCCTCTGTCGCACCAGCCACGCCATCTGGTTGGTGGTGCTGCTGCTTGGTGCGGGTCCCGGTGTCCCGAGTTCGGTCGGTCTAGAAGCGAGGTGAGTCAATCACCCCCCCTCCCCCCGGCCCTCCACGTAGGCCATTGCCGGAGTGGGCCCCCGTACCGGTTTTACGCTCCCTGGTCCGGCCTCGTAGGAGGCCCACTGGGTTGGTGCCTTCGTTCGGGGTTGGGACTGGGTCGGGGCTGGGCTTAAGGGGGGGTTAAAGCTTCCCGGCCTTACGCTGCTCAGGCCTGTCCTAGCAGCGGCAGACGACGGAGCTTCTTTAGCTCCTAGTTCCATCCTCCAGGCACAGCCCGTTCTATCAGTAGTCACCTGAGTGCTCCAGTGGCGATGCTGCAAAGGGCAGCAAGCGGCGCAGTGGGCCATGCTTGGCCTTGCAGGTCTTTGTCCCCCCTCGCTGGACAGCATGTGTACACGCTATCCAGGGAGGTCGCGCTGTTTGTCTGCAGCGACGAAGAGGAGGTTAGGGGCTTGTCTCCCCCCGGGTCCTATCCTTGAGGTGGAACCCTTTTTCAACACATCTTCCCTCTCCCCAGCTTTATTCGGAGGCTCGCCAGAGGTCCGATGGGGAATGTGTTCGCCGGGCGGGGATTAGGCGGGGTGACACTCGCGGCTGCGAGTCTAGCGGGCTTCACTGTGCCGGCGCCCCTGACAAGTGACCTCGGTGTTGACTCCCTGCACGCTGCAGAGTGCTATTGTCGGGGGCGCGTCGTGTTTCCGCACTCCCCCTCTTGCCCCACCCGCCTTGCCATCAGCATGACGGTGTCTTGTGGGTGGGGAGCGGGGTGCCATCGGGAGCGTCCGGGCGTTGCAGCGGGTCCGGAGGGTTGCACACCAGGTAGGGTGCCTTTGATCACGTTGCGGTGTAGCGCTTGGCCCCCAGGCATGATCGGGGGTTCAGGTTCCACCCCTGTGGCAACGCTCGTTCGGGCCTGTGGGCGGGGAGATCACCATGGAATGCGGAGAGCCGGCAAGGCAGCACCCCCCCCCCTGGCAGCGGCAACGCCGGTCACAGGGTCCGCGTGCTGCAGGGGTGCCAGTCGGGAGGGGCATGGGTTCAGGGAGGCCGTTTGCACTCCTAAGGAGAGGGGCCACGCACGGGCCTTCCCCGCGCGACGCTGCTCACGGGCGTCGGGCTCGCGGCCCCCACTGGTGGATGACCCAGCGTATCACGGGCCGAGGCGAGAGAGCACATGCAGCCTCGGGCGATACCTGTGCTCAGGAGGCCTATAGTAGAGGCAGGGCCGACTTTGGCGCGGGTGGCGCCTGGTGCGACGGTCACTTTGACGCCCCATGTCACTAAGAGCATGGTCTCTTTTTGGAGTGGCACGGATACTGGCAGGCACGGAGCATGCGTGATGTCGGCATGTTCTACGGAAGCAGCTTCCACTGTCTGCACCAGGGTGGCCAGGGGCGAACATGCCACTGTTCCTTGTGCCTACTCTTCCATCACAGCTGTGTGTTCCAGACGAGTGTGCTGTGTCGAGGGCCCCCGCGGCATGCGCGGGGCCCTGTGTTGCGCCCCCGGGCATGGGCGGCAATGTGTTGGGGGCTGCAGAAGGGGGGGGGAAGAGACTCGACCGGCCGTTCCTCTGGGCAGCGGTTTTCCGTTACAGCAAACAACTGGGGTCCATGGCGCTGCACCAGGGTGTCGGCTCCTCAGGTGGCCCGTGTGGGCGGGGTGGAGCTGTGTGCATCTCTTTCCCCGTTGGGCCGGCGGGGCAAGAGTAGGTCAAGCCATTAGGGGCTCCCCCCTCCGAGCTACAATGCAGTTGTCGGCCAGGACCGGGCGCGGCCCGCATGCGTGGTCCCGGGGGGATGGGGCTGCTCCACAGCGCTGGAAGTGCCTTAGCGAGGTTGCACTGCCCAATAATATAAAATGTATGGAATCAGTGCATGGATGCATCAGATCATTGCTCGGTGGTACTTTTAAATAGTGGTTTTAGTAGAGCTTCATACTATGTTATAATTTCTAAGCGTGTTGCTCACTCAATTTAATGCAACTCTATTCAGTAAACTTGGCAAATTGGAAGGCTGAGCCAACCCCTTCCAAGTTAAGAAATCTTGAGCATGCTGAATGATGAGCCTAAGGTTACTTTTCGAGCGCTACTGCTTTTGGATGCAGACGCCTCGATGGTAATTTCACCGCACCTAAGTTTGATCCGAGGGTTTCTAGCGCCTGGCAGGTCACCGGCGCTTATGATTGTTACCACATGGGGGCGCTGTTTGTGCGATTTGGGTGTGATTTGAAGATGTAGCACGACGGTTGTTAATTCAGTGTACATTGAAAATAACTAGTGCCTACCCCAGAGCTATTCTTAGAGCTGTGGGGGCCCGAGCGGTCTGAATTGTCGCATTTATAGGAGTGTCACGGTTGATAGTTGTGCGGGCACTGTTTTGAGTTACGCCATTGACGCATGTTTTTACAAGTCCAGGAAGGCGGCGCCCTGCATTAGCTGAGGGGTACTAGCACTGGGAACTCCGGCTTCGGCGTATGCATGTACTGCATCCTCGGAGTGCTTCGGGTACAGGACGGGTGTTCCTCTTGACACTGTTGCCAGCGCTGCATGGGGACTTTGGCGCCCGCAGTTGCAGTTAGGGGCATTCACCCATTGGTGCGGGTATTGTGAAGGTGAGGCGGACATGGGCTCCCCGGTGGCCCCCCCCCCAAAATGTGAGAAAACAGCAGAAGTTGGTGGCACACAGGAGTGCCTGTGGGACCGACTCAGAGCGGGCGATGACGTGGCCTGCCGGTGGGTCCAGGGTATGGTCACCTTTGAGAGAAGTGGTGTTGCGCACACCAGTGCATGGCAGTGGGCTACATCGCTTATGGGTTTAGCGCAGGCACTCGTTTCCAGCGCGAATAGTACTGCCATTTCGGGCACACCTGTGTTGGGATGTTTGTGGACTTGGGTTCTCGCAGCGACTACAACGAGATAGGTACGGTAACGGGGGTGAGGTAGCCTGTAGTGTTTGCATGTCCAGGCATTGGCTGGAGGTGTCGTGCGATTCATTTGTGGGCTTAGCTGGGCAGGCTACCCTGCGCCTGGGTTTTAACAGACTAGGACACGCTGTAGCTCAGAGGCAGAGACTTTTGCATTGGGTGTCCACGATCCTCCACAGCGAGGCTCTAGTGCGGGCGGCGCCAGTCAGTTCATCTTTCGGTAAACGTTGCATGAGGGCAGATTATGCGATGCCATGTAAGGAAGAGCCTTGTTGATGTTCTTTCACAAAGAAGAGTCTTTTGGGGTGCCATATGCACTAGGCTTCCTGGTGCACTGTGTCAAACGTTACTGTAAAATGGAGGAGAAATATGGGAATGGGGTGTCAACCTTCTTTGTCTATGCAGTCTCAGCGAGAGGGGACAAGGTGCGATTAGTTGATACAGCTTGTTTTAAGTCTCTTGGCTTGGTATTGGTTACTGACTCATCTTTCGGTTAGAAGGGATGAGTTGCCAATATGGGATACACCCTTAGTACCCCCCTTTAAGTTTGTTACTCGGTCATGCCCAGCTTGTTGCAGTTAGGCAGGACGAGTTTCTGAATTGCCGGTAAGTGAGTGGGTTTGTTAGGGCAGAGTTGTTAGTATCTTCCCGTGCAGACTATTACTCGCTGAGAGGGGTAGTCGCCTCTCGCCTCATGCTGTCAGCTTTGCTGGCGTTTGTTTGCGAAGGACTTGGCATCAAGCACTCGGAATATTGTCACACATTTCAATATATCCGTTCAGTTCTGGGAGTCTGAGTGGCAGGGGTGAGGGGCGCTGTTCATCTAAAGCCCCCTTCGTTTACGCCCGAGGTCGTTTGACCGGATCCCCGCGCAGGATCACAGGTGTTGGGTGCTCTGTTGTTGTATACTCTGCGCCGTGCTGAGTCGCACTTTTGCTGCCTGCAGGCAGCATCAGTAATTTCATCCTGTTGAGATCAGGGCCAGTTGGGGGTGAGTCACTTCACTTCTTTCACAGTCCCACCTTTTCAGATCGTAGCATTTTCACTACGCTACTCCACCAAAGCCATGTTGGGCCTTAGTTAGCTTAATCATCCAACTAGCATTGGGAAAGCAAATAGGACTGGCTTGTAAGTGTAGTGTCAATTGTGTAGTACTTACCTGGTCAATACTCTTAGAACAAGGCCATAGTTGATGCTTATTTACCATAGGCGACCAAAAACCTTTGTCCAAATCAATAGTCCTTGCTTGCTGCAACACCAGAAGTTTGGGGTAAATTGGCAAGCGAGGTGTGCCACGTGTGGTTGGTAGGCTGCCGCGCGGCTTGCGCAGGGGCACGGCCTGTCCTGTCGCCTGGGGTCTGTGGTTCGTGGCGTGCGCCCCCAGCAGTCTTGTTGTGTGATTACGGGGGGGCCATAATGGCAATTTCGGAGATGTTGTGGTGTGGGCACCTTGTTTGGGGTTAGTGGTTTGTTGGTCTAAGGACTGGCCAGTGCGACTTTCTGCGCTCAGGTCTGTGAGAGCAATAACTTTGGTGAATTGTCTTGGGGGAGGGTGTCGGGGCACGGAGACTCTGGCCGTCCCATCCCCTTTGCTTGATCAGTGACATCCTGCACCCTCCTTCAGCGGGGATTATTTCAGGGACGCTACATAGGGTTCTAGCTTGTGGTTTGCCTTGCCTTCGTCCTGTCGCTGCCATATTGGCGCACCCCCCCCCCCCCCTGTTTTGGGCAGTTCCAGATGTTGTGTGCTGGCAATTGGGTTGGAGCCAGGGTAGGATTTTGCGCATGAATGGAAAGCAACGCAATGGCTTAGCCGGGCGCTCTACACAGCCTCGTGGTGGTAGACTGGGCGGGCCATAGAGTGTTGCCGCTGCACGGGGCGCAGACTTCAGGCAGGGCTTTCCTGTGACCACCTGATTGTGGGTTTCGGAGCTTTGGCTGCATCAAAGGACCAGCGGTTTTGCCTAGGGGTAACTTTGACTCAAGGAGGATATCACAGTGGATCGACATGCCAAATAAGTGTACAATGCAGGTCTGTGGGTCACTCTGCTGGCTGGGTGGTCCTTTATGGCATAGCATATCGGCCATAATTAGTAGTGGGACCAGGAACAGCTTTACAAAACGATGCTGTAGATTTCCCGGGGAATTCCTCATTGGCAAGCTTCAGGGATAAGGCCCTAACCTTTCTCCCCGCGAGGGAACATCACTAATTGCGGACAAGTAGGCGAGGTGCACACTAACCCCCCAGTGAGTAGCACAAGAGGAACGGGTACACGTGAAGGTGTGACCTCATGACGCCCTGCTGAGCAGCCCTGTCACACCACAGAGGGCAAAGGCAAGGCCTCGGCCCCTGATGGACTAAGTTTCAGTTTAGTCGTGTGGGAGTGGGGCTCGCAATCTCGTTGCGTCTTGCTATGTCTGGTCCATGCAGCTAAAATGTGCCCTATGCAAACAAGGGCAGGGCACAGGTCACCTCAGTCAAGACCTATTCACCCTCGCTTTTGCCAGGGCAGCAGGCGGGTTGTGGTAGTTGTCATCTAACAAGTGGACTGCGATGCAAAAGTTTGGTAAACACGGCGTTAGAGAACTAATGACGACAAGGTATTATAGACCATTTGGCATTCCCAACATCCAGACAAGGGCAGGTACTTGCTCATAATGTTCACCTCCGGTTCCCACAGACTTGTCTGCCGCCTGGGTTATCCTTCCATGGGCTAGAACCAGAGACTGGAAGGGGCATCTTCTGCGACCTGTGTCCCAAATACGTTGATTGTCATCGCTGGGGTAGATGTACCATGTAGGGCATGGTTACTCTTAAATTGTCCCAAAATCTGGGAGGTCAAACTGGGTTGGAGCTGTAAGCCTACAGGCCTTAGGAAGCATTCAGCATCCCGGCAATCCAAGTAGGGCAGTTAGCGATACATAGCATCAGCAACTGGGTAACATCCACCGGTTATTCAGCGACTTCATGCCCCGGGGGCACGCGCGCTTCACAATAACACAGATCTTCAACCAGAAGGGTGCCAAGTAGCAAAAACCAGAAATAGGTTTAATATATGTGTGTCTGTGGCCTTACGGCTGTGTGGGGCCAGTCTCATTTAGAGGTACGCCCAGGTGAAATTGGGCACTTAAGGTTCGCATGACCAATGCGGTTTGTGGCATCTCTCAGCGGATCCACTGAAGGTGTACTGCAGCCAAAATGAAACTGGGAATCTGGGATTCCGACACTTTTGCGGGTTTAAGCATCCAGGGTCGGAGATGGTTAGCAGGTACTGGCATCTGGGATCCGACGGCAGTTAAGCAGGCGGGTGCGCTGCGTAGGCGTCAGTACACGGAAGGGTGAGGCAATACATATATTGTTTCAAACCAGATCTGACGCCAATAAGTGTTCACCAGGGTTTAGCAATCAAAGGGGTCTGTGCAAATTGTCTTGTCAACGGGGCGAAGTAAGTGCACCCCCGTACCTAGGAAGGTGACATGTTGCTGCAGTTAAGCTCGAATGCTGCGCCCGGTTAGCTATACTAGCAACGCTGGGTGGGGACGCTGTCAGCCAACATAGGTGCTGCTGTCCCGATAACAGGGTGTCAAGCACAAAAGGCTACTAGGTAAAAAGAACATTTGGCATGTCCAGGATTCAGAAAAAATTACATTTAATGGGGCAGGACATTTTTCCGCTGCAAAGGGTGGGCAGTGTGAACCCCTCCTACCGGGGAACAATGGGGGGAAGGTAGGACTTAGTCAATACGGAAAGTTAGGCACCAGATTGCAGACAGGGCACAACTGTATTGAAGCTGACAGGTTAACTAGCCGGTATGCCTAGGGGTTTTCACCTCAGATGGAGCGGAGCAGGCGAAATTCCCATAAGGAATAAGGGATGCATGGCAAGGGCAGGGGTACACCCTTGCTCAGAGACTGGCCCAAGGGGGGTCCCCCCCCTCCGAAAATTTCAGTGATACACCTAGGGGGCAACGACCTCATTGCCATGGGGAGGAGGTCGCTCGTACAAGCCATGAAAGCTGACTTAGGGGAGATCAGCAAATACATGGGTCAATGTGAGCTCTGGTGGTCTGAGATTAAATCAGAGCAGGTCGTTGAACATCCCTGAAAGAGTGAACAGTTCATGGCGTAAGTTCGCAGACCAGAGGGGTCTGGGTTACATCAGACAAGCTGATTTAGGCTAATGTCAAGGGATATTTTGAGGAGGATGGGGTCCACCTACCCCCGGTGGGGATGGACTTGTTCCTTCTGGACTTGCAGGAAGCCTTGGAAATGGCAGGTTGCAGGCGATAATACAGCTGTGTTGGTGGGGGGGCCCTGGCTGCGACGGTGGCCGCCTCCAGGGCTGTGGCGGAGTTACAGGGCGATCTGGAAGCAGACTGGTACAGTAAGGGTACCTCTGCGGCAGACTGGTACAGTAAGGGTACCTCTGCGCGGCACAATAGGTGTGCCAGAGCCAAAGACCAGGAGCCTCAGGGCAGGTTCCTGGAAAACCGCGACGGCGCCCCGTTAGTCCTTCGGGTGGTTGGGGGCCTGACCAACCGGGGGTTTGCCCTGCTACGCTCCGCCCTGAAAAGGGCGTGAGTAAGAAGGGACCAACGTGTCACGTGATCCGGAGGAGGATCACCCAAAGGTGTAGCACTGATTGGGTTCCCCACAGTGCTGGCTCATCAGGCGGGCGGGGCAGCATAGGTTGGTACAGCTGCCTGCCCTTGGATCGCCCGTAAGATAACCCACCATATTGCATACTTTTGTATGGAATAAACCTGCAGCAATATTTTCCCATAACAAAAGTTGTCTTGTGTCTTTATTTATTCATGCATGCTCAGACTGTGGGTGGGAGGAGTTGCCGATAATGGCACTATGACTGGGGGTGAATGTTTGCCAATGTGCAGCATTCCATCCATCATCTTGTGTGTTTTGCATTTCGCCCTAAGTGGGAAGGGTATGCCCAGACGTGGGTCCCGTGCTCACTACGCCACTGGAGTCAAGCTATCCTGGCTGATGAAGGCTGATAGCCTGAAACCGGTCCTAGGATGCTTGATTCCGTTCCAGGGAAGACATGGCTTGGCAGTTCGGTCTGGACTGTTCCCATGAGACACAGGGTCAAGACTGATTTGCATATGGCTATGTCGGAACTGGGGTGGCGTGGTGAAGCAAAATAACGATGGATTAAACCCAGATCTGTGACTGGGGGTGAATGTTTGCCAATGTGCAGCATTCCGTCCATCATCTTGTGTGTTTTGAAATAAACCTCTTGCCAGGCCTAAACCTTTCTTTTTAATACATACAAGTCAACGCTAGGTTAGGCCCTAAATATCCCATAGGGCAGGGTGCTGTGTATTTAAAAAGTTACATGCACTTTTGAGTTTTACATGTCCTGGTAGTTAAAAACTCCCAGATTTGTTTTTCACTACTGCAAGGCCTACCTCTCCCATAGGATGGCATTGATTCTCTTATTACAGTTAATAGGTGATAGCTTTTAATTGGGAGGAGGTAGGCATGTTGAGTTTGGTGTCAAACGAATGGTAATTTAAAACAACTTTTAATGGTAAAAATTGGATTTTAGGTCTCAATTCTAAAAATGCCACTTTTAAAGAGTTGGCATTTTCTTGTCCCAACTACTTTGTGTCTGCAGTCTGCTCTTGGGTCACCTGACCAGGCGTAGCTGGCAGTTGGTCATTGTGTATTGCTTCCAGATAGTGGGGCAAAGGGGGAATAGGTGTTGGCAAGATGGGCCATCTCGGTCTTGATGAAGGGGAGGAGCTGTCACCTACCACACTTGCCTCTGCCTGAGCACACTCACAAAGGGCTTGAAACTAGTCTCGTGTCCCTAGAGAAGCTGAAGCCAGAACAGGGAGGGAAGAAGCTACAGACACTTCAGGGGTTGGAATCCTCCAGAGCCTTCTAGTTCAAATTAGCACCTAGATTAAATTTTGGACTCTCAGAACCAACTTTTCAGTACACCTCTGGACGGACTGCCGTGCTGCTCTGCAAGGAGTGCTGCTACTCTGTTGCCCTGCTGCCCAAGTGAAAGGACTGGACCTGCATCTTGAAGCCAGGATCACTAGAGTTACTCCAAGGGTATTTGGCGGGTCTCCTGATCAGAACCTCAGGTATAGGAAAGGCTCCAACCACCTTCAACCCTGCACCTGGACTGTCTGTTGTGAGTCCCATTCCCTAGTGGTGCCATCCCAGTCCTGGACCCTTGGAAGTGGGCCTGAAGGTGCTCTGCCAATCCAGCTGTGAAGAACTGATGCAATGCAATGCATCTCTTCGCAGCCACATTACAGTCTCCTCGGAAGTGCTTCTGAGTGACATATCCTCAGTTACTGGGGCACTGATGGCATCATATTGCATCCCAAAGCAACATTGACAGCCATCTTGAAATGGTTCACTATTTTCTTATGTAATAAAAAACAGAATTTCAAGATGGTCGTCACATTGCATGATGTCCCTTTTCTACCAAATCTGATGCCATTCTATGTTTGTGTTTAGTTTAATTCTAAGATAGCGGCCCCATTGCTGCCAGACACCCATTTTGGGACGTATTTAACTATTAAATAATAAAAGAAAATAGATTTATATGATGGCGGCCACATTAAGTCATGTTATGCAATGTCACTTCTGTATGAAATACGCCAGGCATCTTATATTTCTCTTATGTTACATTATTTATTAGAGTTTCAAGATATCGGTCACGTCGCCCCTAAATTCAGTGTGACCGGCATCATGGAACTGCATTATAGTACGCAAAAAAATAGAATTCTAATAAGGCCACTATTATCAGTTCCGGCTTTATTATTAAAAAAATTTAAAAAAAATCCCATCAGTGGCTTGCATTTGCTCATGTTTCGAGTGTCCAGGCTACAAAAAAAACGTGGTCCAGAGAAAAAGAAATTCCCAGATAAAGGAACAACCAAATTATGGAGAGAAAATGTTCGCGGAAACAAAACAAAAAAAAAGTGGGAAGCCATACTTCACAAATGGGAGCGGAGATTGACCAGCCATCAAATCACGAACAAGATCCTGACTCAAAGCCACTTTATGGATGTTAATTTATTTGAAACAAATCTGCAGAGAGGGAGAGCAGCCTAGCACGACAAAACGTTAGGGCAATGTCACAACTGGGCATAGAACAACAGGCCAGAGGTACAAGACAATACTCAGAAGAATCAGAGATCAAAGGAAGCTGTGGATAGAACATCACAATTAACATCTCATGTATACAGTCCGAATATTGAAGGGCGCCGCTGTGCTGTAGATTACGGTAGCTTAGTTGATGCATCCTTTACATGAATCTGCGTTGGACCCCATGGTCACAGATCAAAGTCAAGTCAACCTTTCCCAGTGTCAATGGAATGAGGACTATCGATAATATCCATTTTTCAGTGCCAAGTCATCCCCCGGGGTGAGTGTGGGTGCTTTATACATACAGATGTCAGTTTAAGTTCTCTCAGTGGGGTAGTTTTGATTCTTACCTGGCAAATGTGCTACACGTACCAGGGCGAAGTGGTTTCTGGGAAGGCAAGGATGCTTCACGTAGCAAGGCACTGTGGATTACCTCACAACAAGGCTGCATCGACATAGTACCTCCCTGTGACAGTCCGGCCAATCATTTTCTGTGAGAGGTGCGAGTGTGACGACGACAGTGAGACCTACTCTGAGGGGTGGGAGCGCCTTTTGGTTGTGTGAAGGCTGCGAGTGCTGCTCGTGTGTGGGTGTTGTCTGCAACTTCTCACCTCAACGACCCTCTCTGTATTTTCCTTTTTGCTATTGCGTAAATTCTTCAACAACAAAAAAAAGGTTAAATCTAACAAGACTTAAAAATAAATTAAAAAAGTACAAGAATATACAAATACTATGCAATTTGCAATAATCTGTAAGACTAATAGGCATTAACGGTGTTTATTGTAAGGCAAATGCATGCTATACATACAGTGCATGTACGAAAAGAGGCGTGTACAAGTATACCTGGGAAAGAGGTGCGTCAATTCAAAGCTTTGCAGGCAGTCTATTGCTAACAGTCTGTAGGGAGTGGCTTTCCAGGAACAAATACAAAGACTTGGGAAACGAGGAGAGTAAATGGCGTCGGTTCTCTGAGGTGTGTTGTGGGTTGGTATCCACGCGCAAGTCCACAATGGATGGGGTCGGGGGTGCAATGCTTGGCAGACATGACACTTTTGAAAAGGATGCCTTGGGGTGTCACTGCTTCCCGCCTGGGCCCGTCGGTGCGCGCGCACAGAGAGAGCCCAGTCCCCCACAGCAGTGAGGAGACATTGATTTCCCCATCGAAACGCAGGCGAGCTGCTCCCCGTTCAATGAAACGACAGATAGGTATTTTAGGAGGTGCGCAGCTCCGAAAATATGGGTGCACCGGGCCCACTCCCCCCCACCTCTCCCCCTCAAACGTTATTGTGCTTTTTTAGCGACCGAATGAGGTTCAGAGAATGCAATTTACAGGGGAGACAGGAGGTCCCTCCAGTTAAGGCTCCGTGAACGTATACGGGGGTCATACAAGGTATTGCCCATGGGACAAGGAACTTACAATTGTCTCTTCAGTTCTAAAGCCCTTCAAAGGAAACTGGCTAACACGCCCCTTTATTTTTGGGGTGGTAGGTGGAGGGGACCTGGAGAGGGTAAGATAACATCGGTACAAGCAGGGCACAAGTCTTATAAAAATAAGTGGGGGTACTGACCAAGTCAGACACTACAAGTGACATCATGACGCATGACGTCACGACGTAGCGCTATAAAATAAATAAAATAATGTTATTTAAATTATTTGTGTAAATACTGGGACAGACCACCCCATCTGACAGTCTTACAGTGTCTGCACTTATATACAGGGACAGAACAAAGGGAAAAGCATGCCTCTCTTAAGTACCTGTGAAGAGATAGCAAGCTGTGCGCCTTTGTTTCCCCTCCAGTGCATTTACATTTAAGTGTGAGGTTCCAGGCTGCCTCCAGTCAGGAGTTTCAAACAAAAGGAGGCCTGATGGCCCCTTAACTTCTGCCTGGCTGGAGGTGGAAAAAGCCCCCTCACTGTCTGCACTTTGCTGCTGGAAATGGAAAGCATTACAAAAGAGGATGATGGACAGAACGTTTGAGCCAATCAAACACTCACCCCCAGTCAAATGATCTGGGTTTAATCCATCATCATTCTTTAGCTCACTCCACCACCCCAGTTCAGACACGGCCATATGCAAATCAGTCTGACCCTGTGCCTCATGGGAACAGTCCAATGGAAAGCAGACAACGTGCAGGCGCTGCTGAACCTGTCCCGGTGTCTTACACTGGGACAAGTTCAACATATTTCTGTGGGGCCCAACTTCCTGGCAGGGGGGGGGGGACAGCGTCCACTCTGTGAAAATAGTGGGTGGACACCGTGTACCCCCGACTCGTGCCCTGGGTACAAGGTAAAGTCAGGCTTTGTCCATCTCACTGCTTCCCATGGACACAGTTTCCTGCCTTGTCCTTTCAGTAGACAATGTAGTGCATTCGGGGTGTTGTAGTCGCAGTGTACCTCTATTCATAGAATAAGACTAAACTACTGATAGCTGAGATTCGTAGGTTAAGAGCCAGTGGCACAGTGAGGGGGCCACGGGCCCTGGTGCAAACAAGGAGAAGGCATCCTGTGGCTTCTTTTGGGTAGTACAGAATGAACACGGTTCACTGGGCCCCAGTGTCACTGCGCACGCTGCACCATTGGTAGCTGAGAGTCTTTGGCCGGGATCAGTGTCCGAGGTGGCCACTGTGCGCGCGACGCCATCCTTAGTTTTGGCCATCAGCACTTTGAGTTAGTAGCGCTTCAATTCCGCAAACAAGAGGTTGTTGAAATATACCCAAAGGCCGAATTGTCGAGTGACACTGTGCCTCGCTGCCGGTACATACATTACTCCTTCTGCTCCGATTAAAAATACGTCAGCTTGTAGGTTCCTTTTGGTTAAACTACGCCGTCGTGCAAACTGCTGTTAAACTCTGGTTTAATGTATTTTGCAATTCGTAGTGTCACACCGAACAGAGGCCGCGTGGCGGGTATTGGGTTGCAAAATAACCATGCCAAGTGACTTTTATTCAAGGGCAGTGCTTTAAATGAGCAGGGGTTGTCCGGTGCGGAGTTCCTGCAATACTTTAAATTTGAAAGGGAGAGTACCTGACTTCTCATTACGGCTGCATTACATTTAATACCCGGTCGCACTTCTATATTCCCCTTTAAAGAACGGGGGGGGGGGGGGGAATCTAAGAGCGGGCCAGTTGGGTCCCTTGCGAGAGGGGTGGCGGTGACAGAGAGGATGAGGTCGGGATGCTCACAGCCCCGCTTTGGATGGACATAGAAAAAGGGAGTTTTTACCTACTGTCTACAACACAGTATTAACCGCATACCGAAAACTGTCAACAAACAGGCATTATTTACCCAAGGTTTGCTTCAATGCCGCTTTCGAGTCACCACAGCTCTCGCTTCTACTTCAGGGAGCAAGTCTTCCGCGGGCTCACCTGCACACAGCTCGACTGATTGCACTCCCCCGCCGACCCAATCAGAGCCCACAATTAGCCGATGATCCGCACCTGCCCAACCATCAGCCAATCGGAAGGCTTGGTCAGCTCACGAGCCTCGGCTACTCCCAGCACAGCAGGTGCGTTTAGGAGCTCCACGCACTGCTGCACGTGCAAGATATTCATTTAGTTCACTGCAAGCGAGGCTTGTGTAGAGCTCAAAGTACAGTGCATTCTGGGAAGTCCAGTCCAATTAGAGAGTTGCGCTGAATTACCTACAAGACACTACATAACTCTGGCAGTGCTCCCAACTCACCCCTGTAACACTCGTATCCGGTCAGTCCCGCTGCACCTGTCCACGCCCGGCTCTGCCGATGGACATCCGCCTTAACTTGCGGATGTCCATCTGCAAGTTATTGAGGTACCTCAAGCTTCACCTTAAGTAACTGCCATTAACTGTGGGAACAGAATTACCCACAGGTCTGCTGACACCTGCAGGCTGCGGGTTAACATGGGGTCTACGCTTCTCCCCGTCAATAAACCATCACCCGTTCAAAGTGTCATGTGCCTGGGGTGCCTACTTTGTAAAGTAAATAAATACAGATAAGGTGAAGTGCAGGGGCCCAACAGGTTCCCCCAGGAGCCCGTCTCCAGTCCGCACCAATGTACCAGTGGGATCCGAAGGTTTATTGATTTTGTTTCCACCTCAGGCCTCCCTTTTCCTCCACTCTACACCATCCGCTCCCCCGCGTTACTCTCGCACGTTCCTTTTCGTCCCCTCCCCACGTTCCCTTGGTCACTGTTTCCGTCTCTTTCTCTTCCCCTATTTACTGGCTTTTCTTTCTTGCTTTGGGGGTGAAAGCCGATGATGAGAAATACGCCCGGACCAAAAAAGCGTGGCAGCGCTAAGCGCCCACCGCCTGCAACTACCGGTACAAATTAGGCGCTATAAAAATATAGTTCATCCCATTCGGTAACATCAGGACATGTAATCAGCTAAAAATGAGGACGTCACGCGAGGCGCCGTCCTATTTAGCAACCCACTCCAGTACTTGTACTGACGCCTCCATCAGTGCATCTCCTTCCTGTCCAGCAGAGCCCCTTCCATTGCAGCCCTGGGCCCATGAAGAGCCCGGGAAGCCCGTCTCGTTCCCTTCCAGTGGTTGAAGCAGCACGTCTAACAGAGTGTCTCAGGGTCCTGGCGGATATTCCAGTACTGGTACTACAGCCATGGGAACCTTACCCCTGTGACCTACAACACCCCTGCACAGGGCACAAGTCCTAAAAAAAAGCATTTGCAATGCAATCGGTCTCGCCTTTGGGACCTTATATGTATTTAGCTATGCAGCACATTAGCCTGGGTGCTGAAACATCTACTGTTCTTTAACATGGAGGGAAAGTAAGCACCAAACTGCGTGACACGCCAGTATGGGAACACATGGAGAGAAATATTGCCTTTCAGCGGGAAATGGTATAGTCCAAAGCTCTGTTTATAATATAAAATCAGGGCCTTTGGTGGTCATATCACTGAAAATACAAGATTTGAAAAAAATATTATTGTCTGCCTTTGCTCATGGAAGACAATTTCTATGGAGTGGAATCTAGAGAATGCTAAAGTGATTCTGGTATTTTACTGACCTCTGCTGGTCGTTTTCTATCAAGAAAGTTAAATAGAGGCAGTTGAACAAGAAGAAAGCAATTCCGGTATTTTACTGACCTCTTCTGGTCGTTTTCTATCAAGACAGTTAAATAGAGGCAGTTGAACAAAAAAAAAAAGTCCCTAAGCGGAAACAGACAAGTCCTAGGGCTGATCTCCAGAGCCCACAAAGTACATATATACTAAAGTATATACAAGAGGTCTCGAATGCTCGACCTAAAAAGAAGTGGGGGCACTAACCAAGTTAGGTAGTATGCAAGTCAAAGCCACCACTGTGCATGATGTCACGACGCGTGACATTGCACGGTACATCACAGGGAGTCACCGCTTTCCGTTCCGCCACAGTTTTAGAAGCTGTTTGTCAGGGAGAAAGCCCATTTGACTCACTGTTAGCTCCGCTATAAAAGCAGATGCCGGGCCAGACGCGCAGCGCTACCAAGTATCGTATGTTTTTATGAAGCTACTTTTTAGGTTACCGCTTAGTTGATGTGCATTTCAAACGCTTTCTGTGTGTGCTCGTGAATCAGGCTTGTGTAATTTTATCTTAACGCTCAGTTTTTAAATTACCTACATTTGAAACACCACTTTCGGTTCCGCCGTAGTTTTAGAATCTGTTTGTTGCGGATAAAGCCCATTTGACTCACTTCCGGCGGGGCTGTTAGCGCTCCCGTGCATCCAGCTATAAAAGCCGATGCTGGGCCGAACATGCAGCGGAAGCGCAGCTGGTGCGCCGAAGGCAAGCCCGTCTGCGCCCTTCCCTTCCCGTCTTCCCTCATATCCTAGAGGGCCCGATGGCATGTCACAAATGCCATTTTCAAAACTCCCTCGAAATAGGGAGCTTTACTGGGACTGATTCTGGCCCCAAACCTATTAAGAAAGACATAAAAAGCCTTCTTTGTAATGTGAGATCGCTAGCCAAACATGCAACCGAAATATAGGATTTAATTACCACTCAATCACCTGACATCTGCTTTTTGACGGAAACATGGCTGAATTCCTCCAATCTTCCAGCCATCACGTTAGCCATTCCTGATAATTATAAATTAATCAAGCTAGACAGGGGCTTGAAAACAGGAGGAGGCATTGCTATAGCCTTTAAAAATACTGTCAATGTGACATGGATTATGACCACTAATACTGACTCAATGGAATTAGGTATTTTTAAAATAAATCTCTTCGCCACAGACAGCTGGAACAAAGCCTTGATTTATCGTCGCCCTGGATATAAGGCAAGCTTCAGCCAACGGCTGGTGGAAGAAATAGCCACCCATGTTTTAGCCACCAAAACATTCCTTCTCCTGGGTGATTTTAACTACCACAGGGACGATTACACAGCAGACCTGGAAATGCTCAGTCTGTCCGAACGGATCAGAGGCCCTACTCATATAGCGGGTCACTCGCTCGACCTACTATTAACCAATTCTGAATTTATTGAATGTGAGGTACCAATCCCTCTTACATGGACTGATCACTTTTTAATTTCCTTTTATGCTCAGACTCCTCAACCACTCAACACTAAGAGAAATAGTAGAACAGCAATAAACTCTAGCAGGCCTTAGCACCTACTTACTCCCAAAGCTTTTAGTGAATCATTTCACTTTGCGTGCCGCAAGCAATTTTGAGGTGACTGACTTTCTGGATACATTTAACACTGCTTTAACAGAAGCTTTGGATTCAGTAGTCCCCTACAAAAACTATAGCTCCATCAAACCACTCCTTGGTTTGCCACCGAGTTAAAATCGGTGTGTAAGAACTTAGAGAGACGTTGGCGTAGAACTAAAAAGACTTTTATAAACAAGCTTTATCTTGATATCACCATAATATCAAAATCTCAAGACGAAATTCTATCATCAATAAAATTGAACAGGCAGGCAATTCTTCTAAAGTTATTTTTATTATTGTGCAAGACTTCACTACTCCACGGGCATGTGCTCATCCTTCCAAAGGATCCAAGGAACTCTGCGATTCACTGGCCAATTTTTTTCAGGAGAAAATCTCCCATATCTATTCAAAATTTAACACACCATTCCCCTCCGTAGCAGTGTATACCAGCATCGGAGCTGATTGAATAACGGATGGGACTTATACCGTAGATAGTTTTGAACCCTTTACCTTAGAGGAAATTTGTAGTTCTCTGGCTGCTGCCAAATCAGGCTCTCCTCTGGACATTTGCCCTCCCAAAGTAATGTCACTGCTATCCAATTGCCTTGCCACGGCTATTTTAGAGGTACTCAATTTTCGGTGGAAACGGGTAACATCCTTTCTGAATAGAAGGCTGCCTGTGTGTTACCTATCCCAAAAAAACAACCCTGGACCAAAAGACTTTGGCTAACTATCGCCCCATATCTCTGCTACCTCTTTTGGGAAAACTGCTCAAAGGCTTAATTAACAAACAACTAGCAGCCTACCTAAAATCAAATCATATCTTGGATTCTTCGCAATCCGGCTTTCGACCAGGCCACAGAACGGAAACGGCGCTCCTGGCAGTGACTGATTCTCTGCGACTTGCACTTGACGCAGGAAGCCCAGTGTAACACAGCAGGGTGGAAAGATAGAAGGAGCCCTTTTAATGAGGTGATTCAACCTTTTATTACTTGAAAACAAAATTAGGTTCCTTTCCGTAACAAAGAAATCGTTGCTCTGGTTTCTTCCCTTGGGTCCGACCGAGAGGAAATCCCGCCTGGAGTCTTCTTAACATCAGAAGCCCTTGGAGGAAACAAAACATGTAACCGGAATCAATGACCACGTTCGGGGTCTCAGACAATGTTAGGGAGAGGATTGAGGGGACTTTATGCACCTTAATGAGTGTTGGACTTGGCCCTTTTTGCAGGGTCATCCCTGAACTTTTTGCCTTCCTCCTAGCCTTTTTTAGGTCTCGCCTGGCGTGGCAGCGCATGCGCTGCACGCCCGGCGAGATATATTGTAAATGAGGACTTCGAGAAGGGGGCTTTAAGCCCCGCCCCTCATTTCCATTGGCTGGCGTCACCGTTTATGCTAAACGGTGGCCTGCCATTGGAAATGAGCTGTTGGCGTTGCCTCCCTTTCGCCTTTTGGTCCGGCCCATCCGGACTGGATCGCCTGCTTCACGGCTGTCGTGAAGCAGTTTCTTATCGCAAGGAGGCGTGTTGTATAAACAAGCCGTGCGATTCAGTTTGGAAGGGCCGTCTCAAAAGGAGACAGGGCTCTGCGTATTTATTTTTGCATCGCGCTTTCACTTTAAAGTGAAAGCGCGATGCAAAAATAAACAGCGGCTGCCTGGCGAGCGCTTGTTCTATATTTAGCATGATGTAGGTTGGAAATTCCTTCCCTTGTTTACATAGCGATAATGCACCATCTGGCACAGATAGAAATGTCAGCTTCTCGCACAGTGATGGGAAAACACTCTGAACAATGAATGCTGAGATGTCGGAAATATTAACAGGCTAGGAGTCTACTAAAATAGCTAAGGGCTATTGGTTCTATCACAATATCTTAACAGAAGGAAAATAAAACGAATATATTTGCGAACGAGGTGGATCGCTCCGTTTTATAATGGTGAAATTTGAGGTGCATTTCAAGGATTTGGGAAGACAGCCTGCGATCCTGTCAATCGGCCCCATCATATCCTTGACCCTGACCACCCTCCCAGAGAGATGCACCCAAAGCAGCAGGGAGCGTCAGAACGAGGGTGGGGGCGGTAGTGGGGGCTCTAATAGCCACACGGGAGAAGCCCCTGTAGGTTATGGCGAGAAGTGGGTGATAGCCGCTGATTACGCTAACTTGCACCCCTACGTTCTCTACTAAGTATAGCGTAAGCGATCGATCTTTTATTTACCTAAAGTGGTTGAGGGGAAGAAAACAACTCAAACAGATATTAACAAAGTCAGCATACCTGAAAAGATCACTGACTCCAAAGTGCAGTTTGAATATTTATTATAAGGCCAAAAACAATTGGATGTAAATACATCTCAATAGCAAGGTATAGAGGTACAGAAAAATTAATACAGAGCCAATTTTACGAATATAAGTAATTCGGCCCAAAAGACAGAGGATTATAAATTCCAAAATCACAACGCAACACAGAATAGATGCAATATTCAGTTCTCGGCTCATTGAAAGAAATCAAAATCTTTCCCTACACTGCTCTATATGAGGGCCCTTCTTATCTCTCTTCTATCGTTCCCCAATGGTGTCAGCACGTGTGACTTCCTAAGAAGTACTCACGTCAAATGGGTCGTTTAGCTTAAGGCTATGGAGCTCGCTCTAAAATGCTCCTTCTCCGAAAGCTAGCAGAAGTCTGGTCTCTCTGTCCCTGCGCATCATACAAAAAGACAGGATTCAATCAACATTGTGTCACCTTTTCTAACACTTTCCACTAGACCTCTATACAGTAGCTGGTTCTCTTTCATGAAGCAAAATTAATTAAAGCTATCTTCTTCCAGTGGCCTTGGCTTTCAGACAGTCCCGATACGCAAGCATCCTCCCTTCTCGCTTCCAGTTATCTTCAAAGGCATTCCGAATCTCTCCTTAACTCTGAAAATAACGATGTGTATTTCTGCACCTGCAACAGGGTGAGAACATGCTAACCTCGAACACAACAATCAATTAATTCATTATTTCTTGAGAGCAAGGAGAATCTTTTGGGCCTATGTTTCAGGCAACTTAAACAAATCACAGTTTACGATATATAAAATAATATTGTCCTGCACATTATGCATGAAGGAATCATAATACATACAAAATTCTACTTAATATGTTCACTAGTTCAACATTAATTGATTCAATTTAATGGTTCTTAATAATCAAAAACACTGCACACAAAACGAATGTATGAAAGTACGTTTAAACCATGAGTATAGTGCACTCATACAAAATAGAGTGCTATTTGCGCTCTATCAGTTCCCCCCTCTTATGACTAGTGTCATAACACCAATTCTCTTTTCTTTTGTAGTTTCTCCTAGTAGAAGAGACCGACCTAAACAGGAGCTGTAGCTTGCCGTCCCTGTCTGAATCGTTCTAACCCTTTAAGGTGCTGGTAATGACTGTCCTGCAGTCGCTCAAGTTGTTGCTCTCTCTTTTTCAACACAGTCTCCTGATGTCTTGCCCTTTGCCATTTGTAAGCCTTGATGGCTCCTAATAGGACGATTATACAAATGACAGCTATTATAATCGGCTTCAAAATATATCCCATTATTCCTTGTCCCAAACTTCCAAACCAACTGCCTATCTTGCCGAAGCCTTTCCCCACTTGTTCCCAGAGTCCTTCAGCAGCCATCTCGCGTAACTCTTGATGTATATCTGAAATATTATTGATGTATTTCCTTATATCCCGACTGTTGTCAGCACTGTTGAACTCTCAATAATTTGCAGACTCCTCCGGCTTTTGCTAGCAGCACGTCTAGGGCAAGACGGTTTTGCAAAACCATGGCCCTTATCGAAACCATCTCCCCATCTACAAGTAGTAGAATCTGAGCTGTATTTATGGAGAGCTTATCCACTAATGTTGCCAACTTTCTAATTTTCAAATCATTTAGAATCACACCCATACTCGGTATCATAGCTCTAAATATGTCTCCAATCACCTCTGCTGCACTCGCACCACGTTTCCCTCTTTGAGATCTCTTTCTCTCTAGGGGCCATAGATCATTCACATGGAAAATCTTAGGAAATACCACAGCCAAATAGCAGGTGCCGTACCAGTTCTTGGGCAACTTCACATAGGCATTCTTTCCACACACAAAATACACATTGGGCACTACTGTTATTTTATCCAATAATGCCTTTCTGATGGATTCTTCGATCAAGAAGACATGCTCACAATCACTCTCACCCACAAATGTCTTATCATAAGATGTGGTTGGGTGCCTAATGCACAATTTTCCTTTCTGCTGGAAATCTAATGCTATGGGTCCAAAACTCCCCTTTGCTTTATGATCTAATTCTTCTTTGGTCCATGGGGTAACCTTGTGCTTTGGATATGGTCTAAATAGAGTCTGTCTATGTCGATCTTCTATCTGATCTATAAATTTCTTTTCGATGTCAGTTAACATGCAGGTCAAATTATGTCTATGGGCATAGGATGTATCTAAAGTAATGGTAGGCACAAAATAGTTTGACATTCGCTCGACCTGCTTATAGTAATCATATTTATTCATGTATTTCAGAACGGGGACTTCCGAGAGTACCACGTCATAATTTGAAAAATAGTACTCAAAGTGTGCCTTGCTATAAAACATGCTCAATAATATTCTACATGTAATGCCATAAGTCACAGGCAAATGGTGATATCGAATGCCTTCCTCTACTGAGGCTGGTAACTGCATACACACATAACAATCCTTTGCTTCCATGGTATCCACATACTCATACAATAATCGAGCATACGCATTCAAAGTGAAATCACCCTTTGACAGATCCACATGCAGTCTACGACTGGTTTCCTTAATCATTTCTAGGTCATGGGCGTGTGCGTCCTCATCTATCTCAGAGCTTGGTGTAGTGAGTGTTGTCTGTACCCTGTTCTGTTCGCCATATTGATATCCAACTAGAGATACAACAATCACCACAGTTATAACAATAAGCACCACTATGATGAGGGTGCCAATGATCCACTTCCGTTTGCGTGTTGACTTTTCGGACACCATGGTTTCTACTGATTGTTCTGAAGCACAAAAGGAAAAACACAGTCTCTTTCTGTTTTCTTTGTTGAACAATGTCTTTTTCACTTCTCTCCTTTCATACAATTAATGTCCAAGTTCATTCGATTGATACTAAACTTATTGAAGAGATGTAGTCAGCCCTACACCTCACTCCATCATCTACTGGAAAGTCCCTAACTTTAAATCTTCTTAAACTGGGGTCTAGGTTATCTTCTTTCTAAGGCCTAATATTTTCTCTGATTACACTTCAGGCTTCATCATTAATGACATTTGATCCAAGAATTTCGAGAACAAGTTGCAGAATCTCTGCACGGATGTCTCCCAATTCTAGCGCGGTGAGCCGTCGGCCAAATGCAGGGAACACAACCTCATTAAGGATAAGGTAACGCAATCCACTTAGTCTTGGAGGATTCGGAACTTGCAGAGTTAGTATTCCGAATGCTTCTACACCTGGGACCAGTAATCGTATTTCAATCGTGAGGGTGTTCTCTCTGTAACTCACTGTACCAGGTCCCAACCTCCCGGACTTCGCTGGGCCCTGCATCTGCAGCCAGGTATGTCCACTCAGGAGATGCGTATCTTCGAAATGCTGTTCTTTCTCTTCGGGAACGTCTCAGACCATCCGGTCTTTCTTCAGTGTCACTTTGTTCTGATTCAGATGTTTCAGGAATCGGAGTGAGGTTTTTCTCAGATGCAAGCCGTATAATCTGCCTTTCTTTTCTTACTGGCCACTTTTCTGCTCTGGCATCTGTTCTCCTCACTTCCTCTTGATCTGATCTTTCTGCAACAGACAGCTCACCTTGATCTGGGGCACAGCTTACTTCTGCAATATCCTCTATTTCAGGATCTGGACTTGGTTCAGGAGCATTCAGCTCTCGTCTCTCATGCTCATTTGGCTGTTCTGTTTCATCCGAACCCCTTACAGCTGGGCTTGTACCTTCGTCGTTGTCTGTATCAGGTTCACACACGCTCCTCGAAACCAGGGAACTCTCTTCTTCCGCAGGTGCTTGAACTCGACGAGTGTGGGAAGCGTGGGTCCAATTCGGCAATCCTCCACACTTCACAGCGGTACTTGTGACCAGTATCACTTGGTAGGGTCCTCGCCAACGAACATCAAGACAACTCTTCCTTACGTGTTTGCACACGAGCACCCAGTCACCAGGATTAAGATCATGAAGCAGGTCTCTCGAGGTGGATGCAGTCGCAGCCTCGACCTGGTGGGATACAGAAGTAACCACATCAGCCAGTCCTTTACAATAATCCAACACTAAATCATCAGTGATGTTTATCAATGCTGTAGCTGGCACTATAGGCAAACGCATAGCTCTTCCAGTGAGGATCTCGTGTGGAGAAAGCCCTGTTCTCCTATCAGGGGTACTACGCAGACTCATTAGCACCAGGGGCAACGCATCCGGCCACTTCAATGAAGTGGATAAACACACCTTTGCCACTCTTGACTTGATGGTGCCATTAACTTGCTCTACTAGACCTGAAGCCTCGGGCCTGTAGCTACAATGCAGTCTTTGATCAATATGTAACGCAGAGCACAACAACTTCATTATTTCACTGTGGAAATGAGTTCCTCTATCTGTCTCCACTGATGTTGGGAAACCGTACCGTGGGATCAGTTCTCTTAATAACAATTTTGCTACTGTGAGACTTTCACATCGTCTAGTTGGATATGCTTCCACCCACCGTGAAAAGATACACACCACCACCAAAACATATCTCAACCTATTGCACCTTGGCATCTCTATGAAGTCTAACTGTATCCTATTGAAGGGACCCCCAGACTTTCCAATGTGACTCATTCCAACCACAGTTCTTTTTCCCACATTCATCTGTTGACAAGTAACACACCTGTGACATACCGTTTCAGCCCACACACGGAAGCGTGGATTAAACCACGTCTGCCTGAACACTCGCACCATTGCATCTCTTCCTAAGTGAACTGCTCCATGAATTTGCCTTGCCATTGGGCTCAGTAGGCAATTGGGTAATACTGTTCTTTCATCTGTGGATACCCAAATGCCATCGTCTCTTTTTGTGCAACCTGCTCTGACCCATGACGCAGCTTCTTCTTCTGTGACTTCATCCTGCAACCGCTTCACTTCATCCCAAGTATCGGCTATAGCTAACATCATGCTGAGCTCGGTCTCTTCTGTGCTCTCGCCTATATATTCTCCATTGAAAATACAAACATGTTCAGCGCAAAATCGTGCTACTTCATCTGCGTAATTGTTGCCCTTAGTGACAAAGTCTTCTCCCTTTCCATGAGCTGCACATTTAACAACTGCTATCTCTTTGGGCTTTTGCAAAGCTTCCAATAGTTGGCGCACATACTCGCCATTACGTATGGGTGACCCTGAGTACGTGAGAAACCCCCTCTGTGACCATAACTGCCCAAAATCATGAACCACACCAAATCCATATTGACTGTCAGTATACACAGTCACTCGCAGATCAGCTGCAATGATACAGGCACGTGTCAAAGCGACAATTTCGGCCACCTGAGCAGAGAATACTCTATTTAAACAGGCAGCTTCCACTAGTCCCATGATGGTGCACACAGCAAACGCTGCTCTCAAATACCCTTCATTGTCTCTTATGCATGAACCATCAACAAAAAGGATCAAATCAGATTGGGGCAAAGGTTCATCGACAATGTCAGGTCTGGGTTTGGTGGATAGATCAGTAACATCTAGGCAGTCATGCTCTTCACAATCCTCATCTCGTTCCTCTACCTTGGCCAGGTTGGGCCACCACCTGTTGTCCCATACCTCTTCCACCACCTCTACCTCTACCTTGACCTCCTCCAAACCCTTGCGTCATATCAGCGTTTCTCAACTGCACCAACATCAACTTGTCCTTCAATTTCTTCTGTGTCGACTCCACTTGATCACTGCAATATTTAGCATAACGCAGAATCTCGTCTACCGACTTATTCTGCCAACATATCAAATGCTGCTGTATCATCAGGCTAATGTCAGATTTCAGTCCCAACACAAACTTCGAGACAAACTGTCCCATATCTTTCTGTTCAATTGTATCTAATCCACTATGCTGCTTAAAAGCCAACAACAATCGTTCATAACAATCATCTACTGACTCTTTAGAGTCTTGGGTGGTACGATCAATTTTCAACCAATCAACAGTTTGAGGGGCTACCTTCGATTGCAACCATGTAATCACTTGCTCATACTTTCTCATTACATCAGGCGAAGGACCATGAGTCAATGAATCTCTAGGCGGCTCTACAGTAGGCCACTCAATGGCAATCTTACACGCTGCCCACAAATCCGCCAGCACGACAATATCAAACAAAGTGTTCAAATCAATCCACAATACCTTTGAAATCTTTACAAATCTGTCCATTTGCTTATACCACTCAGCAGGCTTTTCCCTCAGCCGAGGAAATCATTTGTAAATGCTGCCAAATCACCCCTGCTCCATGGCACATGTACATACCCTGCATTCTGTACCTCCCTAAGGGGGTAATTTCCTGCAGCTGCTGTCCCTCCACCCGGAGGCGGAGTATTCCCTATTCCAGTCTGGAAGCTTTTCTTTTTGGCCCATTTATCTTTCCATCTGTCTAAATCTTTCCATGTCCGTATCCCCATCACTAGTTCTCTAATTTGTGCTTTCAATCCGCTCGTTCGCTTCTCTTCCAAATCCTTATCTGTGTAATTTAATCTGCAAAAACCCTGATTCAGCTTGGTTTTTGACAAATCAACCTCATATCTTTGTGCCAAAAGCAACAATGCATCATAAACTCGTTTGGCCTTTCTTGTCATGTCCTTTGCTACGAACAGTAGTTCGCTTGAGTTATAAGTATCAATTTTAATCAGGGGTAAATTACCTTCAATCACCTCATCTAACTCTGCCTTTAATCGTACTACATCTAACATTGGCACTTTAATTGCGCTCTTTAACACCTTCTGAATTTCCTCTTTTTGTGTCTCTTCCCTGTCACAACTTTGGGTTCTCCTAAGAACTGCACCCTCTTCTCTTCTGTCTTTTCATGTGGACGTCTCTCTTTCACAACTTCGACTTCTCCAGTGGTCACCTGCACAAATCACCTGTGGCCCAAACAGTACTTTAGGCGCTTCTTGTCTTCTGCTTATCTCTTCCCTCGGCATCATTGACTCTCTCACTGGTTGAAACCACATTCGAAGGTCAGACCTAGAATTCGCTAGAGCACCTGTCCGTCCTCGTTCTGTCCCACTATCCATTCTGGATGGATCAGCTGTAGCTGGCAGTGGAGTACTAGCTTCTACTGGTATTCGACAGAAACCTGTCCCACTCATTGCGAGGCTCCCTCCAGAAATTGTCTCTTCTCCTTCACTTATGTGCTGATGACTGTCGTCGGTTCTTTCTCTAGGAGTATATATCGGAACCACTGGCCCTATCGTGACTGGTACAGACAAAGCATCTGGCAACTGCATATTTCCTACAGGTGGTTCCGGATCAGGGTTTGAATACCTTCTTCCTCCAGACCCTCCCGGAAGGCGTACCATGGTAATCTTGCCTCTTACTCCTGCCGTTTGTTCCCCTAAAGGCAGTTGTTCTGCACTTACCTGCTCTTCTGATGGGCGCACCCTTGCTGTCTCTACTCTAGACTCACAAGGTGGAGGACGGTCCGCTAGCAATCTGTCGAGAAAACTGTCATCGGTATCACTATCTCCCTCTATCTTCTTTTTTCCTTCAGCCCCCTCTCCTACTGTAAGAAGTGGGTACAAGCGTTCTCCCGCTATAGTATCTACTCTCCATCTCTTCAACTGAGCATCCCATCTAGCATCATGATATGCCTTCATTGCTTTTTTCATTCTTCCATGTGTAGCCTCTCTCTTTTTCACTAGAGCTGCTCTCATCCATGCCTCTAATGCTTCAAATTGTGTGGGTCTAGGGGGCGGTTTCAATGCATTCATCACCCCCCTCGGCTGGGTCAGCACCTCCATACGGAAAGTCCCATATCGAGGGAAAGCCAATTCACCCTCTTTCTCTGTGAGTTTGTGTCAATTCTTGTCTTGTGGTTTGTTGCTTGCCTTGCTATGTTGGCCTAGGCCTGGCTGCCATGCTGCTTTTCTTTGCGCACGTTACACTGAGCCAGGGCTCCCTCTCCCTTTGCTCTTGCCAAGTTCTTTTGCGCTGTCTGCATTTTCTGTCTTTCACCTTTTCTCCTGTTCGATTTGGGCTCAGACTGCACAACATGTACAAGGTCGCATAACAATGTATTTCGGTTCTTCCTGATATGGCCAGTCTCGCGCACCCAGACATAACATTAGGTGCAACTGCCATGAAGGATTTTGTGTGCTTTTAATACTGCAGTTTACGGACGCTTAACACACTTGGAGGAATCCTTTCCAGGGAGAAGAGCTGTGATTGTCTGCTGATGTAGTTCTGCATCTAGAGACCGAGGTATGAGGGTTCGCTAGTCAAAGCCCAGAGGTCTTCTATTTTTATAATAAACTATCTTACTGCAAGGGAGGGTGGTAATGTTATTTATACATTTATCCACTGAGTTATGAGATGCTTTCCCCGTTTGTATTCTATGGAATTGTAACCATGCTGCTTATATTATTCATATGCATTATGCTATTAGTACTGACACGTGTACTGTACCTTAGAGCACGTAAGTTGAAATAAACATTTTAATCTACCCAGTGTCTCTTCATACGCGCATTGTGGACAAGTACGAGTGAGTGACGAAAGAGTGTTCTTGTTTCTGCGAGTCCTGAGATAGGGATACCGTGTTCTGGGTTGTCCAATCATTGGTGCTTTGGTGCTAATGGGATGCTAAGCTAGTTGGGTTGGGGTTTTTGGGTGCTACGGTATATGGTAGGCAAACCACTGTATTCCGGGGTCCTATTATCCTGTGCATAGCTCTGTGTATGTGCAGAAACCTTATGACATGGCGCGGCCAACGTGGGGCGGCTTATCTGCGAGATGCTTGAGTAGTACTTGTGCTTGTCCACAAAACCCTCACGTACGCTTCCGGAGGCGTAAGTGACGGTGATACCTCCTATATTGAACGCTTTATAGGTTCTTTCAAGCTTGAAGTTATTAAAAAAGGTTACATAAATAACCCATTTTGTGCTCCCTGTTAGGTTGTCGAATACAATTGTTTAGTTATGGCTGGTGTGGCGATAGCTGCACATAGTCGAGGAGCACTCCGAGACCACTTAGGTGTGTATGGAGTGCCCGATACTGGGGTCGAGTTGGTCTTTGTGGTTCAAGCCGATGCGGCTTATCACTTTGAAGTGTTTTACACTTGGATCACTTTTGAGGCGGTGGATGCCGGTGATAAGCTGTTTCATGAATATAAACCCACCGCTATTCCTGCTGCCTATCGACCCTATACTAATCTGGAAGTGCCTCTCACGGCTTGGCAGCACCGTGTTTGGTTTAATGGCGCCCTCCCACAACCAACTACCGCAGTTCGTTTAGGCCCCTTATCCATTGGGGGGGCCACTTGGCCTGTATTGGCCGGGTATACCCCGCATCCAAATTATCTGGCATTACCGATTGCGGATCTGCGCACTATGCATACCGAACTGGTGCGAGTGCATCGAGCCTTAGTAACATACGTTACAGGTAGCCTCCATGGAGCTGCTCCTGTAGTCGCTGGCCAACCAGCTGTTGCAGCTGGAGTGACCATAAGTCCTGTCATGGTAAATTCTGTGATGGGCAAACGTCCACAAAATAAGGACGATTATCCTTACTGGCTTGCAGAAAAGTTCGATCAGATAGAAGCAGTGTTTCCACATACATCCCCAGTGGACAAACACCGCATCCTTACGATAAGTTTGCCAAAAGACTTAATCCCCGAGTTGACAGCATGTGAAAACTGGGGTAAGGTATTCGCAGCAGTATATTCAAAATGTTTTGGTACGCCTTCCATGACGGTTCTACCCTCTGTAATTAAAAAAGTACAGGATGAACACGGCCCTGAAGTGGCTGTGGAATTAGGGATGAGACTAGTGGGAGTGTTTGATGTAGTAGCTGAACTGATCCTTGGAAATGTCAAGGGCGATGCTATGAACTTTCAAGTAGCGAATGCTTTGGCTTTGGTCCCAGAGTTGGACAGGCCCCGCGAATTACCGAAAATTATTGCCCAGGCTTACAAAACAATTGGAAGAAATAGCCTAGGCAACAAGCCTTTTGTAAAAACGCAAACCCAATCGCAACCACAAGTTACGCAATCTAAAAATACGTCTGAGAAAGATGAGAGACCAGTCTTCACTAAAAAGAGTTGGAGACAGAAAAAACAGGGTAAGCAACAAAAGAAGCCGGGGTCGAGAGGCGCTTCCCCAGTTTCGGTTTCTTCTGAACGTACTTATGATTTACGTGATAGGTCGAGAATTAAATCACCAGAAAGGTTTCAGAGCTCTGATACGCGTTCTCCTCGTTCTTCACAGGCCCAGACGTCGTCACAGGCTGGTGGAGGAGGACGGCAAGATAGAGGAAGGGGCCGAGAGGCTCCCCAGGAGCGAGACCAACCTCGACTACAAGTCAGAGGGAAAGCAGAAGACTTTCACCTTCCTCGACCGCAATTTCAGAAGAAAAAGTTGCCGCTGTAACAGCGAAATATGCCACAGACCGTGAGAACGAGACTCCTGAATTGGACGTGGGCAGTGACCCTCCTAGACAGCGCCGCGGAAGTTACCATAGTGCGGGAGGCGCTACGTCCTCATATGGAGGCGACAGCAACTGAAACATTCGTTACTGTAGAGACAGCTGACACCAGAGTGGCACCCCTGACAGACTTTACAACATAGTCATCCAAATCGAAGGTGATATACCGCGTGAAATAAAAGGGATTTTTGGGAAAATCTAACCTCTTCATATGACATTTTGTTAGCAGAGGTGGATTGGCCACCCCCATTCGTTCTAGCTGCACATAAAGGAGAGGAGGTAATCCTTCCAAGCTTTTCACGGCATGTCCCAAAAGACAAAGCTGAAGCACTTGCAGCTGAGTGGGCTGTGTACCTGGCTCCAGCGTTATACCGCAACCATGTGGGTTGGGATGAAGAATCACCTCCCCATGTAATACCTTTGCGATCACTACCGCAGCCACAACCCCAATATCCCATCAAACGGCAGGCAAAAGGCCCCGTCTCCGAAATCCTGACACAGTTGGAATATCAAGGAGTAATTGAACCATGCGTGTCACCTATGAACAATCCCCTTTTCGTGGTTTCTAAACCCGATGGATCGTACCGCTTAGTTTTGGATTACCGGCATTTAAATTCTCATTGTCGGAACTTTGCGGTGCAGAATACACACAGTTCTGCGCTGGTAGACAGTCTTGTTCGTAAAAATATAAAACGACACTTGACCTTTCAAACGGTTTCTACACGCACAACCTAGCCCCGGAGAGTGGCCAATGGAGCGCATTCACATCCGGTGGTAAATTATTCCAGTTCCGGCGTTTACCCATGGGCTACAAGAATAGTCCGGGTGTATTCGCCGCCCGTGTTGTCTCTTTGCTAGACGGCATCGACCAAGATGCATGTTCGTACGTTGATGACATTTATCTGACAGACGACGAATTATTTCCGCATCTGTCCCGTGTGGACCGCATTATTCTTGAATTTGCGGAGCAGGGTTACAAATTTAACTTTGCTAAATCACACATTGCTGAATTTACCGTTCTGTTTTTGGGCTATGAGCTCAATAACGAAGGTAAGGAGCTTAACACCCCATTTCTTGGAGAAATGTGCACATTTGTGCCCCCCAAATACTCTGAAGAAACTTCAGTCTTTGCTGGGATTCCTGAATTTCGGGCGTACTTACATTCCCGAATATGCCCAGCGTATCAAGCCTTTGTATGCTCTGATACAACCTACTTATTCAAGGTCTTGCTGGCTGCCTGAGCATACCTCAATTCTGCAGTCTTTGCAGACAGACCTTTTAGAGTCTAAATATCTTTTGACTCGTGATAACCACACGAACCTGGTGATTAGAATAATTCCGGGGGCGGTGGGATTCACGTACTTAACCTTTAATGAAGGTGATACAGTGCCCATCGCATACAAGTCACATCTGTACACTTCCGCTGAATTGCGTTTTACATCTGTTGAAAAAGTTCTAACTGCAGTGCAAATGGCGATTCTAAAAAGAACGCGCACTGGCACAGGGAAAGCGAATTCTGGTGGTAACACCCTGTCCTGCCCTAGAGGCAGTAACAAAGGCAAGTGTACCGAACTCTAAAGCAATGCATCCCCGTTGGATACAATGGGCTACATCCTTGACGTCTTCGGACGTCACTTTTATTTTCGATTCTTCTCTTCAGACTCAGGAGTTCTTACAGTATGAATTCGTTCATCCTCCTCCTCTGTTTTTATTGCCGCTTGAGGATTACAAATGTGTGATCTACACCGATGGTTCGGCGCAACCGGCCACTGGGTCCAAGCACGCTTATTCAGCTGCATGTGCTATTGTTGCGGGTTCCTTTGTAGATGGAACGTTCAAATCCTCTGTAGTGCACACTCGCACACTTGGAGATAGTACCGCACAATTGGCCGAGCTACATGCATTGCTACTTGCGCTTGAGTTCGCTTCTCAGGATGAGACCACTCTTATCGTATGTGATTCTTTCTACTGTGTACAATCTTACAATGACAATCTGTTTTTCTGGTAAAAAAATGACTACAAGGACGCAAAAGGGAGCACAATTAAGCATAAAATGCTTTGGGTTCGAGTGGCGGAATTGCAACAACGTCTGCCCCTCACACAGGTGGTTCACACCTTAGGCCATCAGCGGGTGGGCGCACACGCTATTGGTAACGATCTGGCAGATGAAGCTGCCCGTTCAGCAGTAGTCACGTGTTCAGTAGCAGCGGTTACCAGGTCCATGTCTAAGATTGACTCTGTTATTCTAGCAGCTATTGCTGCAACCAAGGAAGGTGATAATTACCCTACAGGTTTTCCTTCCAAGTATTCTTACAAGTTAAGTCCCGAACAGGTTCCTTATGTAACAATACCTGACGTTGGAGATCGGCTGATCCCCAACGCGGACCGCAGGAGTGCCTTGATATCTGCTGCACACGAAGGCATGGCTTCTGCCCATGCTGGTGTGTCAGCTACGGTTTCCATCTTGCAGCAGCGTTATTGGTGGCGTGGGTTGTATAAAGACACCCGTGCTTTTGTGCTTTCTTGCGACGTTTGTCAACAGATTAAGCCTTCCACGGTAACACGTCCACCACAGACCTCGCTCTGCATTGCTAACAGACCCTTTGGGTGTGTTTACTTGGATCACTGCGGTCCATTCTCATCAGACACTGCCTATAAATACATCTTAGTTGCAGTGGACTCGTGCACACGGTTCCTCTGGGTCTGGCCACAACGTAGTGCTGACGCTCGAAATGTAATCAGGGATTTGCGTGTCTTTGTGGGAATTTTCGCATGCGGCACCTTCCATTCGGACCAAGGTCCAGCGTTTGCCTCTAGGGCTTACAAGGATGCAATGGCTTCGCTTGGGGTGCGGGTGAAATTTTCGTCTTCGTATAGGCCTGAGGGCAACTCTATCGTTGAACGAATGAACCGTGACTTAAAGCAATCCTTAACAGCTAGGGTTATAGGTACTGGCAGGAACTGGCTGGCCCACTTGTATACCGTTCAACGTGCACTTAATAATCTCCCTAGAAGACCTCTGGGTGGGCGGACCCCATACGAAATGCTCTTTGGCATAAGAATGTTTGTGCCTGACCTTGAGGGTCCAGACATCGCGGCGCAATCCGCCAAGTTTGATGTAGATAACCATTCTGCTATGTTACAGGACTTACAAGAAGCCCGAGACAAACTTGCAACTACACATTTGCCTTCAGCCACAGACCCTGCGTTGCAGATTCCGGTAGCCGGCTGGCTTCCAAAGGTTGGAGAACTGGTTCGAGAGAAGGTTGAAAACAAGAAAGAATTCGGCCCCTCTTTTCGTGCACCGGTTCCAGTTCTGGGCTTGAAGGGAACACGTACAGTCATTTTACCACCGCTTCCTGGTCGCAAGGAGAACAGATACATCTCAGTGGAAAATGTCAAGCTACAGCGCCTGGCCGATCCTGAATAGTGTCACACCAGCGGTCTCTTGTCCTGCTATTTATCGGACATATGTTCGTGGCCCATCTACACGAACGGTCGCTGATGCTGTAATTGAGATGGTTGATTTGCCTGAATCCTCTCCTTTGCCTGAAACTACAATTGATTCCCAACTCTCCACCAATATCGACGAGGACGAGTATACTTATCCTGCATCTGAATCGGTGGCACATCAACCAATAACGCCACTGAGCCCGACTCGTTATTCCTTTGATTCGGATTCCACATCTTCAAAAGTCCCATCCAAGTTCAGTCTTTTTGTATCCTGGTTTAGAGACAATTTTTTGATTCCACCCTGGACATACCTCTGGCTGGTACTTTTCTTGATTTTTTTGTTCATGTCCATTGGCTTTGTCACAGTGTTTTTTCTACTAATCAATGGTCACTATTTACCTGAACGCTCTGCTGTGGACTATATTGCTGGAACTTTGGCTCCTCATTCCTCGTCTCACATCATGAAGCGTGACCACACATTTGTGAACATATCAGCTTATCCAGTTGCTGATGGCATCGTATGGGATGCAGTGAATTATCAAATCCATGGTCCGACAGAAATTATTAATGTACCTAATGTCCTTCGTGTTTCTATGGGTGATGTAGTAAAATATAATATTCATTCTGATGATTGGGATGTGCATGCCGTTGAAGCATTGTTTGCCGATTTAAAATATTATGCATCTTTTAATGCTGAAGATTTATATATGAATTCTGCGAATTATGCCGATTTGTATTGTTACCAACATTGGGGTAATCATTTTCTCCATAAGCCAAGTGCCCTGCGTAGTTCTGTTAACTACACCCAATGGGAACATTGTCCAAACCCCTTGCCAGGTAGCTCACAAACTCTTCGAAATAAGTTTACCTATTTTACTGATTTTAATCGGTCGAACCCTGCTTCCTATTATTTTAGACTTAATAACACATCAACTCAGAAAATTATGTTAACACACACCAAATTGCTTTATTCAGGTTCCTTTTTAAGTGCCCTAGCTGTGGGTGGTTATGAGTACTGGGAGAATACAGTGGATTTGAAATCTATTTGGGGCTCCAAACCATGGCAGGTACAGGGAACCGAGGCATTGCATCGTGCTTGCCTCATCCCTACCCAAATTATGTTCCTAAATGCTTCCATCTATCAGACTACATGTTGGGGCTTAGCAACCACTAAACAATTGAATTTGCCCTCAATGCCATCCCTGTCGAGTTTTCCCAATGAAAGCTCACGATTCAATCTGTCCCTCGAGTCCTTGCAGGCTCTGTTACAGAATAATTCGTTTAATGTTTCTGAGCTGGATCAGTCACCCTGGTTGGTATGGCCTATATCATCTAATGCATGCCAAATGCGTTTTCACGATTTAGGTACTGGCTACGCACAGGATAAGCCTGATCCGAGGTTTACTGATTCCCGTACTGTCACTACATATTCAGTTGGTAAATTATGCAAACAATGGCTGCAACATTCGTCCCTTGATTCTGTTAAACAACATTTGTCCCTCCTTTCAGGCAATATTGATCTGTCCGACTTTGTTTTGGGACCTCGTGGTCCCCGACCTAAGAGATTCATTTATGAAACGTATAATGAACTCTGGAAGCTATCACAAATTGAAGCTGCTTCCGTCTTCGGGAAATAGATCAAGCAAATTTGGAAAAGGTGCTTGCTGTTGTTGACAATAGTATTAATACCCTGTCTTCTCGCATTTACACTTTAGAGAATATTGTGTCCTCTGTTGTCGATATTGTACAAGATGATGTTTCTGTGTTATATCATGGTCAGAATCAATTGCGCTCAGTTATGCAGTTTGCATGGACTTTACAAACGCTTAAATTAGGTCAAGTTCCTTGGCATTTTTTGAACACCTCTGCTTTGTTTCTACCTTTTAATTTAACTGACAAACAGCAATTCATGTCCATGAAAGATGCAACTTACACTTTATTACATATCGAAAAGATGGATCCTTTGCCGCTTCTCTGTTGCAGAACTCGATTCTGCTGTGTGGCTAGTTCATGGGGTTATCGCTTTACCTTTTTCCTTATTTGAATTTGACTCGTGCATGAAACATTACCCTGTGGGCCGTTACCAGCCCTTGGGCAGTGCTTTCCTGCATGAACTCTGGTCCTTGCCTTTCATGTATAAATGCCTTCGGGATGGCAAGGAAGTTTTTCTCACGGGGAGTCCTGCGACTCGACTATGGGTCATTCGCTTATTTGTAAACACATTAAATTGCATGGCTCATGTAGCGTTTCCGCTCCTAATCTTGCTTGTGTGCTGAAAGGTATTCCTGCTCCTGTTATTTCTCCTACTTTCACTCTTCTTTCCAATGGCAGTTATTTACTTTTAAATAACGAAAACTGTTGTGGCCTGCAGGCTGGCATTCCTTACATTGTAACAGTTTCGCACAGGGTTGTCTGCTGCAAAAATGTGCTTTTTCCTCCCCTCATGGCAAGGTTGATATCTCTATTTGGCCTTCCATCCCTACCATGGAGGCGGATTTCAATAGACTGAGCAGAATAAAGGCACTATTATTGAACGAGGAAGTTATGCTCACGTCCGCCCGGGAGACATTCATTCTCCAGGTGGCGAGTACCCACAGTGAAATACAGGCCCTTTTGAACACTAATCTCCCCAACATTTTGGGGAGTTAATTCATCGTATTTTTAACGCATCTAACACTGAGGGTCTAGTACACTTTTTTAAGGTCGTGGGGTCTGGTTTGGTGTCCTCCTTCCAAACTATTTTTGGTGTCATCCCGGCGTTTATTCATTCTATTTTTTCCAGCGTCTTTGGCGGTTTCCCGTTGATCATCGCTTGGCGGCTGGTGTCCTGCTATTAATTTGCTTTCTGCGCAATGGCTGCTCCCCGATGGGACCTGCTCGATCCAGAACGCCTCCAGCTGCTCCGTGAGCGCCTTTTGGCTGGTTTTGGTGTCTTGCCATTGGCGACTCTGAGTGTGTCATATACTCTTTCTTTTCGCTTTGCGTATTTCACTTGCGTGCAACCTGTAATGACTTGTATCCGCTGTCCTTTCACCTGGACTTTGGATTATTGCCTCTCCAATTCGTCATTGTCTGTTCCGGATTTTGTTCAGTTGATGGGTCCCTTAGAGGCCCATGAGCAGGACTGTTCCGTTGCCGGCTGTATGGCGCGTGCGGCTGCACTGGGGATTTTGGCGCAATGGGATATCTGGGCAGCTGCCCAGGATCTCCTACAACAAAGCTGTTTCGTTTATCACGCAAGTTGTCCCGCATTGCTTTTGGATGCTCCCTCTGCTGAGGAGCATTCCTGCTCTTTTGACCTCATGGATTGGATGGCATCTATGTTTTTTGACAATTCCAATGATGTCCTCTTGGAGGGTATGGCTTTTTTATGCACTTACACTCTCATGGATTGACTTGTCCTTCGCCGTTTGGGCGCTCCCTGTGCTCCACCGGATTTTTTTAATCTCTATTGGACCTCTGTCTTGGCCGCCGGACTGACCAGGGGAGGGTGTCTTGTGGTTTGTTGCTTGCCTTGCTATGTTGGCCTAGGCCTGGCTGCCATGCTGCTTTTCTTTGCGCACGTTACACTGAGCCAGGGCTCCCTCTCCCTTTGCTCTTGCCAAGTTCTTTTGCGCTGTCTGCATTTTCTGTCTTTCACCTTTTCTCCTGTTCGATTTGGGCTCAGACTGCACAACATGTACAAGGTCGCATAACAATGTATTTCGGTTCTTCCTGATATGGCCAGTCTCGCGCACCCAGACATAACATTAGGTGCAACTGCCATGAAGGATTTTGTGTGCTTTTAATACTGCAGTTTACGGACGCTTAACACACTTGGAGGAATCCTTTCCAGGGAGAAGAGCTGTGATTGTCTGCTGATGTAGTTCTGCATCTAGAGACCGAGGTATGAGGGTTCGCTAGTCAAAGCCCAGAGGTCTTCTATTTTTATAATAAACTATCTTACTGCAAGGGGAGGGTGGTAATGTTATTTATACATTTATCCACTGAGTTATGAGATGCTTTCCCCGTTTGTATTCTATGGAATTGTAACCATGCTGCTTATATTATTCATATGCATTATGCTATTAGTACTGACACGTGTACTGTACCTTAGAGCACGTAAGTTGAAATAAACATTTTAATCTACCCAGTGTCTCTTCATACGCGCATTGTGGACAAGTACGAGTGAGTGACGAAAGAGTGTTCTTGTTTCTGCGAGTCCTGAGATAGGGATACCGTGTTCTGGGTTGTCCAATCATTGGTGCTTTGGTGCTAATGGGATGCTAAGCTAGTTGGGTTGGGGTTTTTGGGTGCTACGGTATATGGTAGGCAAACCACTGTATTCCGGGGTCCTATTATCCTGTGCATAGCTCTGTGTATGTGCAGAAACCTTATGACATTCTGAAGCCACACGATAGTATGTAGTCCTACATTCGTTGCCATGTAATGTGCCGGTGTGTCCTCTGGCGGGGCTTCTTCCCTTACCCGAGTCACTACCCCTGTGTTACCTCTACACAAATCTCGCAATACCCTAAAACATCTCATTTTGAAATCGATCAATTGTAAGCTCCAAAGTTACGCTGGTCCACTGCTAATGCACTTCCACCAATCCCAGCGCGGCGTTACACCGACCAACCTATCACAGTGCGGCGCACCTTGACGTCACTGCTCACTCCTTGCAGCGGCTCACCCGCCTTTACAATTTCACCGCAAACTCACTTACACACATTCGTACTACAAGTAACTGTATAACCAAAGTTATTCAACCAAGTAACTGTTCCTACACAATTACAATAACTTACAGTTACATAAACCAGTAATTGTCTGTCACTGAAGATCGATAGAACACTCTCACAAGAACATTCAGCCGTAGTGACCCCCGACCTGCGTTGGTCACTCAATCACTATAGTCCACCCCCGGTACCTGAGGCTTTCTACCGGGACCTCTTCCTCATTCACACAAAGGTCCCTAACACAAGTAGGTTGTTGATAGCGCTTCACAACACCCACATATAATCAGACAATTACAATACAAATCTATCCCGGGATCTTGGACTTCTCTTGAGTCCGCTCACCAAAACTTAAACCAAAAACCACATTCACTCAACATACATCCCAACTCCGCAAGACATCATCCACTTACTCATTACCGGAATCTAACACCACAATGCCTTTCATACTCACGCCACCACTGTTTCCGCCACACCGTCAACGTCCGCCAGTCTCCGGTTTCCTCCGCTCCACTGCAGGGCTCTCCGACCTTCCGACCTTCGACCCTACTCCTAAGTACTCCCCTCACCTTAGAGGTAAACCACTTTAAAGGTAAACCATCCTCTGCTACCATTTGATTACGCTAACTTGCACCCCTACGTTCCCTACTAAGTATAGCGTAAGCGATCGATCTTTTATTTACCTAAAGTGGTTGAGGGGAAGAAAACAACTCAAACAGATATTAACAAAGTCAGCATACCTGAAAAGATCACTGACTCCAAAGTGCAGTTTGAATATTTATTATAAGGCCAAAAACAATTGGATGTAAATACATCTCAATAGCAAGGTATAGAGGTACAGAAAAATTAATACAGAGCCAATTTTACGAATATAAGTAATTCGGCCCAAAAGACAGATGATTATAAATTCCAAAATCACAACACAACACAGAATAGATGCGATATTCAGTTCTCGGCTCATTGAAAGAAATCAAAATCTTTCCCTACACTGCTCTATATGAGGGCCCTTCCTATCTCTCTTCTATCGTTCCCCAATGGTGTCAGCACGTGTGACTTCCTAAGAAGTACTCACGTCAAATGGGTCGTTTAGCTTAAGGCTATGGCGCTCGCTCTAAAATGCTCCTTCTTCTCCGAAAGCTAGCAGAAGTCTGGTCTCTCTGTCCCTGTGCATAATACAAAAAGACAGGATTCAATCAACATTGCGTCACCTTTTCTAAAACTTTCCAATAGATCTCTATACAGTAGCTGGTTCTCTTTCATGAAGCAAAATTAATTAAAGCTATCTTCTTCCAGTGGCCTTGGCTTTCAGACAGTCCCGATACGCAAGCATCCTCCCTTCTCGCTTCCAGTTATCTTCAAAGGCATTCCGAATCTCTCCTTATCTCTGAAAATAATGATGTGTATTTCTGCACCTGCAACAGGGTGAGAACATGCTAACCTCGAACACAACAATCAATTAATTCATTATTTCTTGAGAGCAAGGAGAATCTTTTGGGCCTATGTTTCAGGCAACTTAAACAAATCACAGTTTACGATATATAAAATAATATTGTCCTGCACATTATGCATGAAGGAATCATAATACATACAAAATTCTACTTAATATGTTCACTAGTTCAACATTAATTGATTCAATTTAATGGTTCTTAATAATCAAAAACACTGCACACAAAACGAATGTATGAAAGTACGTTTAAACCATGAGTATAGTGCACTCATACAAAATAGAGTGCTATTTGCGCTCTATCACCGCTCTGTAAAGTTTTTTGCTGTCAAGAAACAAAGCTCCACAGCCCACAATGGGAGTTTGCTTCTTGAAAACAAGATATTTCCAAACAGGCAGGAAGCTTTCTAGATACACACTGTGCTCGTGGCATAGCACTCACATGAAGCAACGTCACATGAGAGTCACAAGTAGGGAAAATGAGCGATGGTCGCTTGTAATAAATAGGGCGGGCCGATGGACCTATGGTGATTGGTGAATGTGCCTTCCGGTCATAGGTTTACACCAGCGGAGCCAGAGGTGGCCTCGTCGGTGTGAACTTAGCACTTCCAGCTCTAAACAGAGTTGAGGAACTGAAAGTTGGACATTCTCTTGTTGTGTCAAATTATAAATGACCCCCACTGCCAAGATCAGCCGTCAGTCCTGGAACCGGGAGACCACAGTTCCAGTCACAGCTTCCAAACTCCACCAACATGGGGCAATTCAAAGAGCATTACATCATCTCCCTGTTGAACTAACTAGGCAAAATGGGAGCTCCTAGAGATAGTTCGACTTAGAGCCTTATCATGATATAACAAGCATTGCAATGCAATAGGTCTCGAATTTGCAAGAGTTTAAGCTATTGGCATTGTAAAGACAATGCCTTTTATTTATCTGTTTTAAAAACAACACATAAATAAAAGGCATTGTCATTTAAATGCCAATAGCTTAAACTTTCCCAAATGCGAGACCTATTGCATTGCAAATGCTTGTTCTGGCATGGTGTTGGTGGTTCTAGGACTCTGGGCACTTTAGCAATGCTGTCCAGTGTAAAGTGCGTGTGCTCTCTGTGGCAAACCTGGTAAGATTGGTCTACACCTGTTTGGCATATTTAATTTACCTGTCAGTCCCTTGTAAAGTTGTACCTCAGATACCCAGGGCCAATAAATTAAATGCTACTGGTGGGCTTGCAGCGCTGATTGCGCCACCCACCAAAGTAGCCTTTCAAACCTGTCTAAGGCCTCTGCCATTGCAGGGCCTGTGCGCGCAGTGTTACTGCCGCTGTGACGTGGCACCTAAAGTGTGTGCCACGTCTGTGACCCCCCTTTTACTGCATGTCAGTCACCCCTAAGGTAGGCCCTAGCTAGCCCTATGGGCAGGGTGCATTGTAGGTAAAAGGTAGGACATGTACCTTAAGTGTGTGACATGTCCTGGTAGTGACAAACAGCCATTTTGGTTTCTCACTGCTGTGAGGCTGCCCTCCCATAGGAATGCATTGGGGATTCCCTGATAAGTGGTTCAGAGGTTATTCCTGATATGAGAGGAGCAGCGTGGTCAAGTTTGGTATGTTTGGAATAGTAATAATAAATGCTGCGCAATGGTGTGCGCAGATTTATTATCACTATTTTAGAAATGCCACTTTTAGAAGTTGGCATTTCTGTGTGCTATGTGTCTGCCTGCCTGATGTGGATTGCATGTCTGGCTCTGGAGTGACAGGGGCTGGTGAGGTGTGTGTGGCTCCAGGGAGGGCAGGGTGAGTCAGCGCTAGGCTGAATAGGGGATCTGCATTTGGAGTAGTGGGACCATGAATAGGTCTGTGCCTGCCTGGGTGAATGCTGGCTCCGCCCCCCTGTGGTGGTCTGATGACCGAGCCCCCACCTGACAAAGGGGAAGAGGAGCCCTGTAAACAGAGTGCTCCAATACCCCCCAGAACCAGTTGGGACTGGTTCCCCCAGCCCTGTGCCAGGGCAGAACAAAGAGAAAATGCAGTATAAGTACTGGGGCTGCGTCCCCATTTGTGGTGCTTTTGGTGCTTTCTTGTGACTTGCTGCTGCTGGGCCCCAGGAGGAACCGCCACGAGGGACTGCCTCCCTGCTGGAGGGCCCTGTGAGCTGGCCTGCCTGGGCCCAGCTTTGTGCCCTTGAACTTTGGGACGCAAAGCGCCTCGTGAGCGCTGCACAGTTTCCTCTTGTGCTCCAAGACGGGGAAGAGTGCTGGCGCTTTTGCAGCGCGGAGCTGCGAAGACTTCAGAGGGAATCCCGACGTGGGGATTCCCCCGCATTTGTGGGTATTTCAAGGCGGGAGCCTACCCCGCATTGTGAGGGAAGCAGGAGCCCACCCCGCATTTACAAGTCTGGAGGAGCAGGAGCCCACCCCATGTCTGTGCTCCTGTTGGCGGGAGCCCACCCCGCCGTCGTGTGTATTTTAAGGCGGAGCCTACCCCGCACTTCTGCCAGGAGAAGAGGAGCGCAGAGAAACGGAAGTCAGGCGCCCGCGCCTGACTGTGGGCTGCAGAGTGCTGTGCGCTGCCACTCCCATGGGAAGGTCGCCGGAAGACAGGCAGAGGTACTTCCTGGTTGAAGGCGGGGCTCCCGATGCCGAGGAGAGCCCCGCGTGTGCCGGAGGAGTGAGAGGAGGCCTGCAGGGCACATGGTGGTGCCTGACTCCGGCCTGAAGAGAGGTGACCGGAGCCTCGCGGGCGCCCTGGGGGAAATCCGGCGCGTTACTGAGACCGGAGCAGCCAAAGGGAATCCCAGGAGAGGGGGCGGTCGAGGCACGTTGTCGGTGCCTGCCCCCGCCTACCGAGGACTGGGGGTGTCTACGAGGAGCCCCCGGTGAGTGGGGCTGCACTTGAGCCTTTCTTTTCCTTCATTGTGCCGAGAGCGGCACCAGAAGAGCCCCGGTGAGGGGGGCGCTCGTTAGGCACAGGTGGTGCCGGTTTTTGGGAAGAGTGCGGCAGCTACAACCAAAGGGGGGGCATTTCCTTGTGACCCTAGGAGGAGCCCGGTGATCGGGGCTCCCCCCAGGCACGGTTGGTGCCTAGGCTGCATTTCCCCAGCTGCTCCGCGAGAGCGCGGGCAGCTGCAACGTGGGGGACAGTTATTTTTCATGATAAGAAAGGAGTGAGATACACTCCCCCGCCCCCAGCGCATTGCGCACCTTGGTTTCGCTGCTTTTGGCAGCCAGAGGGCTACTTGGGAGGCCCTATAACTGTAAGCCCTGACATTCTGGACAAAGGGCCTTTGGCACCCAGTGAAAGGCCAGTTGGCCTGGGGTCATTTTTTTATGGTGATGCCTAAAGAGAGGTATAATGTGTTTATGCCTAATATGATTGCTGCATACTGTGTTTTATGCTAATGTGATGCCTAATGCAAATGTCATGCTATGATATTTAGGCCTACAGAGGTTGCATAATGTGTTTATGCTAATGATGATTATGCATAATATGTTTTATGCCTAATGTGATGCAGACATAATGTGTTTATATTGCAGGTGATGATGCTAAGTACAGTATATTACCAGTAGTTACTGGTGGTGTTTTATATTTGCTACTTGTGCTTTGTGATGGTTCTGACAGTGGCCCGATTGGCCCTGTCGTGTATATAATCCCCTGTGAATATTGCCTAGTGCCAGTTGGCACAGTGTATATTTTGTGATTATGATTCTAATGTGTTTATGATAATACAAAGGCTATTTTTGATATAACCTTGTGTGGAGTTTCTTTTGTGGTGTGCCTAGTGTGTTGCTGCTGTGTGTGTGTGTGTGTTGCGCAAACGCTTTACACATTGCCTCTGAGATAAGCCTGACTGCTCGTGCCAAGCTACCAAGGGGGTGAGCAGGGGTTATCTTCAGTGTGTAACTCCCTTGCCCTGACTAGAGTGGTGGTTTCTGCCTGGCTGAGGCGCATGCCCTAGCCAACCAGAAATCCCATTTCTAACAATGAGGAAAAACCATTCACTGTTGTGAGGGAAGGGGTTTTGTATGCCGAGGCATTCACTGCTTATTTAAGGCTGCTTTAAGTAGGGTTAATACCCCGCCTCCACCTTAAAGCCCTTAGGCGTGCTCGTACCTCTGCTAGCCACGCTCCTCCTGGAACGTGGCTCGCTTGTGTGTGGTTCCTGTGTGTCTGTTCGTCTCTCTGGGACACGTCGAACACCGCCTTCATCTCTCCCAGTCCCGCGTCGAAGCTCCTGGACAGCGCGTTGGTTTCAAATGTGCAGTCCGCCAAAGCCTGAACACCAAATCCTTTGACGTGGTGCCCTCGCTAGCTTCTGTCCGCGGCGTCTCCTCGTGTCCAGCGATAACCACAACCCATTTGGTTTCGCTTCCGGGCTTTTCATTCACATATAATTCACCTCCCATTGGATTAGGAGGTATGCTCTAAGTGAGGCATTCTGGATGGGCGTGGCCTTCATCCTGGACAAGTGTTTCCTTAAAGGAGCCAGGGTAAATTCCAGCGATCACAAACAGGGATGTTGAGGGATTTCCATGCTGCAACAAGAAGGGCAGGGCATGGTCAGGTAGGGTATCTTCATCAGAGTCACCATGTGCTTGCCAGACAGAGGCTCTGTGACCCCCTCCCCCCACCAGACTTTTCCCGATCAGGGAAATAGGGGACCCTGGACAGAAAGTCGGCATTCCCAATTGCGGACCCCTTCCGATGTCGCACCTCAAAGCGAAAAGGTTGGAGGGAAAGAAACCAATGCAGGACACTGGGGTTGTTTCCTTTATTGTGGCTCATCCACAACAGAGGGGCATGGTCTGTATATAATGTAAAGGATGATCCCTCCATATAATACCGCAGTTTCTCTACTGCCCATTTGAGGGCGAGGCAATCCTTCTCTATTGTGGGGTATTCACGTTACCTGGGGAAGAGTTTCCTGCTTATAAACAAAATGGGGCGCTCAACACCCTCATCAGATAGTTGGGAAAGCACAGCTCCTAACCCCAGGTCAGAAGCATCAGTTTGAAGGATAAAAGGTTTGTTGAAGTCAGGAGATACTAAAACAGGACTGGATGTTATGGCCTTTTTCAGTACAGAGAAGGCCTTTCCGGCTTCCGGAGGTGGATCAGACAGGTCTCTGTTCTTCACCTCTTTCTTTAGCAAGTCTGTTAGGGGGGTTGCTATGTCAGAGTACCCAGGTATGAATCTGCTGTAGTAACCGAGGAGTCCCAGGAAAGCCCTGACTTCTCTTTTTGTGGTAGGGAATGGTGTGTCTAGGATGGCCTTAATCTTCTCTTCTTGTGGCTCTATAACACCTTTCCCCAGGATGTACCGCAGATACTTCACTTTTTGATAGGCCATCTTCGATTTTTTTGTGTTAATGTGAAGACCGGCCCTTTCGAGGGCATTAAGAACCTGTTGACAATGTGTGAGGTGTTCTTCCCACGAGGGACTGAATATCACAATGTCGTTCAGGTAGGCGGACGTGTACTCCTGATGACCATTGAGGACTGTATTCATGAGCCTCTGGAATGTGGCAGGGGCCCCGTGTAAACCAAATGGGAGCACTGTAAATTCATACAGACCATTCGGGGTGGCAAAGGCTGTCTTTTCCTGATCTTCTTCCCTTAGGGGTACCTGCCAGTAACCCTTGGTAAGGTCTATGGTGGAAATATACTGGGCCTTCCCTAATTTCTCGATTAACTCATCGATCCGCGGAAGCGGATAAGCATCAAACTTGCAGATAGCATACACAGCTCTAAAATCTATGCAGAAACGTATTGAGCCGTCCAGTTTTGGGACCAGGACTATGGGAGAGGACCAGTTACTCTGTGACGGGCGTATGACGCCCATTGACAACATATTCTCTATTTCCTGGTCAATGGCGGGCCTTTGGGCCACCGGTATGCGGTAGGGGCATTGTTTTATCACCTCCCCGGGAATAGTGGTTATGGAGTGTTCCACCAGGGATGTCCTACCAGGGAGATCAGAAAAGATACCAGAAAAGGGACGTAAAACGTCCAGTAATTCAGTTCTTTCGTTGTGAGTGAGTGCATCATTAACGACCAGGTGCTCTAGGGTAGAAGAGGCAGTGGTGTGAGTGGGTTGTAGAAGATTTGTGGGTTTTGGGGGGGTCCTATCCACTTCTTCAGTAGATTGTTGTGATACTTCTGGGTCTTTTTGGGACAAACTTGTAAGGAATAGGTGGTTCACCCTATTGTCTCCACTACTTTGTAAGGACCCTTCCAGCTTGTTTTCCCTTTTGCTAAAGCCGGGGAAGGAGTACTAAGACCCAATCACCCACCTGCAGATGTCTCCGCTTCTTCCCTTTGTCATAAAAGGTTTACTGTTTCACTTGGGCTTTCTCCAGGTTGGAATAGGCTAAATCCCTTAATTTCCCTAGTCTCGATTTCAGACCCCTTGTATACTTGGGTTTCTTCTGGTTTCTCCTGTTCCCATGCCTCCTTTGTCATCTCAAGGAGCGTCCTTGGTTGGCGACCATAAAGAAGTTCAAATGAAGAACAACCAAGACTGCTTTGTGCTTGCCCTCGAACGACAAAGAGTGCAAGGGGCAGGATTTCCCTTTCCCTTCACTGGCCAACATCTTTTTAAGGGTTAATTTTAGCGTCCCGTCATATCTTTTACACAGACCATCAGTTTGGGGATGGTAGACCGAGGTTTTGATGTGGGTGATGTTTAATATCTTGCAGACTTGTCGCATAAGGCGTGAAACAAAAGGTGTGCCCTGATCCGCCAGGATTTCCTTGGGAAAGCCTACCCTAGAAAAGAATTCCACCAGTCATTCCGCAGAACTGTTCGTGGTAGGGGACCTAAGAGGAAAGGCATCAGGATACCTGGTCGCGTAGTCTACAACGACTAGTGCGTACTGATTTCCTTTTTTTGATTTAGGGAGGGGACCAATAAGATCCATTCCTACCCACTCAAATGGGTTCCCTATTATAGGGAGAGGCTGTAAGGGTACAGCAGTGGGCTTGTAAGGGTTTTTCTTTTGGCACACCTCACATTCTTGACAAAACCTAGAAATGTGAGCAAAAATACCTGGCCAGAAGAAATGTTTCAAGATGTTCTGCCTGGTCTTCTCTGCCCCACTATGGCCTGCAAGAAGGTGAGAATGGGCGAAGAAAAGAACCTGATCCTGAAAGTTTTGGGGAACCAGTAGTTGGGGGGAATCACCGGGTTTCCCTACACGATAGAGAAGGTCATTCTGTATTTGGAAACATGGGTATGTTGGAGAAGGACAGGACTTTCTGGCTTGTTCCCAGGCAAACTGGAGGGTGGGGTCATTGCATTGGGCAAATCTAAAGCTACGATCAGAGGACCATGGGGTTTGAGTTAGCAGGTTTGGGGAAGGTCTTATGTTATTCAGTGCATCTTTTCACATCACGACAAAGTTGGGGTTGCTGGTTCCTATAATGACCTCTTCTGGTAGATTGTCCATTACGCCCATTCTAAGCACAAAAAGAGCGTTATTGGGTAGTTCAACTGGGACATCTGCTATGGGATAGGTTTTTATGTACCCAACGTATCGGTATGGATGTGTCGGGTACCAGCTGGGTTTTTCTGATTAGCTGGGAATGGATGACCAACTGATGACACCCTGAGTCTAGGAGAGTGACTACTTGTTTCTTGTTTACCCAGAAACTTACATAAAAACTTGCCCCAAGTTCTTCAGAATACAGTATAGATTTTGGGAGATAGCTGATATCCATAGGCTCATCTGTCCCCTTCTTTTGGGTACAGAACCGAGCAATGTGTCCCCAGTTACCACACTCAAAACATTGGGGTCCACGAGATGGCCCGATCTCGGTCTTATGATGGCATGGTTTTGGGGACTCTGGTGTTGGTTTTGTTGTTTTCTTTTCAGGTTTTGCCAGTGTTCCGGTTTTATGGCGTTTCTCGGCGTCCCACGGGAAGGACCGGGGTTGGGCTCAGGAAAAGGTTGTGGCCCTATCTACTGCTTGTTCGACAGTTAGGTGGGTGTGCTGTTGTAACCATCTTTGTGTTGGGTAGGGCAACGCTTCCAGATATTGCTCCAGTTAGATGAGGGCCATTATGTCTTCTTTTGTATTTTCGTGGGGTCTTAGCCACTTGTCTGCAGCTGCCTTTAGCTTAAAAAACAATGTCTTGTGATTGGCTCCGGGGGACCCCCTTTCCTTACGGAACTTGACGCAGTAGGCCTCTGTGTCCATGCCTAAGTGGTCCAGAATGAGTGTGTTGATCTCACCGTAAGGGGCATTACTGCCCGCATTCTCCACCACTAGTAACACAGCAGGGTGGAAAGATAGGAGCCCTTTTAATGAGGTGATTCAACCTTTTATTACTTGAAAACAAAATTAAGTTCCTTTCCGTAACAGAGAAATCGTTGCTGTGGTTTCTTCCCTTATGTCCGACCGAGTGGAAATCCAGCCTGGAGTCTTCTTAACATCAGAAGCCCTCAGAGGAAACAAAACATGGAACCGGAATCAATGACCACGTTCGGGGACTCAGACAATGTTAGGGAGAGGAGTGAGGGGACTTTATGCACCTTAATGAGGAAAAAACATTCACCGTTGTGAGGGAAGGGGTTTTGTATGCCGAGGCATTCACTGCTTATTTAACGCTGTTTTAAGTAGGGTTAATACCCCGCCTCCCTTTTAAAGCCCTTAGGCGCGCTCGTACTTCTGCTAGCCACGCTCCTCCTGGAACGTGGCTCACTTGTGCGTGGTTCCTCTGTGTCTGTTCACCTCTCTGGGACATGTCGAACACCGCCTCCGTCTCTCCCAGTCCCGCGTCGAAGCTCCTGGACAGCGCGTTGATTTCAAATGTGCAGTCTGCCAAAGCCTGAACACCAAATCCTTCGGCGTGGTGCCCCTCGCTAGCTTCTGTCCGTGGCGTCTCCTTGTGTCCAGCTATTACCACACCCCTTTTGGTTTCGCTGGGGCTTTTCATTCACGTATACCTCACCTCCCATTGGATTAGGAGGTATGCTGTAAGTGACGCATTCTGGATGGGCAGGGCCTTCATCCCGGACATGTCTTTCCTTTAAGGAGCCAGGGTAAATTCCTGCGGTCACAAATGGGGATGTTGAGGGATTTCCATGCTGCAACAAGAAGAGCAGGGCATGGTCAGGTAGGGTATCTTCATCAGAGTCACCATGTGCTTGCCAGACAGAGGCCCCGTGACACCCAGTCATGCTTGTGCTATTAGATCTCTCAGCGGCCTTCGACACAGTCTCCCATGTCAGGATGCTGGAGATGCTGCAAGAGATCGGTATCTAGCGACGCACCTCACTCTGGCCCGCAGCACCTATAGTAGTGGGGCCAGGGGGCACACACCCAGGTTCTGACCCCATACGGGGACCTGACCAACAGGATCCCCTTCTATTCCAGTACCGAGAAGCGCAACATCTGTCATTGCACCTCTGTCCTCACCTGCAGTATATGATGCTTTTTCATTCTGGAATCACACACCGCTCTGCCAGTGCTCCTCAGACCTAATGTCTCTGATAACTAGACTTCCTGTACCCAGCCCAAGGGCAGTCAGTGTAGCTCCCTCTCTGCGGCACCCGCTGCTCCAGTCTGCCGCCTCTCCAACCTTCAGGTTCTTTCTGACAAACCCTTTGAATGTCTTCATATTCAAGAAAAGTAACTGCTAGCATGTTGTTTTATGCGAAAATAAGCAACTCGTCTCTTCGTTTCCGGTGGATCGCGTGGGAAGGGCCCCAACCTTCTTTGACACTTTGGAATCTGAGGGTTCAAACTGGTGAAAACTTGAGGTTTATTTCCCCGTCTAAATTCCCTTTCCTCTTGAGGGGCGGGTGGGGGGGTTTACATGACTTTGGAATTGGCCATGTGTGCGCTCCACAGGCAACTGGTGCTTGGAATGAATTCTGATAGCATTTAAAATATGTGGTTTTGTCAGAGGCGAGATTATGGTTCAAGTTTTATTATATATTACATATTCTAGACAAAGTACTAACGCACCAGCGCTGGACACATTTGAGCTGCAATGGATGAGCAACCTATTAATCTAATAATAAGTCAAAAAGCAGCATGTCACTGTATTCCTTTTTTAAAGGTTTTAGTCTAAGCTAAGGTGTAAATTGTTATACATTATATGTATGTGAGCATATATACCCACACATATATATTAGGTATAGCTATCAACAGCTTTGGCTGTTTGCTGCTAGAGCTCTTGTCAACCGCCGGCCTCCATTACTGTGGCCTACCACACTAGCTGGTTGCAGACCTCGCCCTCTCTGAGGCTACCTAATGCCGACCGCTGTGCGGCCACGCTGGCGGCGTACCAAAGGCAAGCCCATCTGTGCTCTTCAGCCCCCATCTGTACCCAGTCCCAGAACCCCATATCCACCGACCGTCCACACGAACTCCAGCACCACTCTCTGAGGAATGGACCCAGGACGCCGCAGCCCCCTCTGCTGCACCCGCTCACCCGCTCACCCATGCACACCAAAGGAGCTTTTGTATGCCGCCATTACCACTCCACCCATGACTCCAAAGAGAAACAGGCCCCAAAAAAGACCACTCAACGCCCGCTCACTGACCAAACACGCCATCAAACTCTGGGACACCATCACCACCATCAGCCCCGATGTAGTATTCCTCACAGAAACCTGGCTCAAGGACACCTCAGCCCCCAAAATAGCCACTGCCACCCTAACCAGCTACAAAATGACTCACACGGACCAGCCAGTCAGACCCGGAGAAGGAATTGCCATCATCCACAAGGACACCATCAGGCTCACCACCTCCGACTACCCTCTCACCCGACATGGAACACCTCAATTCCACCTCCAAGCCAACGGCCACTCAACTGTCAGAGGTACCCTAGCCTACAGACCACCAGAACCCTGGCCCCCCTTCTGCAACTCCATCATCAAAATCATCGCCCCCCCCCGCCTTGAAATCCAGACACAACCACCTCCTGGGAAACCTCAACTTCAACTTCGAAGACCCCTCAGACACCAACTCGGCCATCCTGGTAGACTCCATGGACAACCTGGGCCTCAAACATATCATCACCAACCCTACGCACACTCTCGACCCCAACTTCACTTCTAGCGACAAAATCCGGTTTAGCCATACTACAGAGCTCACCTGGATGGACCACAGCATTGTCCATTTCACCACTGTGGTCAACCGACAGGCCACCATCACCCGCCCCCACCCCACTGCCCGCCGCAGCTGGAACACCATTACAGAATCCCAATGGATGACCACCCTCCACACATCCGACGACGGAAATCAAGCCACCGCCCACCTATCTGAAGGGATCACCACTAGCGCCGAATCCATTGCACCCATCAAAACGCTCAGCAACAGAAGAACCAACAAGCACTCCAACTGGTTCACCCCCGAACTCAAAGCAGAAAAACGCAAATGCAAACCTCTGGAGAGACGCTGGTGCATCATCATAGACCCAGGCGATCGCACAGCCTTCAAGAAGGCCCTCAAATCCTACCACCACACCATCAGAGAAGCAAAGAAAGCAGCACTCGCCATCCACCTCCAGCCCACCAAACACACCAAAGAACTTTTCCACATCCTCAGAGAATTATCCTCCCCAGACGCTGTCGAAAACACCATGGAGCCCTCCCAGTCCTTTCTTCCACACCAAGATTGCCAACATCTACAAGAACTTCGAACCCCAACTCCCACAACCGGACCTCCCAGCTCCTCCCACCATCCTCTCGCCCTACTTCCTGAGTGACTGGAATCCCCTCCGCACCGAAACCACAACATCCATCATGTCCTCCATCCATTCCAGATCCCTGACCAACCCCTGCCCCCATCACGCCTTCAACCTCGGACACAGAAATCAGAGCTCCACTCACCAGCATCATCAACTCAGCATTCAGATCTGCCACATGCCCAGAAACCTGGAAGCACGCCCAAGTCAAACCACTTCTGAAGAAACCCACAGCGGACACATCTCACCTCAAGAACTACTGCCCCATCTCGTTCCTCCCGGCCAAGGTAGTGGAGAAAGCAGTCAACCACCAACTCACATAATGCCTGGAATCCAACCACCTGCTTGACCTCTCCCAATCCAGTTTCCACTCAAACCAGAGCACAGAGCCTCCCTTATAACCACCATGGATGATGTCAGAGCCATCCTCGACCACGGCCAGTCTGCAGCCCTGATCCTCCTTGACCTGTAAGCGGCCTTCGACACAGTCGCCCATCACCTCCTCATCCAAAGACTCCTTCACATCAGCATCTATGGCAGCACCCTCAAGCTACTATTCTCTTTTCTCACCGGATGCACTCAAAGAATCCACCTCCCACCGTACATCTCCGACCCCAAGATCATCATCTGCGGAGTACCCCAGGGCTCCTTACTCATCCCCACACTGTTCAATGTCTACATGCCTCCGCTGGCACCCATCGCTCGCAGCCACGGTCTCATCATCTCCTATGCCGATGACACCCAACTCATTCTCTCCCTCTCCGAAGACACAGACACCACTAGAGCAAACTTCCAGAATGTCATGACCGATGTCACCGACTGTATGAGAGCCAACTGCCTCAAACTCAACACAGACAAAACCGAAGTTCTCCTCTTCGGAAGACCCCCCTCACCATGGGAGGACTCCTGGTGGCCCTCTGCCCTCAGACCAGCACCCACCCCCACCACCCATGCCCGTAACCTCGGTATCATCTTTGACGGCGAACTCTCCAAGAGATGACAGGTCAACTCGGTTGCCTCCACCTGCTCCAATACCCTCAGAATGCTCCATAAAGTCTACAGATGAATCCCAACCGACACCAGAAGAACCGTCATACAAGCCTTCATCACCAGTCGACTTGACTACGGCAACGCCCTCTACGCCGCAACCACCACCCTCCTCGTCAAGCGCCTCCAAACAATCCAGAACACAGCAGCAAGAATCATCTTGGACTTGCCCAAACAATCCCACATCACCCCCACCTCCGTAGCCTGCACTGGCTCCCTGTCAAGAAGAGATGCCACTTCAAGCTGCTTACGCACGCCTACAAAGCCCTCCACAACACGGGATCAGAATATCTGAACAACCGCCTGACCTTCCACCATCCCCCCCCCCCCCGACACCTGCAGTTGCCCTCCCTGGCCCTCACCACCATCCCCCGCATCCGTCATACTCGAGCCAGAGGACGCTTCTCCTCCCACCTCGCTGCCAGGCATGGAATGACCTCCCCATCCACCTACGAACCTCTACCTTCTTTGCCGAATTCAGGAGTGGCCTCAAGACCTGGCTGTTCGATTCGCCCCTCCCCACACAGCCCCTGGATACACTTCGTGGTGATTAGCGCACTCTAAAAATACGGATTGATTGATACACTCACTATGATCATCTCTTCCTATAGAGGTGCTGTCTGTAGCCTTGAAGGACTCTGTCCTAAGACTCCAGGGCTTCCAAGATGCTAGGAGCAGTGTTTCTTGTTCTCATTGCTGATTTCTTCCAATGTGTTCTGGGGCAAAACTGTGACTTACTGTGGTCTCAAAGTTTACAGGAAGGCACGGAATGGCTTCAGACGGAGGGACACTTCAGCCTTACCCTGACACTAAGAAATTCCGAAACTTATTACTAGGATGGTTTATGGGGCAGCGAGACCTGACCAAATAAGTGCCAACATGAGACAGCAACACTGGTTGGGTATGACAGCCAAAGTAGTGAAGTACACATGCCAAGCAACTACGTTTAAGATGCTACACATAGCAGCGCTATCCCGTGGAGGGAACAAATGTGCTGGTAGCAGCCGAAGTGTGCTCTCAGATCAGTGTTGACAAAGACCGTGATGTCCTGTAAATGAACATTGGTTTTGGTGGTGAAGCTAGGATGAGAAACATTCTACTGGATAAGGTCAGGCTGGCCTTTTTTTCTGTCAAGCTCCAGTAAAACAAAAAAAATACCTCTTTGGAGAGGTGTGATGGACCAGACTTCTCTTTTTTTGAGTGCAAGCTCCTTGAAGTTATTGGATATGTGAGCTACATTTGATTTAAATCTCTTTATCCAGTCTGTTTGCATACCAGCTATCAGTACCTACAACTCGGAGGCCAGCCTGCCAAAGCTATATAAAAATGTCACTGGACTGCAACCTGCTTTCACATGAGTGTCTTACCTGATAGGGGGTGAGACAGAGCATGTACCAGGCACATTTGGTGTCATTCTCAATGCAAATGGATCTAGCTTTAAGGTGAATTAGGTATGTTTTGGTCCAGCCTCGAATAATGTTTGTGGATTTCAGTGTGGAATTGCATGACAAGTGTGGTGGAGAATGGTGGTCCTGTGCTACAAGAGTGTCTAAAGAGTGAGCTGCTTGTACCATAGTGGGGATGTTTGTGATATATTGTGCCATGAGTGGTGCATTCTGTGTCCAGGAGGACATCGTGTAAATGGCTGAGCTGATGTCTTGATTTTGTAAATGTTATGATGAATTAATACTCAGTTTAGTTATGTGTAACAGATATTGTTAAAGTTACAATCCACTTGTGTGACAAATATTAGTCTTTTTGAAATCTAGCTGTGTACATCATGTGGGTGGCTTGAATTATTCTTTTCCCAAATACTCAAGTGTAGACACAAAGCGCTATATGTTAGAAATTGTTCATTTATACAGGGGTGGGTGTAGGATCTGTACAGAATTGTACCAAGTGGGCTGTAAGTTGTTAGGAACATTGAAACACTGACAGACCTCTGCTTTGTGCAATGCAGAGGGATACCAGCTTTTTATTTTCTTGTGCTAGTTTCAGCACCACAGAAGTGTGGAGATAGCTATATACAACATGTAATAAGTTGAGAGCATTCATATAATATGCTACATGTAGCATGTCTCTAGGCCATGTTCAACTAAGACCTGACTGGGTGGTGGCAGGGGCATGATGGAAGGGCAGAGAGCACCAATAGAAGATGTTTTAAGTTGTTCTGGTCACTCCTTGAGTAAACCATCAACAGTCAGTAATCGTGGCCTGGCAGTAAGAGGCAGGCCGCAGTGTGCCCTCATTGGAAGACCATAGCACACTGTTGGCTGGATTACGCTGTACAACGTCAGCTAAGCAATGTGATGCAACATCATGCACAGCTCCTTTCCTCCGTGTCTAATGTGGTCTTTACCTGGCTGCTGAAATATGGCTGTATTGCCATAGACCGAGGCTTACTCCAAGTCTGCATCTTGTGCCAACTATAATTTCAGTGCTTGATTGACACTGGTCACAAGCAGAGAGTTAGTGTAGTCTAATCTGGAAGTAACGATCAAGCCCACTATAAGACCCCTAAAAGTAGCGGGGGTAAAATTATTCACTTTTTTGGGTGACGAAAAAAATATTGCTGACCATAGAATTCACTTGAGTTTTCATGGAAGAGTAATATTCTATCAGGACTTCAAGATTTTTAACCTTATTTGTGACAACCTGGTGACTTGGTCCAATAGAGGTAGGATTTGTATTTAGTTTTTAACAGATTTCAAACCTTGACCAAATTGTGGTCTTATTTACTGATCTACAATCCGGTGTCAAGTCCTGGTTGAGAGGGCACCAAGAACTCAGTCCTCTCAGGGAATATAGCAACCACTGAGTGTTACAACACGAAGTAAGAACACAACTACAACTCTTTTTCAGTTGTTTTATTTATTGATCATTTAAAGGGAACATGATTTTTTTTTTTTTAAAACAAATTCAAACTTACTTTTCAAACTTAATCTTATGCCAAATTTACTAAACAAAAAAACAATTTACATCATCCTTCTCATTTACACAATAAAAGGTTGCATTTTCCATTAGGCTCTCCAACAAGAAAATGCAACTGTATATTCCGCACTTTTGTCTCTGTAATGGAATTGCACATCCGGTTCTCCTCTGATGTCACTTTCATATTTCAGGGGTTGAAGGCAGCTCACAAAATGGAGGACAGCCCCAATGACTGAAATGCTTACAAGTATATATAAAGGATGATTATTTGACTGTAAAATCCAGCAAAAGTTAAAACAATAATTGTGTGGGACAGGGAGTGCGAAAGGAAACCACAGTACAATTACTGCTGTCCGTTGATATGCCTGAGAACTAGTACTAGTCCTTTAAAGTATCCAAATCTGGCATATGCTCTTAATATTCTGTATTGTTCCTCTTGGAGTAAAAATGAAGGGTAATCTGACTCCACAACATTCATCCTCCCAGGTGAAGTTCTTTCCTGATGATCTGGAGACCATCCCACATCTTTCCGAGGGTGGATTACTTGGCTCTCCTTTTCCCCAGTAGCTGAAGTCCAGTGGTTCTTCATCCACCCAGAACCAGTACCCCCAGACTCGGCTCCGGCGCAGTCCGATCCATGCCCCAGGGGCTGGGTCCGGGTATATGAGCAGCGTGGAGATCGCCCACTGGATGTCTGCCACAGGAATACTGGCAAGGTTGGTGTATGTCGAAATGCAATGATTGCGCGCCTCACTCCACGACATCCGCTCCCTGATGAGATGGAGGGTACAGGACGAGCAATTTCCTGAAAGGAGAGAGATTGCTGATCAGTCAATAGTACTCAAGATTTCACCCAGGCCTAAGTATAATTATGCCAGAGTAATCTAAATAATATTGGTAATTCCGCGTTACTTTTGTGACACAAATTTACCAAAATACTTAAGAGTAATTCGGGGCAAAAATCGTACCGCAAGAGCACAGGAACAACAAACTTAGGGCTGCATGTACGTACGTGAGAAATTACGAGTTCCTAATTCTGAATCGAAATTAGGAAATTGCAATTTCAAATGTACAAAACTCTTGAGTTCCATTTGTGATTCCCAGTGGGTCGCAAATGGACCTGTCTTATTAATATTCATGAAGCAGTTCGAAAGTTACAACCCACTGGGAATTGCTAAAAACGCAGGGATGGTGGCCTGCTGGGGACAACAGACCACCATGTCTGTGTTTGCTTTTTTCTTTAAATGCAGTCCTTTTTCCTTAAAGGAAAATTGGATGTGTTTCAAAAAGAAAAATGAAACTTTTCAGTTTCATATTTAAAGAGCAGGCAGTGATCCGTGGGACCTCTGCCTGCTCTTAAACATTTCCCCATACATTCACAAAGGAGAAGTGGGGGGCAGGGGGCCAAACATTCGTACGTAGGATTGAGAGTTGCTATTAGGAAGGGACACCCTTAACATGCCCTTCCTCATACCGAATCGCTGACCCATTTACAATTCTGTAATAGGTTACTGAATAAAAAAAAGGTTTTTGTACATAGGAAAAGCTACCCACATGTGGCCGTAAGAGAGCGTAAGTGGCTACTGCTGTTTGTGATCTGCTGCATTTAGCAGTATTTATTTTATGCAAAAAATGCATCCTCTGGTCCATTTTGGATGTGAGGGTGCATTTCGCGTTAAGAAAAAAGCAGTAAATTCTGTTTTCCGCTCTTTGCATAATTCCTCGTAATTTTGCAGTAATTATACTACAGAAAATTACACACGTTAACGCAAACCCCTGCTCACAATACATATAGGCAGAGAGGTACATTCCACTGTACACAGAAACAGAATGCCTCAGTCGAATGTAGATGATGCTGGAATGGTGCCTCACTAGGAGGGATGGTAACAGATCTGTTGATTGTAGTCACCCTGGTGGACCAACAGGCCATTCTACTGAATGCATTAAGTGTAAAGGAAACATATACACTACGAGTACCATGGAGTCATTGGTATTACCAAATTGTTGTATGCTCAAAGTAGGTTGGATCTGTATCAGACATATAACTGAACTTATGTACATGGGAATAAAAATATGTAGTAGAAAAGAAGATTTCATAGTTAAAATACAACACCCAAAGTATAGGGCAGAAGTTAGGCATTATTAGTTTCACAAGAAGATGGTTTTAATATCACAGCATAGGGATGAAATGCGTTATTCTTAGCCTTCCATGGATTTGGATAGAACAAAAAAGCCTACAAAGGCTTTTGTCTGCTCTGACCAACTAGGAGTTTATTGAGCCATTTATGTGTCTTTGAGTGTTATGAGGTTTTCCACTGTTGCACCCTTGGTGGAGATGTCATAGCACTGTGCCGCATCCAAGGGTGTTAGCACTAGACTATGTCTGCTGCAGCTCGTTTGAGCTTGCATGCTCAGCTTGCGGAGGATACAAGGGGGTCAAAGGAGGTGGGTTGGCAACTCTCTGATATATTACCACCAAGGGTCACCCCACAGAAGATACTTAGGTTCAGGAGAGGGGTAAATACCATAAATAATAAGAAACCCAGCTCAACATGTATTTCTTCTATATGACCCATACCATATTACACTCAAAATATGAAATAGCTAATTTTTTATTGCATATTCTGTTTATTATACAAAAATAGTCATTACTTTTCATATTTTCATCATACATATGTATATATTTCAACATTCATTTATTGGTATGTCAACAATCCCCCTACAATTTTACTACTCCCATACATATCATTCACTCATATCCACTTCCTAAAAAATCACAAAGATTGGCCACAGACCTAGTATCTCCACAAAGGGCAAAAACAGAGTATACATTTTTCGTATCAGTTCATGGCAAACAAACCATAACTCAGCAAATGGTTGATGCACATTTCGGTGGGTTATATTTCTTTAGCACCACCTTCTTCAGGACCAATTGATTAAAAAAGCCTTAGAGTATATCAAATTTCAGATAAACCCTTCTTATGAAGGAACTTGTGGATACCTGAGCCATGACTTAGGACCGTCCTATAGGGTAGGAAAAAGAATACCCATAAAGCTCTATAGTTTGTGCATGCTATCTATAGAAAACTGTTGAAAAATGTAGATATTCACAATACCCTGGACAGGACTCATCAAACTGTAGCTATTTGAAGCTGTGGGTTCGCGAATTACGCATTAGGGCTAATCAATGTATTTTGGGTGTCATTTTTCCTACCCTGTAGGACTGGCCTAAGATGTTAGCATGAAGGGCATGTTATATGTGAAATAACTAACTAGGGCCTGATATGGGTTATGGGACCATTGAAGAGGCAAAATTAATGCATGCCTTTAGTTTTGCCTTAGTGATGGGTTTGAATATCTTCACTTTAGGACTTTGTTTTACTAGTAGGGGTATTTAATAGCCTATGAGTTAACATCACACTCAAATGTCTTGCGCTCGCATGGACATCGGTGTTAGCCTTGAAGAGTGTTGGACTTGGCCCTTTATGGCAGGTTCACCCCTGAACTTTTTGCCTGGTCTGTAACCTAGTGTTGGTGGTTTTAGGCCTCTGGGCACTTTCGCACTGGGGTCCAGTGGAAAGTGCGTGCGCGCTCTGCGCACATTTAGTGAGATTGACCTGCCTCCCATAGGAATGCATTGGGGATATGTGTGTCCATGGTAATTCCTGGTGTGAGAGGAGTGCAGGGGCGAGTTTAGTATGTGCGAACTCGTGAGAATAAATGCTGCGCAATGGTGTGTGCAGATTTATTATAACTGGTGTAGAAATGCCACTTCTAGAAGTTGGCATTTATGTGTGCTCTGTGTCTGCCTGCCTGATGTGAATTGCATGTCTGGCTTGTGAGTGACAGGGGCTGGGAGGTGTGTGTGGCTCCAGGAGGGGCAGGGTGAGTCAGCGCAGGGCTGAATAGGGAGATCTGCATCTAGATGGGAGGGAGGAGTTGCACCTGGGACCTGAATAGGGCTGTGCCTTCCCTCCACAATGCTGGCTCCACCCCCTGTGGTGCGTCTGATGTCCCTAGCCTGTCCTGTGAAAGGAGAGAGGAGCTGAGCAAAACAAAGTGCTCCAAAGCTCCCCCAAACCAGTTGTATCTGGTTCCCCCAAACCCTGTACTGTGACACAAAGGAAAATGCTGTATAAAAGAAGGGGCTATGACCCCATGAAAAGGTGCAGTTCCTGGTTGCTGGTCCTACGGGGCGTGCTGCTGTTGGGATCCAGGGGGGGCTGCCAGGAGGGCTTGCCTCCCTGGGCCCTGCATTGCCCCTTCACCTTTGAGGACTTTTTGCTTCACCTAGCGCCTGGAAGCGCTATCCTTTAATTGCCCAGCCGAGCAGGAGCGGGGGCTGCGCAGCGCGAGGCTGTTCGCCTCGTGGGAGGGAATCCCGATGCGAGGGATTCCCCCGTGATGCTCAAGTGCGCGGGTGCCCACCCCGCGTCTTTGCCGTTTACTGATGGAGCGGGAGCACACCCCGCTCTATATCTTAATTTCCGAGGGAGCCTACCCCTCATGGCCGCAGCCGAGAAGAAAACGTTGCCGGGCCGCTGCCAGCACGACCCGGAAGTCAGGCAACCTTGCCTGCGACGTGGGCGGGGCCGATGGCAGGACCGGAAGTGATGGCGGTACCGGTGCGGGGCTCCCATGAGCGAGGGGAGCCCCGGTGTGCAGAGAAAGGGAGAACGGGAGCCCACCCCGCCTCCCGGCGAAGCACCGGAGAAGTCCTGAGCCCTAGGAGAGGGCCCAGGCAGAAGAACAGTGACGGAGCCTCCAGGCTCCGCGGTGAAGTCCCGGTCCCAGGAGGGGGACCGGGTGAAGAGGAGCACACGCCCAGAGAGAGCCTCCCCCGACGAGAGCCGGTGAGTAGGGCTCCGTGGGGGCGACGGCTCTTGGGTATTGTGATATCCGTGGGGCACGGAGTCAGAGCGGCCCCGTCTGGCAGCGGGCCGCTCCAACGTTGGGCATCCCTGCTCCCAGATCGGAGCATATTGTCGGTGCTCGTGCTCCCGCCCCAGCTGCCCCGCCTGACAGTGGGCAGCTGCAGCATTTGCCACATTCCCTGGCTAAGGAGTCCCAGTGGGGACCCCAAGGGCACAGAGGTGCCCATGCCGCATTTGAGGGTCACAGCTGCGCCGCACCAGCGCGGGCAGCTGCTGAGGATGGGGCATGTTTGCTTCCAGAGGGCCCCAGAGTCTTGGGGCATATCGAGGCGCATTGTCGGCGCTTGGGCGGTCCCGCCCGAGAGCGGGCCGCCCCAACGATGGGGGCATGTGTTGATTGTCATGTGGGGGTCCAGAGGGCACAGAGGTGCCGGGCCCCCTTGATAAGAAGTGCCACAGCTGCACCGCACCAGCGCGGGCAGTTGCAACCCTTGGGCACAATTAATCCAAAGTCCCCGAGGGGGACAGGAGGCACAGAGGTGCCAGGCCTGCCCGTGATTCACAGCTGCCCAGCAAGTAGTGGGCAGCTGCAACGTTTAGGCAACAGGTCTGAGGGGGCGTTCTTGCATAAAGATAGGAGTGAGGTGCACTCCTATGCCCCAGCGCAATTACGCGCTTTTGGATATTGCTGCATTGGCAGCTGAACTCTGACTTTGGACCTAGGGCATGTGAGCCCTAGAGAAGGCCGTTGGCCAGGAGGGTCAGGGATTATGTGGTGCTAGGAAATGTGATGCATTTACCCTGATTTACGCACCCTGTGTTATACCTCTAGCTGTGTGTTCAGATTGAGGTTGTTTGGCATATTATGGTTTATGCTAGTGATTTTATTATTACCTAATGCGTTTAGGTTGTGAGTTATTCTCTACTGTGATTTACGCCCTAACGTGAGTTATACTTAGGAGGTTAGGGTCTAATGTGTTTAGACTGATGAGAGGATTGCATCATGTATTTATGCTGGTGAGGTTGGCGCAGAATGTAATTCGCGCCTAATGTGATACCGTGCATAATGTAGTTTCTGTTACAGGCGGATGCTAAGTACAGTAACTACCAGTGAGTACTGGTGGTACGTTTATGATGTTCTACATTTATTATAAGTTCTACATGTACTAAGTTCGCTTTGTGCTGGTTCTGACAATGGTCCAGTTGGCCCTGTCAGGTGTAAATAATCCCTTGTAAATATGACCTAGTGCCAGGTGGCACCATGTATATTATGTGAGTACTATTCTAATGTGTTATGATAATACAAAGGCTATTTTTGATATAACCTTGTGTGGAGTTCCTTCTTGTGGTGTGCCTGGTATGTTGTTGCTGTGTGCGTGCGCAAACGCTTTACACCTTGCCTCCGGGATAAGCCTGACTGCTCGTGCCAAGCTACCAAGGGGGTGAGCAGGGGTTATCTTTGGCGGTAACTCCCTCGCCCTGACTAGAGTGGTGGTCTCTGCCTGGCTTTGGCGCAAGCCTTAGCCAACCAGAGATCCCATTTCTAACATTGGTTGTCAGCGGTGGGGATTAGAACTTGCGTTTGCGCAGTACCACAGCGACAACTGGCTGCATTACAAAACTCTGCATTTTAGATAGTCACATGGAAAGGGATTATTGTTTCTGAGTTGGTTTTAAGTGTCATTTCTTTTTGAAATGTGTTTCTTGTGCACTATGAGTTGGGTGTCCTGCCAAGGACAGAAACCAGAGAATCTGGAGGAGAGACTGCCCTTGAACCATTGCGCTGGTTCTTGGGTTGGCCTACAGTGGGGACTTAATTGGTATGGAGTCACTAGCTCGGGAGGGTAGATTATCCCCTAAGTGCAGTGTGAGTTTTCTGGATTCCCCAGTAAGGGTGGGATCCAGTGGTGGCAGCGAAGTGTGTGTCCAGTGCATGAAGTCCCCGTCCCGTTCCCAGAGTATGGTACCTGGTGCTCAGTAAGAGGGGTGCAGGTTGAGATTCAGGGACAGTAAGGAACTGTCTCACCAGTCTGGGGGGTGTGTGTGGATGAGTGATGTGCTGCTGGACGCTGGAGTGAGTTCTCTGAAATAAGGAGCTTGCATGGGGGAGTGACCCTAGAGGAATGGTGCAGGTATCTCCCAACCCGTGTGGTGGAGATGGTTCAGAGGAACACAACTAGGAACCGTTATAGTGAGGAGGTTGCAAGGCCTCACATCATGTCCTGCGAGGAAGGTGTGAGACTGGGCCGTATTCCGAGCCTCAATCTCAAGTCTCCGGTACTGGATGGTTCTTAGAAGGAACACCAGGAAAGGAACCTAGTCTGTCCTGTTGGACTGTTCTGTGTGGGGGATCTCCCGTGGTAGGTGAGCTGGAAGTGGTTCCAATAAGAGTGGCTCGGGTATCTTCCAGTCCTGTGGGGTGGAAGAGGTGCAGTGTAGCCCAGCTAGGTCCCAGTGGAATGGGAGGGGTGTAGGGGCTCACGTCCGGTCTCAGTGGAGACGGAGTGAGTGTGGGACGGTGTGTCCCACGGTGGCCCGAAACCCCGTCTCAGGGCCTGGAGGGTTCCATAGGGGAGCGCCAGGTCGGGGGCCTAGGCTGTACTCGTAGGCCATTTGAGGAGGATCTTCTAGTCTCTAGAGGACGTGGAGCGTCTGTAACCAGAGCTCCAGCAGTCCTGGTGCTAGGCAGCACCGCTCCTAAGTGGAGGGTGCAGAAGTCCTGATTGAGGGGTGAGAGGGGGAGAGGTTCCCCAGTGGATAAACCAGTGGGTCCAGAGGGGCCATGGGGACACCACTTCTGCCCTGGGTTTGTGCCCGGCAGACTGTCACACGACACATTAGTTATGTGTCACCCTCGGGGGGCATGCGTGCTCCCGGGAAGTCCTGGTTCGCCGGGCATCTGACCAAAGGGTAGCGTCCCTGGGTTGGGGAGCCAGGTTCAGGTGTTTGCCTGACCTGGACGGCAGGGCGACTGTAATCAGTGTCCTGGCCGGTTTGCCTTTAGGGGGTACCACTCCAGTTGGGAGGGTATCGGACTCTGGGAGGGGGTGCAGAGGAGGGAGTCCTCGCCTCTGACCCCGGTGCATCCGGTGAATTTGGATCCCAGGTGGTAGACCAGTTGATGGAGAGAGGTCCTGAACTGGTGGGAGAGTTGTGTTCTGGTGGGTGCTTCCCCTGGGAGGGTGCGGAACCCCAGAAGTAGAGGTAGGGTGAGGAGACGCTCGCCCGTGACCTCTGGTCAGCCTGAGGGTGCGGACCCTAGGTTGAAGGATCAGTGGTAGTTTGGAACTACACTGAGGGAGAGTGGAGAATGGCTGTTGTATGCCAGGGGTTACTGCCCCCACTCTGGATTGGCAAGGACCAGTGGCATCTGGGTGGCCTAGGGCCTGGTCCTGGCCGTGGACAACTAAGGAGTACCGGTGGGGTAGCCTAGTTGGTCCTGAGTTTTTTTTCTTAGTTGGATTCCATGGGTTCCATTCGGCGTAGAACCGGAGGGTGTCCCTGCAGTGCGGGCCTGCGTCCGTGTTCTATCGCCCCAAGCAGGGAAGCCCATCAAGGTAGTGATTGGTCTGCCCTGCGTTTTGGCTGGAAGGGGGTTGTGTTGGACTTGGCCCTTTTGGCAGGTTCACCCCTGAACTTTTTGCCTGGTCTGTAACCTAGTGTTGGTGGTTTTAGGCCTCTGGGCACTTTCGCACTGGGGTCCAGTGGAAAAGTGCGTGCGCGCTCTGCGCACATTTAGTGAGATTGACCTGCCTCCCATAGGAATGCATTGGGGATATGTGTGTCCATGGTAATTCCTGGTGTGAGAGGAGTGCAGGGGCGAGTTTAGTATGTGCGAACTCGTGAGAATAAATGCTGCGCAATGGTGTGCGCAGATTTATTATAACTGGTGTAGAAATGCCACTTCTAGAAGTTGGCATTTATGTGTGCTCTGTGTCTGCCTGCCTGATGTGAATTGCATGTCTGGCTTGTGAGTGACAGGGGCTGGGAGGTGTGTGTGGCTCCAGGAGGGGCAGGGTGAGTCAGCGCAGGGCTGAATAGGGAGATCTGCATCTAGATGGGAGGGAGGAGTTGCACCTGGGACCTGAATAGGGCTGTGCCTTCCCTCCACAATGCTGGCTCCACCCCCTGTGGTGCGTCTGATGTCCCTAGCCTGTCCTGTGAAAGGAGAGAGGAGCTGAGCAAAACAAAGTGCTCCAAAGCTCCCCCAAACCAGTTGTATCTGGTTCCCCCAAACCCTGTACTGTGACACAAAGGAAAATGCTGTATAAAAGAAGGGGCTATGACCCCATGAAAAGGTGCAGTTCCTGGTTGCTGGTCCTACGGGCGTGCTGCTGTTGGGGTCCAGGGGGCTGCCAGGAGGGCTTGCCTCCCTGGGCCCTGCATTGCCCCTTCACCTTTGAGGACTTTTTGCTTCACCTAGCGCCTGGAAGCGCTATCCTTTAATTGCCCAGCCGAGCAGGAGCGGGGGCTGCGCAGCGCGAGGCTGTTCGCCTCGTGGGAGGGAATCCCGATGCGAGGGATTCCCCCGTGATGCTCAAGTGCGCGGGTGCCCACCCCGCGTCTTTGCCGTTTACTGATGGAGCGGGAGCCCACCCCGCTCTATATCTTAATTTCCGAGGGAGCCTACCCCTCATGGCCGCAGCCGAGAAGAAACGCTGCCGGGCCGCTGCCAGCGCGACCCGGAAGTCAGGTAACCTTGCCTGCGACGTGGGCGGGGCCGGCGGCAGGACCGGAAGTGATGGCGGTACCGGTGCGGGGCTCCCATGAGCGAGGGGAGCCCCGGTGTGCAGAGAAAGGGAGAACGGGAGCCCACCCCGCCTCCCGGCGAAGCACCGGAGAAGTCCTGAGCCCTAGGAGAGGGCCCAGGCAGAAGAACAGTGACGGAGCCTCCAGGCTCCGCGGTGAAGTCCCGATCCCAGGAGGGGGACCGGGTGAAGAGGAGCACACGCCCAGAGAGAGCCTCCCCCGACCAGAGCCAGTGAGTAGGGCTCCGTGGGGGCGACGGCTCTTGGGTATTGTGATATCCGTGGGGCACGGAGTCAGAGCGGCCCCGTCTGGCAGCGGGCCGCTCCAACGTTGGGCATCCCTGCTCCCAGATCGGAGCATATTGTCGGTGCTCGTGCTCCCGCCCCAGCTGCCCCGCCTGACAGTGGGCAGCTGCAGCATTTTGCCACATTCCCTGGCTAAGGAGTCCCAGTGGGGACCCCAAGGGCACAGAGGTGCCCATGCCGCATTTGAGGGTCACAGCTGCGCCGCACCAGCGCGGGCAGCTGCTGAGGATGGGGCATGTTTGCTTCCAGAGGGCCCCAGAGTCTTGGGGCATATCGAGGCGCATTGTCGGGCGCCTGGGCGGTCCCGCCCGAGAGCGGGCCGCCCCAACGATGGGGGCATGTGTTGATTGTCATGTGGGGTCCAGAGGGCACAGAGGTGCCGGGCCCCCTTGATAAGAAGTGCCACAGCTGCACCGCACCAGCGCGGGCAGTTGCAACCCTTGGGCACAATTAATCCAAAGTCCCCGAGGGGGACAGGAGGCACAGAGGTGCCAGGCCTGCCCGTGATTCACAGCTGCCCAGCAAGTAGTGGGCAGCTGCAACGTTTAGGCAACAGGTCTGAGGGGGCGTTCTTGCATAAAGATAGGAATGAGGTGCACTCCTATGCCCCAGCGCAATTACGCGCTTTTGGATATTGCTGCATTGGCAGCTGAACTCTGACTTTGGACCTAGGGCATGTGAGCCCTAGAGAAGGCCGTTGGCCAGGAGGGTCAGGGATTATGTGGTGCTAGGAAATGTGATGCATTTACCCTGATTTACGCACCCTGTGTTATACCTCTAGCTGTGTGTTCAGATTGAGGTTGTTTGGCATATTATGGTTTATGCTAGTGATTTTATTATTACCTAATGCGTTTAGGTTGTGAGTTATTCTCTACTGTGATTTACGCCCCTAACGTGAGTTATACTTAGGAGGTTAGGGTCTAATGTGTTTAGACTGATGAGAGGATTGCATCATGTATTTATGCTGGTGAGGTTGGCGCAGAATGTAATTCGCGCCTAATGTGATACCGTGCATAATGTAGTTTCTGTTACAGGCGGATGCTAAGTACAGTAACTACCAGTGAGTACTGGTGGTACGTTTATGATGTTCTACATTTATTATAAGTTCTACATGTACTAAGTTCGCTTTGTGCTGGTTCTGACAATGGTCCAGTTGGCCCTGTCAGGTGTAAATAATCCCTTGTAAATATGACCTAGTGCCAGGTGGCACCATGTATATTATGTGAGTACTATTCTAATGTGTTATGATAATACAAAGGCTATTTTTGATATAACCTTGTGTGGAGTTCCTTCTTGTGGTGTGCCTGGTATGTTGTTGCTGTGTGCGTGCGCAAACGCTTTACACCTTGCCTCCGGGATAAGCCTGACTGCTCGTGCCAAGCTACCAAGGGGGTGAGCAGGGGTTATCTTTGGCGTGTAACTCCCTCGCCCTGACTAGAGTGGTGGTCTCTGCCTGGCTTTGGCGCAAGCCTTAGCCAACCAGAGATCCCATTTCTAACAAAGAGTTATTCTATTTGCATAGATTATGCAGAAATGTGGGATAAAGTATATGGTTACAGCACAAATAAATACATTGAAAAATTGTTAACTTTATACATGCCATTGTTTGAAATGTATGTATCTTACATTGTATAGATTCAAGCCAGGGTCGGACTGGCCTGTAGGGCAATCAAGTGATGCCCGATGGGCTGCTCTGACACATCAGTGCGTGAGCCATTTTTTGGGCTGTTTGGGGCTTGTTTTATGGTCTTCTGGGCCAGTTTCTACTATTAGTTTTGCTGATATTAAAGCAAACATTACCTGCACCAAGCTCAAATCCATGCAGTCTTTCATACATTCCCAGGCCTCCAAAAATAATAAAAATGTTACTAGACCTGCAGGTCTAGGGACTTAAATAATCTACTCGACCTAATTATAATGCTCTTGATCCATAAACTGGTTTCAAATTATGTGATCCTGGGCAAATATTTTAATTCACTGAGCTGCCATTTTCTTCTTTATCAGATATGAGAGCACCTTCAAACACGTGAGTTCAGCATGTCTGCTGTACAAAAAACACTTTTATTTGATTTAATAGACTAAACTTTTGCTCCATATATAATACAAATGTTGCCAAATATAGGATACACATGACTGCTGGCTTGCTTCTTAGTTCAATAACCGCATTGTCTTCAGGGTGGTGTGCTGTGACCTAAAACCATGCTGAGAAATGTCCAGAATGTGATCTTCATCTAAGAAGTTGGTTAGAATGGCATTAACATGAGTCTTCATTACTTTTGCAAGGAATGGCAAAAGAGAAAAGGATGGACATTTTCCAGTTTGGAGCCCCTTTTACTACTCCCTGTAGATATTTTACTGTTGGGGTGATTGCTCGAGGATCCCCGGAGTTTAAACATATTACTATTGCTTGCCTGCAGGAGCAAACCCCAGTCTGGTTCCAGAAGTCACTGAGCCAGCGACGGCACAAATCTAGAGTAGACTTACAAAGACAGAAGGTGTGGATGGCATCTTCCTGTAGTTGGCCACATAGCCTACAGGGTGCTTTTCCTGCTGCCCTTAGCCAGGGTGCTGCATGCGTATTTGTAGGGAGGATGCCAAGGTGATGTTTTAGGAAAGCTCCCTTGATCCTGCTGCTAAAGGCTTCCCCCAAGCATGGTTGTGGTTTGAGCAGTGTGTAACTATTTAGGACCATCCAAGCATGGGGGCGGCTCTCCAGCAAAGCCTTGTCTTCCAGGGATGAAATTTGTTTCCACATCTTGCTGGTTGTCCTTTTGAACCACTCAATGGTGGGCATTAAGGACCATAACTGAGCTAGTCCGAGCTGATCGATGGAATCTTTGAGATATTTTCCGGCTGCTGAATGGGGTTTATTGATATCAAGCCAGATGTTGTGATTTATGGGGTCTCTTTCGGCTGACTGGATCCTGTAGCACATGTTGAGGAATGCTGCTCTTCTGGCTATCATTTGTTTGGCTAGACCAAGCTCTAGTCTGATCTGGGTGGCAGAGGTGTATCTGGGTAGTTGGAAAATTCTCCTATAGATTTTAATAACCGTTTTGTCCTGAGTGATTGAGGCCCTTCCTAGGACGACTTTGCCTTTGCTACTTCCATGATGGGGCTGAACGTTGGCCCATTCAGTTTCCTAAAAAGTACGTTGATACCATCAGCTAGGGCGAGTCCGTTACTCTTTATTTCTTCCCTGTATGGTTTGAAGTTCTCTTTGTTGTTGAATGTTAAACCGAAGTATTTATATTCAGGGACTTCTTCAACCTTTATGGAGTTGAGGAACTGACAGATTTTACCGCCTGTTCTTCTGCATCAGTTTGCACCTCCTCTGAGACGATGGATGAGGAGTCGGGGGGACGTGCTCACCTCTTGAGGATACCCCTTGGCAGGCTGATGTATCAACTACATTTATGGAGTTGCTAAAGTGAGCAGTGAGAAAGGGGGCCCAGGCTTCTTTGGACAAATTTGACCCTGGGTGTGACAGCGCTTTGCCATTCATGATGCAAACAGATTGCCAGAAGACATTTGCGTGGTGGTGCTTTGCGTCCCTGATGAGCTTGGCCCAGAAGCTGTCTGCAATTTCCCTCTTTTTGGACCACAGAGCCCTTTTTAGGTCCTTTTTCTTGCACCTGAGGTTAGATGTGATTGCTTCGATTTGAGGGAACCGTTGTACTGCTCTCGGGGCTCTGTTGACCTCCCTTTTAAGAATTGTTATGTCACTGCTCACGCACTTGTCCTGGCTATGTGCTGGATAGCCTGTTGGTGTTTGAGCTGTGTGGGGTTTGATTTTTGAGGCATATTGTTTAAAGAAGGCTGTTTTGAATGTTTTTCAGCTGTTTGTAGGAGAGTTCCTCTCGTTGTAAGCCTGCTTGAAGTGGTTTTCAGCTTCCTGTTCTAGATAGTCTATATTGGTTGCTGACAATTTTATCCTCCTTAAGCCATGGGTGTAGGTTGAACCCGGAGTATCTACAGAGGATGTGTTCATGGGCACCTTAAGGGCGAGTTCCAGCTCCTGGGCAGGTGGTTGTTTTCCGATCTTTCCCCCATTTTGAATGACCGTGCTTGTTGTAATAATGGCAGAGAGCTGAAAGTATAATCAATCAGGGAATTACTGCAGGTGGAGTGGAACGACATGGCAAGAGGAGAATCCTCTTGGAAACAGCCGTTTATTGTTGTATGCCCAGATGTTCCAGTTTGCCAAGCAGGGTTCAGCCCCTTAGGTCCCTCCTCCCCAGCTCTGGGCCCGCCTGCATTGGTATGTCCCATTGATGCTCTTGAGCCCCAGTGATCTCAGAAGATGGCGATGAACCTAGTAAATAAGTATTGAAGTCCCATGTGACTATGATCAGGGGTGTGAAAGAGATGCCCCTAGACTGAGAAGGCTGTCATACAGCTTTGTCAGCATGTCTGCGTGATCTTTGAGGTTTGGCGGTGCGTAGAGCTTCATTATTGTTATTGAGAAGGCTAACGTTGTTGTTGCACGCCCTTTCTGTATGGCTAGGTGCAGTATTTGGATGTTGTCCGAGTCGGTTGTTTGCTTTTTTGCGCTCACCTCCATCGATGTGGACAAGTAGATTACAAGACCACTTTTGCTGCATCCATATTTCGAATTTTGGGCGCCGAAGTTGCGTAACATGAGAGCCTAGGATTGAGATTGGTTCTTGGGCCGAGGTCTCTTGTAGGGCAACCACCGAGAAAGTTTGGTCTTTAAGTTTGGTCTTTAAGTTTGCTGTCTAGACCATAAATTTTCCAAGAGCAGAGTCGGGGCATTGGTGTTACTAGGTCAGAGACATTTCCTTGGGCACTCACCGGTCAGCTTTCTGGTTGTGGATTATTTAGTGCTCTTGCACTTCACTCCCACTCACAGGTCACTGCCCTTTTGCTGTCCTGGCTCTTGAGGTGGTGCTCTGGTTCCAGCGCACTCGCTATTCCCTTGCTCAGAGAACTTGCCCGTGGGCCTTTTTCAGCACCGAGAATGGTTTTAGCTTTGGCAGGCTGTTTTCTTTTCCTGGTTCACTACCTTCTTTCCTTCTGAGTGGGTGTGGGTACCCTAGTTCTAGATATTTTTCCACGATTATGCCCCACGCTAGGAAGCAGTTGCTTTCTTGTTGAACCTTGCCTGCCATGTCCGTTGTGCTCCAGATGACCTTTGTGGAGTCTCTCTGTTGCCCATGATTTGTATTTACGAATGTGACGTGTTCGATGTCGGCTGAGATTTCCCTGGCTAGGTCTGGAATCTGTTTCAGCAATGTTAGGATGTTGCCGCGATTTAGGATACCATCATTTCCTGTTGGGCAATAAAGTGGGTGGAACAAGGTTATGCTGTGGTCTCTTGTTTCTGAGACCTCTTGGGGTGAACTTTTGGGCGGCACCTGGAAGTTAGTGTAGACAGTGAGACCATTGTGCTTTTGTGGTGCCAGGGGTCCCACTGGTTTGGTTTGGATAGTTCTCTTCAGAGACTGGCTATGGTTGATAAGGCTTCCTAGGTGAGTGGGTGGTAATCCATTTGTCGAGTTGTGGGCCTTTGCAATGACTCTGTGTTTTGTGACTGGAGTTAACTACCTGCAAGTCTTTCCGTTTGCGTGTTCTCTATCTGGGTTGGCTGGCCGGTGATTGGGAGTGGGAGTAGGGGGAGGCCCTTTGCTTACGCCTTGGTACCCTGATGGAAGCCGGCCTTCTGCAGTTGGTGCTACTTGAGTTGAGGATGATTTGTCTTCAGTTTTGTCGGATGCTTTCCTCCTAGCCTCATCAGGGGAACTGGCCACGTTCATTTATTGCATTGGGGTGGCCTTTCAAAAAATGGCATAGTTTGTCAACCAGTTTGTTTTGGGAAAGTCTTTATTCCTGGACTTCCTTTTTTTGCCTATTTTTCGGTCTGGCGTCATCAGCTGCTTCGGTTGGGCTTGCAAGTGGTGTGATTTGAAGCAGGCTGTTGAGGCCAAGCTGGCTTGGGTCTGCCCGTTTGCTAGAAATTATGTTGGTTATGCCTTCCTTTGTTTCTTGGTTTATGGTTGCTCTTAGAACTGCAGCTATGGGCTCCTGAGCAAGGTTTTGAGGCAGTGAGGCAGTGAGGAGCCAGGGTGGGGTTTAGCTACTGGAGTGGGGCAAAGTGTGAGTTGACTAGACCTTGTTATGTCAGGTTGTGTAGACTCTTGGCTGCCCCTTTTTTTCACTGGCTCTTCTGTCTCGGCTGGCAATGGGTTGGTACCATTGTTGTTTTGGGGTCTCAAAAAGGTTTTTATTTCATTCAATGAGCAAGCAAGGGTGGTTGGCAACGTGCTCAGTTTTTCCAGAATTGGAGTACACGTACACCTTCGGCTTAGCTCTCTGGTGTAATATTGGGCTCTTCTGATGAGATTCTTTTGGTTGGAGATCTTACCGTTGATTCCAGCCACATGGGTAGCTACGGTGTTTAGAATCTCTATTTGGATTTCCATTTTTGTGAACTGGTAATTCATGGCATTCACCATGGATTGTATGGTCTTCAGCATGGCAGGCCAGACTCCTACGTCTAGATGAAAGTTGCTTTCTGCTGCAGATTCAGATTCGAGTGCTCCAACTGTTGTGTTTGCTTTGGCTAAGGTGACTTGATGTTCAAGGTCAGTGGTGTAGGAGGCTAGCATCTCATCCCACTCTTCCTGTATTAGGTAGGAAGTGTCCACGCACTCCATGTGCAACTGTGGTGCCACAGGATATCCACCTTTTTGGTCTGCGTCTGTTCCACGTGTTTCTGTTGGCATTTTATTTCTGGCTCCATCGGTCTGTGGGGAGCTAGGGTAGGGGTTGTGCCCTCAGGTTCTTTTGAGATGGTTAGCTCCACTGGGGGTGGAGCCTAAAAAAACTTGATGAAGGGGCAAGAGGTGTAGAAGTTCACTACCATTCTCTTGTGCTGAAGTTCTTGCTGCGGTAGGGACTGGAGTTGGAATTGTTTGACAGAGGAAGTGCGCACCCTGGGTAGTTGGGCTCCTAGTGAAGTTGTCAGATACCTCCAGGTCTATTGACCTGATCGCTGCGCTTGCTGGGCCTGCTGCGCCAGCAGGATGCTCTTCTTTTGTGTTTTCTGCTTCTCCCTGCAGGCTCGAGGTTGAGAGTAGGGGGTGGGTGGTCCTCCAGGTTTCGAAGCCAGTGCCCGTGGGTTCGGCCTGGGCGTGGGGATGCTCAGGCTGGTGGTTAGATGAATGATTTTGTCTGGTTCTGGGGTCCTGCTTGCTAAGCTTGTTGGGGGTCTGGAAGTCTTCCTTTGTCAGAAGGGCCTTGGTCCACTAGATGATAAGATGAGATTTGCAGATGTCCGTTGCTGTCAGTGCGGGCGGTGAGGCTGTGAGAGGGGACTGATGTGTGGTCTTTCTTTGAACTGTTATTGTTGGCATTAGGGGGGCTGGCAGGTCCTTGCCGTCAGATGTGTCTGAGAGGATGGCCAGGTTTGCATTTCTCAGGAATTGGAGTTTAGAGGTGATTTTCGGTTAGTTATCAAGGCAGGCTGCCTGGTCCTGAATGGTGGTGGAAGGCTGTGTGAGCTTCCTCTGTTTGCTGCAGTGAGCTTCTGGCCTTCCCAGACCTCATCCTGTTGCATTGTGCAGCAAGTTATAGCCAGGTACTGGGCTGGCCTAATGTCCTTGAGGATGAACTAGTAAAACTAGTTGAGGCAGGTTGTCAGTTAGAGTTCTAAAGTCTTTCCGAGTTTCAGGAGCTCAGCCTCCTAGCTTCTGGCCGCACTGCCGCCACTCTTCTCAGCCTCAAACCGGGCCGAAGTGCCCACAGAGGCTTGGATGCACTGATCACAGCAGCTGCGGCAAGAGCATCGATGGTGTTAATCCGCTGCATTGGCTCTCTGTGCCGCCTAGCTGCTCTCCCCCCTCTCGCAGCAGCTTGCTTGCGTGTGCGGCTCGATCCGCCCTCGACCTTGTCATAGGAAGCACACACTTGTCACAGGAAGCACTACGCAATTGTATGGAGTTTGTATTTTGCTATCCTGCCCCTGCCAAGCAGATTTTCATAACTTCCATCTTGGATGCATTAAGCTTTGAACCACAGTAGCTCAGCCAACATGTAATTTTACACGAACGTACTGTAACTGCTTCAAAGGAGTCCAACGTCCTGCTTGCCCACAATTATATTTGGCCGTTGTCAGCAAAGGAATGACATTTTAGGCCCTCCCAAAGTATCATTTAGATCAGTGGTCTGATGTAAAATCCCAAAAGCTTGCAAATTAAAAAAAAAATAACTTTACTTTTCCAATTGTTGATATTTTATGCTAAGATGTTCGGAGTTCTCCAGCACTGTTTTCCAGCTCAAACTTCTAATTTAATTAAGGCATTTAACAAGAGAGCCATATTTGTTAATCCAGTAAAAATAGCCTTGGAAATTGTAATCGCCTCCATCTAGGGTCACCCACTCACAAGCAGTATTGACATGTATGGGCCTTAAAGGGCCTGCACATATCCATGTTTAGATTTACATTTGCACTTCTGAATTAGCGGTGAGAACAAACCAGAATGCCAACGCTGATGTATTTCAAGAACAGGAAGTGCACAGTCATTTTTTTCTCCTGCCTGCATTGCACCTCCATCGACGGGGAGACCGAGAGAACGCCTGTAGAGAGAACCGATGGGAGCGCTGAAGTCAGACAAAAGTCACAAGTAGGCCCTCCCACCCTCGCCCTCCCATGGAGTATAGAGGATAATATTTCAGGAATCTGTCACAGTGGTACTACACCAAACGGGCGATTGTATTTTATTTATCTTTTATCCCCGTCCCCAGATTAGCAGCTCCTTTTTGCATTAGAGGCAAAAAGGATAAAACCCATTTGGTCCTGACGAATGCGACGTACCCTACGGGGACACTGACGCAGAAACATGTTGACCACACTTAATACGGTGAAGGGAGAATAATGTCCCAGATCACCGTACACCTATTTTAATACCATACATCTGTTCCCTGAATAAAACACTGTTGAGTGACAGGTGTGATGGTTTTTAAATCACCTTTCACTTTCACACGGCCATCACTTAGTTGTAGAAGTGCATCCCTGTCTCCAGGTGTATGCCCGCCCTCTATCAAACGAAGTTTTTAGAGGGCGAGGACAGCCTATGATGAAGCATGACACCGGGCGGTGTGTGAGGCCAGTCCGAAACTTTTATGAGATGCCCCCACTGGTGTTGCATCTCAGCATAATTCTGTAGGAAACTGTAGGAACCCACGTTAGGGGCAGCCCTTTTTGTGTTTGCATATAAGATTGGAGGCTGGCTTGCCCTTTGGCCCCGTGCCTCTAGTTCCCATCCTCAGCCCAGTCTGAGGTAAGTGTGTGTGTATGCATTGCACCTTACCCTGAAGTATCCATGTGCAGGTAAGGACTGTTGTAAGAGAATGAGATATGCACCAGGCAGTGATTGCAGCACATCTCTCTGTGAATGGAAATCTGTGCCTGTCACAACTCCTGCCACACACTTCTCACAGAAGAAACATACATGTGAATGTGCAAGTGCCCAAAATATGTATTTTTCCTGATCTGTTTATATCAGGTCAATGACATTGATCTGCAAATAATTTCAATAGTTCCAGTCTAGTTTCAGGGAGGGGTTAATGTCTTTGTTTTGCCTTTACAGACACTCTTCTTACAAACTCACCCACTTGATGTTTACAAGAGTGGAAACCCTGTGCAACGCTCACCAGAAGATACCAATTTGTTATTTCCTCACTGATAGGCCTGAGTTGCCCATCTTTCATCTAAGACTGCCAGCTCCAAGCATGGTCACAATACTTAGAAGTAGATAACCACCCACTACAGAGGAAATGATAAAAGAGTGAATGGGGTGATGTGAGAAATCAGGACCTGTTTGCAGTTTCTCCCCACTTTTTGTCCCCATTTTGACTACTAGCTGCAGATTTTCTGAATCTGATTGTGCACTGGGCTCTGCTAACCAGACCCATTGGCCTATGATTTGATTAAAAGTACATGGTAATTGGGTATAATTACAATTGGTAATGACAGACCCCTGTAAGTCCCTAGTACATAATAAGACAAGGGGGACTCAAACTACCTATACGTCCCTAGTATATAATAGAGCAGGGAGGTTTAGAGGCCCAGTAGATTTCCCGCACTAGAGCGTGCACTGCTGATTTGCCTGCTGTCATTTTAAAAGCCAGCCCTACCTTGCAGGCTGCTTTTAAATTTCATTATATGCAAATTTTACTTTGTTATTAAGGGTATATCCAAAGTAGTAGTCTACCTTATTTTTACATTTGAGTCACCTCTAAGGTCTCTCCTAGATGCCCCAGGGGTAGGGTGCCATGCAACTATAAGCAGGGACATTATAAACAATGTTTCATATGCCCTGGTGAGGGAAAAACTGAAACTTTCATTTTCCCCATTGTAGATAATAAGCTACCTAGGCTAACATTGGAACATTTTATTTAAGTATTACATTTGATATGAAGGAGCTAAAAGTATCATTCAAGGACTTAAAATGTTAGTTATGATAAATCAAACAACTTGCCACTGTTAGATTTATAATAACTACCACAGAATAGAAGTTATTCAACTTTCTTTTCTGTAAGCCAAAATCCAGCCTTCCAGCTGCTTTCTCCTGATTGGCTAGCCTCTGCCAGGCAAAGCCAAGCTGTCTTGATGAGGTGTGAAGTAGCCTACTAGAGACACAATGGGTTTCCTGTGGAAGGAGAACTGAAACTGCAGAAGCAGAACGCAGGATTGGGGTGGAGTGACCAAACTGGAAGGGAAAATTACACTTTGGGACATCACAGGCTCACCCCCACATCATGCACCCCCAGCCGCACAGGAGTCCCTGTAATTATATTAGGGAGGGGGCTGGAAGGGGAGAGTTATGGAATCTCAGTCACGCCAGTGGGTTAGATTAGCCTAATCTAACCTCCGAGGAGAGAATTTCTCCATGATGGATTTTAGAAGATTATTGCTTTCTGGGGCAAGAATATGCCACACTTTGGAGGAAGAGATCATACCTGATGGTGCCACTCTGCATCCCATTGGTCAGGGGTGCATCCCTGCTGGATGCCCAGGAACACTGCATAAATATGGAAGAGTTGCCAAGCAACTAAGATCTGCTGCCTGACACTACGAGGAGAAGGACTGCCCTGCTGGAAACCTGATCTGCACCCCAAAGGTCTACACTCTGAAGGACTGGACCTGCTGCATATTCTGGGACTACAGCCCTAAGGACTTTGCGTGGGAGATTTACTAAGATTTTACGCTGTGTTTGCATCACAAAAGTGGTGCAAATCGACGGCAAATCTTTTTTTTCCGATTTACTTTCCAGCGCTAAACTTGTTTAGCGCCGATAATAACGTGAAATTCATGCAAAACAGCATGCTTTGCATTACTTAGCGCCAAGGGGGCATAATATGGGCAGAGCATGGGCATCCCCATGCAACCACCTAAGGTTTCTGACACTAAACCCAATTTACTGAACAAAGTAGAAAGGGTTTAGTGTCAGAAAACTGCGTCCTTTTGAAGTAGATGCAAGAAAAGAGAAATGCTTTCATTTATCCTTCCTTTTCTGACTTTGTATGTGTGCTGCACTTTACAGCACACATACAAAGTGGGTAAAGGGTTAAAGTCAGTCTATGCTATGGTATTTTGTACTAGAAGGGTACCCTTCCAGTACAAAACCTATGCCACACTCACAGAGACACCCTTGCACCATGACACAAAGGTGTGTCCGTGGCACACAGCAGCTGATTTCAGTACCAGCGCTAGGGAGAGGGGAGGAGAGTGCCTTATTTCAGTAAATGTGATGCTCTCCTGCTCTCTCCTTCTCACACAGCGCACCATGTATGGCTGCTGCACTGTGCTGTGTGAAAACATAGTAAATCTGGCCTTGCCTCTCTTCAAGGATGATTAATGAGTGGACTTCCTGCAGGCAACAGGTTAACCGAGCCCACCTGCATCATCTCTACCAAGAAGTCCCCATCCCGGAGTGCTTCCAGTGGACTTTTAAGGATTTTGTGGGTGCATTGTGGGAATTGTAGTCCCAAATTCCCAAGGACCATCTCAGAGATTCTTGAACACTGGATGTGGACACTTTGATCCCTCAAGAAGACCTTCTGAAAGAAGAATCACAAGTTTGGGAACTTTTTGGTAAAATGCTCCATAAGGTGACCGACTCGACGTTGAGAGTGAAGCCGGCTACAACCGTGACCCAGCCTAAATTTGAGGTTCATCCGGCTGAAAGCTCCGGAGCTCTAGACTTCCAGGATTTGATCAGGGCCTAGCAGAAAACCAAGCTGTTGAAGCGAATCCGGCCTAAAGAAGAGCCTCGCTCAACGTCGAGAAAAAAAGCTCCAGAAAAATGACTAAGTGCAACGGTAACATTTTGACCAAGGTCCCCTGCTTAGTGTATCCGACCAGAGCTTCATCGCAGTTGGCCTTAAAATTTGACTTTGCCCTGGTAAAGCGCAACCAGATGTCCCAATTTGGCACTATATGTTTTTAAGCACTAGAAAGTGTTTATTTATTTAAAAAATCATATCTCTGGTCCCCTATATTGGATTTCTGTCATTTTGGTGTCTATTTGTTCATAGAAATACAACCCATTGTTATAAATTGGTGTTGGATTTTTATTGTGTGATGTGTCTTACTTAATGTATTGTTGTTTTTAAATGCTTTACACACCTGTCTCCTAAGTTACGCCTGCCTGCTCATTGCCAGCTACCAAGGGTTGAGCAAGATAATCATTTGAGACCCTGACTGCCCCTTTTTAGGTCTCGCCTAGGCAGCGCGCATGCGCTGTCTCTCCGAGACATCAAGTAATCTGTTAAAGGGGTGAAACTCCGCCTTCTGCCGGGGAATTTCTCATGCCGCTTGCCATTTGTAAACACTGGCATTGCTTTTCTTTATAGGGCTTATAATTGGCTGTAGATCCGATGGGTCACTTCCGGTTATTCGGGAAGCAGCACCGCCTAACTACAGTTTCCATCCGCTCTTCTGGTTAATGTGTGTCTAAGGGGAACTTTCTTAACCATCCACAGACCGAGATAAGTTACGGGCGCAGCACTTCATCATGCGCATAAGTTTAATATTCATGGGCGCTGCGCCGCCATGCGCATATTCACGGGTGCCGCACTTAATCATGTGCATAAGTTTAGTAGTATTCACAGTGAGCGTGCGGCCCCTGCAAGCGAGTGAGCCCGCGGGGCTCTCCACGGCCGAGCGTAAAAATACAAAATAAGCATCTTTGACAGCATCAGTCCCTGTTAAAACATTCCTGAATATTTTGTATACTGGAATCCGTCCAAATGAATATACTTTATTTGTTTTCTTGTTTTTCTTTAATGTGCTAAACTATTGAGAAATGCTCGAACTGGACAGTGTGTGCCACATTTTCATAGTAACAGACGTTCTACGTCGTTATAACGGACCACTGCCGCAGTGCGCTCTCGCAGACACGCTTTTCTCCAGCCTGTGAAGTTAAGCGATTGGGCGGGTTTAAAAATGCGCCTTTCGATGCCCATGTGGCTGTCTGGCATAGGAGAGCAGCGCGGACCGGAAGAGAATGTGCCCACTGAGGGGGAAACAATGGCTGTAATTGGCTCTGAGGAGGTCTATTGTGGCCATTAGCCCCAGAGTCTGAACACACAATCCAATCCATTCCACTTGATTACAAGCCAGTGATAACATCGCCCGTTTAAGGGTGGGGCGAAGGGGGGGGGGAGAGGGCTTACTGGTGCAATGCCATCTGTTCCTGTAGGCAGGAGACTTCCATATGCTACCTGTTTAATGACTGCGCAGGCTGGGGACAGCCACCCGCGTCCCCCGTTTTCTGTGTTTTACCGTTTTAAAAAATGCAGACGATGGTTTCACCTTTTCGCGTCCAAAGTTTTGTGGCGGGCGTGTTTATTGGCCCTGGCAATACAGCAACTGTTTATTCCGGGAGCACAAAAAGGGGATGAATATTCCTGGGGTACGAGGTAACAGGCACCTCGCTCGAGCTGAGGTGCAGAATTCATTACGTAGTCTCCAAACAGGCGGGCAGACAGACTTTTTCTGCAGTTATGTATATACCACGAACTCGACCGAAGGTATTGGAGAGCTTTACGTGAGCACCAGTTAATTACACAATTTCACATTCACATTTTGTTTGTTCTTTTTCAAGTCCTTTGGAGATCGATTTGCCCAGAATCACAGGCTGTTAATCGGACGCCAAGACTCGTTCCAAAGTCGGCTGCTCCGGCTGTGACGCCACACCATGCCCTATCAGAAGCATAAGAAGGCCAGGGGCCCTGATGCAAGCGAGGAAAACTACCCCCTTTGTCATTTGTTAGGGTAGTAAGATACAGCAATTATCGGGTTTCAAAGGCCCCTGCAATGATCTCTCCGCCGGTGCCGCTGCACCTGCTGCACCAGAGGTAGTTGCTTCCGATCGTAGTTCTGAAATCAGCCGACGACTTTAAAATCCATGCACACAGATTCTGAACTTTCAGATACACGTGCATAGGTCCCCAAAACTCCTGGCCTTGGACAGGAGTGCAAAAAATACATAGATTCGGAAATCAACAGGCAGGAATGCAAACTGAGGCGCACCAGAACACGAGAATCCAGTTGTAAAATCGAGAGATATATTTTGAAATCTCCGTAGATATTTTTCGAAGTACCGAGAATGTAAAGTATGTTAATACAGTTTATAAAATATCGAAACACGCACGTCTACCACTGTATTACGATGTACCCATGCGCAGGATGCTTGCTGTTTTCCTTCCCCACTTACCCATCCATACTTAAGTCAAATAATTAATACTTCCCTGCACACCACCACTTTTAATTCCTTATTTTATAGCGCTTTCTCACGCAAGGCACAGCTGCTACTAGCACTGCCTAAATCAAGGAAACTGCTTTCGGCGACATTGGAATGATGAAACACATGTCCAGTCCCTCTGATAAGCACATGTGACCTGCAGGTTCGGTGCAGCAGGTGCTAACTCCCTGAGCTGAATCGAGAGGAAGTCTGAGTACAGTATGGCAGCTGTCTCCTTTTAAATGTGACTTTATTGCATGCTTTTGCTAATGCTTACTGTTACCTCCAAACCTTCACCCCCTGTCAAATCTAATGGTTTCTCCCATTGCCAGAGAGTGTGCATGGCTAAATACTTATAAGGTCCCAAAGGCGAGACCGATTGCATTGCAAATGCTTGTTTGTATTTGTGGCCTTATTACTAGTGGTAAGTCACTACTAATAATCCACTTTCCAATAGGTGAGAAGAAACCTGGTGAAAAGTTGTTACAGAGAATGATTTGTAGTTTAGAGCAGTAAACTTGCCAGTATTAGATGTTGTCTCATGTCGAATGGGGTTTGAGGTAGACGGGAAGGAGGGTCCATGAGAGACCCTCAGAGCAGGTGTTGTTTTCTCAGAGGTCCCCGGAGAGTGGTCTGAGTACCATAGAGAGGTACTTGCAGGCAGATTGGTCGTCTCTGAAGATGGAGAAGCATCACCAGTGGATGTCCTTTTAGAGAATTAAGATATTCCACTCAACATCATTGAAGAAGGGGGTGATATTGTACCCTGTACGGAGAGAAACATTGTTTGTAAGGTTGCTGCATTTATAGCTAAATATTATTAATACATTTTGTCATTTCTATATCGCACATCACATATTCTAATTCCAACAACTTGTTTTTATATTGAGCATGCTTAACTAGTATTGGCATTTGGTAGTGCTGTGAATAACATGTACTATTATCTAACCCAACGCTACTCTATAGATTGATCTCTAAATGATGGAAAGCGGTGATGCCCTTACCTGTGATTTGGACCTGTGCCTTGCAAATGGCACACACACATCAGCAGTGAGTGCTTAACTGGTGGAGCAATCTTGGTGCCAACCAAATGTTTCAATAAATCCCAATTCAGTGATGAAAGGCTGACTCATCTGTCAGGCTTTGTACCTGTGACTTCAGGTTACATTCAAATCTGCTGACCAAGCACATAATCACAGTGAGTCTTACCAAAGCAAGTACTGTTGTCTGGGCGGCCACTTTAGTCTGTAAAGATGTGCTTCTCGTGCTCGGTGTTCTGATTGTGGAAGTGATGCGGACATAGGGGGATGTGGACACATAGATGTTGACTTGACACCAAGAAGGCAAATCATATGTACCTTTATACTGAGGTACGTCTGGAAGGAAGGTTATAATTCAATTTTAGTAGCAATGACAACAATGTATTCTTGGCAGTACAAAAGTGCCTAACTGTGCAACACATACCTTGTAAAAGAGATTCAACAATTGTGTTAGTTTAATATGACGTCTCATCAGATGTAGACTGTGGCAAGCAGGTTCTGTTCTGTAATAGTTTGGTTCAGAGTTTCTTATAAAACACATTTGGGCCATTAATTAGCGTGATGGTAGTAGTGGCTGTAAAAGACTCGCCCTGCAGTGTCCTTGCCTTCAGATCATAAACTGCCATTGATAGATTGGGGATAATAACTCAGTTTAAGCAAAATGCAATGATCATTGGCCTAGAGACAAACTTATAGGTACGCCTATTTTGAAGCAATGTCAATTTAGTGCAAGTGTACAGATGATATTAAGCTTCTGAACATCAATCAATCCGGTATTTGTAAAGCGCAAACTAATCACCCCTAAGGGTTTCAAGGTGCTTGGGGCAGTCGGGGAGATTAAGTGAGCTGTTTCCCAGAGTCACAAGGAGCTGAGCTGACCCTGGCGCCGGGGATCAAACCATGGGCCCTGCAGGCTCTGCAGTCAGCCGCTCTGGACACTACGCCACGCCTCTCACACACATCTGTTTCTTCCTTTGTAATCTGTTGGCCTAGGAGCTCATGGAGGCACAGCTTAGAGTAAAACTAGAGATTTCTGACTGGTTTCTGAAATACCCTTTTTGTCTGTACACAAAATATGATTCTCCTGCTAACATTGTTTAATATGATGACCCACACACAGCACTTCTATAAGAATTTTTTTTGATTTTCCAGATCCCCCTGCGTCTGCTTGGGAAAAAATGTGATAGTAGGCACACTTTTTCTTCTACCACAGAGAGGGGCGGGACATTGAGAGAGACCAGTAGCAGTTTTTACAGCCCTTTTTGCGTCCTTCAAAAGGCACCCTTTCATAGTATAAAGTGATACGTGTCAATTAACCCATTGTGCCAGAACTGGTATTGGGGCATCTCCAATGAGAAGTGCACAAAATCATAGAGTCAGATAACCAACCCAAACAAAAAATTACACCAACCTGGCATTGCATTTTATGTGTGCACATACAGCACGCCAGGCTACGTTGTGGAAACCACATACCTCTCATTGTGCATATGAAGGGCGCTGGGGTCACCTTAACCTTGAAACTACCACATGACTGCGCAGAACCGTGTTTTCTTGTACATTTGCAATGGCAGGACTCCAAGAGAGGACCCAGAGGAAATTCTGCTTATGGTGGGAGAACCTTGAGCTGCTGATCACAGGTACTCTGAGTATTTGTCGAACAAATATTAGGCAGGTTTTCCGCTGTATACATACTAGTAGGATGTGACAAGAGCAGGTGTTAAAAAAGGGGCGTGGCTTTAACTCAGGTATTCCCGGTTTGGTTATGACAGAGGCAGATGCCTCTCTCTTCCCCAGCCAATCTCAGCACATCCTGTGAAGTGGAAAGTCTTTATCTTGGTAACTTTTGGGGAGGGACAGCTATATTCTGATTACCTTTCTTTTTCTGTTGCTGGTGGGTGTACTAGATTATTAAAAGGATTTGAAAAGGGAGCTAAAAGGTAAGTTATGAAGGCAGGTAGATATATCGTGAGAAACATCCATCCTCTCCCACATGGATCAGACAACAGGAACCAACAGTGCTGATTCTGAACCAGATGATATAATAAAAGAAATGACAAGAAAACCAGCCTAAAGGCACTCGTTTTTTGGGACAGCCACTTATTTTTCCTCCTCATTCTTGCACTCAGAGCAAGAGAGGGAAAAACACACTAGGGGCAAAAGAAGGAAGAAAAGGACATAAAACTGTGACAAAAGGAGAAAGCAGGAACATGCAAGAGTGAGATAAAGAGGCAGGCGGTGTCTTGCGGTGAATTAAAGAGGCATGAGGTGGAAACAAGACTAGAGAGCCTTGGTGTTCGGCATTCAGTAGCGCCGACCGCAGCCCTCTGAGCAAAACGTTGGATCCCTCACTTATTCCTTGACACATTAAACCCTGCTCATACTCACTTCCTACTAACCTGCCTTGTTCTGCCAAGCCCTCCATGTCACCTCCCCAGTCCCGTTTTGTCCCCCGCCCCAATCCGACCATGCGTGACCCATCCACAGAGTCAGAGGCCCATGGACAGCGGTTAAGAAAAGACTTCTCATAAGTGAATGTGAGAACATAGCATAGGCTGTAAGTAGTAGCACTGTGAGAACAATCGATATGGTACCTATAATAAGGTATTTGAATTGAATCAACAGACTCAAGAAATATTACATATTTTTTTTATTTAATTGCGACCAATACAAAGTAAGTATCCGTCTAGTAAAGCGCGCACATGCCAATGCGTCTTAGCACTAGCAGATCCGGACTCAGACTACTTAACTATTTACTTAGATGCATAAGAGAACAGCCATGTTTTTAGCTGCTTTCTAAAAGAGAGGAGTTTGAATATATATCGTAATTCCAGGGCATGGAGTGCCATAATGTGCTGGCTCGGAAGGAGAAACTCCCCCCCCGTCCCCCCCCATCTGACCTTCCTGATTTGTTTTCACTACCACTAATCTTGTAGAACCCGACCTCAAATTCCCCACCCTGAGTGTAGCATGCAAAAATCATCTTGAAATACGCTGGGCCTCCACTGTGTAAGGATTTGTGGACTGCGGAGAGCCTGACATTGAATTCTTTTGTTTACAGACAGCCAGTGCAGATCCCCGATTCCTCTAGAAATTGGAGCAAATTTTGGGATACCCAAAAGCTGATGCACTGCCGCATTCTGCAGTGATTGAAACTTCACTAGTACTTTTTTCTGAGTACCTAAATACAGTGCATTACAATAATCCAAACGCGACTGTACCAACATTGTTACCACCCTCTTCTGTAAGTCAATGGGAATGAAAGGAAATATTGGTGGATATTCTGAAATCTGTCTCAACACTTAAATTGGATTGATCATATATTGCTTTGAATATTTGACTAGTTGATATGTAGTAAAAACATTGATAAAATGTAAAATAACCAAAATGTGGAGACAAAAAGTGTAACAGTAACATATTTGACCACAAAAAGTAGATCGTACAAACTGTAGCAAATTCGCCTTTTCTGCATGGTCAACCCAGATTAATCACTGCTATTCAGTGCTCCAGTGTATGTGCTCTGCCCATAAAATGGTATTGGTAAGAATTGTTTCACCCAATTTGTCTATTCAGCTGTCCTGTAAAACTAGTGTAAACTGTGCAGAAAATGCACATATGGTGTAAAAGTTAAATATCATTTGGGGGCTGTAGTGTGTATTTATACCACCCACGCACAACAAAAATATGCTTGCCAGGAGCACCACTGTGTTGAGGCTGAGCTGCAGTTTAGATGCACTCCAGTGATACATGGTTGGAAGGTATAAGGGCCTTGCCATGTAGGAGAAGCCAATTTTTTTTTATATTCATAGGGCATCCCCAAAGTGTGCTTGTAACCCCAGGGCAGGGTGCTAATACATAAAATTAAGGGACATAGCAAATTGAGGTAAGTCTGCTTTCACAGTGAAATAAAACCCAAAAGCTATTTAACTGTGTAGCCTTTGCTAGACTTTTCTATAAACCAGCCTAGATAGGATTTACATTTTATACCATATCTGTGCTTTGGAAATTGTTAGAAAAATTATTCAAAGTTATTTCCTATTTCACTTTCAAAATCTGATTTAATGGTAAAATTTGATTTTTGGAAGGGTACGTTTAAAAAAATAAACATTGTGCTGCCTGAGCCACACCTGGATAAAATCAGTTTTGCCACTCAGCCTCTTAAATTTGCAATACGTATCCTTGGCTGACAAAGGGATAGGGTAAAACAGTTCCCGGAGGTCAGCCTGTAATCTAGCAAGAGCAACACCTACACAAAAGAACAGGGAAAGGCAAGGCCAAAATGGCATACCTCGTAGGGTTCTCTTAACCTATTTTTATGATCTTGCTGTCTTTTTGCTCATTAATTGTTTTGCTATTTCTGTGCTATTGTTAATTGGTTTGGGAATTTTATTGTGTTGCGTTCAATACTTTAAAATTGTTGGTAATGCTTGAACTTAAAATACACTTATCTGGGGATTGTCTGCTGCTTGCGCCAATGTGACTAGCGGTAGAGCATTTATTCTCTCAGAATTGTGTTTTGATCTAACCAGAATGGATTTGTTAAGTTGGTAGGGGCAGTCTCCTCCCAAATTAAATACCCCATTCCTAACATTATTATTCAGCAACTGGGATAGGACTTTGCTCAGCAGTTACCATTCAGTTTTAAAGGTTAGGATTTAAAATTATTTTCCAGATTTAGAGGCAACATTTTTTTTAGATTTTTAATTGCCAAGAAATGATTTTGGTTCATTTTTTATGAAGTCCTCTTCGCTGAGTATTTAAAAACGTTTGATCAAATTTTTGTACCTTGATTTTCTTTTGTAGGAGCATGGGGTGGATCTATCTACCCTGGCTGGCCTTACTGCAGTGGAGATGAAGGCCATGTGAAAAACAAGGAAGCTGGATGTTGGCTAGATGGCAGGAAGGGGCAGTACAAAAAAGCAGTCAGGGCCTGGGAAGTGCCTTGGCAATTACAGATTACCTCACCGGAGAATGAGGATGAAGTTGAGGATGCACCAGTGCAAGAGTCGGATCTTTTCCCAAGGAGCAGCTTCTCCTCTCAGTCTGTTGCAAGGTGGAGCTGGCAGACAGAAAATCAGAGAGACTTGAAATTGGTCATCCTTACCCTGGAGGAGAAAAAGGCTGCCTTGGATGCTGATGGAGAGAAAGGCAGCTGCCACCTTGGCTGTAGAGGAGAACAAACAGCAGCAGCCCCTGCACTTGAGCAGACAGGAATGGCCTTGGAGAAGCAGGACATTCTGCCCCACGAAGAAGCCAGCACAAGACCGGAGTGGGGTTTTGGAGGGTATCTGAGTCTAGGGAATATTGTGGCAGTGATACTGAGGTACAGAAAGGGTAATTAAAAAGTCAATAAGCCACAGACTTGCTTTAATCTAGAGTTACACTGTGGTAGGCATCTAAAGCCAACATCTGAGGGGAAGGTGATATACTTGGCTGTCAGAGCCAAAAAGAAGACAAGAGGTTAACTCTTTGGAGTAGCTGATTGAGAAGCACGATTTCGCTATCAGCAAAGAGGAAGCCGTCCAGCTTAGACTTGATGCGGCGTGCTACTCTTAGACAAATCCTGATGCATACAGCGAGACTGGCCTGCACAGTGAGCCATTACAGAATATAGGTAGCCAGTGACAAAGTAGAGAAATGGCTGTACTGGCTAGCCAGCAGGGAAGAGGCTAAAAGGTCCTGCCATAAGCGACCCTGCTAAGGGCTTTTCAATCACTCCTTGGCAATAGCAAATCATTTTATATATTGCTACAAGCAGGTCTATTGCTCCCTCCCAAGTGGGAAGTAGAATGCCAGACAAAGGACCTGTATGTCACTCCTGTTCATACAACTGACAGAGCTGACATGGAGGCCCACATCATGCCAGGAGAAATACAGGAGGCGATCACAGGTCTTATCTAGGAAGACCTGGAACACCAATGGTATCCCTCTAGAGTTCCTTAAAAAATGCATCCCTCGGGATCCCCCATCTCTTATCTCGCCCATGTCTTGTCTCTTTACAAGCAAGTTATTCAAATGAGGCAACTCATCTCATTTGCATGGCACAATCATCATGGTGGTATCCAAACCTGGGAAACCCCCTGAGGAATGCACATCATATTGCCCCATATCACTTATTTGTATTGAGATAAAAGTAAAGGCCAAGCCTCTGCTGAGGAGAGTAATTAAATTATATTAACGCTTGTTCACTGAGACCAGAATGGATTCATGGCCATTCGAGGCATGCACCACTGCCTTTGGTGGCTACATGTGGCACTTGCCCAAGTAAGAACCATGCAGGGGGAATAGTCCCTTGTCAATCAACTTTGAAAAGGCCTTCAACTTGCTGTGCCAGCTTTTCATGATACAGGTGTTAGAAGAAATGGGTTTTGTGCCATTTGTCTTGTAGTTGGTTAGGAATATGCATATGTAGCTATGCAGACAGATCTGGCACAATGGAGTCTTCTTGTCTACTATCCCAAAGAGGAGGGGCACACGGTAGGGGGTGTGTGTCCTTTATCCCCTCTTACTATTTACTTTGGTGCTCGAACCCCTTGCAGAATTAGGAGACGTGCACAGATATAGGCGATTCCCTCATGGGAACAGTCCAGCCCAAACGGCCAGGTCCTCCCTGAACAGGAACACGAGCAACCTAGCATTCAAGCATTCCATTTATCACCTTGTTGTTTTTGCATTTGATGCCCTAAGTGTGCCAAGTATGCCCAGACGTGGGTCCCAGGCTCACTGTGCCACTGGAACCAAGCTGTACCTTGCTGAAGATCCCCAACTAGGGCGAAACCAGTCCCAGGATGCTTGTGTTCCATTTCAGGGAGGACCTGGCCTGGCAGTTCGGGCTGGACTGTTCCCATGAGGAAAAGGGTGTACTTTGTATGCTATACAAATGCCACAAACAGGCACACAAGTTCAAGGGGTGATGTCCTAGGAGCTATAAGGAGCAGAATTTCAATGTGGCACATGGAGCTTTAGGTTGAATTAGGACAATTTGATTGGCTGATCTTAGATTGTGTAGTTGATTAAGGGAGTTTATAAGGTAATTTCTGGAGCCACACCACTAACCAGCTCTATTTATTTATATATTTATTTAAAAGTTTTATACAGCGCGAACATGACCCTAGTGGGTATCAGAGCACTTTACATACGAGTTGCAGAACACATAGGTAGATAATTGTGGGAGAAAAGCAATGATATATAGAAATAACAGCAAGTACAAAATGACATAAAAGAGACAGGCATTGGGGACATATAATTGCCAAGTAGCCCATTAATCAGCGGTACATGATAGGAGACAAAAAGACAAAAGTTTCTAGCTCACCGCGGTGTTCATCAGTAAAGTTTTCACTTCCCTTTTGAAGGCAAGTGTTGAAGGAATCAATCTAGTTTCCGCAGGAAGGGAGTTCCAGATTCTTGGGGCAATACCTGAGAATGTACAATTGTAGGTTTTCATTTTTTTACATTTCTTCGGCTTGAGCAGCAAGGTACTGGAGCTCCTTGAGGAACGGGCACCACCCGACAGCTCAAGCTTATTTGCCAGGTACAAAGGAGTGTTGAAATGCAGTGCTTTATGAGGCATACATGCAAGTTTTAATTGAATCCTTGCCTCAAACGGAAGCCAGTTAAGAATTTCAGGTCCGGAGAAATGTGGTTGGATTTCTTGGAGCCAGTGATGAGCCTAGCCGCCGCATTCAGAGATGCTCTGAGGGGGGCTAATCTGTTTCTCGGTAGCCCGCAGAGTGTAGCACTACCGTATTCCAGCTGTGAGATGACTAACGCTTGCACCGCAGATTTGAAGTCATCCTGGGGAAGGTAGGGTTTAAGTTTTCTTACGATGCACAGTTGGAAATTCGCTCCTTTGGTAGATGCGCTGATGTGATCCTGCATGTTTAAGTTCTTATCCAGCACTATTCCCAGCGATTTCGTAGAGTCTATGATGTGAGGTGTGCAGTTGAGAGAGGAGAGGTTTTTCAAATATTTCTCCACAATGGGGGTTTGCTTGGTCGGTGAGATAAGTAGGAATTCTGTTTTGAGGGCGTTTAGTTTGAGGCGTTTGGAGGTTAACCAATTTTGGGTTTTGTGCAGGGTTCCGTTGAGTATCTTGATATTTTCAGGGGAAGAGATTTTCATGTACAATTGGGTGTCATCCGCATACATGTGATATTGGATGTTAGATGCTTTGAGGATTACAGTAAGAGGTTCAATGAATAGGTTGAAAAGCGTGGGGGAGAGAGAGGACCCTTGTGGCACCCCCAGAGTGCAGGGACTGGAATTGGATAGAGTTTGATTGGATTTGACTCTCTGCGTTCTGTTATTGAGAAAAGAGGTATTTTAGTACAATGCCTGAGAGCCCCATCCTACGTTCCAGAAGGCTAAGTAGATTGTCATGTTTGACAGTGTCAAAAGCAGATGAGAGGTCGAGTAGGCTTAGTAGGCAAGATTCGTTCTGGTCAAGCATTGTGAGAGTGTCGTCAACTATATGAGTGATGGCTGTTTCGGTGCTGTGGCCGTGACGGAAGCCCGGTTAGAATTGATCAAGAAGTTGGAATTCCTCAATGTGGTTACACAGTTTGTTGTGTTCTCATCACAAGAAGAGACGGAAAGGACTTCAGGTAAGTTCTTTAGTTTATTCATGAGAAGAAAAGAGCCACTGCTCCTCTCACCAACAGCTACAGGAACCAACTGCCCGTGGCAGAACTCTACTCAGAACCATACAAGTATAGAATGCACAGAGATTCTTACAGACTTTAAACAAGCACATATAAATACAAAACAAGAACTAATAAGTAGAATACAACAGTACCTCTTTTTTTATAAAATAAAAACTAAAGAAAAACAAAAAATAAAATAAACTTCAGATGTGGAAGTAGAGTGTACATGACACAAACTACTGCCTAAGTTTCCAAGGTAGATACCTAAGACGGCTAGACTTCCTTAGAACACAACCCAGTAAAACATCTTGTTCCTTGTGAACTGGAGTATCATCTGCCTTATTCGTAAGACACCTCGAGGGCTCATTCCTTCCAGGGACAATGTGGATTTTAGCAACTTTAGCAGCATTCCACCAGTGACCACCACTCACCCTAACAGCACCACCACACACTTTCTCAATACAAACCGGATCTCCATAGCACGCGCCACCTTTTTTGACAAAATTAGGATTTTTTTATACGAACCATATCACCTGGGCGTAAATCAATGGTCGTTGCTGACTTTTTGAGATTATATCTCTCAGCCATCTTCTTTTGAGCAACTACAACCCTGGATTCCAAAGCTGCATTATCCACCCAACAAGAGACCTTGTTGCGAACAGTTCTTAATAACCAAGCTGGAGACAAAGCAGAAGTAGGCATTCTCCCCCTAAGTGACACAAACGGCGCCACTTTTGTGAGGGAGTGAGGCGTGGTGCGATAAAACCACAACATGGATCTGACCGCACTCTCCACATCAATTCCACTCTGTCTTGCCCATTTGATGCACTCCACAACTACTCTATTCATCCTCTCAACCAATCCATTCGTCTGAGGATGTCCAACAGAACTCCTGAGATGTTTAACTCCCGATTCCTTCAAAAATACATCCATTTCCGCATTCACAAACTGCATGCCATTGTCCGACACCAGTGTTTCTGGAAACCCTTCCCGCATGAAAACTTCCTTGAGAAAAAGTATGGCACACTTGGCAGTGGGAGTGGGACAACATTTAACCTCAGGCAACTTGCTATGAAAATCAATTAAAACAAAAGCAAAACGTAAATTGCAGGGAAGAAAATTGAAAGGACCAACCAAATCTATCCTCACCTTAAACCAAGGCTTCTCTGGAAAGGATATAGGTTGCAGAGGAGGAGTACTTACTTTCAAACCTTTTTCTGCCCCACCACACACAAAACACTCCTTCACCATCAGATCAACATCATTATCCATAGACGGCCACCAATAGTGCAGCCTCACCCTCCTTTTCGTCATGGTAATGCCCAAGTGACCATCATGTGCACACTCAATCAATCTGGACCGCACGCCAAAGGGCGGGATGCATCTACCATCTCTCATTAACACTCCATCTTCTATGGACAATTTTTCTGCAACTTTACAAAATGGCTGTATCTCAGTAGACACACACCTCTCCCTCGGCCAACCATTTACCACAAACTCTTTGACTTTATTCAAGACAGAATCTTCACTTAAGGCTTTAGACCATTCTTGCTCACTGCACGCTTTGGTATCCACAGTATCTATAAACGCAATAAAGCAATCCTCTTTATCTTCCTCCACATCCTCCAATTCACTCTCACACAAAGGATGCCTAGACAACAAATCCGCCCTTACATTTTCTTTTCCGGGAATGTGTTTCACATTGAAATCATATAGTAACAACTTGGTTGTTAGACGCGCAATGCAGGGAGTAGCATATTTTAGACGCCCCCCCCAAAATATAGATCAAAGGTTTGTGATCCGTTTGAATAAAAAACTTCCTACCACAGACGTATGTTCTAAATTTCTCACATGCCCAATAACACGCTAATAATTCTTTTTCGATGACCGAATAATTCAACTCAGGGTCACAAAGTACTCTTGACGCATAACTAATAGTCACTTCATCCGTGCCACAGGATTGGGTTAAGACAGCACCCAACCCATACTTACTGGCGTCCACCGTAATGGTGCACGGCAGATTCGGATCATATGCACACAGAATCTTAGCACCGCTCATCTCAGACTTAATCAAATCAAAGGTCGTCTGACAGTCAGCATCCCACTCAAACTCGACATTTCCCCTCAACATTCTAGACAAGATTTTCATTTTACTGGCGTAATCTGGCACGAATCGCGAGTAGAACTCGCAAAGTCCAAGAAATGAACGCAGTTCATCTTTGTTTTTGGGAGACGGACAATCCACCACAGCTTTTACCAAACCTGGCCTTGGGCTAACACCTTTCGCAGATACCATATGCCCCAAAAACTCTATTTCCCTTCTCCAAAACTCGCACTTACTCTTCTTCACCACCACACCCTTGTTCTCAAAAATGCCGAGAACCTTCCTCAGAACAGCATCATGTTCATCTAAGTGCCTAGAAAAAATGAGTACGTCATCTTGGAAAATAACCACTCCTTTGACGTCTCTCAGAATAGTCTGCATAACTCGCTGGAACACTGATGCGAGCCCAAACGGCATTCTGCAGAACTGGAACGTACCAAAGGGAGAATTGAACGCTGTATAATGATGAGATTCATCATCTAGCAACACCTGGTGATACGCCGAAGCTAGATCAATCTTCGAAAACCACTCAGCACCCCTCAGCTCTTCCAATAAATCTCCAATCTTCGGAAGAGGGTGCGAATCAACCCATATCTCCTTATTGAGACTCCTGAGGTCAATACATAGACGCATGTCGCCATTCCGTTTTCTCGCGACCACCAATGGGCTCAACCACAAGATGGATTCAATAGGTTCTATAACACCACTGTCCTGTAATTTCGACAATTCATCCTTAAGGTCTTCTCTAAGACTGAAAGGAACGGACCTGACTCTATGCTTTACCGGCAAAGCATCTTTTTTTACTTTGATACGGTGTCTGAAACCCTCAATCTTACCAAGTGAGTTCGAAAAATACCCTAGGGAAATCTTCTTCCAAACGAACATCAGTATCCTCTCTCACGACCAGAACTTGCTCCTTTGTACCAGGCCTCAACACCATTCCAAATAATCCCTGATGGTACCAACCCAAAATGTTAAGACCACGGACAGCCACGTAAATTTTCCCATGAATCTTACTACCCTTGAACTCCAAAACGTCCTCAATAAAACCTTCCAACTCAATCCTCCGTCCTTCATATGACATGGTGCCCTATCTGGTGGGAAAAGTGACCTATCACCCCAAGATTCTTTGAACAATTCATGCGTAATCATTGTTATACGTGCCCCTGAGTCCACAAGTAACCTAAGACACACCTCTCCCACCTGTGTGTCGGCATAAGGATCAACACAATCGGATGGATCACCTGACACCAGTCCATCATCAGTGACGACCACAATCATGTCCTGAAAAGTTTGTGCACAAGATCATTCTCAGAAACAGCTTCCTCTTGGGTCACACAATTAACTTTATCTGTCTTATTAACAAATGACTGGCACACCTTAGCTAGATGACCTAGCTTCCCACACTTATAACATTTTGCATTTTTCCCTGGGCAAATCTTGTTATCTTTCGTGTGCGGTGAATACCCACACCTAAAACAAATATTACTCTTCTTGAAAAACCCCTTTTCACTGGGTTTCTCCTTTCGCCCGTTATTAGCAATGCTAGCTGCTGATGCAACAACATTTACATTCTCTTTATTTCCACCATTCACACTCAACTCCTTTATTGACAGTTGAGCTAATTCCACACTCTTTGCTACCCTTATTACATCTTCAAGATTAGGATTCCCCATCGTGAGTAGTTTTTGTTGTATCTGCTTATCGCAACAGTGTGCAATAAATTGGTCTCTGACCAATTGATCACGGAATTCTCCAAAATCACACTCAGCACACAGCTTGCGAAGAGCACTTAAATATGATTCAACATTTTCATTTTGAAGTTGCGCACGTTTAAAAAATTTGTGCCTTAAAACGACCAAACTGGGTTGCACATCAAACTTAATACAAAGTTTCTTTACAGTTTCTTGGTATTCGTCCATAACCTCACCCTCACCCAAGACAACTTCAGGTAAATGCTTGAAGACTGCTCTTCCTTCAAAGCCTAGAGAGTGGATGAGAAGACACTTTTTCCGCTCCGCTCTGAATCGTGATGCCCCAATAGCGCCCAAATAAGTTTCGAAGGCATCAAACCATTGCCTCCATTGAATATGCGGCGTGCCAGGGCTTTCCAGAAAAGGGGGAGGTGGGTTAACTGACTGGTAAACTGAAGTGCTAATAAAGTAGGGTAGAAAATAATTTCACTATATTTGTAATGATAAATTATCAAAACTTCAACGTGTCTCAAATATAGTAGAAATATACAGTTAAACTCAAGCACATTGAAAAAGATGTATCACAGAACTATACTGTAAACCAAAAATGACCATTATGCACGAATGACTTTAAAACACCCCACTGTTGGTTGAGCAAAAGACGATATATGCTAGCAGAAGAATGTCATTCAGTCCGGGACCGTAACCGCGTGTACCTCCTGCGTGTGCCAGCAAATGTAGTCCAGCGTAGCAGATACTCTTCACGAAGATGCCGCTGGAATCTCGCCCTGAAAACTTTAACTTCCGTGAAGAAATCACAGCGCTGACGTTTGCCAAGTCCTCATTCAATAAAGTCGTCGGCAGATTTCAAAGCAGAAATACAAAAAAAAAAAACAATATGGCGGCACGTACCACTTGCGCCGCCGGGTGGCTCACGGCACGCAAGAGCATCAAAAATAACGCTGTCAGTGTATCCAACATCGCCAACACCTCGTACTCATTCTAATACGTCATCACTCGGTGAAAGGCAGGCATGCGAACGGAGCTCCTGATTCCAACTGCCCTTGGCACACCACAACCGCGATACATGCACAATTGGTTGACTCAAGACAACACTCCGTTTCCTGAATACAGCAGTTTCTTTATTGCACAATACTTCTCTCCAACACGCGTATCAGCATAGCACTTTACATCAATCTCCTCATTGCACCCGAACTCGCTACTTACAGCCGCTGGAGAATTAGATAAAAACTTCCCAATACCACTATAACTGCCGCTGGAGGAGATCCTGTAACTTCTGTGTCTTTTAAACCGATGTGCCAAACCGAATCGTAAAGATGAGGAAATCAAAGACGCTCTGTTTTGACCTTGAAGTTGCAGTGGCTCACACTCGCTCGTCGCAAAAAAGGAATGTTGTGTTCTCATCACAAGAAGAGACGGAAAGGACTTCAGGTAAGTTCTTTAGTTTATTCATGAGAAGAAAAGAGCCACTGCTCCTCTCACCAACAGCTACAGGAACCAACTGCCCGTGGCAGAACTCTACTCAGAACCATACAAGTATAGAATGCACAGAGATTCTTACAGACTTTAAACAAGCACATATAAATACAAAACAAGAACTAATAAGTAGAATACAACACAGTTGTTCATGAACACATTTCTCAAGGAGTTTTGCCAGAGTAGGGATGTGATTGGTCGAAAATTATTCAGATCTTCTGGTTCAGCCGTCGTTTTTTTGAGAATAGGCAGAACTAGCCCCGACTTCAGGCAGTCAGGGATCTCATCTTGGAGAAGAGAAGCATTGATAACCTTGGTCCAGAGCGGGACTAGTGATCTTATCATTTCTTTAAAGAAATTGGGGGGGGAGGGGATCATTGAAGTGATTTGAAGGTTTCAGGGTCGAAAGAATGTTGAAGATGGATGTGTAGTTGAGGGGTGTGAATTGACTTCAAGAGGCATTGTTTTTAGGGGAGAGACCGGGCACAATAAGAGGCAGCAAGGGTAAGGAGGAGTCCGGAGAGAGTGATAGATTGATCAGGGCAGACCTTAGATCCGATTCAATCTTGCTCGCCTTTTCAAGGAACAAGTCTGTTGTATCTTACCAGACGCAGCCGAGATGAATTTTGTACGTTTCTTTATTGACTTCTTGTTGCAGGATATTAATTATGTACACATGTCCATTAGCATGGTGTTCCTTATTCTTCAGCCCCACCAGGAGCAGCCTGCCTGCTGCTCAGCCCATCATCCAACTGTCCCCACTCATCCACACAGGCACCCAAGCATTCCAAGCATCACATTCACTCCAACATTCCACTGTAAACACTCACACTGGCTGAGCAGCAGGGAGATAGCTAAACAGGGAAACATATACTAAATAATCAGGATATAACAAATCCCCCTCCTTTTAAATGAAAAATAAAGAGAACAGTATAACATGGGAGGAACTATACACAAGCATATACAAAAGCAAAGAAAAAGTTCAAGACTCAGGGAAGCAACCTAAAATACAACTTCGCGAGAGTCTGAACACAATGTAACCTAGAAAGAAAGGTAAATATATTGACAATCAACAAATAAATTGACAAGCAATATAACCCATCCTCCCCAATAAATTTGTTTTGAAAAATGCGTAAAATGTAGCAAAGGGTGGACCACACCCCCAGACAAATACCCATGACCCAACACTGTCGAAAGGGTGAAAACTAAATGTGAATGGGACACGACCCATAAGACCTACCCTGTGTGAGGGTGTGAAATCAATGTACATGTGTAGCACCAGGTGACTTACACACCATATGTACAGAATGTGAAGCAACTTACACCCAAAGACAACACGTGTGGCGCAAGGCAGCTTACACACCTGACAAAAAGGAAGTGTAGCGCATGATGACATGCACACCGACAAGACAAAACGTGTAGCGCATGGCAACTTGCAGACCGACAAAACGGGTAGCGCATGGCGACTTACACACCAACAATACGAGACATGTAGCGCATGGCGACTTACACACAGTCAACTCCACACAATATGTAAGCAGTGTAACTACAACACAAACACACCATGAAACCAGAACCACCGTCATGTAAGGGAGTGTAATGTGACGACCACCCACTTAACAACTATGATGACCCTAGCGTAATGGTACCAATGCTTCCACAGTAAATGGGCAACTGAACCCAAAACGAAAACCCTTGTGTCAGGGAAATGACATTCAATGTGGAAATGCAATGTAGCAAACTTGTAAAATACATAGTGTAAAAAGACAACATACCTGTAGAATATAATGTGAAGATAAAGATATACAACTATAGCAAAACTACAAACATGCATGGTGAAGCATGTGAAAAATGTTGAACATATGTAGACTAGTTGTTACTCCAAAACACTAACGCAAGGCCCATGTAGAACCTTGGCATCAGAACAGAAAAACAGCATGCAAGAGATGAACGTTGCTCCAACCTCAAGTCCTTAGAATCTTGTTTTAAACAAAAACTGAAGCCAAACTAGACGCAGCAAGACCACCTGTGAGCAATGGCCCACACGAATTTCCACACAAAGACAGCTTTTACCTTTGAGCCAAAACATTACTCCACTGTTCATCCCTGAACTGTGGTGAAAATAGACTGAAGACATAGTCCGGTGACAGCAATTGCGTGGAATCTTGCGTAAAAACACAGTGATGATGCTCTAACAGCACACTGTGAGCCAGTAGAAGACTGCACATGTCGCAGCGACAACAAAATGTGCAAGCAATAAGTCACTGCCAAAACAATTACTTTCAGCAAAGGCAACGTACCCAGAGCTGTACGTGTCTCTGGCACCATGTGTCTCCAGGAGGAACTTAGAGGCTGCCCCACGACTGTGCACTGTGTTCTGTCATAAACATGTACACGGAATACAAAGAAAAGTGTACCTGTAGTTTCTGGGTGCTTTACCAAAACCTTCAAATACACAAGAAAGAAGAAATGAGCCGCAGTCGACTTGGATACAGCCGCGTCCCCGGTCTCCTTCAGCTTTTCATTAAACCTAACTAGTAAAACTCGTGGTTGGCAGAACACGATCTAAACAGGCTGAACACTACGCGAAACTTCGTAGCTCCGGTGCTTGCGAGGTTTTTCCAATCCCAAAATGACGGCACGCAGGAGACGCAGAACCGGATGGCTTGCGGTGCCAGCGAGCACCAAACAGCGTCGCTGAGCCAGATATGACTAAGGTGCAGCGTAGCGTCACAGAAGATCCTCGAGGAGTGAAACGTCATATGAGACCCTCGAGGTGGATCGCGGGGCTACAAAATGCAGGTAAGATTGCGCGTGCTGTGAAAGACACGCGCTCTTTTTTCAAACCGCAAGAAAGCGGTTAAACTGGAAATTGTCAAGGGGGTAGCCAGGGACAATATTGAAATCAAAAATAGACTTACCCCGAAAAGTCAGCACCTGCACACTGAATGTGGAATCTTTTCTTTAAGATAAAACACATTTTAAGTAGATTGCCGGCACAGCGACCGTGCTCCAAACGGCCCACACAACAGACCGGCTTCATTTTGAAAGCAACAATGTGCAAAATTATTCACAGCTGGGACACTCCTGAGACCTAGTGCCTCCGATATACATGCGTCTCCAAAGCTCTAAAATGAATACAACCACACAGAACCTGTGTGGCGCTTTTGAAGTCCTCACACTGAGACCATGTCTAAATAGCTCCAAAGCAAAATAAATTGAAACCATATTCCGCTTCTGTGCAGCCACTAGTTTCTTTAAAATCTGATTGATTATAGTGGCATACACGTTAAAATGTGGAATTAGTGAGGCTCAAACCAGACATCCACAAGCATAATAGTCCTTATAAGAAGGCCAATGGAGCATTTCCAGGCTGGGGCTGTCCATTAGCAAGGACACTGGTGGGGCTGGCTTGCCTGGAGCTCCATTATTCACGCTTTATTCTTTGTTTCACTCGGTTTCTTTAGTTTCTCCTAGTCCAAACCATAGACAGTTCCTTTAAGTCCAAAAGTGCGCTTGAGTCCAGGTCCAGGTCGTCGCCAAAATTATGTTGTATCTTACCAGATGCAGCCGAGATGAATTTTGTAAGTTTCTTTATTGACTTCTTGTTGCAGGATATTAATTATGTACAAATGTCCATTAGCCTGGTGTTCCTTATTCTTCAGCCCCACCAGGAGCAGCCTGCCTGCTGCTCAGCCCATCATCCAACTGTCACCACTCATCCACACAGGCACCCAAGCATTCCAAGCATCACAGTCACTCCAACATTCCACTGTAAACACTCACACTGGCTGAGCAGCAGGGAGATAGCTAAACAGGGAAACATATACTAAATAATCAGGATATAACAAAGTTGGCAAAGTCATCGCAGTTTGGCTGAGGGCAGGAGATGAGAGGTGATTGGCTAGGAGTGTTATTGAATTGTAGCTTAATCAGTTCAAACAGCCTTTTGGGTCGATTTGTAGCTTTGTCCAGTTGGGATTTGAAGAAGGTCACTTTCGCCGATCTGATGTGTTTGTTGTACCTTCTCCTTCTCAGTCTTAAAATCTGAAGGAGATGAATAGATGAAGAGGATCTCCAAGAGCCTTCTGCTAGTCTCAGGTTGCGTCTGTCTGCGTTTAAGCTGTCATTGAACCATGGTTTGGAGTCTTTGTTTGACTTTCTTTTTAGTTGTAGGGGGGCAATTGCATTCAGGGTTGTCAACATGGAGTTGTTGTAGTGTTCAGTGAGTTTGTGAACGTCGGACATGCAAGCAGGCGGCAGTAGGGACAAATTGCAGTGAGATATGAGCTCATTTACGTTTGTGTTTTGCAGCGTTCTTTACCAATGTTTTTGTTTTAATGGTTGGAATCTTTTGGAGTTCCATCTTTCTAGGATTTGGAAGGTGATATAGTGATGATCCGACTAGTCACAAGGGTCAATAGATTCAAGCTGAATGGAGTTGGGATTGGAGATGATTAGATCGAGGGTCGAGCCTAAGTTGTGCATTGGGCTGTCACAGAATTGCGTCAGGTTGAGGTCAGCTAGGAGGTTTTTGAGACTGATCACCACCTGATCATTCGGGTCATTCCAGTGAAGATTGAAGTCACCAAGTAATATCTGGAGGCAGTGGAGACGCAGGTTGGACGAGATGGTTTCCATAGTTTGTTTGATCAGAGGGAGGTTGTCTCCAGGAGGATGGTTAAAGATGTGCAGGTTGTATAAGGGTCTATGTTTGCTGATGAGGTCTATGCACATATATTCATAGGATGAGAGAGCTGCAGATGGGGACTGCCTTGCTGAGAGACTGTTGTGGTAAATACAGGCTATGCCCCCTCCCGTTCTCTTAACTCGATCAAGCCTAATAATGTTGTGGCTAGGAGGGACTAGGATGTCAAGGATAGGACCTGAGGAGTCATTAAGCCAAGTTTCAGTGAGGATTAGGAGGTTTAGTTCCTGATCTAGGTTGAGATCAGCAAGGTCCGTGGCATATCTCACAGCTGATCTACAGTTAAGCAACATGCATTTCAGGTGTGATTTGTGGTCAGTGGTAGAAGGCTGTGTAATGGGGATTTGCATAAGGTTAGCAATGTTTAAGGCATTAGCAGTGTGTCTGGGAGCTCTATGCGTGTTAGATGGAATAGTTTGTATAGTCTCCGATATAACTTGCTAGTGATTAGTAGCTCCAGGAGGGTTTAGTGGGACAGTTCGAGTGGTTCCAGTAAAGACTGGTTTGACCGATAGAGAGGAGGAGGGAGAGACTGTCCGGTTCAGATAGGTGATTCTTGGATCTGGTGGGTCTAGATGGGGCGTTAGGGTAGGTAGTGGTACTCCAGTTCTGGATGGGCACTTTCTGCCAAGGGTCGCTCAATAACATAGCGGAAGGAGTTGGTAGTTTAGGGTATTGGTTGTTCATTTGCAGGATCTCCTGCGAGGTCTTGTTAGAAGATAGGTCACAGGCCAGCTCCGAGGTGATGTTTATGAGTTTTTGTGCAACAGTTTTGAGTTTTAGAAGCTCCCGGTTTATTTCCTTAAGCCTAGAGGCGGGATCGGATTGAGGATCATAGCTCTTGGGGAGGGGAGGAGGAGGGTCGTTTATTAGGGTGGAAGTAGGCATGTCCCAAGAAAGGGGACGATGAGGAGGGGGGCCAACCCCTGAGGAGGATTTCCCACGCTGTTGGTCAGAAGGGAACTGCAAGGGGGAGCCAGCATTGGAGTGAAGAAGGAGCTTGGGTGGAAGGGGAGAAAGGTTCAAGAGTTGGGGATTCGAAAAGAGTGAGGTCCCTTGCTGTTAATGTGGTTAGGGAGAACTGACTTCAGAGTGGAGAGTGGGAGAGCCTGCTGCGGAGAAATGGAATTATCTAGGAGAGTGCCAGGAGGAAGGGGAATGAAGGAAGTGTTAGAGAGGTAATCAGTGCTAAGGCTATCATTTGATCCAGCCTTCCGAGAGTGGAGGCGGTCCCGTCTGTGTGGTCGGCAGATGGTGGGTGTGTCAGTGCAGCCAAGATGTGGAGGAGCTATGGCCATATGAGTGTTGTCTTCGATTAAACCTTGACTTCTTATTGGGGCTCAAGAGAGTGAGGAATACTAATGGAGAAAATGATCAATCCAGGTTGAGGGCAGTAGTACCCAGGCCGTTTCCACCAGTGATCCTCACCGCTAATGCTGTGCAATAAAATCTGTCTGACATGGGACTCATGAAAACTTTTTATTGCTATCATTTACCGGTCTTCAAAGCAGGTTAGTGGACAATCCATGTATTAAGCTTAATTTTGTAATGAGTAGCTCTCAATGTTTTTAACAATAATACTCACTATCTCCATGTTTTCTTTGCATACATGCTTCTGATCTTTCTTACTCTGTACTGCATGCATGTCTAATCTCCCCTTGCATGCTTGTCCGACCCCCTTCCCTCCCTATTGGCAAATGTCTTGTAAGCATTAGTAAATGTCCACATAATCACTTGTCCATGTCGCCTCTCCAAAGGTTTGTTTTCCTCTCCCTGTCCTACTTCTATAGTCTGTTATACTGAACTGGACCATATCATGTTTGATTTATGTTCTTGTACGAATCATGGTTAATCTTAGACTCTCGCGGATGGATATCATTCAACAGTGCTCCTGGCTATGGCTATCTTCTTTTCCATGTCTGTCCCATTCTCACCAACCATTGGCCAATGGGAGATTTCACTGCTGTTTAACTCCACCTGCTCAAGACACGTAGCTGCCAAGGTCCTCTTTTCATGTGTTACACCTTCAGCCAACCCTGGTGATTTTAGCAGGCTCCACTGTTCGAAGTGATACCATTTCAAAAGGTAGACTACACGTCCAGACAAACAATGTCCTGCTGGCTAAAAAAGCCAGATTTGGCTAAAGGTACCACTTGCCAACTTTTTAGACACCCTCTGGCGAGCAACATAGCTAAAACTTGCGTCGCTCTGAAGGACCTCGGGCTCTAGACCGAATGTCAACATACTCACATGGATACACAGGGCCCTCATACCAGTAGTATTCGCTTCACAAAGGGTACTCAAAGTTCTCCCTCATGGGCTTGTTCCAATATCACTTTGTATGCAACAGTTTAATCTCTTTCCCTTTGCTTGGACGGCCACTATACAACCAGTCTCATTATACCTTTATTTGAAATACGACTAGCCTGCAGCCACAACCAAGGTGATTGTTGTAAAAATGTCAGCGAGACAGAAGTGTTCAAGCCAGAAACAGTGTGTAAATGCTGACGTTTCTTAGCGCCGGGGGAGGGGGGTTGATTGGAAGCATATTACCTTCATATCAAATAAATGGATGTTTTCGGTCACAATTCTCATCCTTCCAGATGCCATCTTTCGTCATCCCACATGGCCGATGGTTGTCGGATGGGGCACCGCCTGGGCCACCCCAATGTGCTATGGGTATGGTGGTCCCGTTGCTCCACCGCCAGTGGTCACTGGAGCACAGGTACAAGCCAATCCAGACCGACTCGCTGCCGCTGGACAGGTTTTTAACCTAGAGACAACACAGCAATACAATAACACCTTGCTTGAAATAAAAGGGCAGAATTCATGACAAACAGGTTTTTTTTATGGATATGGCTTAGTACTGGCTGAAAGCAAGACATTTGTGGAGATTCAACTAATGCTCTGGTTAGTTACTGGTAATCCTCACAGAAAGATCTACTCTTCCACATCACAATCCTAACTTTATCAGAATGGGTTATTTCTAGGACACGAGCCCTCTAAATTTAATGGAAGAATTTAACACTTCTCCTTTAACTGGGAACAGGAATACCTCACATCTCACATGGACCTGATTGTAATATCAAAGTAGTGCCACTGCGGCTGAAGACACAGACCCGGCAGGAGGGAGGGTGAGTAAGAGCTTTGATGAGGAAGATCAGGACTCAGTGTAATGAGGAAGTTTTAGTTTCTCTGAACTTTTCCGAACTTTACATGTATGCTTCACTGTACAACACACTCCAAAGTGGTAAACTTTGTCAAAGCATAGTATTTTATACTGGAAGGGTAGCCCTTTCAGTACAAATCCTTTGATTGATGTCACGCCCACACCCTTGCACCAAATTGCAAGTGTGTGCGCATTGGTCAGGCCCATTTGAATTATGCGGCAGGTGAGGGCCAAATTATATGGTAGGGTTGAAGGATTAATTAAATTATGTTGCAAGAAAAGCCAAATTATGCGGCATAATGCAGCACATTTTGTAATAGTATTACTTAATTATTTCATCATTTTTAAGCTTGTTAACACTGTATGGGCATTGGCTGCACCTCATTAGTACCAGTTTAACATCCAATTATAGCAATAAGCATCTGAAAGGTGATCAGTCCAACTTTGCAAAGGGCATTCAACTGCGCGGCAACACATGCCGCAGAATTTTTAGTAATTTTTTTAAATATTTGAGCTAGAAATACATTTTTTTGTTAAAATTAGCAGATGATGGATTATGTGGCAAATGCAGCAAATCTAGAATTATGAAAAAAAAACTGTGGCCGCACAAAATCGCATAATTCCAGTGGCTCTGGTGTTGGTGCAAGGCAGCCTAAAGTGCGCCAGCACTAGTGGAGAGAGCAACTCGCCATCTCTTAGTAGATACGGCACTGTTGTGCTCTTCCCCTTTCATGCAACACAGCACAGCAGATTTGTTTACTGCACGGAGTTAAAACTTTGTAAATCTGCCCCTTCGTTTTTCCAGACCAAGCATTTACACATAATGCCTGCCAGCACTGATGACATGTGAGTCCTGCATCTTTAGCCCTCACTCTCTTATGTAACTTGTATGATTCTCTGTCTCTGTACAATGTGTGTGTGATGTAAAGGGCTCTGACACCCTACATTGGGATAGTATCACTATCATAGAAACTAAATCAATGTGAGAGAGCGGCTGAGGAGAGAGAAGGCGCACAGTTGGAGATTGTCAATGCTTGGAGATTGCTTGGAGAAAGAAGTGATGGAGCCACAAACAAAAATTGTCGCCCTGGGCACCACCGATGCTAAAGATGGTATATGGGAATGGGATGCCTGCGGAAGAATGGGGGACATCAGAAAATCTTACTGTGTGATATGTGGCTGGAGAATTGTTATGTTATATTGTTTTGTATAGCGCACCAACCACCAGCGAGGGTATCCAGGCACTAGAATTGAGTGGTGTGTATGGTGAATACATCTCTCTGTCAGATGCTAGGTCGGGGTGTGGGCCCAAATACGCTGTTATGATGGATTAGTCTTGAAATGTGCAGAAGTGAAGTTTGTGAGCCAGGTGAATATTTGTGCATCAATTGATTTGGTACTTGAGCAATTTTGATTTTACAATCATGATTCTACAGATCAGAGCATCTGTAATTTATCCATGAAGTTATGGATTAGTGGAGAGATGGAACCCCGTGATGAAGGTGGGCTTCAAGTTACCTTTTGTGTGAGCCATTGTATTGAGAAAAGAGGTTTGTATCTTGGAACCCATCATAGTGCACTGTCAAACAGGTAAGATGACATCTGATGTAATGCGTGGCTTGGTCATGAATGAATGTGGTATGATAGGACAAGGTGTTGGAAGTGATCAGGGTGCTGTGGATGGCAGCATCAGGGGTTTGTGTTCTGGCGGTAAGTTTAGTATGCTCTAAGAAAGGGTGAACCCTGCAGGAGAGGAGTGAGCAGGTCTGTCGTTTTTTGGTTTATTTACGTCACTACAGTAGCGACTATGAGTAGACAAAAAGATAGAAAAAATGGTTTTCAAATATTTAGAGTTATTTACAATTGAAAGAAATCTTCGAAAAAGGTACCCTTTAGGGCATAAACGAACACAGTCAGTGAAGGAGAAAGGCAGACACCGGAAGGCAGCACTTAGCAGAGCCTGGGATCAACTAAAGTATCAGACCTGGAAGGGGGCAAGCGAAGGCAACTAAAGAAAGGACGAGGGCAAGTAAAGGAAGGAAGAGGGCAAATAAAGGAAGGGCGAGGGCAAATAAAGGAAGGGCGAGGGCAAGTAAACGAAGGGCGAGGGCAAGTAAACGAAGGGTGAGGGCAAGTAAAGGAAGGGCGAGGGCAAAAAAAGGAAGGGCGAGGGCAAAAAAAGGAAGGGCGAGGGCAAGTAAAGGAAGGGCGAGGGCAAGTAAAGGAAGGGCGAGGGCAAGTAAAGGAAGGGCGAGGGCAAGTAAAGGAAGGGCGAGGGCAAGTAAAGGTAGGAAGAGGGCAAGTAAAGGAAGGAAGAGGGCAAGGTAAGGTAGGGCAAGGGCAAGTAACGGAAGGACGAGGGCAAGTAAAGGAAGAACGAGGGCAAGTAACGGAAGGATGAGGGCAAGGAAAGGAAGGAGGAGGGCAAGTAAAGGGACGAGGGCAGGTAAAGGAATTAAGAGGGCAAGTAAAGGCAGGACGAGGGCAGGTAAAGCAAGGAATAGGGCAGGTAAAGGAAGGACGAGGGCAAGTAAAGGGACAAGGGCAAGTAAAGGAAGGACGAGGGCAAGTAAAGGAATGAGGACAAGTAAAGGAAGGACGAGGTCAAGTAAAGGAAGGACGAGGTCAAGTAAAGGAAGGACGAGGGCAAGTAAAGGAAGGACGAGGGCAAGAAAAGGGACAAGGGCAAGTAAAGGAAGGAAGAGGGCAAGTAAATGAAGGACTAGGGCAAGTAAAGGAAGTAAGAGGGCAAGTAAAGGAAGGGCGAGGGCAAGTAAAGGAAGGGCGAGGGCAAGTAAAGGTAGGAAGAGGGCAAGTAGAGGAAGGAAGAGGGCAAGTGAAGGAAGGAAGAGGGCAAGTAAAGGAAGGAAGAGGGCAAGTAAAGGAAGGAACAGGGCAAGTGAAGGAAGGAAGAGGGCAAGTGAAGGAAGGAAGAGGACAAGTGAAGGAAGAGGACAAGTGAAGGAAGAGGGCAAGTGAAGGAAGGGGGCAAGTGAAGGAAGGAAGAGGACAAGTGAAGGAAGAGGGCAAGTGAAGGAAGGAAGAGGATAGGTAAAGTCTGGAAGAGGGCAAGTCAAGGAAGGAAGAGGGCGAGTAAAGGAAGGAAGAGGGCAAGTCAAGGAAGGAAGAGGGCAAGTCAAGGAAGGAAGAGGGCAAGTCAAGGAAGGAAGAGGGCGAGTCAAGGAAGGAAGAGGGCGAGTAAAGAAAGGAAGAGGGCAAGTAAAGGAAGGAAGAGGGCGAGTGAAGGAAGGAAGAGGGTAAGTAAGGAAGGAAGAGGGCGAGTAAAAGGGAGGAAGAGGGCGAGTAAAGGAATGAAGAGGGCGAGCAAAGGAATAAAGAGGGCGAGCAAAGGAATGAAGTGGGAGAGCAAAGGAATGAAGAGGGTGAGCAAAGGAAGAGGGCGAGCAAAGGAAGGAAGAGGGCGAGCAAAGGAAGGAAGAAGGCAAGCAAAGGAAGGAAGAGGGCAAGCAAAGGAAGGAAGAGGGCAAGTAAAGGAAGAGGGCAAGTAAAGGAAGGAAGAGGGCAAGTAAAGGAAGAGGGCAAGAGAAGGACGGAAGAGGGCAAGTGAAGGAAGGAAGAAGGCAAGTGAAGGAAGGAAGAGGGCAGTGAAAGAAGAGGGCAAGTGAAGGAAGGAAGAGGACAAGTGAAGGAAGAGGGCAAGTGAAGGAAGGAAGAGGATAGGTAAAGTCTGGAAGAGGGCAAGTCAAGGAAGGAAGAGGGCGAGTAAAGGAAGGAAGAGGGCAAGTAAAGGAAGGAAGAGGGCAAGTCAAGGAAGGAAGAGGGCGAGTCAAGGAAGGAAGAGGGCGAGTCAAGGAAGGAAGAGGGCGAGTCAAGGAAGGAAGAGGGAAAGTGAAGGAAGGAGGAGGGCGAGAAAAGGAAGGAAGAGGGCAAGTAAAGGAAGGAAGAGGGCAAGTAAAGGAAGGAAGGAAGAGGGCAAGTAAAGGAAGGAAGAAAGAGGGCAAGTGAAGGAAGGAAGAGGGCAAGTGAAGGAAGGAAGAGGGCAAGTAAAGGAAGGACGAGGGCAAGTAAGGGAAGGAAGAGGGCAAGTCAAGGAAGGAAGAGGGCAAGTAAAGGAAGGAAGAAGACAAGTGAAGGAAGAGGGCAAGTGAAGGAAGGAAGAGGACAAGTGAAGGAAGAGGGCAAGTGAAGGAAGGAAGAGGACAAGTGAAGGAAGAGGGCAAGTGAAGGAAGGAAGAGGATAGGTAAAGTCTGGAAGAGGGCAAGTCAAGGAAGGAAGTGGGCGAGTAAAGGAAGGAAGAGGACAAGTGAAGGAAGAGGGCAAGTGAAGGAAGGAAGAGGACAAGTGAAGGAAGAGGGCAAGTCAAGGAAGGAAGAGGGCGAGTAAAGGAAGGAAGAGGACAAGTGAAGGAAGGAAGAGGACAAGTGAAGGAAGGAAGAGGACAAGTGAAGGAAGGAAGAGGACAAGTGAAGGAAGAGGGCAAGTCAAGGAAGGAAGAGGGCGAGTAAAGGAAGGAAGAGGGCAAGTAAAGGAAGGAAGAGGGCGAGTCAAGGAAGGAAGAGGGCGAGTCAAGGAAGGAAGAGGGCGAGTCAAGGAAGGAAGAGGGAAAGTGAAGGAAGGAGGAGGGCGAGTAAAGGAAGGAAGAGGGCAAGTAAAGGAAGGAAGAGGGCAAGTAAAGGAAGGAAGAGGGCAAGTAAAGGAAGGACGAGGGCAAGTAAAGGAAGGAAGAAAGAGGGCAAGTGAAGGAAGGAAGAGGGCAAGTGAAGGAAGGAAGAGGGCAAGTGAAGGAAGGAAGAGGGCAAGTAAAGGAAGGACGAGGGCAAGTAAGGGAAGGAAGAGGGCAAGTCAAGGAAGGAAGAGGGCAAGTAAAGGAAGGAAGAGGACAAGTGAAGGAAGAGGGCAAGTGAAGGAAGGAAGAGGACAAGTGAAGGAAGAGGGCAAGTGAAGGAAGGAAGAGGACAAGTGAAGGAAGAGGGCAAGTGAAGGAAGGAAGAGGATAGGTAAAGTCTGGAAGAGTGCAAGTCAAGGAAGGAAGTGGGCAAGTAAAGGAAGGAAGAGGGCAAGTCAAGGAAGGAAGAGGGCGAGTCAAGGAAGGAAGAGGGCAAGTCAAGGAAGGAAGAGGGCGAGTCAAGGAAGGAAGAGGGCAAGTAAAGAAAGGAAGAGGGCAAGTAAAGAAAGGAAGAGGGCAAGTAAAGAAAGGAAGAGGGCAAGTAAAGAAAGGAAGAGGGCAAGTAAAGGAAGGAAGAGGGCGAGTGAAGGAAGGAAGAGGGCGAGTGAAGGAAGGAAGAGGGTAAGTAAAGGAAGGAAGAGGGCAAGTAAAGGAAGGAAGAAAGAGGGCAAGTGAAGGAAGGAAGAGCGCAAGTGAAGGAAGGAAGAGGGCAAGTGAAGGAAGAGGGCAAGTGAAGGAAGAGGGCAAGTAAAGGAAGGACGAGGGCAAGTAAAGGAAGGAAGAGGGCAAGTAAAGGAAGGAAGAGGACAAGTGAAGGAAGAGGGCAAGTGAAGGAAGGAAGAGGACAAGTGAAGGAAGAGGGCAAGTGAAGGAAGGAAGAGGATAGGTAAATTCTGGAAGAGGGCAAGTCAAGGAAGGAAGTGGGCGAGTCAAGGAAGGAAGAGGGCAAGTCAAGGAAGGAAGAGGGCAAGTCAAGGAAGGAAGAGGGCGAGTCAAGGAAGGAAGAGGGCGAGTAAAGGAAGGAAGAGGGCAAGTGAAGGAAGGAAGAGGGCGAGTAAAGGAAGGAAGAGGGCGAGTAAAGGAAGGAAGAGGGCGAGTAAAGGATGGACGAGGGCGAGTAAAGGAAGGAAGAGGGCGAGTAAAGGAAGGAAGAGGGCGAGTAAAGGAAGGAAGAGGGCGGGCAAAGGAAGGAAGAGGGTGAGCAAAGGAAGGAAGAGGGCAAGCAAAGGAAGGAAGAGGGCAAGCAAAGGAAGGAAGAGGGCAAGCGAAGGAAGGAAGAGGGCAAGTGAAGGAAGGAAGAGGGCAAGTAAAGGAAGGAAGAGGGCAAGTAAAGGAAGGAAGAGGGAAAGTGAAGGAAGGAGGAGGGCGAGTAAAGGAAGGAAGAGGGCAAGTAAAGGAAGGAAGAGGGCAAGTAAAGGAAGAGGGCAAGTGAAGGAAGGAAGAGGGCAAGTGAAGGAAGGAAGAGGGCAAGTGAAGGAAGGAAGAGGGCAAGTGAAGGAAGAGGGCAAGTGAAGGAAGAGGGCAAGTGAAGGAAGGAAGAGGGCAAGTAAAGGAAGGACGAGGGTGAGTAAAGGAAGGACGAGGGCAAGTAAAGGAAGGAAGAGGGCGAGTAAAGGTAAGAAGAGGGCGAGCAAAGGAAGGAAGAGGGCGAGCAAAGGAAGGAAGAGGGCAAGCAAAGGAAGGAAGAGGGCAAGTAAAGGAAGGAAGAGGTCAAGTGAAGGAAGAGGTCAAGTAAAGGAAGGAAGAGGGAAAGTGAAGGAAGGAGGAGGGCAAGTAAAGGAAGGAAGAGGTCAAGTGAAGGAAGAGGTCAAGTGAAGGGAGGAAGAGGGCAAGTAAAGGAAGGAAGAGGGAAAGTGAAGGAAGGAGGAGGGCGAGTAAAGGAAGGAGGAGGGCGAGTAAAGGAAGGAAGAGGGCAAGTAAAGGAAGGAAGAGGGCAAGTAAAGGAAGGAAGAGGGCAAGTAAAGGAAGAGGGCAAGTGAAGGAAGGAAGAGGGCAAGTGAAGGAAGAGGGCAAGTGAAGGAAGAGGGCAAGTGAAGGAAGGAAGAGGGCAAGTAAAGGAAGGAAGAGGGCAAGTAAAGGAAGGAAGAGGGCAAGTAAAGGAAGGAAGAGGGCGAGTAAAGGAAGGAAGAGGGCGAGTAAAGGAAGGAAGAGGGTGAGTAAAGGAAGGAAGAGGGTGAGTAATGGAAGGAGGAGGGCAAGTAATGGAAGGAGGAGGGCAAGTGAAGGAAGGAATAGGGCAAGTGAAGGAACGAAGAGGGCAAGTAAAGGAAGGAAGAGGGCAAGTAAAGGAAGGAAGAGGGGCAAGTAAAGGAAGGAAGAGGGCAAGTCAACAGAGCAACCTCAACTGAACAAAGATTAGAGGAGCCTAGTAAGAGATAGCTAGTTCTAGTTCAGAAAGATACACTGGTGCAAGTAACTCATTGCTGTTAATAACAATACACAAAGCGAAACTGAAAGCAACAAGAAATGGGTAGACAATGTATGTGAGAAAAATAAGGAATGACCTAGGCGGCAGATGGAGACCAAAAAGAATACAAATAGAGGAACGTATGAAAAGGAGAAGGGCTTACCGAAAGAAGCAAGCAAACGGGCAGTGACAGAAGTGAACCCGGACAAACACAGGTTTGTGCTAAGAGATTGACAGTAGAAAAAGACGAGAGTAAACACATCTACCTAATAATGAATAACTGGAGCCAACAATGCGAAAGAAACAGAAGGAATCTGATTTAGGAAAGAATTAGTGGTGGGAAAGATAAATGTATTCAGTTGTTGAGATTTGAAAGAAGGAAAGTCAGCCGCCACCCAAAAGTCCGTGGTAGAAGCACCAGCAGGAAGGCAAACATGAACTGAACCAGTAAAAGCAGGAAATGAGACCTAGATTTGCATATCATCTGCAACAACGACTTGAAAAAACAATTATGTCCGCCTAGACTACTATGCTACCGTCTGCACGGTCTCCCCAAAACGCGAATTTACCGTCTGCAAAGACTTCAAACCAGGAAGCTTGAATATATCTTACCCTGAGTGAGTGGGACCACCTTAATCCTGCCCTGAAAGCACTCTATTGCTACCAGTCGAGCCCAAGGTCAAATTCAAGGTTTTCTGCACCTTTCACAAAGTCTACTGGGAAAAATGATGAAAATACTTCCAAATCCTAGCACCACACTACACCCCAGCAAGAAACCTCTGCTCAGAGCTGGGATGATCCAACGACGATTGTTAAAGCAGTTCTGTTCAGAGTATTCATTAAATTGTGCTGCTGTGCAAATTGTGATCCGTGTGCCACTCACTCTTTTCCCTACAGTCTGCCAGCTTAAGTCAGGGTAACAAAGGTGAGTAAAAGATACCTTACAGAAAACCCTATTTACCTGTGTAGAAGATCACTGGGACTACATGGCCTAAGACTATAGAAAATCCTCAACGCAGTCCAGAGAGCTGCACTCAATTACATGCGTATCTTGAATTTCATAAAACACTGAACTACTCAGACTTATTTTCTAATTGGAACTTCTGGACTCTCACAGAGACAATGGCATGGCACCTGTTATGGACCCCCACCATACCTGGCTGGATCCATTCTCCCCATGCACCCTCTTTATAAGGCTGGACAGTGCTGCCATCTCCTTTACAGCTCTGAAGTAACCAAGTTACACAGTGCATTATAAAACTCAAAATAAATAAATACAAATAGTGTTATATGTTTGCTCACCGCTTCATGTTCTGCTGCAGTGTCTGTCATGGCGAGTTCATTGAAGTTCAGCCGGCAGTAATCTCGAGCTTCGACCCAAGATTTCTTGGTCGCTACATAATGGTATTGCTTTAAGACTCCAGTATTAGTTCCACAAAGAGCTGCAGAATTCATGGAGAGATGATGCATAAGAGGCCAGGGAATGGGGAAAGAGGATATGACTAACCCTGGGCGGTGAACTACGCTACGCTCGCGGAGTTTGCGGAGTTTTGGTAACTTTGCGATTCGCGTAGAACGCGAAGTTACCGAGTACTACGCAATTTGCAACGTAGCGTAGCTGTTTTTCTTCTTCGCGCGCTCAATATGCGTTCTCGCGCGCGCGGTAACGACTTACCGTGATTCTGCGTTCGCCGACGCGATTTCCTATCCGTTCGCGGGCGCCACGAGATTTGGAATCCGGCCGCACGATCCCGCAAGAGTGTGCGAACGTGAACACGTCATTCGGACGCGCGATCTGACTTCCGGCGGCAGTGTTGGTAAGATCGCGATCCCGAACACGAAGAAACTACAATCTGGCGAAGAATATCTCTCGAGCATCATAAAACCTTCTCAAAAATGATTATTTTGCTCCAAAAAACTCCTCAGATTGTGATTTGGCTGTAGTTTTTTGTGCAAGGAGTCCTTTTTCTACTTTTTTTTTTCAAGAGGAAGGAAGTGCCCCTGAGTCTCCAACTTCATGTTCCTGTCCAGCAGGCTCCTCCCAGTGCTTTGTCCATGTGCTGTTCACTTTCATTTGGATTTGGAGCTGGAAGGCTCACTTTTTGTGTCTGTCTGCTGCATCATATCATTGGATTGGATTTGAGGACTTTTGGATTTGAGATTTTGCAAGTAAGTTGGAGAATTGGTGTACTTGTTTGTTTGATTGGGGCTTGTTTGTACCTACATTTTTTTGGGATTTTCATCGTTTTAAAAATTTATTGTTGTGGCCTGGGTGGCCTGTAGTTTCAGTAGGGGCCTAGTTGTTTTTCTTTGACTGAAATTTCAGCCAGTAGGCCCAGAGGTACCCATGGGTGCCTGTTTCTGTGGTGTCTGTTGAATTTAAACATCATGTAGGGCATGGATGGCATTGGATTGAATTGCTAAATGTGGTTTTTGGGGTGTATTTCACTTTTTGGGTGTGTTAATAAATAAATACCTTTGTTGGATGTGTGTGTGAGCTTGTTGTGTAACTTTCCAACCTTTCGTAGCCCTGTGGATTTTCGTTTTTGCATTAAAGCTGTGTTGTTTAGCAGGCCTCCTTTGTCTGGTCATATATAGGCCTGCTTGAGTTCATTGTTTTCCATGGCCTGTTGTAACTGTGAGTGACCATGTGGCTTGGGGCCATTTTGTGGTGGTAGTTTAGTAGTGTGCTTCTTTTTCCATATAGGCCTGCATGTCTTTTCTTTGTTCCCCTTGGCTTATGCTTGTTGTTGTTGTGGCCTGGCCATGTGGGTGGCGGCCATTTTGTGAAGGCAGGCAGTGTGCTTTTGCCATAGGCTTGCATTGTCTGTCTTCCATTTCTTTTGTTGTGGGTGGCTAGCGGCCATTTTGTGGAGCCATCCAGGCAGTGTGCTTTTGCCATAGGCCTGCATTCATTGTCTGTCTTCACTTTCTTGTTATTGTGGGTGGCCTGGCCATGTGGGTGGCGGCCATTTTGTGGAGCAAGGCAGTGTGCTTGCTTTTGCCATAGGCTTAAGCTTGTGGCCTAGTCTGCCAGTAGGCCCAGAGGTAGTCATCATGGGTGCATAAAAACAGTTTGTCTTGTCTGTTGAATTTAAACATCATTTAGGGCATGGATGGCATTGGATTGAATTGCAAAATGTGGTTTCTGGGGTGGTATTTCAGTTTTTTGGTGTGTTTTAAATAAATAGGCCTTTTCAGCCAGTAGGTAACCCTGGCGATACAAAAGGGGATGATGGACGGAACGTTTGAGCCAATCAAACACTCACCCCCAGTCAACTGATCTGGGTTTAATCCATCATCATTCTTTAGCTCACTCCACCACCCCAGTTCAGACATGGCCATATGCAAATCAGTCTGACCCTGTGCCTCATGGGAACAGTCCAGCCCAAACTGCCAAGCCATGTCTTCCCTGGACCGGAAACAAGCATCCTAGGACCGGTTTCTGGCATTTCAGCCGTCATCAGCCAGGCTTGCTTGAATCCAGTGGCAAAGTGAGCAAGGGACCCACGTCTGGGCATACCCCCGCCAACTTAGGGCGACCAAAGCGATACAAAAGGGGATGATGGACGGAACGTTTGAGCCAATCAAACACTCACCCCCAGTCAACTGATCTGGGTTTAATCCATCATCATTCTTTAGCTCACTCCACCACCCCAGTTCAGACATGGCCATATGCAAATCAGCCTGACCCTGTGCCTCATGGGAACAGTCCAGCCCGAACTGCCAAGCCATGTCTTCCCTGGACCGGAAACAAGCATCCTAGGACCGGTTTCTGGCATTTCAGCCGTCATCAGCCAGGCTTGCTTGAATCCAGTGGCAAAGTGAGCAAGGGACCCACGTCTGGGCATACCCCCGCCAACTTAGGGCGACCAAAGCGATACAAAAGGGGATGATGGACGGAACGCTTGAGCCAATCAAACACTCACCCCCAGTCAACTGATCTGGGTTTAATCCATCATCATTCTTTAGCTCACTCCACCACCCCAGTTCAGACATGGCCATATGCAAATCAGTCTGACCCTGTGCCTCATGGGAACAGTCCAGCCCGAACTGCCAAGCCATGTCTTCCCTGGACCGGAAACAAGCATCCTAGGACCGGTTTCTGGCATTTCAGCCGTCATCAGCCAGGCTTGCTTGAATCCAGTGGCAAAGTGAGCAAGGGACCCACGTCTGGGCATACCCCCGCCAACTTAGGGCGACCAAAGCGATACAAAAGGGGATGATGGACGGAACGTTTGAGCCAATCAAACACTCACCCCCAGTCAACTGATCTGGGTTTAATCCATCATCATTCTTTAGCTCACTCCACCACCCCAGTTCAGACATGGCCATATGCAAATCAGTCTGACCCTGTGCCTCATGGGAACAGTCCAGCCCGAACTGCCAAGCCATGTCTTCCCTGGACCGGAAACAAGCATCCTAGGACCGGTTTCTGGCATTTCAGCCGTCATCAGCCAGGCTTGCTTGAATCCAGTGGCAAAGTGAGCAAGGGACCCACGTCTGGGCATACCCCCGCCAACTTAGGGCGACCAAAGCGATACAAAAGGGGATGATGGACGGAACGTTTGAGCCAATCAAACACTCACCCCCAGTCAACTGATCTGGGTTTAATCCATCATCATTCTTTAGCTCACTCCACCACCCCAGTTCAGACATGGCCATATGCAAATCAGTCTGACCCTGTGCCTCATGGGAACAGTCCAGCCCGAACTGCCAAGCCATGTCTTCCCTGGACCGGAAACAAGCATCCTAGGACCGGTTTCTGCTCGCGGACTTTTGGCAACTCCGCACTGCGCGACAACGCGGACTTACACTTTTTTTCTTCTTCGCGCGCTCAATATGCGTTTTTGCGCGCGCGATAACTACTTTTTGTGAAGATCGCGATGCCGAACACGCAGAATTTGCAATCTGGCGAAGAATATCTCTCGAGCAGCATAAAACCTTCTCGAAAATGATGATTTTGTTCATTTTGCTCAAAATCTCCTCAGGTTGTCATTTAGATGTAGTTTTGTGAGCAAGGAGTCATTTTTCTTACAATTTTTTTTAAAGAGGAAGGAAGTTCCCCAGAGTCTCCAAATTCCTGGTCCTGTCCTTTGTCTTCACTTTCTTGTTATTGTGGGTGGCCTGGCCATGTGGGTGGCGGCCATTTTGTGAAGCCAGGCATTGTGCTTTTGCCATAGACCTGCATTGTCTGTCTTGTCTTCCTTTTCTTGTTGTTATGGGTGGCCTGGCCATGTGGTGGCGGCCATTTTGTGGGACCAGCCACTGTGCTTTTGCCATAGGCCTCCAAGCTTGTGACCTAGTCTGCCAGTAGGCCCAGAGGTAGTCATCATGGGTGCATAAAAACTGTTTGTGTTGTCTGTTGAATTTAAACATCATTTAGGGCATGGATGGCATTGGATTGAATTGCAAAATGTGGGGTTTTTTGGGGGTCTATTTCACTTTTTGGGTGTGTTAACCCCTTCGATGCTCATGACGGAGCGGTTCCGTCATGAGCATCGGTTGGGCTGTGCTTATGACGGAACCGCTCCGTCATGAGCACAGCCCCTGGGGGAAGCGCTGGCGCTCCCCCCCTGGGGCATCGATTTTGCCCCCACAGAGGGGGATGGCAGCGGAAGAGTTTCCGCTGCCACCCCCGGCCCCCCCCATGCTTCCCCATGACGTCAGCGCGCACAGCGCGTGCCGACGTCATCAGGAAGCGCTGGACGTGCTGGAAATCATTTCTTTCCAGCGCGTCCAGAGGGAGGGTGAGTGTTTGCTGGTGCGGTGGGGTGGGGGCCCCAAATATTGATGCCTTGAGGCATCGGGGGGGAGGAAACTATGTTTCCTCTCCCCTGATGTCTCAATGCAGGGCATTCCTGGTGCACGATCGCGCACAGCGTCGCGATCGTGCACCAGGAATGTCCCACTAGACACCAGGGATTCGTTTTTGATTCGTTTTTTCCATAAAGGAAGCGACCCCTTGGGCAAGGGTCGCTTCCTTAGGGGGACAAATTATTTTAGACTTTTCTGCCCCCCTGGGGACAGATCGGCCGATTTTTGGCCGTTTGTGGACCCAGGGGGGCAGAAAAGCCCACTAGAGCCAGGGATTTTTAAAAATTGAATTGGAAGCGACCCCTTGGGCAAGGGTCGCTTCCTGGGGGGCCAAAATATTTAAAAGTATATTCTGCCCCCTCTGGGGGCAGATCGGTTTTTTTATTTGGCCTTTCTGCCCCCGGGGGGGCAGAAAACCCCACTAGACACCAGGGATTTTGTATATATGTAAATGGAAGCGACCCCTTGGGCAAGGGTCGCTTCCTGGGGGGCCAAGTATATTCTGCCTAAGGGGGCACATAATTTAAAGACTTTTCTGCCCCCCTGGGGACAGATCGGCCGATTTTTGGCCGTTTGTGGACCCAGGGGGCAGAAAAGCCCACTAGAGCCAGGGATTTTTGTAAAATTAAATTGGAAGCGACCCCTTGGGCAAGGGTCGCTTCCTGGGGCTAAATTATTTAAAAAAGTATATTCTGCCCCCCCGGGGACAGATAGCCTGATTTTTTTTGGCGTTTCTGGACCCGGGGGGGGGGGGGCTGAAAAGCCCACTAGAGGCAGGGAATTTGTTTTTTAAAATTGGAAGCGACCCCTTGGCCAAGGGTCGCTTCCTTATGGGCCTAAATATTTTTTAAGACTTTTCTGCCCCCTGGGGGCAGATCACCTGCATTTTATGGCATTTCTGGCCCGGGGGTGGGGGGTAGAATAGCCCACTAGAGCCAGGTATCTAAAAATAAATAAATTGGCCGCTTCCAGGGGACATATGTGTTTTTGGCTTTTCTGCCCCCTTTGGGTAGTGACATAGCGTGTTACAATGTTGTTTTATTTCTTGTGAATTGCAATTGTAATGCTTTATTTCTCCTTTTTGTTAGGTCAAGGCTTTTGCTCTTTAGACTGTTCCAGGTTGCGGTTTCGTTACTGTTTGCGTAGTTGCATGTGTTTGGTAAGAGACTTTGTTTGTACAATGTAAATGAGTTTTATTTCTCTGCATGAATGTGTTTTTTGCGAATGGTGTAATAATAGCAGTATGTTTGGCTTCTGTTTTTTGAGTGTCAAAAACTTTTTGCATTTGTGCTCGATGTTTATTTTGTTGTATTGTGAGTAATTGGTTTTGTTTTTTTCTTTCTAGTGGGATATCGTTGGTTTTTGCTGTGTCTCTGCAGAGTAGGTGCTGGTGAGTGTAGCTGTCTCTTGTAAGTGAATTGTATAGTTTTTGAGTATATAGATCTTTGTGATAAAGGCACACATTTTTTTACTTACTTGCTTTGCACAGTGTTGGTTGTTGTTGACTTGTTTGTGCAGTCTCCTTTCTTAGTAAGGATAATGGCTAGCCGCAGGATTACTGCTCAGCAGGTTGTTGGTATGCTTTTTGAGTCTTCCTCTGACCATGGTTCAGAGACTGACTCTGCATCTGAGGCAGAGGAGGCAGGGGACGATTCAGGCAGTGAGTTTTCTCTCCACATGGAATCATCGGATACTGAAGATACTTAGTGCGGATGAAGTGCCTGTGTTAGAGGAGGACATTGATGTGCCGATAGTGCGGCAAGAGGCATCTGGGCTGCAGCCTGGGGCTGCAAGGCTTTCCGTTGGTGTAGTGCGGCAAGAGGCATCTGGGCTGCAGCCTGCGGCTGCAAGGCTTCCCGTTGATATAGTGCGGCAAGAGGCATCTGGGGCAGCAAGGCTTCCCGTTGGTATAGTGCGGCAAGAGGCACCTGGGCTGCGGCATGGGGCTGCAAGGCTTCCCGTTGAAAGTGCTGACCTCTGGGTTGCCCAGGCATGGTGCAGCCGGCATTGCCAGACTTTACTGGTGTTCCCGGGTGTAGAGTGAATACTGAAAACTTTTTGCCGATACATTTTTTTCAGTTGTTTATGGACGATGTGTTTTTGGCAGAGATTGTTGAGCAGACTAATTTGTATGCCGAACAGTTTTTGAGGGACAACAGTGCCAGTCTTAAGCCCCACTCTAGAGCTACCCGGTGGACTCCCACAAATCTGGAAGAGATGAAGAAGTTCTTGGGTTTAACTTTTTTGATGGGCTTGCTAAGGAAGCCATCAATGTCTTCATATTGGTCTACTAGTCCCTTGATGGCAACTGCTATTTTTCCGGCAGTCATGAGTCGTGATAGGTATTTGCTTCTGCTTCGGATGATGCATTTTGTCGATAATGGTTTAGCGTTGCCACGAGATCACCCTGAATGTGACCGTCTTTTTAAGATTCGGCCTGTCATTGATCACTTTGTTGATCGATTTTCTGAGATCTATGCTCCAGGGAAAGAAATTGCAGTGGATGAGTCTTTGGTGTTGTTCAAGGGCCGCTTGGTTTTTAGGCAATACATTCCTAGTAAGAGGGCACGCTATGGAATTAAGCTGTATTTGCTGTGTGACAGTAGGACTGGATATGTCTCTAATTTCAGAGTGTACACCGGTAAGGATTCCAGTATTAACCCCCTGGTTGTCCGTCCACTTTTGGAGTGACTGAGAAAATTGTGTGGGAACTTGGAAGAGGATTTTTTAACAAAGGCCACCATTTATATGTAGATAACTTCTACACTGGTGTGCGGTTGTTCAGGGAATTGGCCAAAGTGGACACTGTTGCTTGTGGCACAATCCGCTCTAACCGTAAAGGTTTCCCAAAAGAACTTGTTTGTAAAAAGCTTGTGCGGGACAGTGCAGTGCGTTGCGTTGCGAGGAGCTTCTAGCTGTGAAGTTTTCAGACAGGAGAGATGTCTACATGCTGTCTACCATCCATGATGAAAGCACTGCACCTGTGACTGTTTGGGGTCAGGTTGCTGAAGCGCACAAACCTGTGTGCATTTTAGACTATAATATGCACATGGGTGGTGTTGACAGAGTAGATCAGAGGTTGGAACCTTACGCTGCTCTTCGTAAGGCTTACATTTGGTACAAGAAGTTGGCTATCCATCTTTTCCACTTGGCAACCTTTAATGCTTTTGTTGTGTTCCAGGATTCTTGTCCTGAGTCAAAGATGACTTTTGCTAAGTTTCAAGAGTCTGTAATAGGCAGCCTTGTTTTAGTGGAACAGGCAAGTGTTCCTAGAGTTGGATTGGTGTAGGATGTTGCTAGATTGAAAGATCGCCACTTTCCTGATCACATTCCTCCCACACCTTCAAAAGACTTTCCCAGTAGGAGATGTAGAGTCTGTTGGCGAAGAGGTATGCGGAAGGAGACTCGCATGTACTGCCCCGAGTGTCCTTCTAACCCTGGGCTGTGTGTTCCTGCTTGTTTTAGAATGTACCACACGCAAAAGAATTTTTGGGAGCATCCATGAGTGGTAAAGTGAACTGCCTGGCCTCTATTGTTTAATATTTTTGGTTGAGTTTCAAGGTTGGCATTTGTGTAGTGTATTGAGTTTCAGATGTTGTGTTAGTAGATTTGTATCTATTTGCAATTTGCTTGTGTTTTCTTATTTTTATTTAAAAAAATCCTAAATGTGATGGCGGTGTGCGTGGAGTGGCGCTTGTGTGGCGGTGTGCGTGGTCTGGCGTTTGGCTGGCGGTGTGTTTGGATTGGCGCTTGGCTGGTGGTGTGCGTGGACTGGCGCTTGGCTGGCGGTGTGTTTGTACTGGCGCTTGGCTGGCGGTGTGCGTGGACTGGCGCTTGGCTGGCGGTGTGTTTGTACTGGCGCTTGTCTGGCGGTGTGTTTGCACTGGCGCTTGGCTGGCGGTGTGCGTGGAGTGGCGGTGTGTTTTGATTGGTGCTTGGCTGGCGGTGTGTTTTGATTGGCACTTGGCTGGCGGTGTACGTGGACGGGCGCTTGGCTGGCAGTGTGCGTGGACTGGCGCTTGGCTGGCAGTGTGCGTGGACTGGCGCTTGGCTGGCGGTGTGCGTGGACTGGCGCTTGGCTGGCAGTGTGCGTGGACTGGCGCTCGGCTGGCGGTGTGCGAGTAGTGACTAGCTGCTGGTCACTACACACACTGCTAGCCAAACGCCACTCAACGCAATCCGTGAGCTGGTGTGGTTGCTGTGTCAGGAATGTGGGCGTGTGAAAGTGATGGGCCCTTGAATGGCACTGTCTGCTGGTGTGAGTGTTGTAATGTGCTGGGCCCGCGGCTGGCGTGAATGGTTTTGTATGTGTCACACGTATGAAAGGTGTATGAATGGCCTGTAAAGAGGTTGGTGCCTTGTCGTGGCTTTACAGCTCACGAGCTGTGAGTCAATGGTTCAGTTTCTTGTCCTTTCAAGTAACAGTGCATTTCATTTTTGTGAAATGTCTGGTTAATACAACTGTATATACTGAACCATCACTCACCCTCGTGCCAAATCCAACCAGTATGTATGTGTGCTTGAGGAATAGGTGGTTGTGCATAAAAATGGGTCTTTTCTGTTTTTGTCAATGTAATGTGTTGGTTTTGTGCCTGGTGGTGTGAATGGTCTTGTGTGTATCATGTATGAAAGGTGTGTGAATGGCCTGTAAAGCGGTTGGTGCCTTGAAGTGGCTTTACAGCTCACGAGCTGCGAGTCACTGGTTCAGTTTTTTTGTCCATTCAATTATTGACAGTGCATTTCATTTTTGTGAAATCTCTTGTTAATACAATTTTATATACTGAACCATCACTCGCCCTCGTGCCAAATCCAACCAGTATGTGTGTATGTTTGAGGAATAGATGGAGGTGCAGTAATCTTTGTCTGTTTTGTCTCTCTGCCAAGCTGTACATTTCATTTAAGAATAACCTAACAACTGTAGTTTTTGTTGTAAACTAAACACCCATGGGAGTGCATGGTGATGTCTCTCTTCTGGATCCCAACAAGTTATCTTACCCACAATGTCCTGCAAACCTCAAAATGTGACTGACATTTTCCTTGCATTTTTGTGCCCAAATTTTCACACTGCAGAAAGTAACAACAAATTTCCAACCCCCCAGCATTTCTCCAAGTATCCCAATAGAAATGGTACCTCACTTGCGTGGGTGGGTGAAGGACCCGCGACAGGCAAGGCCCCAAAAGCTATTGAGGCGACATCAAAATTACCTATCACAAACCAACCTGGTTTTGCATGGGGGTCCCATGAGTTTTGGCCCGGGGCTCGGCATCCATGTAGGGAAACCTACCTAACCCATATATTTCTGGAAACTAGACACCCGGGGAGTCCAGCGAGGTATGGCTTGCGTGGGTCCCCCATCATTCTCCTACCCAGAATCCCCTGCAAACCTCAAATTTTGCCGGAAAATTCACTTTTTGTCAAATTTCTGTGTGGGAAAGTTCTGGAATCTGCGTGGATCCACAAATTTCCTCCCACCCAGCGTTCCCCCAGGTCTCCCGATAAAAATGGTACCTCACTTGCGTGGGTGGGTGAAGGACCCGCGACAGGCAAAGCACCAAAAGCTATTGAGGCGACATCAAAATTACCTATCACAAACCAACCTGGTTTTGCATGGGGGTTCCCATGAGGTTTTGGCCCGGGGCTCGGCATCCATGTAGGGAAACCTACCTAACCCATATATTTCCGGAAACTAGACACCCGGGGGAGTCCAGCGAGGTATGGCTTGCGTGAGTCCCCCATCATTCTCCTACCCAGAATCCCCTGCAAACCTCAAATTTCGCCAGAAAATTCACTTTTTTGTCAAATTTCTGTGTGGGAAAGTTCTGGAATCTGTGTGGATCCACCAATTTCCTCCCACCCAGCGTTCCCCCAGGTCTCTCGATAAAAATGGTACCTCACTTGTGTGGGTAGGCATAGTGGCTGCAACAGGAAATGGCCCAAATCGTACTGTGGAGACTTCAAAATTACCTATAGCAAAACTACCTGGTTTGGGGGGCACCTGAGATTTTGGCCCCGGGCTCGGCGGCCATCTTGGGAAAGTACCAAACCCAAACATTTCTGAAAACTAGACACCCGGGGGAGTCCAATGAGGTATGGCTTGCGTGGATCCCCCAACGTTTTCCTACCCAGAATGCCATGCAAATCTCAAATTTAGTTGGAAAAAACACATTTTCCACATATTTGTGTGTGGAATCACCGTGCCGGCACAAATGTCCTACCACCCATCGTTCTCCTTGTTCTCCTGAGTAAAATGATACCTCACTTGTGTGGGTGTCCAAAGCAGGATTGGCTAAAAACGTATTTTTTAAAAAATGTAGCGCTTAGAATTCTCGGTGCTATACTCTAAATCTCTATGTTTTGGGCTCTTCCTAGCCACAGGACTTTGGCCCACCCACACAAGTGAGGTATCATTTTACTCAGGAGAACAAGGAGAACGCTGGGTGGGAGGACATTTGTGCCGGCACGGTGATTCCACACACAAATATGTGGAAAATGTGTTTTTTCAACTAAATTTGAGGTTTGCATGGCATTCTGGTAGGAAAACGTTGGGGGATCCACGCAAGCCATACCTCATTGGACTCCCGGGTGTCTAGTTTTCAGAAATGTTTGGGTTTGGTACTTTCCCAAGATGGCCGCCGAGCCCGGGGCCAAAATCTCAGGTGCCCCCCAAATCAGGTAGTTTTGCTATAGGTAATTTTGAAGTCTCCACAGTACGATTTGGGCCATTTCCTGTTGCAGCCACTATGCCTACCCACACAAGTGAGGTACCATTTTTATCGGGAGACCTGGGGAACGCTGGGTGGGAGGAAATTTGTGGATCCACGCAGATTCCAGAACTTTCCTACACAGAAATTTGACAAAAAGTGAATTTTCCGGCGAAATTTGAGGTTTGCAGGGGATTCTGGGTAGGAGAATGATGGGGGACCCACGCAAGCCATACCTCGCTGGACTCCCCGGGTGTCTAGTTTCCAGAAATATATGGGTTAGGTAGGTTTCCCTACAAGGATGCCGAGCCCGGGTCAAAAACTCATGGGACTCCCATGCAAAACCAGGTTGGTTTGTGATATGTAATTTTGATGTCGCCTCAATAGCTTTTGGGGCCTTGCCTGTCGCGGGTCCTTCACCCAACCACGCAAGTGAGGTACCATTTTTATCGGGAGACCTGGGGAACGCTGGGTGGGAGGAAATTTGTGGATCCACGCAGATTCTAAAATTTCCCACACAGAAATGTGAGGAAAAAGTGGATTTTTCCGCGAAATTTGAGGTTTGCAGGGGACTATGGGTAGGAGAATGATGGGGGACCCACGCAAGCCATACCTCGCTGGACTCCCCGGGTGTCTAGTTTCCAGAAATGTATGGGTTAGGTAGGTTTCCCTACATGGATGCCGAGCCCCGGGCCAAAAACTCATGGGACCCCCATGCAAAACCAGGTTGGTTTGTGATATGTAATTTTGATTTCGCCTCAATAGCTTTTTGGGCCTTGCCTGTCGCGGGTCCTTCACCCACCCATGCAAGTGAGGTACCATTTTTATCGGGAGACCTGGGGGAACGCTGGGTGGGAGGAAATTTGTGGATCCACGCAGATTCCAGAAATTTCCCACACAGAAATGTGAGAAAAAAGTGGATTTTTAAGCGAAATTTGAGATTTGCAGGGGACTATGGGTAGGAGAATGATGGGGGACCCACGCAAGCCATACCTCGCTGGACTCCCCCGGGTGTCTAGTTTCCAGAAATGTATGGGTTAGGTAGGTTTCCCTACATGGATGCCGAGCCCCGGGCCAAAAACTCATGGGACCCCCATGCAAAACCAGGTTGGTTTGTGATATGTAATTTTGATTTCGCCTCAATAGCTTTTGGGGCCTTGCCTGTCGCGGGTCCTTCACCCACCCACGCAAGTGAGGTACCATTTTTATCGGGAGACCTGGGGGAACGCGGGGTGGGTGGAAATTTGTGGATCAACGCAGATTCCAGAACTTTCCAGCACAGAAATGTGGGGAAAATGTGTCTTTTTGGACACTTTTTTAGGTTTGCAAGGGATTCTGGGTAACAGAACCTGGTGGGAGGCAGTCAAGTCACCCCATCCTGGATTCCCCTGGGTGTCTAGTTTTCAAAAATGTATAGGTTTTCTAGGTTTCCCTAGGTGCCGGCAGAGCTAGGGTTCAAAAACTACAGCTAGACACTTTGCCAAAAAAGGGTCATTTTTCACTGCGAAATTGAGGTTTGTCCACATTGCGTTTTGCGCCATTTTCTGTTGCGGGCACTAGGCCAACCCACGCAAGTGAGGTACCATTTTTATCAGGAGACCTGGGGGGATGCGGGGTGGGTGGAAATGTGTGGCTCCACGCAGATTCCAGAACTTTCCAGCACAGAAATGTGGGGAAAATGTGTTTTTTTGACAATTTTTTAGGTTTGCAAGGGATTCTGGGTAACAGAACCTGGTGGGAGGCAGTCAAGTCACCCCATCCTGGATTCCCCTGGGTGTCTAGTTTTCAAAAATGTATAGGTTTGCTAGGTTTCCCTAGGTGCCGGCAGAGCTAGGGTTCAAAAACTACAGCTAGGCACTTTGCCAAAAAAGGGTCATTTTTCACTGCAAAATTGAGGTATGTCCACATTGCATTTTGCGCCGTTTCCTGTCGCGGGCACTAGGCCAACCCACGCAAGTGAGGTACCATTTTTATCGGGAGACCTGGGGGAACGCGGGGTGGGTGGAAATTTGTGGATCCACACAGATTTCAGATCTTTCCAGCACAGAAATGTGGGGAAAATTTGTTTTTTTTGACAATTTTTTAGGTTTGCAAGGGATTCTGGGTAACAGAACCTGGTGGGAGGCAGTCAAGTCACCCTGGATTCCCCTGGGTGTCTAGTTTTCAAAAATGTATAGGGTTGCTAGGTTTCCCTAGGTGCCGGCAGAGCTAGGGTTCAAAAACTACAGCTAGGCACTTTGCCAAAAAAGGGTCATTTTTCACTGCGAAATTGAGGTGTGTCCATGTTGCGTTTTGCACCGTTTCCTGTCGCGGGCACTAGGCCAACCCACACAAGTGAGGTACCATTTTTCTCGGAAGACTTTGGGGAACACGGGGTGGGTGGAAATTTGTGGCTTCACGCAGATTCCAGAACTTTCCAGCACAGAAATGTGGGGAAAATGTGTTTTTTTGGACAATTTTTTAGGTTTGCAAGGGATTCTGGGTAACAACCTGGTGAGAGGCAGTCAAGTCACCCCATCCTGAATTCCCCTGGGTGTCTAGTTTTCAAAAATGTATAGGTTTGCTAGGTTTCCCCAGGTGCCGGGAGAGCTAGGGTTCAAAAACTACAGCTAGGCACTTTGCAAAAAAAGGGTGATTTTTCATTGAGAAAATGTGGTGTGTTCACGTTGGGTTTTGAGCCATTTCCTGTCGTGGGCACTATGCCTACCCACACAAGTGAGGTACCATTTTTATCGGGAGACTTAGGGTAATTCAGATTTGTAAAGCAACTGTTATTACCTATTGACTTTCCATGCATTTCTGCCTTCCAAATGAAAGACATTGTGTAAAAAAAGTAATTTTGAAAAATGACCGATAATTCTCATGCTAGTATGAGTATTCCCAATTTCAAAAATGTGCAAATATCTACTGTTTCTAAACTCTATAACTTGTTCCCATTTCAGAAATACATAGGTGTCGTTCATACCAATTTTTCCATGTATACATTTTCCCACAATAATTGCTATATAGCCGGTACATAATAAAAAGCCATTGCAAATTGCTGCTCAGTTTTTTACTCTGGGTTCGTCGGGTTCTTGGTGAACCTACAAGTCCTATATATCCCCACAACCAGTAAGGTCCAGCGGATGTAACGGTATATTGCTTTCAAAGAGCTGTCATAATTAGAAGAAGTTACAGGTGAAAACGTTGACACAAAAGGCTGTTTTTTTCAACTAATTTTCAATTTTTCCTATATTTAACTGTTAGTTTCTATAAAGAAACCTTGATGGATCTACACAAATGACCCCTTGCTGAATTCAGAATTTTGTCTACTTTTCAAACATGTATAGCTTTCCAGGATCCATTATTGCTTTCATACCCATTTCTACCATTAAGTGGAAGGAGGTTGAAAGCACAAAAAATAGCAAAAATAGGCTATGTCCCAGAAAAATGCCAAAACTGTGTAAAAAATGTTGGTTTTCTGACAAAAGTCTGTCATTCCCTAAAAGCTGGGGAAATGGTGATTTCAGCCCCACAAACGCTTTTGGATACCATTTGCAGGGAAAACCCAGACGCTTTCATTTGCAGCCCTTTTTTCCCATTTTTCCCAAAAAAACAAAATTTAGCTGTATTTTGACTAATTTCTGGGACCCCTCCAGGGGAATCCACAAACCCTGGGTACCTTTAGAATCCCTATGATGTTGGAAGAAAAGGACGCAAATTTGGCGTGGATACCTTATGTGGTCAAAACGTTACAGGGGCCTAAGTGCGCACTACTCCAAATAGCCAAAAAAAGGCTTAGCACAGGGGGGAAAAGGCCTAGCAGCGCAGGGGTTAAATAAATGCCTTTTTTGCGTGTGTATGTGTTGTTGTTGTGGTTGTTGTGTAACTTTCCAACCTGTTTTTAGCCATGTGGATTTTAGTTTTTGCATTAAAGCTGTGTGTGTTGTTTATCAGGCATCCTTTGTCTGGCCATATAGGCCTGCTTGAGTTCATTGTTTGCCGTGCCTTGTGCCTGTGAGTGACCATGTGGCTGGGGGCCATTTTGTGGTGGTAGTTAGTAGTGTGCTGTTTTTGCCACATAGGCCTGTGTGTCTTTCCATTGTTCCTCTTGTCTTACTGCTTCCAAATCCATCCCCATTGCCAGCTGCAGCTCCCTGATGCTGCATCCATCCCACGTGATGCACAAATTTAGGCCAAACAGGCTCCACTACATTTTTGTTTTTGTTCTTTGCTATTCTTATTCTTCCTGAGTGTACACAGTACACCAGGAAAGCCCTGGCCTTGTTGTCAAAGTCTCATAAATGGCTACACTGTTGTTGTTCACTGAGTTTCTAAAATTTAATAATTGAGACAACCACACACTAAGTTAAATATTATATTAGTTTGATTTGTGCTATCGTTTGACTGATGTTCTTCTGGCTTTTTTGCTTTTAGGTGCACAAAAGACTGAGGAGGAGGTGTGTCATCATTGTACTGCCAGACAGACGTCCTGCTGCTGTACACGACGTGACATGTGACCTGACCAGACATCTCTGCAACTTGTGCAACTGAGTGCTGCTGACATCTGAAGAAGATGGGCCCAAAGAAAGCAGGTACCAGGTCCTCCAGTACCAAGAAAGTTGCTATTGAGAAGAAGGAACATAAGAAGGAAGTGACACTTAAGTCTGGTGTGCCGCCCAATACCTTTTTGGGAAACAAAAATTACGCCTGCAGCAGCGGTGTCCGGGGGTCAAGTTGGGGGCAGCACCTCCGCATCAGTGGGCCCAACCCACCAACCCAGGCCCAAGCACATGAGTGTGGAAGAGGTAGCCAGCCTAATGGTGGAAACCAGTGATGCTGAGCCTGAGATAAACTTATCTCTATCTCAAAGTAGTACCCAATCAACGCAGGAGGAAACACAGCAGATAAGTGGTCAACAACAACAGCCGCAACCACCGCCCGCAATAGTAGTTGTTGTTCCTCCTGAAGTAGGGGCAGTTCAGGAAATTGAGCCTCATGCAGAGGTACAATTTAGTATTAGAGGAATACAAGTCCTCTATAAAGCAAGCCAAATCAAAATATTTCTCGGCTAAAATTCAGGAGGCGTCAAACTCCTTCAAAGAACTGTTTAAAACTATCACCATCTTATCCAAATGCCCACGGGATACGGTAGTTTTCACCAAACCAACCATTAGTGGATAAAATGGCTGGTTTCTTTCAGCATAAAGTACAGTTAGTATACAATGAGCTCCTGAACATAGTACCTAACCCAGTAGGGAATGGTACAGATGGACAAGAAGACACTGCCCCTGATGCTAGTTTAATACGGTTCCAAACGCTATAACAGAATGAAGTGGTAGACCTACTGGTGAAAACCAAGTCGGGGTCTCCCTTGGACCCCTGCCCTCCTTTTATCCTACACTTAGCTCCAGAGGTGATCAGTGCCTGCTTGACCCCCCTACTGAACACAATCATTACTTCAGGGGTCTTTCCACTGTGCTGGAAAAAGGTCTGTATCAGACCCATTTAAAAAAACCTTCACTTGACCCTTTGGAGGTCAAGAACTACCGACCAATTTCTTGTCTCCCATTTCCTTCCAAGTTACTTGAGAAAGCCCTAAACAGGGAGTTGACGGAATACCTAGATAAGAATAACATTCTAGATTCTACACAACACGGATTTAGAGCTCAGCACTCAACAGAATCTGCCTTGATCATGGCGACGGAAGAGATTAGAAAGGTGATGGACGGAGGTGGTAGGGCCACCCTAATACTACTTGACCTAACCGCAGCGTTCGACACCGTAAATCACACGGTGTTGGTACAAAGGCTGAAAGCGGTTAGTATTGGGGAGAAGGCTCTGGCCCTTCTAGCCTCATACTTGGCAAACAGGGAACAGGCAATTCACTGGGATGGACTTCAGTCGGGAAAGTTCACACTCCCGTGTGGAGTGCCCCAGGGTTCCGCCTTGTCCCCCACCCTGTTCAATGTGTATGTTGCCCCACTGGCTAGACTAATAAAAAGCCACGGTCTCTCTCTTGTGTCATATGCGGATGACACCCAATTAGTGGTGTCAGTTACGCAAAATGTGGACCTGATGGCGGAAAGGTTCCGGAATTGCCTAATGGCATTGATGGCCTGGATGAACTCAAACTTCCTGAAATTAAATACGGAAAAAACAGGAGGTCATAGAGTTCGGGCAGAAACCCACGGTTTGGAGCGAACTCTGGTGGCCGCCAGAAGCCGGAACATTTCCTGTCCCTGTTCCGAAGGCCAGAAATCTAGGGTTCTTGGTCGATAAGGACCTAACGCTTGCATTCCAGATAAATCAAGTGTCATCGGCCTGTTTTTTCACGTTGAAAGTATTGCGGAAGATTCTCCCATTCATTCCATCCTCGTTGAGGAAAACGGTAGTCGGTGCGCTGGTCTTGTCTCGAATAGACTACTGCAATGCGTTATACCTGGGCGCGGGTGTTAGACAGCTCTCTAAATTACAGTCTCTACAAAACGCGGCCGCACGAGTACTGTTAGAGCTACCTAAACACCATCCAACATCCGCAAGCCTAGGATCCCTCAGTTGGCTCCCAGTCCGCCGAAGAATAGATTTTAAGGCTCTTTGCCTAGTCCCTAAAGCCCTCTATGGAGGAGGGTCGGCAGACATTCAACTCCTATTCCCGCAATATCTGCCTGTACGCTGCCTCAGGTCGGCAAACACTGGACTGGTCCTTCTCCCTAGGATAAGAAGAGCTAGATGGGGCAGAAGGGGGTTCTCCTACCAAGCGGCTAAATTGTGGAACTCCCTCCCAATCCACATGAGACTGCAGCCCAGCAGGACTCTTTTTAGAAAGATGATTAAAACATGGCTCTTCTCCAAGCTCTAGGCCTGCCAACCAGGTGGACGGCTATTACCTCAGCGCCAAGACGTCTCGGCATTAGTGCGCTCTACAAATATTTCAGTCAGGTAGAAGAAGAGGAAGCCACTCATTCAGAAGATCCATTGTCTTCCAAATCCCCAGCAAGGAAAAGGAGGGTTAGTCCATCAAGTTCTTCGCCAAGCCCCCCTTCTGATGATCTAGATGCCACTTGGAAGCCACAAACTGAGTCTGAGAGGAAGACACGTCCCAAGACCAGGCTAGGGAAAAGGAAGGTTCCAGAAAGCCTTACACTTATGGAGGTCGATGTAGAACAGCAGGATGATGCTGATGAGCCAGTCATCACGAACATCACTCCCGGCCCAGAGGAGATGGAGACCAACATTATTACCCTATCCAAAATCGCTGCGAGGGATGTAGCACACATACCTCCAACACAGGTAACACCAACACGACCTACAGCTTCCATATTTCCATATTTGCATTAGCAAAGGCCCGGCAGCGACCTACATCCAGCACAACCACCACCTCAGTAGAAGTAGGTAGTGGTACAGCACAGAGTCAAATTCAACCCACACCCTCCAGTTCATCCGGCATTGGAAGTGTCACCTCCAGCAGGAGGCAAAAGTTAAGCTCCCCAGTTTGGGACTTCTTTACGGTTAGCGAAAAGGAGGAGAACATTGCTATATGCTCCATTTGTAATACCTCTGTTAGTCGGGGTAAGCTTGGTACAAACTATGGTACAGAAGGGCAAATAACCCATCTGAAAAAACACCACTTGATCAGCTGGGAGGACCACCTTCGCGGCATAAAAACTGCAACCATTGGTGTTGGTGGGGATAAACGAGTAGAAGATCCGATCACGGTGGAAGAGGAAGGACAGGGAGACATTCTCTCTGGTAGTGGTACACAAAGTAGCCCTGTCCCCAGCAGTGCAGTGTTATCGTCGCCCACATCTTCAGCAACATTTCCGTGGCACAAGAGTAAGAGTCAGCCTGAGACAGCAAGGAGTACCGCAATGAAAAAAAGTGCGTCGTTGAGCCTAAGAGAAAGGAAAACCATGCAGCCTACCATTATCAGCATGTTTGGGGGGGAGGGGCAGTACGAACACAACCACCCAATACCACGTTTGTACAATGCGAAGCTGGCTAAAATGTTAGCACTGGACCTTCTCCCTTTTTCTTTTGTTGAAGGGGTGGGTTTTCTGGAATTTGTGACAGCCATCTGCCCAAAATGGCAGGTTCCCAGCCGCTACTATTTTGCCAGAGTTGCTGTTCCAGCACTACATCACGACGTGCTGGAATTGCTTGGAAAAGCCTTGAAGCAGAGTGCTGTTCAGAGTATCCACCTGACAACAGACATGTGGACCAGTTGCCAAGCCACTGATTACATGTGCATCACTGCACACTGGATCTCTTTTGTGGGGGTTAGAGAACAGATATCTGCTGGTGTTGACGCTGCTGAGATTTTTCATGCCACTCGCAAACATGCAACTGTAGCCATGTTTGCCATGGAGAAATCTCATACTGCTGCAAACATTTTGGATGAGTTTAACAGCAAGGTCTTTGAGTGGCTGCGCCCAAGAGGGCTTAACATTGGTTTTGTTGCCACGGACAATGGCAGTAATGTAGTTAGAGCCATGAAAGATGGTCACTATTTCAGGATCCCGTGTTTGGCACACTCCATTAACATTGTTGTTCAAGACTTTCTGAAAAATGAATACAAAGTCAGCAACTTACTGGCCACCTGCAGAAGAATATGCACACATTTCAGCCATTCTTTTAAAGCCCGGAAGCAGCTGAGGGTCATTCAACGTGAGCATAAAATGCCAGTGAAAGCACTCATCCAGGAGGTGCCAACATGTTGGAACTCAACTTATTACATGCTTGATCATCTGTTTGAGCAGTACATACCACTCAATGCTTATGTCATGCAAAGATTAGGGGATCCTACTGTGAGAGGCATGACCATTGAGATGGGTCAATGGGACCTCGTTAAATGCCTGACAGAGATGCTACTTCCTTTTGAGATCTTCACACGTGAAGTCAGCAGGGAGGACTGTACTATGGGCAAAGCTATCCCATTGTTGCACATGCTAGAGCAACAGCTGAAGGAGGTGTCTGAAACGTACGCAGGTGTGGATGACAAACAAGACTCATATCATTTGGCGGACTCCTTAGCCGTTCGCTTATCTGAAAATACAAGTATTCAAAATAAAATTGTGTCAGATCCACATTACATTAATGCCACAATTTTGGACCACAGTACAAAGTATTTCTGAACAGTAAGGCAGTAATTCCTTTTTCAGAAGTGGATGTTGCCAAGTACAAAACTTTGATAGCTCAGCTAGCCATTGACTTTGAAAACGAACGTCTGGTAATTACAGACCCCAGGCCATAACAAGTACTACAGGGCATCCAGAGTCAAGTTCTACTTCGGAGCCTGAGGGCAGTGCGTTTGCCTCCCAGCAGTCACTGACACCAACACTACCAATAACCTCAAGAACAGGATCATCCACAGTACAATCGGCAACTGATTGGTTTCTACGGCAGGGGTATGGTAAGTCCAGTGCTGATGCAAAGGCAAAACAGGCCGAGCACATCGGAGCACCCCTGAGCATTGAGCGGACGGTCCAGGCTTATCTGGATGACCCAACAGAGGTCTTCATGGATCGAAACCCATTGGTGTATTGGTATGGGAAAAGAAGCCAATGGACAGTGCTCAGCAGGATGGCGATAAAGTATCTGGTTCCCCTGTCGCAAGTGTATCTTCTGAGCATGTTTTCAGTGCTGCTGGTGCCATTGTAACTTTGAAAAGGACCAGTCTCTCGCCCAAAAGCGTGGAGAGGTTAACCATGATCAAAATGAATCGCCACTTTATACCACCGGATTACAAAATACGTGAATCACAGCAGGAAGAGGAGAGCGATTTCGATGACGTAAGTAGTGGGTTACAGGACCTACTTCTGTCCGAACCACCAGAGTTTGAGGACGAGCTCCTCTTCCCTGACAACTAGGCTTTCAAATTGTTACTTTCTTCCTTCCTTTATTTGTCTGTGTATCTGTCTTTCTGGTTCAAATCAAATCACAACAAATCCATCACCACCGTCTTCTCTTTTTATTTCCCTATTGGAGTTGCACGTCTGTGCATTTAACTGTCCACTCCTCAGAGTCCTGCTCCATCTTCCTGACTCGCCCTAATTACATTTCCATCAAGCCAGACATTGGAGTACAAGAAATGTTGCCTTTAACAGTCCCTCCATAAGAAGTGAAACATGACTATAGCTATCCTCCATTTTGTTTCCGAGCCGAAACTTATCACTGTCCGAAGGCTATCGCCTCTGCAGGTATCCACAACTCTTCACTGTCAGAACTTGGGCAGGCATCCAAAAGTAAACTCATCATTGTCAGAAGGCTACAGCCTCGGCAGGCATCCAAAGCTCATCACTGTCAGGACAGAAGGTACTTGGCAGAGAAAGACCAGACTCTTCGAAGAAACTTGCTGACATTTCTGCAAACTCAATTGAAAAGCAATGACCGCTACCCAGGCCGCGGCCCATCACAGCGCTGACCACGTGAACCAACTTAAACTGCGACAAAGTGCCACAGATGAATAAGACGAAAACCGAAACAGCGACTAACACTCAAAATGAATGTGGAGTAATAATGAGGCCACTGCCTCGTTAAAAAAAAACACACACCTGTCAGAACTAGGCATCTGATGATCTGACAGCCAAAGAGAAGAGCAAGACAGGTAATGATGGCATGCATTGGATGCTTGCTGACTCTGAGCGATTGCTGTTGTTTGTTGTGTTGATGTTGTGCATGAAGTCGAACTCTACTAGTTAATCTACAAAGTGAAAGTGACTCAAGTGACAGTCAATGTTTCCCTTCTTGTTGTTTAATAACCAAATTGTACTCCTACTACTGCAGGCCAATATCCGTTGCAATTTTTTAATATGGACTTAATCGGAGTCACTACAGACTGAGTTGGAGTTGGACAACACGTACCACACCATGATGATGACCATACTACCTTTGCACGCAGTCAGTCAGTTGGATCGGAGATGATTGATGGAATAACTGCGTTTCATGAAGTGGCATAAAAGGTAAAAACAACAAGAAACACAGCAGACCTACATGTCCATGTAGTGGTGGTGTCGAGTGTACTGGTATAACTGACAGCGGCGCATTGATTTAGTCACTTAATTTTGAAAATGCTAGGTTGCTGTATATGCCTTTTGTCTGGCTGTCAAAATTTAAGGTAAATGGAGGTTGGGTCACGGCTTGGTGCCGTGGGCCTGTTCTGTCCTGTTGTTGTTGTAGCTTAATGCTGTAAACAGAATAGACACGATGTATCCAAGCCGCCTCAGTCTGAAAGTGTTCTCTCTTCTCTTCTTGGACTCCACCGTAATTGATGCTTTTTTTTTATTCATTGATTTTTCAATACCCCTTTTGTTTTTCCATCTACACTTACAAGCCGGCCTTTACCCTGTGCTATACTGGGAGAAACAACTCACACTTACCTTACCAATCCGCATCAGGCAGGCAGTGGCACCCAAGATTGATGTGCGGAGCGTCCATGGAAGATAGGACCAAGAGGAATGACGAGATTCAACTCCACAATTTGACCAGGATAATACAGTAACTTTAGTATCATTCATCATTCGTCTTTTAATTAATTTGATTCCTTTTTTCTCTTCAATCATTACGACTGTGTGTTTGTTTGCTAATTGATCCCTACAACTATTTTTTAATTTTCTTTGCTATCTTTAAAAGTAAGCCCGGTACAACATGTAATTTGGGTCTCTCTGAGGGCATACAGGCAAGGCAAATTACATAGAATATACTGCTGCCCTGTACTGTCTAACTGTCTAGTAGTAGTTAGTAAGTACTACTCATTAACCATCAAGTTATCTTCATCATCACGCATGCATTTCCTTTTTCTCCCTTTATAGATTTATTGGATAAGATCATGGTCGTCTGCCAAGATTGTGCTTTGCTTTTGTTGTGTCCATGCGTACTGTTTTTCTTTGTCAAACCTTTCCCCAAACCCCCTTCCCATCCATTCATCAAACCCTAACCCTCTTCCCCGGGCTGTGATTTATATTGAGGTGTGATGTGACTACATTAAATGTACACCAATTGATCACACGCTTGCTGGGGCAGATGTGGTGAAAGCAACACTAATTCAATTTCAAGGCAGGGCGAGGATCTTCTTCTGCTTGCCCACCCATGCTCAGTCTATGTGCAAGCCAATTTTTTTTCCAAAGGGACCTAATACATCATAATTAATTGCCGGCATTGATTGGATTCATCATCAACATCCTACCACACAGCAGTAAAGGTTACGAATTACGATTGTGTTAAGTGACTCACTCGACACAACTACAGTTTGTAACTTCTTGTACTAGGCTGTCCCCGCCACCATTATGTTTTATTTTACTTTAGCAGTTGCAATATTGTTTGGCACTCTTCTTCTGTACTGTACTTTACTTCGTTCTACTACTCCTCCCACAGTCTCTCAGGCAAGTGACTGTCTCTTTTTATTTTTTTGCAAATGCTACTGCCAGTGTCTACTACTACTACCACAACCATGGCATCTTCTCCATTCTCTTGGCAAACCATGCAGCCATCGCTGTGCCGAACTTAATCATCATCAATCACAGGTAAGATAAGTTTGGTGGGAGGTATAATTGACTAGGAGGAGAGACTGACAGTACTAGTAGGACAAATAACTCAGTGAGGTGTACTGCATCTATCTGTTTGTGTGTTACATAATCGGCAGATTATTTAAATCAAACACTGGCTGCGGCCCTGCAGCAGCAAGGAAACCATGTGACGTAAATTCGTAAAACAGTAACCCCCACAAAACATTAACATCGTATGTTTAATTATAAATATAATTTATTACCCTAACAAAAATAAACTATCCCACACCTGACCCACCCCTCTCCCTAACCCCAACCAATGTCCAAAACGAAAAAGTCCAAACAATGTCCATAAACCCCAACGCCCAATTCCCTCCCACCAACAAAAGGAATAAGAAAGGGGCAATCCAACGGGGTCCTAGATAGTTCTTAGATTCGGCGGGCTTTCAGGTGTTTGTCCACGAGGATCTTGACCCACTCCTCTAGTTGCTCCTCTAGGCGTGACATCCGGAGGAGCATCTGGCGGCGAAATGCCCTGCAGTGGCATCCAGGGTGGGGGGCAGCAGTGCTGGATGTTAAGGAATTGCGGCGGCAGATGGCTGCCTGACCGCGGCGCCATACCACTGGAGGTGGGGCCTGGCTGGGGCCCGGGGCATTGGAGGAGGCTGCAGCTGCTGCCGCCTCCTCCTCCGCCTGAGTCACCAGCCGCCGGTACTCTTGGCAGATGGCCTCCAGTTTCCAGCGCCAGGCCCTGGCTGCCAACTCCTTCCGTGTTGGTTTTTCTTGGGAAGGAGGATCTATATCAAGAAAGAAAAAGAATATTGTTGTAACCAATACTCTTAGCAAAACAGTAACACAAAATTAATTCAACACATAGTGGCACAGTAGCACTAGCAAGCACAGTACATAACATTTGTGGTAATAATCTATCCTCCCACTTCCTCGGCCTCTAACATTTGTGGGAGTTTCAGGCATTATACTAGCACTATGGACTCCAGTACACAGCACACCAGTCTTCTTCTTATCTCTAGTTTAGCGAAATTACATAACCTTGTTGTAGCCGGCATGCCAGCTCAGTCAGCTAAGCTTGCACCCAAGACAAACATACGAGTCATGACGCAGACTCACATTAGTTTTATTTACTACTGTCTGCAGGTGGGGAAGCTTGTATTTTTCTATTACGGGTGGCACTGGCCATACTCTCTCTGTTACATGAAGGGCAATTGCTCAATTTCACTTTCACCCTGCCCTGGCTACTACAAAAAGGCAGATTATATATCTGATCCAATGATCATTGCTTATATATGGGACGACGACATAAGGTCAGTAGCGGTCGGTGGTGGGAGTGCTGCCGGGCGGTGACGTGGGGAGGGAGGGGCAGGGTGGGGGTAGTAAACTATGGATTACGGCCAATTACAGGTAAGTAAACATATAAATAAATTAAACTAATTTCGTTGCGCGCACTGCATCGCATTTGGCGGTGCAGTGCACACAATGAAATTCGCTTTATTTATTTTTATGTTTACTTACCTGTATTTGGCCGTAATCCATAGTTTCCTACCCCCCACCCTGCCCCTCCCCCTCCCCACATCACCACCCGGCAGCACTCCCACCACCGACCGCTACTGCATAAGGTACTTTGTTTTGATTGATGGTGTAACCAACAGATAGGCCACCCTTTGCAGGCTGGCTGACACAGTCGAAAATAAATTAACATAGGTAGGGAGTGGTCCTCGGAGTTGGAGGAAGGCGCTTGATAACTAACTATACACAATATATATATATGATGTGCTTGCAAACTACTGTGAGTCAACTGTATTCTGAAAATACAACTTGTATTCCCCTCGGCTTTGCTACTCTGGCGCGGTTTCTTTTACATTCTCTTCAAACTAAGACTCTGCATCCAGTGACAGTCTCCACCTATGCTGTCTATGATGAATACATACAGGCATCCATCCATTCTAAGTAAATGTCTATCATTCTTCTTAATCTCTCCACAAACCTTAGTTTGTTTCACCAACAACCGCCCATGCGTCCACTCCTTCCTTGCTTGCCTTGGCTTTGAGTTTCACCCAAACACCGCTGATGATTCTTGCTATCCCCAGTATCCACCCATACTGTGTCGCCCACCCAGGCAGGCATCTTCTTTCACCTTCCACCCATCCTTCAACAACACATGCATCTGATTCCTATCAGACACCTATGCATGCTTCCAACGTATCCTTCTCTGCCAGTCATATTACATCTCGCCCGTCCTTCCACCCTTCTTTCCCTTTTTGTTCAACACATCCATCAAGGTCATCTGATCTGACTTTTAGTCTTCTCCATAAAACTTTCACAGAGTTGGAGTCAGATAGAAGAGGCCATTGGTTACTCAACTCACGCTGCTAATGCTATTGCTAATGCATTGCTAATGCTAAGTAAAGGGTGTCTTCTTCAACTGTTGTATAATGTTCACTACAACTTCATACTTAATAAGTCTCAACAGTACAGTGAGTGAAGTGAACACCCTTCCAGCTAGTGTAATGTCAATAAGTAATGAATATAACTTACCACCGCCCGCCACTGCTGCTGGCTCACCCCCTGTATCTCCTGCAGGTGCCGCATCTCCTGCCCCTCCGGAATGGCCGCATCGCCATTGCCGCTGGCCCCGCCGGCACTGGTGGTCGGTAGTACGCCTAGAAAAACATTACACATTTTTAGATGCCTGTACACCTCCCCCTATTTATTCGTTTTCACTAGCAAGATTGAAAAAAAAGTTAATACATACATATACAACATACATCACTAGTCCAAATCGGGTACTAGAGTAGAGTCAGTAGACACTAGTAGTGTTATGGTCCCTAGGGTCATTATTATAGTCTACTCTACTCTTTGCAAAGTTAGCCTGAGCCATGCAACCATTTTCGCTTCATGTCTTTTGCGCATGTTACCTCGCAGCTTGTTGTGTGTCATACAGCTACTGTCTGAGCGTTGCATACAAGAGGTCGAAAAACAAGCCACTTTGGTATGGAGTTTGGTTAGTCCGTATTGCTTAGCCATAAGTAACATGTTACACTTTTTGGCATGACTGAAATGCTTGCATTATACTATCTAACGCGCACCATTTTTCTCATAACAGGCAGAAGATTCCCTTCTACGAACCAGAGATTTGCAGAGCTTATGATGCATGTAACCAGTACTTCTACGTTCTACGGTGAGGGGGCTCCCAGAATTCGCACAGATCTTTTGTCTTCTATCATGCACTTGTAACAATGTTTATTGTTTTAATCTTATGCATTTTGCTGTTGGAGCTGGCTGTAGTACTGAATTTTATAGAACGTACAGAGCTTGTTAGTTGAAAATAAACCTTTTGAACTTACACATAGACTCTGTGGTATTTGGTGTGGTGGTGGACTTACACGAGTGAGTGAGCAAAAGGGTGTTATGTTCTGGGTTGTGTAATCATTGGGTATCTTCGGGTGGGGGTTCGGGGAACTAATGAGACACTATAGCTAGTCGGTCAGGGGATTGTGGGTTCACTTCTGACTGAGGTGTGAGGAAGGTCCAACCTCCCATCACCAACATCCTATTTTCTTGTGCATAGTTCTGTATGTGGCTGTGCAGAATCCCCACAACAGTAGTAGTATGTACTATATCCTATCAAAAATAGTCAAATATCTGGTTGGGCATTTTGTTGGTGGTAATTGTCAAAGCCTCAAGATTAAGAAGACTAGAAGAGGACAACCCAAAGGACTGGACTCAGTGGCTAGAGCTATTGGTCAATCTGAGTTTTATTCAAAACCGTAAAATAAAGAGTGGCAAACTGGGCGTGCTTAGCTACAGACAGACTAATAGTAGTAGTACAGAGAGTCATAGCAGAGGCAGTTAGAACTTAGAGGCAGGGATAACCAGAATTTAGAAACAGATAGTCAAGATCAAAGAAGCTTTTGTAAAAAATAGAATTAGGAAGTGGAACCAGAATTAATAGTTCAGAAAAAATAAGGTGCAGTAAAAGTTAGGGAAATATAATTGTTAATATTAACCACTGGAGGACTTACTGGGGCCAGCAGCAGGGCCCTCGGTAGAGGAGCGGTCCTCTGGTTGTCCCGCCGACTCGGACCCCGTCTTCTTGCCCCTGGGTGCTGCTGATCAGTGATCATGTAAGATATAATAAAGAAAGAGACAAACATTAATGATTGCTGTGAAACAAATAAATTATTTTTAAAACGCTCAAAAAACATTTTAGGAAACAATAATTGCAATAAAATTGACCTATCTAATCAGATCAACTACTGGCTTGCGGGATTCACGGACCGTCTACTTAATTATGAACACTAATCCAGTGTTCCATTCTGATTGATTCGAATCCAGAATACTAACTAAGCCTAAGTACCACCTGACCTAGCCCACCTATTCCAGACGGGCCAATTGTTCACTAAGTCTGCATTTCCATTTTTTTAGCCCTCAAAAATGCATAGATGAGATGGAGGACACATGCATAAATTTGTGCATACACCAAATTGTTGGTTGGTTGCGTGTCTGATGTTCTGCTACTGACTGACACTGCTAAGCCTACCACTCACTAAACAAACTACAAAAGGTTCTACTAAGGACTGGGGTAAGCAGCACTCAGTGACAGAGGATGCATCACGCAGACCGCTAAAAAATTATCAACTAATACTAACTAAACCTAGTATCAATCCATCCACCACTATTTGACAGGAGGACAAAGGAAGGACTAGAGTCTCTCTAGCAATAGCATTACCTAACTTAAGTTCTCTAAAGTAAACTCTTACATAATAATCAGCCCAAGCGAGCGCAAAGTTGCAAACAAGTAAGAGTAGCGCCGAGCACCTGTGTCCTACAATCACAGAAGATTTTGAAACGTAATTTACCTGCAATGTAAGCAGCAGTATTCTTGTTATTCGTAAAAAAATTATACACAATACGTATACTACTATTAATTAGCTACTCACCAAGCCCCACGACCTCGACACCTAGCAGGTCCAACAGGTCCTGCTCCCGGTTCAGGATGTCTGACCACCGGTTGGCCAGCTGGTTATGGGTGCGCCGGACCCCTGAGCAGCGAAACACTGCCCGGCGCACCTTCACCCACCGGCGGTGACGCTCCTGGGTAGGGTACCCGGAGCCTGGCCTGCCGCCTGCTGCCAAGGTCAAGGGGAGGTGGCGCTGCACAAAAAAGACAAGGGCGGCCACCTCCGCCTCACAAAAAAGCTGCCGGGCTTGCACCCCTGCAGGGGGCAGTCTGCCGCTAGGCAGGCGGCTCTTGGGCGCACGCGCCTTGCCCTTGGAACCGGTAGTGCTACCTTTCGCCATGGTTCTGGGGTGTGTGAGAGGCGGAAAAGAAAAGTTAGAAGGAAAAAAAAAAGTTAGGGGAAGAAGTAGGAGCTTAAAGAAGGAAGTAATATAAAACAGTAGAAAAGTAAAAAAACACAGGAAAATTAGAAATAAATGCAAAATATAGACTTAGGGACAGAGAGAGATAGATAATAAATAAAAAAAAATTGAAAAAGTGTAAAAAACTAAGGATTGCAAAGATTGAGGGAGGATAGAAAAGCAGGCCCAGAACCATAGCATAGAGTGAAAAACAAGATGGCCGCACCCATCGCGACCGCATGGGTAAGTTTGCGCGATATTTCCCCCCCGAGCACGCAAAAAGCATCGCGAACACGTACGACGCGTTCCCGAACATGAAATGCGCATCGCGAGCATGCTATACGCGACCCAGAACAGGAAATAAGGCATCGCGAACAGGCGGGACAAGTGAAAAACAAGATGGCCGCGCCCATAGGCGACCGCATGGGCAAGTTTGCGAGATACTATCCCCCGAGCACGCAAACAGCGTCCCGAACACGCACAACGCGTTCCCGAAGAAGAAAAACGCATCGCGAACGGGCGCGACAAGTAACTTACGCACGCTCGCGTAGCGCTTTAACAGCTTCGCGTAGCTTCGCATAGCACGACTACGCGAACTACGCCCAGGGTTAAATATGACCTGTGAGAAACAAGAGCTGTCGCCTGCCTACAGAAAACAGACAGAACAGGGGGTGAGCTCTCAATCATCCACAGAATCATTATAGCCTTTTCAGCTTCCCTCTCCCTCCCTTCACCACAAACAATTGATCTTAACCCAGTTGATATGACCAGCCTTCAACAAATGCTTTTCCGATGAATTTGCAAGAGTGCAAAGCCACTGGAACTACATCTCACACTAATAACATCTTTCTTCACATACAAACTACAACTTATAGAAGGACTAAACCAACACCACCACAAAAGACTTTCAGAGAACTTATACACCTGATAGAACTCCACTTGCACACGACAGCAACACCATGTTCCAAAAGAGCAGCACTCTTGGCTTGCCTCAGTCATCCCTGCACAACTAGTCACACTGCTCACCCCCGAGGAACAGATCACACTACTATGCTGTCACCTTCACCATCAAAGACCACAAATAACCACTTAAAGTCCAATCGTAAATCACACCCAGATTATTAAAAACCTTTTCAGTCTATCATTCACAACAAGCATTCCTCTTGTGACCAACCACACTAGGCACAAACACTGCCACATGCCTATAGACTCTTGACAACTCTATGTCTCCATCAAGGAAACACATTATGCGAAAGCATCTACGCCTTTACCATGGACATGCAGGATCTCTGTGCCAACAAAGAGGCATGGGTGGACTGGGAAAGCAGTGCCACAGATCCCGAGTTTGCAGGCCTCATGGTACTCCATGCAACATTCACTTCAAAACTATTCAACAACACTAAAGCCAAGTTTGAGTTACCCTTATAAAATAGCATAGATGAACAATGTTAGCAAACCAAACTGCTTTTTAAGGCAATCAAGAACTGGTCAACCCTTTCCATCCAACCTCTATTCTACACTTGGTTCACAAATCCACTGACATCCTCTTGGACAGACACAAGACAATCTGCACACAAGCCCTCCCTTCTGCCCCCACCTGTCTTCATATTCCTGCTCCTATTGAAGACCACAACCTCAACATCTTTTTCTCTTAATTACTAACAGGATATAGAAAGTTGTACTTACCAAAACAGGATGAGAGCAGCAGACCCAATGACCCCATCTATCAATCACAGACAACCTGGAGAAGGAAATCTAAAGAAACAGAAGGGTCAAGTGACAATAACTGAAACTGTTTGGTGAGTGTTACTGTGTCCTTGGACTACCTAATGTCCAAAAAGGTTGATTTGCCAAAATGCCAGCGATACTGGAAGTGACATTTGTACCCTATAACCCATTATGGCATCGCAAGCTTGAGCCTTCGTCCTACTCTTAGTCCCGAAACAGCCCTTGATTTGGTGCTAAGAGTCTGGGGGAAGACAAAAGAGCAAGAACACAGTATAAACTGACATCTTGGAGCCCCCTTTATGGCCTGTTCCTGCCCCTGCCTTCATGCCCATAAGGCCTAGAGTACCATCCAATACATCTACTAAATCTAGCCCACCATCTATCTAAACACAAAAAAAGAGTATGACCATATTTTGATTTAGAATTTGCAGTGACTTGTTTTTAATCCACTTGACTATGTGTGAGAAACCAGGACCTGTTTGCAATGACCCCCCAATTTTTGCCCCCATTTTGACTACTAGATGACTGTTTTTCTGACTCTGATGGTGCCCTGGGCTCTGCTAACTAAATATACACAAAAAGAGGGACAAGGGCTTTTAAGGTGTAGGTCCAGCAGACATGCCCGTATATGTAGAAGTAAATCAAAAGGTATGCAGTTCCTAAGGAGGTGATTGGGATGGTCAAAAGGGAACAAAAAAACAGGTAGGAGAAGGAAGAGGGGAGTGTTAGGGAAACATAGCCACACCAGTGGGATGGCTTAGCCAGATCTTAATCTCCAGGAGAAAGCTTTTCCATTTTGGAAGACTAGTGCTTTCTGAGTCAAGCATATGTCACATTTTGGAGGAAGTGGTCATATCTGACTAGGGCACCCTGCACCCCATTTGTTAGGGGTGCCCCCCTGCTTGAAGCCCAGGAACACTGGGTAAAAATGGGAGAGTTGCCCAGCAACTCAGATCCCTGCCTGAACCTACATGAACAAGGACTGCCCTCCAACACACTGTGGAACTACAGCCATCAAGGACTGTGCCTTGCTGCAAGAAGTGAAGGATTGGACTCCCTGAAGGCAATAGATCAAAAGAACTCCGCCTGCCTCATCCCCTCCAAGAAAAACCCAGCTGTACAGCCTCCATTGGACGTTTAAGGATTTGGCAGGGTGCATCATGGGAAAGGTAGTCCCAACATCCCAAGGACCATTTTAGAACTTCTAGACCCTTGGATTGGTGGTTTGGACACTCTCAAAGGAAGATCCAGAAGTCTGGAGAATTTTTGGTAAAAAGCTCCATAAGGTGACCAACCTGCCGACCAGAGTCAAGCTGTTGAACTGTGACCCAGCCTGGATTTCAGGTTCATCCTGCTGAAAGCTCTGGAGAGCAAGACTTTTTGGAATTCACCAAGGCTGCATGCTGAACCAAGCCACCATTGTCGACTCAAAACCCAGCCTGACGAGGAGCCTCGCTCTACATTGAAAGAAAAAGTTCCAGAAAAACGACTAAGTGGAAAGGTAAAAACTTGATAGAGGCCTCCGCTCAGTGTATCCGACCAGCATTCCATCGCAGTCGGCCCCAATCTTTGACTTTGTCCGGTCAAGTGCAACCAGATGTCCCCAAAGTGGCACTTTTGGCTTTTAGGCACTAGAAAGTATTTCTTCTTTAACTATTCATATCTCTGGTTCTCTACATTGGATATTTATCATTTTGATGTCATTTTAATCATACAAATATTTCCTATTTTTATAAATTGTTTTGGGATTTTTATTGTGTTTTGGGTCTGACTTATTTAATATATTGGTGTTTTTAAATGCTTTACACACTGTCATATGATTGCTAAGAAGCAAATAGTCGTTTTCCCAATGTTACCCTAATTCTGCACACTGTGGGCTGCTTTTGCTTTGCATACGTTACCAAGTATCATGTTAATTTTTGCAGCGTTGTCCTTCACATAGTCAGCACAAGTTTTTTGTATTTAGTTATTTTCCTGGGATTTAGTCGGAACAGCTTAGTCCAGGTCAAACAACATTGCTCCTTGTTGTACTCTGTGGCCAGACACTAGCACCTAGACATAATAGAGAAATACAGCTGTTGTTTCTCGAACACGAAGGTTGTGTTATATAACTCAGGACATGGGGTTAAAAACACAGACAAGAGCAGAGGTCCTGAGACGAGAGACTGCACCACCTGGGATTTAGAATACCCATCTATGTATGCTAATGTACAGGGTCCACCACTTAGCCCAGAGATCTATAATTGATAATCGCTTAGCTTCGTAGTGAAGGGGGGGGGGTTGAGGCAAAACTGTCAGCTAATATGACAGGGCTTTTCATTGTATATGGCTTAGTGATCATGCTAATGGCATTTCTGTCTCGTGTTTGTTCCATAGTTGTGGTACAATTATTGCATATTATTGCACAACAGTTTAAATAAATATTGTAAGCTTACTTTGTGTCTTTTTACTAATCTATTGTGGACAGGTATGAGTGTGAGAACGAAAGGTGGTGACCTGTCACCATAATCCCAGAGGGTCAGGAGTGTTGTGTTCTGGGGTGCCAAAACCCTTGTCTCTCTAGAAAGGTTAGGAGGGCAAGTGAGGCACTATAAACTAGCCGGATTCTGGCCTTTATATGCTGATGTGGCATGGTGACTCAGTCTCTGCCTGCTGATGTTCTATGGTCCCAAGCACAGTTCTGTTCCAGAGCAGAATCTCTGCAACAACACCTGTCCCCTAAGTTAAGCCTGCCTGCTCATTGCCAACTACAAAGGGAATAATTTGAGACCTTGACTGGCTGTTATATTGCGATTGTGGCCTTATTACCAGTGGTAGGTCCCTACCTACACCTACTAATAAACCACCTTCCAATAATATGTGTTCTTTATTTCCTTTGGTGAAGCTTTTGCTGCGAAATAACTATGTCCTCTGATAAAATTGAGAATTTCTGTTCAGAGTATTCATTAAATAGTGCTGTTGTGCAAATTGTTATCCATGCTCCACACACTTTTTTCCCTATAATTTGCCAGCTCAAGTCAAGTTACCAAAGGTGAGCAAAGGATACCTTAGGGAAAACCCTATTTACCTTTGCATACTGGGCTGTGGCACATTGGATAACAGGCCAGCTCATGCTCGTAAATATATAAAATTAAAATCTTACCCTATAAAATGCTTAAAAAAACAATACACAGAGTAACTAAAATATGAAAATGTGAAATATCTCTGTAAGCCACTTACCCTTTTTACTGTGGAACTGATGCTTGCTCTTGACCTCCCAGTCCCTTGACCCCTTGCTGTGGGTCTGTATTTATTCCCCTTACCTCGAGGCTTGCTTGCTAGAAGACCATCAATAACCCCCACCAGCCCATGGGCTACAACTCCGACCCATGTCCCACAAGGAGTATCCACCACAGAACACCACCAGGCACAGGACAGGCCTGTGATGTAGCGGAGTGTGGTATAGGCAGAATAGCAGATGTGCATTTTCTGGATTGATAATGAGTAAAGTGAGGTGAGGAAAGTCCTTGAGTTTCATGGGGTAGGATGGAAGAATAGAATGCAAAGTGTGCTGCAGCTGATGCAATATGAATCTATCCATGTGTGATGTGGTATGTACCCTCCATAAGGGCAGTGATATATTGTTTGAGTTTGCGAATAGATCACCTATAGTGTGTAGGTGATGTGCATTGGGTTATGCCCTCAAGAGTAAGTGGAAGTCAAATGTTGTTGGATAGAGGGATATGTGGGGAATATAAGGTGTCATAGCCCAGACAGAGAACAAGCCTGTTCCATGCCCAGCGGGTGGTGGGTAGCGTGTGATGCAGCGTTTACCCAGAAATTATCACCAACCCAGGGTCCGGGTCACTCCGGTGGGGCCCATAACACCGAAGTACACACACCCTGTCACACACACCCCCAGACCCTTGCTAATAATCCTACAATGGGTTGCATGAATTATTTCCTATCACGGGATACCTTTAAGCACAGATTTTTACACCAACATTTGTTTTCATCACCTAATTTTACTAACTAATCTATGCATCAATGTACCCCGCCAATTAGGTCGATGGACCAATTAGTTGAGCAAGTTGATGGTGATTGTCAAGACCAGCTTAACCTCACTACAACAATACATTGATTTGCATAATTAATTGACTCTAAAAGAATCACAAACACCTGAAATCATTTAAAAGATTTTATATAATTAATTTGCATAAAGAAAATTATCATTTATTCTCTCACTATTAATTCTCACTGAGCATTGCCATTTATTCAGGAAATAAATCAAGAAACTGTTTAATAAAAGTCATGAAGAGAAAATGTAAGTTTGCATTCATTTCATTATTCTTAAAAATGGTTAAAAATCAATTCTTGGTCATGTAACTGATAGAGGGTTCCCAAAATGAAAGATCAGTGAACCATAATTAAAAACATGCATTTAATTCCAAAGATTTCCTACACTAAAAACCTTCCTAACCAACACTAAACCCCAACTTTCTTAATAACCCTGGCCTCCTAGACGCATCTCTCACCCAGGCTAGTGTCCCGCAACGATCTCGAACCTACAGGGGTCATCAGTGCGCATTCTGGCATGGTTTCAAGCTCCCAGCATCTCTGCAAACAGCTTCTCTGACAGACAGCATCTCTCCAACCAGCTTCTCTCTAAAAACCCCCAATTTTGGTCTGATATTTATACTGTGTTTGCTGGCTCTCTACCCACAAATGTTTCAACTCTTGCCGTTTCCCTTGCTCTGATTGGTCATGAAAATGCATTTCTTAGCTCTCAGGATGTCCGTGAATGACAATGTATTTCTCTGCTTCCAGGATGTCCGTGAATAACTTTGTATTTCTCTGCTCCCAGGATGTCCGTGAATAACTTTGTTTGACAAGCTGATAGATACAAATTCAATTGTCCCATAGTTCATTAGCAGGCATTCAAATGTTCATTGGCAGGGATTCAACTGTTTATTTTCAGCTGTTTCCACGTGGTCATTCTTTGGCAGGCATTCAACTGTTCTCGTGCTATCATTCTGGCTCTCAGCCACTCGCCGGCATTCATACAAATGGCCTCGAACATAGTCAGCTGGAGTTGCAAAGTTCAGTGGAGCACAAGGCATGCGCGAGGTTCTTCCAGCCAGATGATGCAAGCATTCTCTACTGCGCAGAACCGGGAAAACGAAGCCATCTTGAAACTAGCCACCAGCCAAAACTACGATAAACACAAAGAAAATGTGAATACACAGAAAATAAGTGTTTTCTGTCCCCCCACCCACCAGTACTAATATTTATCCCCTAAAACTGTTACCTAGCGGAAAAGCATCACACTGCAAGCCATTAAAATAAAGCAAAAGCAGCATGTAATGCACAATGTACACTACAGCATAGACATGCACTATTACACTACTTAAATGCGCAAAATAGATAAAACATGCGTTTTACACCATTAATTAATATGTTAATCAAACCTGTTAATGCAGAGCATTTCCCACATGTAATGTGTGTGTTTGGTTAATACACAGCAATCAAAATTAATATATTACTTTGTTATGGGGTGATTGGTCTGAACGGGGTACGCACAAAATCTTCTGTACTTCGCTCCATCAATCCCCCTTTGATGATTTCATCATCACCAAATCCCAAACCACCCATTCATCCCACTAAATTTTATTGGATCAGACACTTCTTCTCAATAATTTTGTTAGTTCAGCAAATTTATTTCTCATTTCCCTTGTTCTCGACAAAAATGTTATCTTTAGTTCTAAATCTGAAACTTACTTATCCTTGCGAAGTGCAGTTCTATCTACTTGTGCAACTTATTTGTACATTGTTAACAGCATCCTTAGTAAAATGGTACAACATAAACACATCTTACACCTAAAGCAAACATTTTATATCTATTTTTAGGACTGTTCATATCTGCTATGGTATCTAAGTTATCCTATAAATAAAATCTACCAAATATGTACCGTATGTACAAAGTGTGTTTCCACACTTGAATGACTTTCTGTCCTTTGCCCCTTCTTTTATTTTAACTACTTGGAAATGGTTAATGAAAAATCGTCTTCTTCTTGTGTGCTAAAACCCAGAAGTGTTTTCTGCAACACTGTTAGGGTGGCCTCAAGTCGTTTTCTTTGTCCTGCTCACTGTCGTTGTCACTGTCCCTTTCCTTTCTAAAATCTACTTCTTCTATTTTTTGTAAGACTACGTAAGTCCACTCAGGTGGTCTATCCAATTTCTCCTGTTCTAACTTGTTTGTTATTTCAGAGATCTGGTCTTCAAGAGCTTTTGTTCCTTTTCTCACTATCTTATACTTGAGTCTCTTTACTCCGTTGGGCCACATGTGTGAATCATCCTTATCCATAGGTTCACAGTCTTTGTTCAGAATTTCCTGTTCTTGCCTCTGCTCTTGACTTTGTTCTTGTCCTAGTTCTGTAGTACTGTCTAAATCGTTGTCAGGTGAAAAATCGTTGAGTCTTACACCTTGCTGTACACTCGCAGAGTCTGTTGATCTAGTCTCACTAGTTTCACAGTCTGCTTCTCTTCTGTTAACAGCTTCTGGTTGCTCAGCACCTGATTCAGAACTTGTATTCGAAATCTGCAGTCTACTTCTCAGTGGCCTTTGTTGTGGATCAGGTACATATGCTTGTCTCATGGCTTGTCCCATTAGTATCTTGTAAGAATTTAAACATGTCCTTCTGTCAGGTGTACTTCTCATGGTTATTATAACTAGGGGCAAAGCATCCGGCCATTTCAAGTCAGTGGAATCACACATTTCTACTAATTTGACTTTCATTGTGCCATTCACCTGCTCACCAACTCCAGAAGCTTCTGGACAATAGGCACAATGCAGTTTCTGTTTAGTGCTCAGTATTTCACAGATCAGACTGATAACTTCGTTGTCGAAATGAGTTTCCCTATCTGTGTGTGCCTGTCCATGATACATGCGTGCAAAATGGGCAAACATACCATTGGGCATAACAGCTCTTTCATCTTGGTAGACCCAAACATCATCCTCTTCTTTTTGTGTGCAACATTCTTTTACCCACGTTTCCTTTTCCCCATCGCTTGCCTGAACCTGCAACTGCCTCACTTCTTTCCATGTTTCTACTGTGTTAGTAAGCATGAGATATTGGGAAAAAGTGTCTTCCTTCGCCCGTGCCTGATTCAAAGAACAATCCTGTTTTGTGCAATATTTTGCCAATTCATCTGCAAACAAATTCCCTCTGGTAATGTAGTCAGTTTCACATTTGTGAGCAGCAGGAAATGCTAATGATCCCTTATCAGCTATTCGTTTTTTCTTCTTTCTCCACCTGCTTCTCCATTTTTCAACATCCCTCCTTTTTCTCAGCAATATCAGCAATTCTTTAATTTTAGCTCTTCTTCCAGTAGTGTTTAACTTTTCTATGCCTTTTCCTGTGAAATCTAATCTATATTGTTTCTGCAAATCCCTATATTTAGAGATATCCACTCCTGTTTTTGGTCTGTTTATGCTTACCGTTCCAAAATTTAATTCCTCCATGTCTACCTTTAATTCTGCAATATCTATCTGTTGGCGTTCTGCATCTTTTCTATAGCCACTTCTTTCCCTCTCTCCCAACTCCTCACTTGTCAGACTCAAAGAGACTTCGTTTAATCTTTCTCTAGGTTTCGTTCCCTGCAACCATCCAGTCAGTTTTTCAGTCAGTATCTGAGTTCCAACCGTGTAAGTCAGAGCTTTTGTCAGATCTTTCGGTGTATCCAATCGGGACACACTAAGCTGTTTATTCCTGACACTTTCAGAGAATAACTCTCTTCTAGGATCTGGTCTTGCCTCATTTAACGGTATGGTCAGTGAATGTTCTTTCTCTACCTCACTTTTGCAAACAGAAATTTCAGAATCTATATTCACCGGGACTGTTAAAGTTTCCATATTCATAGGCAGTTCTTTCAATCTTTCAGACAATTCTCGTGTCCTGACTGCTAACTCATTTTTTTCTTCTTCATAATTTGACCTATTTATCACTTGTGTTTCTTGCCAAATAATCGTACTGCTCATTGGAAGGAGTTCTGCCTTCGTTACTGTACTATTAATTTGAACAGGTTCTTGTCTATTTATTGCACTACTCCCTATGGGGACTGGAACAGTTTGGAAAACTTTTGTAGTTTCTGCTGGCGGTGCCTTTGGCACCACTGTCGCAAACTCCCTTGATATGGAGGTGGTCTGTTATCCAGAATGTCATCCAGCAACTCATCTTTAGTATCACTGTACCTACAGCCTGAAATTTCAATATGCTTCTTTTCCCCTTTCTTTTTACCTCCTGTAGATCCTCCCATACTCCTGACAGGAAACAAATCATTTGGTACATCCACATGTTGCCTTCTACATATTTTGTCCTCAATATTCTCATTCCGATATTTATCCAAACCAAAATCATAACCTCTTCCTGATCTGTGTCGTTCTTTCTCATTCACCTCATTTTCCCAATCCATTAATGCTTCAAATTGCGTAGGTCTAACTTTAGGCTCAAGTTTCCCCATTGTTTCTCTCAAATGCCGCAAAACCTTTATGTTAAAAGAACCTTCTGGAGGAAATGCAAGCGCACCATCACCTTTCGTATATAGCACCCAATTCTCTACAAACACGCAAGTGTGATAGCCATGCTTCATTATCATGTGAAATACAGGCGTTCCCGGGGCAGGGAATAGTTTCCACTCCTGCTTTACTGCAGGCTTGTCTTTCACAAACAATTTTTTTACCTTTCCAAACAGCGAAACTTTCTTCTTCTCTTTACCAATATTATACATTTTTCACTTAACTTTTTGTCTTCGCATTCAGCTAGAAACGTCAGTGCAACACAAACTCTCTACCAATCAGCTTCCTCTGCGCGGTTTCCTTTCCAACCAATACCACTGTGGAAACACACTTGTAAGCAAATCAGAAAGCTCTACGTCACTTTCGCATCCACCTATCTCAGCGCGACTCTCACTAACGCACCAATCCGGAGCGTCTACGTCACTCTGGTGATTCTCTAATCCCAGCACGTCTCACACTAATGCACCAATCAGTGAAAGCTTCGTCTTTCTACAGCTGACCAATCTCAGCACGGTCTTTCTGAAGTCAGCCTTTCCCACTACTCCTGCTCTTGCCGACCCCTCCTTTACAAAATTTTATGGCAAACTTTTCTCAACAATTCTTTGTTAGTTACAACATTAAAACATTTCCATTGTCTGATTCGCTAAACAAAAGTGACAGCTTTGTCCATTTACACAAGAATCCTGTATTTCCAGTAGGCAGCGCTTACCTCTACCCTACCACAGAATTATTAACTTTCGCCAATAAAGTAGCACTTCCCTCTACCTTACCCTTCTTTCAAGCAAACAGTAAACCCGTTTCTCTGGGGATAAGACACATGTGGAGACTATACTGCTCCTGAGAATTAAGGCCAGAGTTTCACAAGAAAACGTGATTTGCTATCTCAGTTACACACCTTTCGTACAGAAAATCCCTAACATAACACAACCTGTGTTATTACCAAAATGAATTCAGACCATGTACCAAATTCCATGTGACTTCTCTTGCCACACGTGTTCCACTTCCTACATCCCAGAAGCGTGAAAACTCACATATAACATAACGCGACTCAACATATAGTGTTAGTTATCAAATAATCAATAATCAATAATCACCAAACTTGTCAATAATAACCATCATTCTGCTACCATTTAATTGATGCAGTGTTTACCCAGAAATTATCACCAACCCAGGGTCCGGGTCACTCCGGTGGGGCCCATAACACCGAAGTACACACACCCCCCAGACCCTTGCTAATAATCCTACAATGGGTTGCATGAATTATTTCCTATCACGGGATACCTTTAAGCACAGATTTTTACACCAACATTTGTTTTCATCACCTAATTTTACTAACTAATCTATGCATCAATGTACCCCGCCAATTAGGTCGATGGACCAATTAGTTGAGCAAGTTGATGGTGATTGTCAAGACCAGCTTAACCTCACTACAACAATACATTGATTTGCATAATTAATTGACTCTAAAAGAATCACAAACACCTGAAATCATTTAAAAGATTTTATATAATTAATTTGCATAAAGAAAATTATCATTTATTCTCTCACTATTAATTCTCACTGAGCATTGCCATTTATTCAGGAAATAAATCAAGAAACTGTTTAATAAAAGTCATGAAGAGAAAATGTAAGTTTGCATTCATTTCATTATTCTTAAAAATGGTTAAAAATCAATTCTTGGTCATGTAACTGATAGAGGGTTCCCAAAATGAAAGATCAGTGAACCATAATTAAAAACATGCATTTAATTCCAAAGATTTCCTACACTAAAAACCTTCCTAACCAACACTAAACCCCAACTTTCTTAATAACCCTGGCCTCCTAGACGCATCTCTCACCCAGGCTAGTGTCCCGCAACGATCTCGAACCTACAGGGGTCATCAGTGCGCATTCTGGCATGGTTTCAAGCTCCCAGCATCTCTGCAAACAGCTTCTCTGACAGACAGCATCTCTCCAACCAGCTTCTCTCTAAAAACCCCCAATTTTGGTCTGATATTTATACTGTGTTTGCTGGCTCTCTACCCACAAATGTTTCAACTCTTGCCGTTTCCCTTGCTCTGATTGGTCATGAAAATGCATTTCTTAGCTCTCAGGATGTCCGTGAATGACAATGTATTTCTCTGCTTCCAGGATGTCCGTGAATAACTTTGTATTTCTCTGCTCCCAGGATGTCCGTGAATAACTTTGTTTGACAAGCTGATAGATACAAATTCAATTGTCCCATAGTTCATTAGCAGGCATTCAAATGTTCATTGGCAGGGATTCAACTGTTTATTTTCAGCTGTTTCCACGTGGTCATTCTTTGGCAGGCATTCAACTGTTCTTGTGCTATCATTCTGGCTCTCAGCCACTCGCCGGCATTCATACAAATGGCCTCGAACATAGTCAGCTGGAGTTGCAAAGTTCAGTGGAGCACAAGGCATGCGCGAGGTTCTTCCAGCCAGATGATGCAAGCATTCTCTACTGCGCAGAACCGGGAAAAACGAAGCCATCTTGAAACTAGCCACCAGCCAAAACTACGATAAACACAAAGAAAATGTGAATACACAGAAAATAAGTGTTTTCTGTCCCCCCACCCACCAGTACTAATATTTATCCCCTAAAACTGTTACCTAGCGGAAAAGCATCACACTGCAAGCCATTAAAATAAAGCAAAAGCAGCATGTAATGCACAATGTACACTACAGCATAGACATGCACTATTACACTACTTAAATGCGCAAAATAGATAAAACATGCGTTTTACACCATTAATTAATATGTTAATCAAACCTGTTAATGCAGAGCATTTCCCACATGTAATGTGTGTGTTTGGTTAATACACAGCAATCAAAATTAATATATTACTTTGTTATGGGGTGATTGGTCTGAACGGGGTACGCACAAAATCTTCTGTACTTCGCTCCATCACGTGTCTATATTTCTGCGAGGTTAATCCCTTGGGATATATGGTGGAGAGGGGAGAAGGAAGAGCCTGCGTCCATTCAGGCTTAAGATAGTGAAGTCTGGCATCAGGGCGATACCAGAAGTAGGCAGAATGTGCTTGAGCAACTAAAAAATAAAGATACACATCAGGAACTCCAAAGCCGCCGCCATCATAAGGAAGCGTTAATATGTTCCAGCCAATCCAAGGGCGAAGGCCCACCCATATGGGTCTTATGAGCAAACCACGCAAGGCATCAAAAAAGGTTTTGGTCAGGGTAATGGGAATATTTAGAAACAAGTATAGGAACCGTGAGAGGACCATCATTTTAATAATAGCAATCTGCCCTGCTATTGACAATAGCAGGTTAATCCATCTCTCAATCTGGGTCATTAGCCTGTCGGCCGCAAGGTCGTAGTTATGTCGAATCACCTCGGGACCCTCTCTGTGGAGTTATGTTCCAAGATATTTGGGGGAGTTCACACGCCATTTTAGGGGGTAGTCGATAGGACAGGGTACCGTGACTTCCGTTAACTCTAGTTAATGGATAAATCAGAGAAGGTCCCAAAACGAACCACCTCTCGTATTAAAGGAGGGAGGTTAGTCACCAGGTCCCGGACAAATAAGATATCGTCCACGTAGAGTGAAGCCAGTAGGGGTCCTCGATGAAATCGGAGCCCTGATCCAAATTATGCTCCTGGAGGTGACGGACCAATGGGTCCATGGCAATAATGAACAGTAGGGGAGACAGTGAACAACCCTGGTGGGTGCCAAGTGTCAAGGGAACAACTCGGATAGTGTGCCATTAACCCGCAGACATGCCTGGGGGGCAGTGTATAATAGAGTGATTAGATCCCGGAAACCCCGGGGGATTCCCAATTTAGTTAGGGTGGCGTGTAAAAAAGGCCATTCAAGAGAGTTGAATGCCTTTTTGGCATCCAAAAGTGGCATCACTGCATGGAGCACAGGAGAAATTTGATTAAGAACTGCAAATACCGCACTGAGATTGATGGAGGTAGAGCGGTGCGGAACAAACAAACCCTGACTGCAAGGGGAAAATTATGCTGTCCATTAAGAGAGAGAGCCATGTGGCAATAACTTTGGCTAATATTTTATTGTCGTGGTTAAGTAATGAAAAGCTCGACCATGTGCAGAATTGTGGAGGTTTCCCAGGTTTAAGTAGCAGGGTAGTAACTGCTTCATGTACTGTGGGAGGAGAACTCCCAACTCCAGAGATTCAGCATTTACCTCCAGTGTTTGGGTCACCAGAATCATGTTATAGGCTTTATAGAAGTCTCCAGTGAAGCCTTAAATCCAGTGGCTTTAGAGCCGCCCAGGGCATCAATAGCCTGGGATATTTCCTCACAGGTGATGGGGGAGGCTAAGAATCATTGTTGGCCAGTTTCCAGCCACCTCGACTAAATAGTCAGCTAAAGCAGTCTCAATTTTTTTCATGCGATACGTATTAAGTTGCTTATAATATGCAGTGAACTTAGCAAGTATGGAGGCGTTATCAGTGGCCATGGTGTTGTCTTCCTGCAACACGCCAATTACATAGGATGCCTGGTATGGCAGATGCAATAATTGAGCCAATGTACATCCACGCCTTTCCCCCTCTCCGTACTTGCATGCCCCAGTGTATTTGCCTAAGTAGGCAAGTTTAAACCTATTACACATATATATATATATATATATATATATATATATATATATATATATATATATATATAGGGTTTATACTTACCTGGAAAATACTTCCATTTTCGTTTTAAAGGCATTCATGGTAAAGGCATACTCATGGTAAAAAAAAGATATACTTTTGTTGTAATGATGCTGTCGTGGTTACATTGCTGTGTAAAAGCATTCGTGAAAAATGTTGTTGTTCTTCATACATCCTTAAGGGGACAGTAAAGGCACTTCTCTGTACGTTTAATAGGACAGTATAGGAACTTCTCTACATTTAACAGGACATACACGTTCCTGTACTTTTATAGAACAGCAGAGGGACTTCTCTGTAAGGCTAATGGGACAGTACTGGCACTTTACTCTCAACTAGCAAACTATACTTCAAATGGAACAGCGTGGGTTCTTGCTTGGAGGACTGCTATGTTTTTAATGAGACAGTTAAATTCTATCTTTAGAGTGGAATTATATTCTTAGAGGGACTGTAACAACGTCCCAGGGAGCATGCTTTATACACTTAATGGTACAGTAAAAACCTTCTCCTCATGAGTTGTGCCCTTCTAGTGGGACTGGTATGTTCTTAAAGAGACAGCACCAATACATATTGGGCAAGATGCTGCATTACACAAAGCCCATTTTTTCCTCCTCAATTTCTTGATACTGCTGGTGAGTCTGCACTCAAGATATAGATAGCTTATGAGTACCTAGGTATATTACAAATTATTTTCCTAAAATCGTTTTACTTTCATCATATTTCAATATTAAACTCATCTACCCATCTTATCCCCTTACCATGAGAAGATATGCTATGCATTGACCTGAAAAGCTACCCAGCCAGAGCTATTGACATGTCCGAAAGACGTTCAAATATATCTTGTATATAGAACCATCTTTCTATATGGTCAGCATTGAAATGAGATGTTGTGGTACATAGTAGAAGAGTTTCAACTTTTTTAATTTAATTACACACACTGGTTTACAAACCCCAGGTGCTAGACACCCAGTCTTGTATTCCCACGTGGTACACAACGAGTGGTACAATGCCATCCCCTCCTAATAAGGAAAATAGAAGTTCTTGAAATTCTTGAAGGCAGGAGGATGCCTCCTCATGTAAGCCAGAAAGAGCATGAATTACTTGAATCTAGAAATACGTAAAGGGCTTGGTTGGAGGGGTGCGGTCAGAAGGGCAACAGGGAGAGTTGATTCATTATTGTTCTGTTGGGGCAGCGACTTACCAAGCGCTTTGCTCCTCACTCGCGCATGTGCAGGGTCCCAGTCTACCTAGGATTAAGCTGTGACCCAACCAGTGCTTTCCTGACTGGTGCTCGCCTGACGTTGCTTCAAGAGCTTGAGAAGATCTTGCGGCATGAACCGGTGCTCACACTGTTGGGCTCCTTCAGCTACACCAGGAGAAGGTGGGTCTAGATCTTTTAAAGAGCATGTCGTTTCTGCTCAAGTTGCCAACCTAGATTGCTCTTCCACTCCTTTCTTGGCCGTGCCGTGTATCTCTACAGTAGTAGGCAGTATTCCTGTTTTTACACAGCTAATGCTCAGGTCACCAACTTCCCTTCTGACCATTGCTCATGATTGTACTTATTTGACAGCGTCTCTGCCTTGCGCATCTGCCATAGGAATTACTGGGGCTCCTCTGATTACCCATGTTTTAGGTCTCAGCTCCAGAGGCGGGCCTATTGTTTTTAATGCATAAAGTGCATTCAGAGTCCACTTTGGGTTAGCCCTGTGATCAGGATTGGATGACTGCTGCCTATCGATGTCTTTCCTCCCTATTCTTACATTAGTCCTTTGCAGGCCAATGCCAGGTTCACAGTGCTCCGAATTAAAAGTTATTTTCCTCCACTGCGCACATGACGAGATTTTTTTTCTATTTTGCTTTCTGCAGTCCATTGGAGTGCATGTGTTTCTTTACTCACCCTTTTTAGGTCGAGCCTAGACAGCGCTGTCAGGCGATCTGTTGTATGTACTTTGTGAGGTCTCACTCCTCCCACCACTTTGAAATTTGGCTTTTGTCTGTCATTAAAAAATGGTAGCCTGCAAATGGCTAATGTTATACGGACTTGTAAAGCGCATGGCTGCCCCAGCAACAAGGTGTCCCACCTTTTGTCTGAAGTTAACTCCCATGGAGTATTGCCCCAGGAATGAGCAGCCACGCGCACACTGCTTGCATGCCTTGTTTTCTAATGTAAGCGGCATCAGCACTGACAGTGTGATTTTTCCCATTGAGAGACTCATGTGTCATATAGAGATACACCTATAGGAGGGCCGCTGCAGTGATCATGTTTCAAACAGCTGTGCCAGCTCCCACTGCTGCTGCTCAGGACATGGATTTATGAATACGTGCGCACTGCCTGCTGAGGTCTGGCGTCCTTCCCTGCATCGGAGCGAGCTTGTTTTATATTGCACTTGCGACTAAACGTGATGTTTTATTGCTATTTTAAGACGACACGCGGTTGTGCAGCACCCTCCTGACATTGACAAGGCTTGACTCTGGTTTTATGTTGTGTACTTACCCACCATTACCTTTGCATGGGCTTTAATTTTAGAATTTCAATCAACGTCAGTGGCGTCCTTTTATAAGGCATTGTTTGGGGTGTTGCTCTTGTGTTATTGTTTGTGTCTGCCTGGGCTTGACACACAGGAGAGGAAAGGCTCTCAGACGGCAGCCCGGGCAGTCACTGGACGCGCCATTGAATGAGCTGTTAATGGGCCGACTACTGCACTCTCACTCCCAGCGGCTTCCACGGGACTTGCGCCAGTGTTATGTGGGCCTTTTCTGTCTGGTGCACTCAGCTTGAGGGTTTAGAATCCACAGCTGCTCACAACAAAAACAACTTAATTAAATAAATTACAGTTCAGAGAGGGGGTTTCGGCGGCGGGTCACAGTTGTTTCTTGAGGTAAACGTTGTTGTCTTTTTCATATTTCACAAGGGCCCATTTCCTAATGCGAGCAAAAGTGCTGCGTGTCCATGTGTTGGTTAGTTGTCAGGGACAAATGCTCGGATGGGTGTGCCTGCTAACCCCATGCACGTTCTGCAACACTACACTCCTCAGTGTTTTACTGGAGTCAGTAGTGCAAGATTTGACCAGCAAGTTCTGCGCAATTTGTTTGCCTACCCCTTAGGCACAAAATTACCAACGTCAGCGCTTTAACTGGGATAAAGAAAAACTGGGGGGTCTCTCATAGGAGCGTAGCCGATGTAATTAAGGGCGTGGCTTAAAACACTTAAGCTAAAAATCTGTATGTAGCATAGTGTGCCGCCTGACTGGTATTTTGCTGCTTCTGTCCATTCATCCAGATATATAAATATATAACACAGCAAACAACATTACACCTATAACAAGCCAGGACTATTGGGTTTGTCAATGGTTGTAAGTTGCATAAGATAAATAAGCAATAACTATGACTTCCTTGTATATAATGTTGAAAATGCTTCCGTTCTTGTGGGCGAGGTTGTAGCTAATGCTACAGCTGCTGACTTTTGAGCTGAGAAAGCAGGCTCGAGCCTCACGTCGGCTCAACATCCTGTAATTCAAAACATGAATATGTCCTTGTGTAATATAACTTGTTTGCTCTAAGTTTTTTGTATATAAAACTGAAAAATTAGTCTCTTTGAAGCTAAATCAAAAGCAGTGATGGATGGTACTATCGCAGAGTTAAGCTTTTTTTTGTCTCCCACCCTGAAGGTAAAAATGGAGAGCCTGATACGGACCCGTCTCTGCACCTGCTTTTAAGAACTGCCGGTGCTGAGCACTGGTAGGACCCGGCCCACTTATAGCCCTGCCCAAAGCCCTCCTTGTCAACTAACTGTTGATAGTTGCTAGGGAATCCAACTACAGGCTGAGGTGTGAAAAGAGACCGCACAGTAGGCTGAAGATGGCTTTATGGCAATTTGGTTACCCTGTTATCAGTGCTGTCCTGTTGACCTCTATCATAGACCACAAAATGCACACCAAGTGGCACATTTCTTTTCAAAACTGGAAATGGCTAATGCATGCCAACCTGCAAGAATGGGGAGAGAGGGGGTTCCTGATCATGCTCAGATTGTCCTAATCCATGCACAACTTGTAGCTAGCGCAATTCTCTCAAATTAACCTCCGTGGGAGTAGTTTCCACTCAAGGCAACAGGGTCTGAGAGAGGATCATTAAGAGGTCCCTTGTCTGCAGGTGAAATGAAACACCTAGACTTCCATTATTGCACTTAATGCTGAACTAAAAGCAAAGGCCGTCGTCACTAAGAATTGTAGATGGAATCATTTTTTGTGAAAGGTTTGGAGGTGTAACAAACTGGGGCAAATGTGGATGCCCAAACTAAGGTGCTGGTGCATCGAATCATGGATATGGAGAACACGCTAAAGGAACTTGGGGAGTTTAAGAACTGATATTGTTTTGTTGATTCAGGGGGACTCAAAACTCCAAATTCTGGAAAATCAGATCTCCGTTTTTGGAGATTCCTCCGCTTATAGAGCATGACTGTCGTCCACATTGTAGCATCCTGGCACTTGTAAATCAGGAAAAATAAAGCAGCATTCAAGATCGGACCAAAAGCTAAATTTTCATTTTTTTTTCTATCACAGATTATAACAAGGAGCAGTTTTAATGTCCATGAAGAGAATTCCACAGTATGGTCGCTAACTAAGCAAGGAAGCTGCTACCAGGCAGACAATGATGAAAATGTGAAATTGTCAGAAGATGTTCAGATGATATAGGCAGGAAGTGTCAAGGTAGAGAAGGGGTGGCTCAGAGTAATGAATTTCTTTCTACATAAATCCAGGAGATTTGAAAGTAGAAAGTCAGCAGTTAGGGCAGTTTTCTGAGGTGGGATGAGAGTGACATGGCGTGGCAGTTTGAGAGTTTTGCATACTGTGGCATTTTGGATAGATCCCAAGCAGTCATTAAGATAATGCCGGCAGTCTAAATAAAGAGCTACTATAATCCAGTGCGGAGGTGATCAGACCTTAGGTTGCGGTTCCTGCACAAATCCAGTGGTAGGTACTCAGAGACCTGTTTTTTAGCATTCTAGGGCGAGATAAGCAGATAGCTGCTACTTGATCGATATGATCAAAGAAGGAAAGAGTGTAGTCCAATAGAAAGCAGAGGTTCTGAGCAACAGAAACAGGGATAGGAGTGAAGACTAGCTCTGAGGGCCCTTAATCAGAAGACCAGGGGGAAGGATGTTTAACCAAAATGAGGACTTGCATCTTGTTGGTATTCGATTTTAAGCAGTTTGATGTTATCCAGTCTGCCACTACTGACAAACATGTCTAAAAGGTGTTTGGGTGGCAGAGGGATTTGCTGAGATGCTAGAAATAATTTGAGTATCATCAGCATAGGACATAATGTGGAAACTGAAAGAGTGGACAGAGAGGGCACAGGAGTGGAGAATAGGTGTTGAATAACGTCATACTTAAAGATGAACCTTGGTGAATTTTGCAGGTGATGGGAACTGGGGACGAGAGAAACTGGGGGAGCAAGCTTAGTTTTCAATTGGTTAGAAAGGAAAGAGACAAGCCATTTAAGTGCTTGCCTAAAAAATGCCAAGATGAAAAAGACTAATAATCAGAGTTGAGTGAGACAGTGTCAGAAGAAGCAGTCAAGCTAATAGGATCAGAGCTGCACTGCTGCCTTGGTTTAGAATTTCTGAGGTTATCAGATATCACCAATAGGGCGGTTTCTGTACTTTGGAAAGGATGGACACCGAATTGAGACAAAATTCCTTAGAAAGTGCCTGCTAAGGATTTTTGGTAAACATTGGAGGGCACAGTGGCTCCACTAAGCAACTCCACCAAATAAGATGAAATCATGCTCATATGACTTGTTTATAGACTCCCAATTTGACCCCCCCCAAAAAAAAACACAGCTATTTTGGATCCAGTATTGTTGAAAACAACTTGCAACTGTTGGGCATTGTGATAGCTCTGGCCTACAAACATGTTACTGAGCTATTGAAGACAACTATATAAGCTAATATTTCATTCTTGTTGAGCATGGATCTGCTTTGTTTGCTGATATAAATGCTCAATCATGGGTAATTCTACAGCATTAAGTGGCAGGAGACAGTACCGGACCAGTTTGACAGATGCCTTTCACAGTGCCGAGTCGCATTGAATTTATTATTACTCCTTTATAGCTCATGGGCTAAAGATGTTCTTCTTCGCTGCATACTCACACCTTCTATGCCCAAGGTAGTTGACTTGCCTTTAGCCAGGCTTGGTGACTATCATTAATACCAGCTATATTCTACTGATAAGCCTGTGTGTGGCCTCTTAATTCCAAAGTCATTGTTTATTTATTCTGCTTTTGTACCCCCCCCCCCATAGGTTTCCCTCTGTTTTTAGTACTTGCATGCATTTATTTATTTATTAGGTAACCCTTCCATCACACGTGAATAGCATAGGAACACCCTGGCAGTAGATGGAAACACTAACAGAGGGTGGGATTATTAATATGGAGATAAAATATGTCATCGTTAGTAGTGAGACTGAGCGCACTTGTATGCATGTGTCCATCAGTGTGTATTTGTTGTACAGCTCAACAATTCTTGGCGGCACGCCACCCAGGATAATATCCTTCATAGCTAAACACTTATAAGGTCCCAAAGGCGAGACCTTTACTATGCTTTACACACACATTTTCACTTTGTTGTCCACCATGCATCATGATGCACTTGTGTTCACACGTGATGACACAGGTGTGTACATCACAGACCAGCTGGGAATGGCTTTTCTTTAATATAAAATCATTTCATGATTGCCAGCCGTGCAGATGCATGTGTCATGACACATGGGCACGTGTGCCATAGGCCAAAAAAAAAAAAAAAGCACTGATAGCTTTGCCTTTTAGAGCCTAGACATCGTTTATCTTAATAAATAAAAATATGTTTTTCTAAATGCAAGGACTTTGCTCTAACAGCCTGATAAGAGCAGCGACTCACTTCAGCTGCACTACAAACTTCAAGATCCTGCTGTGTAAGATGTGATTGAACTTTATCACTTCTATATAATAAGTGAAAGATATTCAGTCCACCTGTTTGACAAGTGACTGGACTTCCGCAGGGTCACACTCTCTTCTGCCGGCCTCTGGGGAGCTGGTGCAGTTCCTCCTTCTTAGAGTTTGGACCGGACTTTGTGCAAAGTTCTCATAAACCAGCCTGCATTTAGTAGTAATTTCGCTATAAAATGCATTTTCCTACTTATAATTCCTGTTGAGAATTTGTTGAAGGATTCTAGCTTTTACAGTTATTCACGAATTTATTCCGCTGGCATTAACTTGTGAAATGCTGCCCCTGCCGGTAAAAAGCGGTAGCCAATTGGCATCATCCATCACCTGTACAATAACCCCAAGTGACCGGTCTCTGGCCATCTAAATAAAACTATGAAATAAATACTTCAGTGAATTATAGCTTCATATTCCCATATGATCTATATATCAGTAGAGAATCTCAACGCATAACTAGCCCATTGTAGTGTTTAGCTATTGCGAGCATCCTCGTGCCAGCATCTGGGCTCGAGGATGCCTCGCTCTTGCTTGTATTCCTTTGAATGTGATTCCACGATCTGATGCTGAACGCTGTGTGCCAGGGTTCTGACAACGTTACTCAGTTGTCAGAGATCCTGGTATGCGGCGTGAGCGTCTGGTTGTGGGTGCTGGTGTACCTAAAATAAAAAGCTGCTTACTCACCCTCGACGATCTCCGGACTCTTCTTACTACATTTGGCGACAAGCGGACGAAACTCCACGCCCAGCACCCACCAGCCAAATTTCTTCATTTTCGGACTCATCATCGGGCCGCCCTCTCATCGCTCTCTACACATCTGCTCCAAGCGCAGGATCCTCATCCGGTTCCTGTTTCCCGTGCCTTATTTCCTGGTCGGCACGAACCGCTTTTTCTGCAGTTTTGGGCAGGTTTGCGGCCACGAGCGGATGACGTCACTCTCCTCGGCTTTGCCCTCGCAACGCTCTATCGCCTAGCAACGCAAGACGCCTCCTGACGCTGGAAGATCTCCACGCTTCACGTAAGCGTCTCCACGTCGGTGGCCATCTTTTGTTCAACTCCTTCTGGTTACCGTGGTAACCCAACGCTGCGAAGACACAGCCGATGCTCCTCAACGAGCTGTCTCTTCCTCGCCTTCGTGATCTCTCTCCTCGATCCCAGGTAGGATCCAGCCTGCACGCTTTCGCAGTGACAGGCACACCTTTTCAATTACAGTTTTCACTTTTATTTTTTTGAGCCTTCTAACTCGGTGATAGGCTCACCTTGGTATTTTACTTCAAATTTTACGCAAAGTTTGGCCTGGAACTGTGAATATCGGTGACAGACTCACCTCCTTTTAAAACTATTCAGTCAAAATTTCCTTTTCGCTCATACTTTTGCATGTTTTCAACTGCAGCGAACATGTTGTTTAACCTATAATTTTATTTACAGTTCTACATCCTTCATATTTCATTGTTCACATAATCCCATTCTATGGCTTCTTCTCAACAATTTGCGCTACCTCCTCACAACAGCCAGGCAAACCCAGTATTCCATGGCGTCAATGGGTAAAAGCTTTTGAGAACCACATTGTTGCCATCGATGCTGTCAAGTTTTCTCCGGAACGCAAAGTTGCGATTCTGTATGGCTGTTTAGGACTTGCTGCACAATATGTCTTCGAAAATGTACCCAAATTCCCCACACCTGTTGGAGAAGCTGATGATGCTGAACATTGGAATTCCTACAAAGAAGCATTATCTCGCCTAGCGAAACATTATGACCAAGAGTCAAACATCATGCTCGAAAGACATAATTTCCATAGGAGAAAACAACGTGAAGATGAATCTGTAGAGGAATACATTGCGCAGTTGCGACTCTTAGCTTCAACTTGTGAGTTTGAGGCGGATCCCGACATTTATATTCGTGACCAATTTGTCTTCTCTTGTTTTTCAAGAAAGATTCAAGAACGCCTCCTCAGCTGCAGAAAACCCTCACTCCAAGAAACAATTGATATTGCCAAGAGCATCGAGAGATCCATCATCACCTCCAAGGATCTTCAACATGATCAATCTCTCAACTCCTTCAAAAATCCTGCGCAAGACATTGTTAATTCCGTCAATGCTGTCTCCACAAACAAACCTGTTAGACAATTTGTTAAGAAAGGGAACACTTTTTGTTACAGATGTGGATCTAAATCACACCTGGGCAACTACCCCATGTGTCCTGCTCTGGGGAAAAGATGTGTTCTATGCAACAACAAAAAAATAGGTCATTTTCAAGGCTCATGTAGATCCTCCAAAAGACCTACCAGAGTCAACAGCATCGAGTACTCTGAAACCTTTGATGATTGTATAGATCATTTTCAAGACATGATTGTATCAATTGAGTGTAACCCTGTTTTTACTCCTCATTATGTTAAAGGTCCTATAGGAACTGCATTTTTGGGAAATATAGAGATCCCTATTATGGCGGATTCTGGTTCTCCCATAACCATTTTATCAGATGTCATGTTTCTTGAGAAATGGCAAGGATCCGTTACATTATATCAAACAGACATCAACCCCAAAGCATTTGGCGAGTTTGAAATAGATATGTTGGGTTACTTCAATTCAAGATTAGAATGTTTAGGAAGGTCCATATGTACAAAAGTATACGTTGCGGTTAAGGGACGCAACATCATTGGTTGGCAAGACCTCGCCAAAATGGGTCTTCATCTTATTCCAGGCTCTGATAGCCCAATTACCCTTGGTGATCCTCCTCGGGGCTATAGTCCTGTTGGCTCTAGGGATGATCCCCACCCCAAAACTGATTGCCTATTTCTCACAGACCACACCGTTGATCTCAAAAAGGTTCTGGAAAAATTCCCCAGACTCTTTGCCAACAAGTTAGGAACTGTCAAAGGTTATCAACACCAGATTAGACTTAAGTCAAACGCTCAACCCTTTGTTTATAAGGTACGTCCTTTGCCCCTTAGTGCGAAGGATGAACTTAAGTCAGTTCTCAAGTCACTGTGCGATGACGGTGTCATTGCTCCTTGCGACTCCTCCGAATGGGTTTCTCCCATCGTTATCGTTAGAAAAAAATCTGGAGAGGTCAGATTATGTGCAGATTTGCGCACCTTGAATAAAAACATCTTGATTGACGACTGCCACCCTCTTCCCAAAATTCATGAACTTCTGGCCAATTGGGGGGTGCAAAATTTTTCTCACTCATTGACCTGCGTTCAGCTTACCACCAGATACCTCTAACGGTAGATTCACAGGAGTTCACGACTTTTATTACACCATTCGGAGTATACAAGTACCTTAGACTTCCTTTTGGCCTGGCCTCTGCGGCCAGTGTTTTTCAGAAAGTTATGGATAATATTTTTCAAAACATGCCAGGGGTCCAGGCCTACCAGGACGATATCTTGGTTTATGCTGATGACTGGGAAACACACTTGAGCAATTTGTTCTCCGTTTTGACCAAATTAGATGAGGCAGGCATGACAGTCAGGGCTGACAAATGTAAATTTGCCACACAACAATTGGATTATTTGGGCCATACTTTGTCTTCAGAAGGAATTAAGCCTAAGGTCTCACTTATCAAAGCCATCAGCCATGCTACTTCTCCCAAAGATAAAGACTCACTTCGATCATTTTTGGGCCTAGCAGAATACTATGCCCGTTTTGTCAAAGGATATGCACAAACTGTTGAGCCATTGCGTGCTCTCCTACGGAAAGGCTCTAAATTTGATTGGTCCGAAGAAGTTTCATCTTCTTTTGATCAAGTTAAAAAACTCATTGTGGAAGCACCTGCCCTACATCCTTTCAATGACTCCTCAAAGTGTTTTATTATGGTGGACGCCAGTCTCACGGGGTTGGGTGCAGTTCTTGGCCAATGGGTTTCAGGAAAAGAGCACACCGTAGCCTTTTCTTCAAGGATGCTTAAACCTTCTGAAACCCATTATAGCACCATTGAATGCGAGGCTCTTGCATGTGTTTGGGCAATCGAAAAGTTCAAAAATTACATTTGGGGGCGTGAGTTTGAATTATTCACAGACCACAAGCCCCTTACTCAGTTACTTACTGGTAGTGGGCTTGGCAAAGCACCAGCTAGACTGGTTAGACTTCTTTCAAAATTACAAGAATTCCACTTCTCCATTAAACACATTTCTGGAGGGAGAAACTTCAGGGCTGATTGCCTTTCACGTATGTCTTTTCATGATCCTTCAGAAGTGGAGAACTTAGAAGACACAGAATGTGTGGTTGCTGCTCTAGATGCTGTTAAACTATGTCCCAGCATTACTGAACAATCCTGGTTGGAAGCATACAACAAGGATGAAAATCTCAAACTTGTCACTGATTATATTGTTAAGGGTTGGCCAGAAAATAGGAAACTTCCTAATGAGTTGAGAGCCTTCGCCATGGTAGCATCTGAATTATCTATTGTCAATGGCTTGGTTATGAGACATGATTCTTTTGTTCCCCGTCCAGTCTCAGGAATGATATCATCAAATTTGCGCACCAAGGCCATCTAGGAATTTCAAAGACTTCACAGCTCATTAAGTCGTACTATTGGTGGCCATCCCTAGAATCTCAGGTCAAATTTTACATCGATTCATGTCCTGAATGTCTCTTATCTGATAAAAAATGGAAAGTTATGAACACACCCTGTGCCCTTTCCCATTAAACCATGGGACAAAGTTGGTTTAGACTTTTCTGGTCCTTACGATCTCCTGCCCCATGACCTTAAATATCTTATTTTGTTAATTGATTATCACTCAAAATGGATTTAACACATGTTTTTTGATTCACCCAATTCCACCAATGCCATTACATTTTTGAAGAAGATATTTTCTATAGAAGGCTCGCCTTCTGTCATAGTCACAGACAATGGCACCCATTTTATCTCCCAAAAGTTCCGTTCATTCTTAACCGAGAGTGATGTCAAACATTTTAAGGTCGCCCTATATTCACCAACCTCCAACGGCTTGGTTGAAAGGGCAAACAGACTGGTTAAGGACGCCATTCAAACAGCTCTCTCCTCCCATCATGATGTACAAGATTTTCTTGAAGCCAAGCTGTGGTCTTATAATATTTCTCCTCATTGCACCACAGGTGTGTCTCCATTTTCCCTGTTAAGGGGTAGAACTGCTCACACTAGTTTGTGTCCAAATTGGTTACTTAACAAGCACAACAAGAGCATTCCTTGCAATGAAGATGTGGCATCTAGAGTTTCACAAAAGCAAAATTTCATGAGGTCAGTGCATGACGCTGCAAACATTTTTAATACTCTAGAATGGAGAGTGGGTGATTGGGTCCTCATTAAAAACCCCAAAAAAGTGTCTAAGGGTTTATCAAAATGTTCCCCTCCGGTTCAAGTCACTGGCGTCAGCAGAGGCTCAGCCTTACTTGGATATAAGGGATGGTGGAACAAGAGATCCCTTGTACACCTTTCCGACTCACAGGCTAGTTCTTTACTCAAGTTATCCAAACAGGAATTAGAGGATTATGATTGGACTCATTGGTTACATGATCCAGCGTCCGTTGTTGAAAATCACTCCACCTCTCGGTGTCCCGAGGTGCATTCCAGTCCAGAACGTGTTTCTGCCCCTGGTTCTGTTGTGACCACTACTGACGCCTATTCCTTACCACCGGAATTGGGAGTTCGTTGTAGGAGACTGTCTTCCAAATTAAATGACTACGTTTTGTCATGATTCTGTATTTCTTTTGATAAGCTGGTTTGCTGGTTGCTTATCACCTTTCCTTAAAGTTTCTCGTTAGATATTTTTGCTTTTCTATTTTGTTCTTTGTGGGGAGAGAGAAGTTGTAGTGTTTAGCTATTGCGAGCATCCTCGTGCATCTGGGCTCGGGGATGCCTCACTCTTGCTTGTATTCCTTTGAATGTGATTCCACGATCTGATGCTGAACGCTGTGTGCCAGGGTTCTGACAACGTTACTCAGTTGTCCGAGATCCTGGTTTGCGGCGTGAGCGTCTGGTTGTGGGTGCTGGTGTACCTAAAATAAAAAGCTGCTTACTCACCTCGACGATCTCCGGACTCTTCTTACTACACCCATCTATAACTGATGCCTCCCAACCTCTTATCACTCACCTCTGCTGCTGCTTCAGTCTTCTCAGGTCTCAGTCAAAAGTTGGGTGACTATTAATAGCTCCACTGGCTCCCCCGGTATTTACCCAGTAAAAGCAGACTCTGAAACAACAAATCATTTGGCTTGCAAATGTGCTTCGACTTGTATTCAAAGTGAGTGTAATATCTTTCCATCTCTCCTTTTCCCTTTTCTCCCTCCTTCCTCTCTACTGCCCTTTGCCTCTCTTCTCTTTCTATTCCTTCCCTCTCATTCTATCTTCTAGAACCCTTCTATGCTCTGACTATTCTGTCTTTGACTTCGCGTCTTCGCTGTGGGTCCTGTTACATTGTATCCAGTTTGATTCCTGAAATTGAATAAAGAAACAACAGGACTTCAACTCCGGTCTGCCTCGCTTTCTTTTCATCGCTACAGTCGCTACATATTTTGGTACCAGGAGTGGGGTGAAGAGAGAGGAAAGAGTTTCGTCTTCCAACTGCCATCTGCCACCCACGCTACATCTCCTGCGACACCAGCGATTTTACACCCTATCGATTTTCCAGACTTTGCCACACGTGTTTCCATAAGAACCCACAAGCGCTCAGGTGTGTTTCTTTCATTTCTTTTATTATACGGCCTCCTTCGCAAGTCTCTACCGTTTTTGCCTGCTTGCTCGAGCCAGCGCATTTTTTAATTTCCTGCTTGTGAGTTGTTTATGACGCTTCAGTCTTTGTCGTCAGCGTCTCCAAGGCAACCAGCGCAGCCCTACGTCTCCAAGACTGGCATCCAGCGCGGTGTGTCTCCTAGACAACCAGAGCGGCGAGGCTTTGCTTTCATAGCAACATTCTAACTTGCTCTTCATTGTGACGCTCCTTCATTATGATGCTGCCTACATTCCTTGCATCCTAAGGAATCTCCTTTGAGCATTGTGACGAACTCTTTGTTGTTTCACTCTTCCTGGAGCCTGGCTGTGCTGTTCATCAATCTACTTTTTTGTCATAAAGTAAATTAACACTCAGCTCTACAGACTTGATTTCATTTGGCTTCCGCAGCCTCAGTGTTTCAGAAGGCCATGGATGTTCTTTTTAAAGACATTTCCCACGTTCAAGCATTTCAAGATGACATTCTCGTTTTTACTGAAACTAAAGAAGCTCATTTAGACACCTTACATAAAGTTTTCTCCATTCTCAATGCCAGAGGTGTTACCATTCAACCAGAAAAATGTAAATTTTTGGTTGAACAAATCGATTATTTAGGACACACTATTACCCCGGAGGGTATTAAACCAAAATTTTGCAATGTTGAGGCCATCATTAAAGCTCCTCCTCCTCCTGACAAAGATGCTCTAAGGTCCTTTTTGGGTCTCTGTGAATATTATGCTCGCTTTGTACCTAAATACTCGTCCTATGTTCAACCTTTGAGATCACTTCTCAAAAAAGGCACAACTTTTGTTTGGACCGATGACATTAACACTGCCTTCACACATATCAAAAAATTGGTTATCAATGCTCCTGCACTAAGTCCTTTTGTTCCAGGTCACCAGTGTGTTGTTACAGTTGATGCCAGCCTAAAAGGTCTTGGTGCTGTTTTTGGTCAGCAAATTCACAACAAGGATCACACTGTCGCTTTCGCCTCAAGAAGTTTATCCGATGCGGAGTACAAATACAGCACGATAGAGAGGGAAGCTTCGGCTTGTGTTTGGGCGGTTACCAAATTTAAAACCTACCTTTGGAGCAGCCATTTTGTTATCTACACTGATCATAAACCCCTCGTCTACCTATTGCAGGGCGACGGTTTAGGCAAAGCTTCTGCCCGCTTGGTACGCCTTCTCTCCAAACTACAAGAATACAAATTTGTTATTAAATACATTCAAGGCGGCAGAAATTTCAGAGCTGATTGCCTTTCTCGTTTGCCATTGCCTTCAACTGATGATTCTATTGACGATTTTGATTGTGTTGTAGCTACCATCGATGCCTCTTCTTCCTCCAATGGTCATATCTCCGAGAAAGAATGGCTCGATGCGTTTTCTCTTGATCCTACTCTGAAAAAGGTATGTGACTTTATTGTCAAAGGTTGGCCTCCCATTCGCAATTTGTCTCAAGATCTGAAACCTTTCGCACAAATTTCCTCTGAGTTATCTCTTGAAAATGATCTCTGCATCAGAAATGGCTGTTTTGTTCCTCCTTTTTCCTCTAAGAAATAAGCTCATTTCCATTGCTCATGATGGACACTTAGGAGTCACGGCTACATGTAAATAGCTTAGAGAAAATTATTGGTGGCCCTCTTTGAATTCTCAAGTCTCCTCTTTTATTGATTTGTGTCCTGAATCCATTGTTTCTGACAAACATTGGAGAACCACACAGAATCCTCTTCGCCCGGTCCCTCTACCAGATGGTCCCTGGGTGAAAGTTTCCTTGGATTTTGCTGGTCCTTTCAATCTTTTGCCCAGCTCTTCAAATGTTTTTATTGGTACTAATTGACTACTACTCCAAATGGATTTACTTTGCATTTGTGGATTCTGCTTCCACCCAATCTGTTCTACAATTTCTTAAAAATGTTTTCTCCGTAGAAGGTCCTCCAAGGGAGTTAGTCACTGACCACGGCACTCACTTTGTCTCCACTGCTATGAAAAACTTTTTGGCAAGTTTTGATGTCAAACATCTGCAAGTTGCTTTGTGTAGCCCGTCTGCCAATGGTTTAGTGGAAAGAGCTAATCGCTTTCTCAAGGAAGGCATTCAAACTGCTCTTTCCTCACATTTAGATTACAAGTTCTTTCTTAAAGACAAAGTGAATGCCTACCATAATTCCCCTCATTCTACCACTGGTTACACCCCTTTTGAATTGTTGAGGGGTAGAAAATGTCGTTCCAAACTCCTACCCTCTTGGTTGGAGCGACACTGTTATTCCTGGCACTTCCAATCTCAATCGAGATTCCATTCTACGACACACGGTTTCCTCAGCACAAGATAGACATTTCACTATGATAATCTCAAACATGTTCACGATAAAGAATTCACTGTCGGTGCTTGGGTTCTTATCAAGAAACCATTTGGTGTCAAAAAGGGTGAATCCTCTTTTACTTCTCCGTGCAAAATTGAAAGAGTTAGCCTAAGTGCTTGTTTGTTGCAAGATAGGGGGTGGTGGAACAAGGGAAGGCTTGTTCCCATTTCTGACTTACAAGCTGACATTCACAGGAAAACTGCTGTATCATGTCTCTCTGATGATTCTATTTTGTTTGAGAAAACTGCAGTACCATCTGTTGAAAAATCTCATGCTTCTGTCTCACAGTCTGATGTTCATTTTCATATGAATGATCTTCATTCTCAATTGAATGTTTCTAATGCATCTTCTCCCATTGTTATTGCTCCTTCATCTGTTTCTTCTGTGTCACCAGCAAGAAGAATTTGCAGATTACCACAACGTTATAAAGATTTTATTATGTCTTAATTTGTTTGTAAAGAAAAGATGTTGTAATATCTTCCCATCTCTTTTTCCCTTTTCTCCCTCCTTCCTCTCTACTGCCCTTTGCCTCTCTTCTCTTTCTATTCCTTCCCTCTCATTCTATCTTCTAGAACCCTTCTATGCTCTGACTATTCTGTCTTTGACTTCGCGCTGTACTGATGTCTTCGCTGTGGGTCCTGTTACATTGTATCCTGTTTGATTCCTGAAACTGAATAAAGAAACAACAGGACTTCAACTCCGGTCTGCCTCGCTTTCTTTTCATCGCTACAGTGAGTCTACAGCGGTGGCCTCGGTCATGGAATATTAACTGAAGGGGCTTTTAACGAATGGTCAAGACTCCTGGAAAGTTGGGAGGGCTGGGGCGGAGTCAGTCAAATCAGGGATCCTTAACATGAGACCGACGAGACCTCATTCACAAAAGGTATTTGAGTGCAGGTTTATTTAAACACATGGCTGGATTCACTAGTGTAAAATATTCACAAAAAGGTGACATCGCACTCTAAATCCATTTACTCAGCAGTAATATTATCCCTATCGTGAAACCGGAATGGACCACATGGGTACAAAGCAGTGCTTAATTTGTAAAAGAGTAAGTGCCAGGGCCCAAAGTTTTTCTCAGTAGCCTGTATCAGGTATTATCGAACTTTGGGTGCCGAATACCAGGATTACAAATAGTCTTAATTCCACCTCGTGACTCTTTAATCCACCACCAGACACTCCATGACTCTTTAGTATCACACTGGAAGGTTCTTTTTCATCCCAGCTTTCTCCCTCTGTCACTGTTTTCCTGTCTCTCTCGCACTCCTTTCCCCTTTTGTGTTTTTGTATCTGTATTTAATTAATAAAAAAATACAAAAAGAATCAAAATTTTAATGGGAAATTTGGAGTTTTCCAAATTTTGGTTTTATTTCTTATGGACAAAGCTAGTCTCTCTTTTGGTCCTCACACATGCTCTTTTTCTCAGTGCTTTCATTAAGGCCACCAATTGCCCACATTAGTTACTGTTTGCTCTACTTGTGCTGCTCCCCAATTCAAGCTAAGGATATCAACTTAATTTTTAGCCTCTTTCACATTTAGGGAACACTTTAAAATTTCCAATTTACCTTTATATATATATATATATATATATATATATATATATATATATATATATATATATATATATATACATACATACACACACTTTAATAATTTTCTAATAAGATTTCATTTTCTTAACAGTTGTAATATCAATTTCAATGTCATTGAAAATCCCCGATATGCCCTGGCCAACCACCCTCTAAACTAACTAAAGCGAAACTGAAACAAGATAATAAAAAGAACTTATCAACGCAGGCTACAGGAATATCATCTGCGAGGGTGCTGACGGTCCCATTGCCATGGGGGGCGATCTGAGAGTCTGGAAGACTGGCCAGGATGTTGTGTAGGTGTGTCTACTCTCGACGGACTCCTAGAAGACCCCAGATGTCTCCCTCACAACCTGGGAATCCGCGAGATGAGCGAAGTGATCTCTGGAGTCTGGCAAGTGTCGTCCCCCTCCCCCCGCTCAGGCTTGGGACCCCCGCGCTGCCTCTAATGACGCAGGAGAGGCTGTATTTCCAACGGCTTTAAATCAATAAAGGGTTCTGGCCCATAATCAGCAAGGCTAGGCCTATACTATAGTCTACACAACAGCAACAGTGCCAATGCTGATAACTATTCAGCTAATCACTCATCACAATCACACGTGAAACTCATAGTGATTGGAAAGAAAACAAATTCATTTTTAATTTTTAAATAAGGATTGCAGTTTCCAAATTCATCAGTTCATGTTATTATTTCAATGAACTGATTCAAAGATCATCAGACCACATAAAGAATACAAACATACAACAATTTACTTTTTTTGACACAACAATGAAAGTACATTACATTTCACATTTAAAAGCAATTAAGAAATGTAGAAAAAGCTCGCGTTCCAAAGAAGAATAAAAGAAAGAATATGTAGAAAAACTCAAAACAAAAAGAAAGATGAAAGCTGAGCCCAGGGTGGAGTTGAGAGGTAATGATATTTTTGATTTCGTAAAAACACAACCCTAGGACACTAACGACCAAACAGTACTGTATTCAGGTCTTTAAACAGCACTTCCATTTAACATTATAGGGTACTTGTCCCCTCAAGACCTGATACTTTCAATTTTAGACCCCACTTGTTTGGTTTTGAATAGAAGGTCTACGCGTTTCAAACCCATAGAATTTTTATAGGGTTCTCCTCAGGACCTGGAACAAGGAGCTAGAAATCAAAAGAAAAGAAAAAGGTGTGCGTGTTACCATTTAATCTCAGCTCACTTCCAGCACTTCGATTAAACAACGCCCTAATATTTACAAGAGATGTTTACCTTATTTGAACTTTGTGACGGCACCATCCGTGCCTCAACAAGTGCGTGGCAATTCTCACTATTAAACAAAACCAATAAGGATTTTAGTTTAATCAGAAAAAAGAAGAAAGAAAAAACAGAACCAGCGCTCAGGCTTTATGTACAACCGGCTACAATCGATTCACTTCAAGAAAGTCTACTCATTTAATAAAGTCCGTGCCTAATTCTTGAGAAATATCGGCTCAATGTGGAAGAGTTTGGGGGATGTCAAGGATGGAAAAATCGTCTTGGAAAAGAAACAGGAAAGCAAAAGTCAAGAACTTGATTCAGAAACGCTCGTTTGCTAACAGTGAAGATACCCATGCGGGGCTTCTACATACCTTGGGCAATTATCCCAGAGCTTGTCCGTGAATTCAATCCGTTTCGCTAATGCCAGCGGGATTCCATCTACGCCAATCTAAAGTTATTAAAGAAAGGCAACTTCAATCACCAGCGACTTGGCAGGGAACCCCCGCGCTATTGCCATGATATTCAAGGAAGCGTTCAAAATGCGCTCGCAACTCTAAACAATGCCTCGTCTCGGCGTTTGACATCAATCCACATTGCAGCCGGCAGCCGCGTCTGTGTTCAGGACGCATTTATGTGACGTTACCGGATCACGCATCACGTGACTGGGTGTTTGAACCAACTTTATTGAATCCCGCAGTGGAACCACTTGTGGTTCACAATGTAGATCACATTCAATTGTACCCCTCAGTATTATTAACAGAAGCCTACCAAAGCAATTCAGAGATTGTAGATTTCGGATAGTTCATTCAATTGTTCTGATGATCTTTGAATATGTTCATTGAAATAATAACGAACTGATGAATTTGGAAACTGAAATCCTTATTTAAAAATTAAAAATTAATTTGTTTTCTTTCCAATCACTATGAGTGTCACGTGTGATTGTGATGAGTGATTAGCTGAATAGATATCAGCATTGGCACTTTTGCTGTTGTGTAGAGTATTTCCAACGGCGGCACGGCGAATAAAGGTCCGACAGAAATCAAACTAGCCCGCCCTTAGAGACTCAACGAGAGCCAAGCTGCACATGCACCCATAGGTTGACAAGTTCATGATGCTCCGCTGCCTACATCTATCTTTGCTCACCGACTATACGCTGAGCATCAGACTGTATCTGGTGCTGACACTCCCCTGCACATCAGCCTGACCGGCACAGCCAGCATTGCTGAATTGTGCGGTGGGTTTGGCGCGCTGCTCGAGTCCTCTGAAAGCGCCCGCTGTTTGCTTGGCTCCTGTGGCCCCGTGATCCTTTGGGGGCCCGTGCTCAGATGGCCTTTTCATCCATTTTAGGTCTTATATCACTAGGAGTGCACGCCTAAGATGGCGGTCTCTACTTGTGGAAACTGACACAGGACTGCATACATGCGGTATCACAAAAACGAAAGTAGGACTCAACCAACCTTTAGCCTCCTCTAGGGGGCAGCCATCTTGAAATGGTCCAATCTGTTGGATTCTCTCCAAAGCTGCACAAACAGACGCCTACCTACGAGCGGAGTTCTAGACTTCGAAGCTGTCCGCATGCCCCTGAGACATTTCCCTCCAATTCCATCCACAATCTACCTCAAACACTAAGAATAAATAATAAAAGACTACCGAACCTGCCAAGCCCAGTTCTCATCTGACAAGGCAATCAAGCTGTAGACTATGCTGAAATCCACTGCACTGGAGCTCCACCTAGTAACCAAATCATAAATTACTACCTGCTTAAACCTAGGAGCCACCGAACTTTGGACTCTCCTCTCTTCTGGCTGGCCCACTGTCACCCTATTGCCCTTTATTTTAGAGTCTTCCCCTGCCCAATGCATAGTGTCCCAACATCCCTGTTGATCACCGTTAATCAAGAATCTCTACTTGAGGGCTCCCTCCACATGAGCCCCTTAGAAAGGAAGATGACAAGAAATACACGACAACACCGCCAGGCCACCACAGAGCCCCCATACATCTCAACAACCTGAAACCCCACAGCCCACATTCTTTCTCCATCACCTACCCCCAACCTCTCAACCAATGCCACCAAAATGCTTAAGCACCGATTACTCAAACACCACCCTGAAACACTTATGACAGACCTCTACCACAACACCTCCAAAGGACAAAAAATACGGATCTCATTTTTTACACTACTCAGCAGGCTAAATGGAGAAATAACCTAGCAAGTCACATACGAGTTACTTATACCACCATCATCTCCTACGGCCAAAAATTGCTGATCTCCAACTCACCCGCCTTCGAAGGCAATGCCACCATAACAATATACAGAAAGGGCAAAGTCATGGTTCAAGCCAATGACATCAACCTGCACCAATTTGAACACATCTTCTCTAGGCTACGCAACTCCATTTCTAGTCCCTCCAACAATCCAACGACTACCCAACCCGTTCTCCAGAACTCAATTCAAGGAATAGCACTCACAAAACTTACCAGAAGCTCGCACTCACTACACACCTCAGACCTACACTACACCCTTCCGCCATGTGCCCCACATCCTCTACCCCTATCCCTCATGACTCCACCTCCTCCCTCAGGTCACCGCTCCCTATTTCCCCCCTCACACCACACAATACACTAACCCAGAATTACCCATCCCCGGTAACCCCAACATACGCCTAACCACCCAGACTATAGCCAAGAAAGCACAAGGATACACACTAAAAGCACACCCCATAGTCCGCTCAATGGAAGATACTTGTGTCACTACTACCCGCAGTCCAACTATCCCACAACCCCCACCAACGCCCACAGCTAACCGGCTGCTCACCTCTCCCCCTCTCTCTACACTGAACCTAGTGTCTATGGCCGAATTAACTGAATGTCTAACACACTTGGATAAACAACTAGAATCTCTCTTGCCACAAAACCCTATGCCCACTATTTCCATAACTGAATGCCTAATCCGCCTTCAAAGTCAACTTAAAATAGTTACTCGGGGTATTAACAAAATGCTTATCAACACACCAAGAGTTCCTCTATCCCCACCCAAAACTCGCAACTCCCCTCTCACAAAAACATCAGTGAACCCTCTCGGCTACCCAAATTCTAACCGAAAAGTTGGTGCACCACCTCTCTCAACAACCAACATCACAGGCCGAAAAGAGCGAGCCCTAAGATGTCCATGAGAGAGGCAATGAATCTAGCCAAAACATACAACCTTAGGACAGCCCGACCTCCCCCATCCCGGGCTAGCAACCGGCATTTGCACCTGCTTTGCTCTCCTCCGGGGCACTTTGGTATTACAGAAGTGACCGCAGACCCTTGTGCAGCCCCTTCTGTAATACCAATAGCGCAGGTGCACATAAAGCACCAGCACTATTGTCAAGGGGGCGTTCCCTCATTTGCTTCTGCGTTCGTGCCGTATTACTGATGTGGGGCGCAGAGGTAAAGAAGCCCTCAGGAGGTGCACTGTCAGTGCGCCCTCCTGAGTGCAGCCCTCTGCAGTGGGTAAAGGGGGTCCCATGGACCCCATAGACATCCCCTTGCAGACGGATGCAGTCACTGACTGCACCCGCCTGCAAGGGGATCTCCATTTCCCTTTATAAGGGCAGGCGGGTTGCCGCCTGCACAGTGAAACATGGAGCGGCTGTAAAGCAGCCGCTCCATATTTCATGTGAATGCACTGCCCTCAGGGCAAAACGAGTTCGGGGCTGCCCTGGGGGCAACGCATTCCCCATAATTCAGCTCACTTTTCTTCATTGCACCAGGTGCACCATTTTAAAGGTGGAGGAAAGTGTGCCGCATGTGCAATGCGGCCCCAGGTGATCACCAGAATTGGCAGAGACATCAACCCACCTTGGACTATAAGACCACCATCACAACGCACTGAAATACCTTTGACTCCCCCCACCCAAAAGCACACTACCAGCTGCAAGGTAAACTGCATGCTAATAAACTGTAGATCAGCAATCATACACACAACAGTTGGCTGAAGCCATGCTGAACTATGACATTGCGTTCGTTACTGAAACCTGGCTCAATTAATCATCCTATCCGATCCTTGACCTCCTAGTCCCCCTAGGTTTGTCCATCATCAAGGAGGACAGATGAGACCATCGCAGCACTGGCATATCCATCATGCATAAGAATAGCATCAGAATGGCTGAAACTAAAACCTCCTTTACAACATTCGAATACCTCAGCATCAACATGATGCGAAAAGACAACAAAGTAACAAAATGCCATCTCATCTACCACCCACCAGGAAACACGCCCACATTCGGGGAACAACTCTCTGACCTACTAACACACTGCACCCTCTGTAACTCCAACAACATTATCGTAGGTGATTTCAATCTCCACTGGAATATGGAGAAGGACACATTAATACAGTCATTAACTGAACTCCTTCTCAGCAAAGATCTTGCCCAACACTGCAAGGGACAAACACACAACAAAGGCTCTACCTTAAATGCTAATGTAGCCAAAAACGAATTAATAAGCATTAGCATTCTCCCAATCGACTGGTCAGACCACCACATCATTCTCTTTGATATTAACCAAGCTACAGAGCCGCCTAACCGAGTTCAGATTACCCATCAATGGCTCAGAAAACTCAATCCAATCCCAATTTTCTCACCTGGAAGAAAAATGTCATCCCTACTTCCGCCTACCACAGACAGCCTCAATCCAGATGAGCTCACTACCCTCTACAACTCAACGATGAAAACTGCCCTGGACCAACTAGCCCCCCCTGAAACACAAAAGGGTTAGAGAAACTCAGTCAAGAGCCTGGTTCAACAAATACCTCAATTTTGAAAGAAGTCAAGTAAGAGTCCCTGAAAGACAACGGAGAGCAAACCCATCCACAACCAACCTTAACAGCTCAGAAGAGATCGCAGAAATTAAAAAAGCACATCCTCAAACAGAAAGCCACCTTCTATCGGAGTGCCCTAGACAAAGCTAAAAACCGCCCAAAGGACTTTTCAACATCATCCGACAAACTTCACAACCTACCAAAGAAAATCCCCCTGCCTCAAAACTGCAGTGTGACAACCTGGCCAAATTCTTCAATGAGAAAATAACCAAAATCAAGCTCTCACTGAATTATCACCCACAGACTCAACCAACCAATTCTTCGCCCAAAACATAGATAAACCCAACCCTAGATTACTCCACAATCCCCCAAACTATAGCTCCTCCCCAGTAACCACCAAAGTAAACCAATACCCAAAACCCTCCTCAATACCCAAGAGTTGGAAGGCTTTTAAACCTCTCACAGAAGAGAGCATCTCAATGGTGATTGCCAAATCTAAACCCTCCCGTCACTATGCAGACCCACTCCCTGCTTCCCTGGCTAAAACCCTCAACCTCACCTTAACCCCTCTATGGAAGAAGATCATTACCAGCTCCTGGAACAATGGGCCGAAGCCTGACTGCCCTAAACAAGGCCAAGTCACTCCCCCCTGCTAGAAAAATCATGATGCAGACCCGAACGATCCCAAGAATTTTAGACCCATCACCAACCTTCCATTCCTAGCATAAATCCTCAAAAAATGTGTTCTCTCCCAACTCAACCAACACCTGGACGCCAACAACCTATTCGACTCACACCAGTCAGGTTTCAGGAAGGGATGCAGCACTGAAACAGCCATACTGAATATAACAGATGACAATCATAATTCCCTAGACTCAAACAGATGCTGCCTGCTCGTCCTCCTAGACCTATCGGCAGCTTTTGACACTGTAGATTACAAGTTACTTCTGGATGCCCTACAAAAGCATATCGGAGCTGATGGCACAGTTCTGAAATGGTTCTCATTTGTGCATAACCAATCCCAACTAATAAAAATCAACACCTTGATGTCCGATATCTCATCCATAACCCATGGTGTCTCGCAAGGCTTGGTCCTCTCTCCCACACACTTAACATTTACATGGAACCCCTCACTACCAATCTAAAACAAGCAAATATCTCCTATCGCCTCTATGCCGACGACACCCAGCTCTACCTAGAAATATCCTCTCTAGACGACATTCACCGACTTAACTCCACACTCTTAAAAGTACAAAAATGGGTATCAAACAACCACCTCAAACTCAACCAAGAAAAAAAAATGAAATTGTCATTCTCCAATCACGACCACCCTCCACAGATCCAAGAATGGATAAATAACCTGGACTCCCTAAACTGCAAGCTTACTCTAGCTTGGTCAGCCAAATCTCTGGGGATCTCTCTGGACTCAAGACTAAACATGAGCTCTCACATAAGTTCCACTGCAAAAGGCACGTACTACAGCTTAAATCTCCCCAGCAAAATAAAGCCCTTCCTACCTCCTAATGACCTAAAAACCGTAGCAGAAGCACTAGTTCTGTCCAGACTAAACTATGGAAATGCCACACTCACTGGAGCAGCCAAAGCACACGGTGTCCCTAGGAGAGCCACTCTAAACGCATCAGCAAGAATGGTCACAGGAGCAAAGTGGCTCCAATCAAGGCACAGTGCAGTTTCAAAACTACCTGTCTCACCTATAAAGCCCTACACACTAGCAAACCAGATTACCTCGCAGCCAAACTCACTAAAGCAGGACAATCGAGGAACCTAAGAAACTCCAACACGCTCCTTCTCATCCTCCCCAAAAGATAAACAAAAAGCCCTTTCCTGCTCTCTCAGGCAATGCCCCAAAAATCAGAAATTCTCTCCCAACACATACCAGAACTAAAACCTCCTTCACAAGCTTCAAGAGACAACTAAAATAATTTCTCCTCAACCGATATCTCTATCCCTCTGGATAATAGCCACTCCGTTTCACCTTGTAATCACCAACTAATGACGGTAACCACTGCCACAAAGCTTCTAGATATAATGCTCAACTCCTCAATCGAGCTTCTCTACTTCTACTGTGACCCTCTTTTTCGAGCCGGTCACCTGTTGTCTTTGTGCTGCTGGGAGTGAGAGAGAGAGAGACTACACCCCTAGCATTCCCGGCACGGCCAGGAGGCCACGACGCAGTTCACGGGCGCCGGAGCACCATAAAACTCAGAGGCGACCCGCAATGTAGGACCTTCTTTTTTGAGCCTGCCACCTGTTGTCTTTGTGCTGTTGGGGGAGAGAGAGAGTACACCCCCCAACATTCCCGGCATGGCCAGGAGGCCGTGATGCAGTTCACGGACACAGGAGCGCTATGAAACTCAGAGAGGCGACCCGCAGCACGCGACGCATGCAGGTCGCCCCCGGCATTGCCTGGGCCAAGAGCGGGCCTGTCTGCACCCGTCCGCGGCCGGACAAGGCTGGGTTGGGCCCCCTCCCTTGGTTTTTCCCATAGCAAGTGACTGCGGTAAAATAGGAGGTTTTGAATGAAATGAGTTTAGCAACCTTCTAAATAGCAGGCTGCACCGCACTACACCCAAGGAGCCCATAAGGAGAAGGGATATCAACAGTATTTTTGGGGTAAGCCCAATATCTTAAATACATTTTAATAACTCTTGTTAAGCAACGTTAAAAATGGGCAAAAAGAGCTACTAATTCTAAGGTGAACCTAGGAGGAAACCCCTCTACAATTGACTCCTTTTTGGCAAGAGCAGGGAGTGCAGTCTCCAAGGAAATTGATTTGACCAAGGGGAGTCTGCCTCGGGGGGGGGCTTGTTACCACTTTTTGATCATGGTTTACGTGACTGTGAAGTAGCAAGGAGTGAGCAACGAGAGGGGATTAGGTCAAGCTCTGAAACACCAGCACAGAGTAACTGCTCAGTTGGAATTGGTGTCCTTAAGGCCAGTGAGGTCATCTCACTTTCCTCGCCCCCAGTAAATCCTCTGGCTACCAAGCGCAAGCGGAAATCTAGGAGACTGGCTGACTCGGAATCTCCTTCTTGCACTCTGAAGCCAGGTCTGGGTGTTACACATCATGTGGGAGATACGCAAGATGCCATGTGGGGCACTATGCTGTGTAAATTCACTTCAATTTTAAATCATTGTTTGAAGCCTTTAAGAGAAAGATTAGATAGTTTGGAGTCTAGAGCTGGGAAATTATTATCTGAGTCTGGAGCAACAAAGAGTCCTTCAGAAGGGGTACCTGGCCTTGTATAAGAATGCTAATACAGCCGCCAACGTTTCCTGCTGCTGTTGCTGGTGGGGGAGTGAGCCGTGCCGCCTTTCACTGCACCGCTGGGGACTACGTATCCTGTGCTCCTCCTGACTCCTGAACGCGCTAAATAGCGCGATGCAGTCCCGCAGCCGGTGTAGCTACCAACATTTCCTGCTGCTGTTGCTGATGGGGGAGTGAGCCATGCCACCTTTCACCGCACCCCTGGGGACTACGGATCCCATGCTCCTCCTGACTCCTGCAGGCGCTAAATAGCGCGATGCATTCCCGCGGCCGGTGTAGCCGCCAACAAAAATAAATAAACACAATACAGCTGATGTACCAGCCAAGAGTTGCCCCCCCCCTTAGTGAGAGATTGTTCTCAAGTACCAACAAAGACTAGCGCTCACCAGAGTTCTGTACTGCATTTGCAGTCTAACAAGCCCTTTGACACACCAGCTCAAGTCTCTTGCGCTGTAAGTTCTGCTGTCCCTACTCAAGTAATGTGTAACACATTCAGGTTCTCACAATCTGTGATAAGGTATCCTCAATTACCGGTGATTAACCTGCCACCTGCATGTGGTCCATATGTTGTTCCAGGGGTGCCCCCATGCCAAATCCCTCCCAAGAGTCCCCTATTGAGCTCCACAATAAGGTGCGTCATTGGCTGGTTAAAAATTCAAGCTTCCGTGTCCAGGACCATAAAAACATCTTAATGACATGCCGAGTTGCTTGGGTTTGTCCTTCCCATAAGAGTATTCAAGGGGACTATCATTGTAAATTTTAGACACCCAATGCTCGCGGGTAGCATTTTGTCTTGGCACTCTCAGCTTTCGGGGGTGAATAGCGTTATTCGGACTCTCCCATTTGGGCTTTTTTATAGGCTACCCCACTTTGAGTTACACTCGGAGTTGTCCCGGAGTCCTTTGTTGCACCCAATTACTGATAACTTTATTATTGGGTGCACTAACCGATTTGCAACTTTAGCGAATCTGGACGAACAGGATTGACATCTAATGGGCTCCCAGTTTAAGACCCCTTGCTCCAATGTTAGTAAAGTGTTTTTGAGATTTAAAGGAATAGTCATTTTGCAAGACAGCAAAGTTGAAACTGTCACTTTGGCCAATGTGTTTTTATTCGCAAACAAGGACCCACTCCCTGTATCAATACTTGTAAATCGCCCAACTGATTTAATGGAAAAATTGCTTTGCAAAAGAGCGATGATGGCTCTGCCTCTGTTCCAGATGTCACGGCCATTGGAAGTAGTGCTTAGTGCAGGACCCCTTGTGTCAATACCCGTGAAATGTTTTCTGGACCCAATGGGACGGGTGCTCTGGAAACTAGTAACGAAATTGTTTCTGATGAAGATATTATGGTTAATGCAACAGTAATAATCTAATAACCAGTTCTATATCCCCAGTCAGAGAGTTGCAGGGAGAAGATTTAGGTGTGTTCCACAGTTTTGCTTTGATTAGCTGGAACGTGGCTGGGCTCAAAAATAAGATTTCTTACCCGGACTGGCTTTCTTTTATAAATCGTTATGATTTTATTGCTTTTCAGGAGACCTGGGCCTTGAAGCCCTTAATATGCAATAGCTTCTCATGCTATTCTAGTCCGGCCATTGCCTCCGCTCACCGGTGAGCTAAAGGAGGTCTCACCATCTGGGTTAAGCTTAATGTCCATCTTAAAGTATCCATAATAAATATGGATAGCCCTGACTTTCAGGCTTGGTTAATTAAAGATATTCAAAGTTTCTTTAGTTTTTATTTGGTTAATTTTTATAACAATGATTTTACTAAGTCCTATCTTAGTGTATTTCATGACCCATTTGATTTTATTGCAGCTTTCAAACCCCAGAGAATACAAAATGTGTCTTTGCCATGGATTTTAATCTTTGGGGATTTTAACGCAAAAATGGGGACTGCAATTAATGATTTGGACATACAAGGCAATGGGTCAGATACTGCTTTGTGGGATGCTAGGGGGCTGGAACTAAGGCCTTTAGTTGCTCTAAGGGATCTAGAAGACGTGATTAGTTATTTTCAGGGAAGTAGCCTAGCCAAAACAACATTTAGAGGAAAGGGGCAAGTGTCAACCATTGATTATATATTTGCATCAAAGTACTTTTTTCAGTAGTGTCAGCAAAGTACCATAATAGTAACAGTGGAGTGATCACAATGCCCTATTTGTTGACGAAGTCTTCCCATTATCTAGGGATAAAAGTCCTTTATCGGATGATGGCATCAGCAAACACTCTAAAGATGGCTTGAGGTTAGTTCCCTAAGGGATCTACCAAAGTATTTACCACTTTTCCTGGAATGCCTTGATGATGGATCCAGAGGTGATCTAGCTCAATGCTGTCAACAATTATGTGCTACCATTAAGAATTCTCTGTTGAAACCACCTATATCGGAGTCTAAAAACCCATGGTGTTTCGACGGGAAATGCTCTGCCGCTAATCGCCATTTGAGAAAAATGTTAGCCAGCTCCCTACTGGCTATAGTAGCGATTTGCGATGCTAGGAAGTCTTACAGATCCACTATTAAGGAAAGGAAACTTATTCTGTTTTTTTAATGATAGGGATAAGTTAGAACTGGCTGCAGCACAAAAATGTAGCAAGATTTTCTGGGAAACAGTAAATGGGCTCTCTTTGTGCAATGCCACTTCAAACCCCCCTTTTAATTTTTAACATTTCCGGCAAGGACGGGGTAGAGCATTTTGCCAGTATTTATCACATAAAAAGGGATGTTGAACGAGGGGATCAATTGAAACATCTTTTTATCTCTTCTACTGAATCTATTCTTCTACAGTTTACCACCAAGGAAGCTGAAGATGCTAAATGAGTAAGCGCCAGTAGCAAGGCAACGGGCCCCGAAAGGATCCTTATGGATCCTTACAAATGTAATCCTGAACATTGGGGTTCCCTACTCAGAAACCTTTTTAATAACTCTTTAAGTCGGAATATCCCAAAGTCCTGGTCCTCATCCATAAGTGTGCCTATTTTAAAAAAAAAGGCAATAGAGGGTCACCCAAAAGTTATAGACCTATCTCTTTGCTTGACAGTTCCATAAAGATACTGGGGAGGGTTATTTTAGTTGCTTGCAGACATGGGCTACGGATAACAGTATTTTATCTGTCAATACAGCTTTCGTCCTGGGTTGGGTACAGTGGATCAGTGCCTGAATTTGCATCTGATGTTAAGTATACTATTGCCAGGTGCTGTCCACTGTACCTAGCCTTCATGGATCTCTCCACCACTTTGGACTGTGTAAATAGAACCAAACTATGGCTGTTAATTGATTTGGGGGTGGGCATTGCATTGGTGAATTTCTTGAATGGTCTCCATGAAAATCTGAGTGCAAATATCCGGTATGGTCAATCAGGCGAACTTTCCAATACCTCTTCCCTGGCTAGTGGTGTACGCCAGGGGTGCGCGTTAGCACGGTTACTATTTATCTTATGCATCAATGATCTAAACGCTTCTCTATTAGGTTCGACCAAGGATGTACCAAAAATCGCCAATTTAGCCGTACCGTATTTATTATATGCCGATGGCGCTGTGCTGCAGGCTAGAACTCCGCGAGCCCTCTGTAATCTGGTGGCATTTTTTTTTTTTTTTAATGAAAATCCTAGATCTGAAAACCTTGGGAAACCCAGGGGAAATCTTGAAATGAATCGGACCATTGCATAACAAATTCAACTGGGTAACACCGGCACAAATTCACCACATAGTAAATATTACTGGATTATTCATTGAGCTCTCTCCAGTCTAATGGTCTCCAAGAGAAGTCACACATTATGGCATATGGCCCGGTTAGGAAAGTTATGCCAGTATTAAATCTGGGTGACAAGCAACTAGGCGCAGTTACCAAGTTCAGTTACCTTGGACTGGCTTTTCATGCAAGCAATTCCTGGCAGATGCAAGTTAATGCCGCCCACCAGAAACTGGGGAGGGCAGCGGGCTCTCTTTTTAATTTTGCCAGGAGGGATGGCAGGGCTAATATCTCTCCTTTTCTTAAATTTTACCAAATGCAATGCATACCTGCAGCCACCTATGGAGCAGGGGTTTCATATTGCAGCCCCTGTCCAGGTGGAAGAGAATAGAATCTGTAGGAAATTGTTAAATCTCCCACTCTCAAGCGCCAACTTTATCTTGCACTTCGAATTAAACTTAGAGTATATAATAGATCACATTTGATGACCCCCCCCCCCTTGTTATGGGTCAGTGTATGGAGTAACAAGGAGGCTAGCTTTAATAGGGCAGTTATCGAAGATTGCCTGAAGTTGAATAGGGGCTCTGCTATACCTTGGCTGCGATATGTCCGCACAACTCTGGGTGACATCGGCATCTCTGAAGTGTTTAGTGCCCTTGATGTGATCACTAAAACTGCTAAAAACATTGGTTGAGCACATGTTTCTAGAACATGTTGCTACATCGAGGATTCAGGAGGCAATCAGTAAGCACACTATCTGTCATTACTATACTATGTTTGCAACATGTGATATTGCACTTTAACACTAGAGCTCACCCCAATGGGAAAGGTCCCTTTTATTTAGATTTTGGTCAGGGACGGTTTGGCACCTAGCATTTTGTTTTATGGAATAGAAGGTATGTGGAGTACAGTACTGTCCCCCTCACCCCTGTCCCTGCAATGACAAGTCGGAATAGTCTTTATTGCACTTCATGTTCTTTTGTGGTTTTTATTGCAGGTTTTTTCAATTGTGTCTCAAACCTTTAACTAAGATTGTTTTTTGACAATGCAGGATGGTATTAACTTACCTTCAACAGTTAAATAGCCCTGAAATTTGCTTTAATGTTTGTTGCATCCTCAAGATGGTCATCCGAAGTGGAAACTCTATGGAGAGTAGTTTAATAGGTATTTTAGCTGTTATTTGGATCATGCACTGTAGCGACTTTTTGAATTTGTAGTATTTTAATGAGATAATGATGTGACAATGAATTTTGTATATTCTAATATTTTATTGCATTGTTTTATCTTGTGATTTTATGACCCATACAAAGATCGACTATAGAAGAACTGACCTGACTGTGAACAGTCTAGCCCCAAAACTGAACTTTTACTACAAGTTATTGAATTGATAACTATCTAGAATCTGTGTTTATTAGTGTACTGTTACGGTTTATGGTTTTGTTGGGTGTGTTGTTGTAAAGCACTCGGATACCCCTCTTTGGTCGTGTCAGTGCTATATAAAACTCTGAAAATAAAAAAATAAAAGTTGCAGGCCTCAGCTTAAGAACCACTGCTTCACACCATTCAACGTCCCATCCCTTAAGGGGAAACAAACATTAAAACATGCACTACCACTACTCATGCGGAACCAGACAAGCCACACTCCTAGTCAACAAAAAAGATAGTGATCATTGTTTCTTGGAAATGCAGCTGCTATGAACTAAGCCTAGGGGTAAAATTAACTATGCAGGAGTAACTGGAGAAATTTTGGTAATTTCAAGTTACTCTGATGCAGAATTATCAATTACGCATTTACACCATTTCAACCCCTAACCTGCTCAAATCGCCATCCTGACAAATCATGAGCCCCGTCGCTCCTAGGCAGGGCACGAGTCGGGGTACCACGCGGGTGGACGGCATCCCCCACTTATTTTACAGGGTGGACGCCGTCCCCCCTGCTCAAAAGATGGACTTTGTAAGATGGCGACGTTACTTGCCCGTACAGCCGCTCCAAACTTTCTAAGATTTTGTTGGCCATAGCAGTCGTCACGGGATTGGCCTGAAGGGGAAGGTTGGCGCTTGGCAGGTGCCCTCCTTGTATACAAAATGTCCCAGGCTGGCAGCAGAAGACGCTCCTGTTTCCGAGGTGTCAGAGTTTGGGCTGCAATGCACACAAAGGATGCTGACTGCTGAGCGCCTGTGTCATCTGGGTAAGGGCTTCCAGCGCCGCGTCTTATAGAGATGCATAGACCGGCTGTGAGGAGGGAGAGGGTTGCGAGCCTTTATGGTCAGGGACTACCGCCAATCCCCCTCCCTGTCCTGCGCATTACCACCGTTAAAACAATTAAAGCAATTGGACATGAGAGGAGTTTTCTTTGGAAGGCGGGGGTCTCGCGACCCCCGGCCGTATTTATTAAAACATGAAAACAAATTAAAATTTGAAATAAACAATATTTACACAAGCATTTATATGCAGAAAATTAGACATTAGGTACAATCAATGTAGACAGGTATCAATGGCTAACCTTAACAAATGTCTAATACAGCGTGTTTCCTAACCGAATCTAACATCCTCATTACTTTTCTGCATATCCTAGTTTTGGGCCTACGGCAAGGTCGCTAACCGGTGTCAAATCCTTATTAACCAGCTACGCCCTCACGTATGAGTGCGCATGCGCAGAGGGCCCGTTTACCGAGAGGGTACTTCCCCCCTCCCGGTTACCCCCGTACGCTCCATGAACTCCATTACCCAAAAGGGGGCCCTTGCACTCTGCGCCGTTTAATGACGTCATCGTGCACGTGCGGGGTGGCTAACCAGCCCAGAGAAAGCGTGACTCCCCCTCCCCGCACCCATCCAACCAAGCGGATGTACCGCCCCTGGAGTTCTGGGAGAGACCACTCGCCCCTCCCCCTGGGCGACCCCATTCCAGAATGGTGACGCCCCTAAGGACCTTGAATTGACTGCTCACCGATCATGACCTTACCGCCACAGGCCAGCATAGTTGACCGACTATCTGGCCCCCCCCTTACCTCCTCTTCCGAAAGGTCATGCCTACTTAGAACCTCCCAGCCCTGCCAAAATGTTCTCCAGAAAAAGTTGGTTACCTGCCCCAGTCAGATGGACCCCGTCTTGCAAGAAGAACTGTTCCCCCAGATACACCCATGTGGTATATTCTGTAGTTGAGGTGACCGAAATAATTTCTCTATCTTGTTGTTGATCCTCTTTACCGAGTGATTCAACGCCCTGACCGAGTCCCCCTCCTCCATTTGAGCCTGGGAATCATCTGAGACCACACTATGGTGCAGCCTTGGCATGTTTTAGCTAGCCAGTTTACTTCCGATATTATCTCCTCCATCAGGACCCTCCTGCCCAATTTCACCAGATCGTTGCCCCCAGGTGTAGGATAACTACTGCAGGCGGCGGGGTGTGTTTTTTGAGCAACTCCGTAAAGAACCCCTAAACTGACTGAGGCATAGGCCCCCCTACCATGAAAGGAAACTTCGAAACCTCCTTGTTCCGCCCTCTGTCTATAGCTACCTGAAAAGAAAACAGATTTAACGCGCCTTACAAATGAGTGACCAACCACCCATACCACTTTCGTCTCCTTCTTCCATTCCTGTGACCGCCGAGCTGAAGGTACTTGCAGTTGGTGACCCGGCAACAGTTTCCGCCCTGCGTGACAGGCTCGAGAAACTGAAATAGAAGCAAACAACAAAACAGGCGTCAGCGTAACTTACTTGTCACCTCAGAGCATGTGCATCCGCACATAACGTTTGTAACAGTTGGAAGACCATCTCCCAATCCTTTTACGCTGCTCGCATGCAATCCTCTAGCAGTCGCCTCGGTGGCCGCACCTATCCTAAAGGAATGCGTCCCAAAATCCTTTGGATTGAAACCGGCCCTGTCCATTGCCATTGACAGTACTCGTTGGAATTGGAACCTGGTCAGTGGGGTACCGTCTGCATGCATTAACAATGCTCCCTCCTTTGCGCCCGCTCGCTGTTTGATCAAGGCTTCTACGTGGAACACTGGGCAGCAAGGATTATCCCGTGCCCGATGGAGTACCAGCCCGTCCCCCGGGCCTCCTGGTCAGTTTTTGATTTACGTATGGTAATCAACAGCACCTCACCCAATATTTTGGTGTGTTCCAGTCGAATACCCCCAGCATGTCCTGCTTGCTGCTAGCCACCAGTTCTCCCACCCGGAAAGCCCCATAGAAGGCCAAAGTAAAGGCGGCTCTGAACAAGAGTACTTCCCCATCCGAACTGCAGGTGTCCGACAAGGCGTTCAATAACGATGCCAGCCGGTCTAAACCTATCGGTTGCCTGGAATCTGCGGTGGTTGCTTGCAGGCGCCGCCACCCCTTTAGTGCCTTCCGCACGACGAAACTATTCGTGGGATCTCTGGCCCCCCTGAGTTGTGCCATGAAAGACACGGCCGCCCTGTGTCTGCTAGCTGTCGCCGCTGAGCGCCCCTCCTTATGTAATGCATCTAGGTACATAGCGAAACTCTCCTCATGCTCCCATTTCTCTGCCCAGTCCCGTCCCAAAAAGGAGCAATAAGACAAAAACGCCCCTTCGTAAGCTGTCCTGGTCCTGGGCGCTAGGCTAGCTGCCACGAGGTTCTGTAGCTGGGGGCACCAATTTGCCAGAGTGTTGCTGGGAAGTGTGCAGGCTTCGCCTCTGCGGATGGTAGATGTTCCCTGAATACCTGCATCTTGAAGCGAGAGAGTGCATCGGCTGCATTATTCAACACCCCTGGGACATGTTTGGCCCTAAACTGTACATTGAGTTTCATGCAAACCAACACAATCTCCTTAAGTAGGCGGAGTATAAACTTACATCGTGCCGCCTGCTGGTTGATACATTCGACTACCGTCATGTTATCTGACCAGAAGATTACAGATCGATTACACAACTGATCAGGCCAAACTGTTAATGCCACCCATATTGGAAATAGCTCCAAGAAACCGATATTAGTTGTCAGGCCGCTCGCCTGCCACCAAACCGGCCACCGTTGGGCCACCCACTTGTTTCCCAGTATGGCACCAAAACCAACACTGCCTGCAGCATCCGTCCATAGACCTAATTCTGCAGACGTAGTAGGGGGACCGCACCACACCACTCTGCCGTTGAAGCCCTCCAGAAATGCGATCCAAATGCGCATGTCCTGGCGGACCTCAGCCAGTAACCTAGTGCGATGGTGTTTCTCCCGCAGGCCCGTCATGGCCTGCGAGATTGAGCGGGAGAAGGGGCGTGCCATGGGTATGACTCTTAATGCGAAATTCAGCTGTCCCACAATCTGTTGTAGCTGCTGGAGCGTCACTCTATCTTTGACCAAACCTTGCTGGAGAGTTGCCCTAAATTTCGTGATTTTGTCTTTAGGCAACCTGAAACAGCCCTCCACCGAGTCCAATTCTATGCCCAAGAATTCCAATGTGGTTGCCGGGCCCACCGTCTTTCCGGGTGCCAGCGGGACCCCAAAAGCCCGCATGAGCATGCAAAATTCCTGCAATGCCCACCCACACTCAGGTGAACCCGCCGACCCCAGAAAGAGGAAATCATCCAGGTAATGCATGACATGGCGATGCCCTGACGTTTGCCTAAAAGCCCATTCCAAAAATGAACTAAATTTCTCAAAGTAGGCGCATGAAACCGAACAACCCATGGGCATGCACATATCCATATAGAATTTGTTCTGAAAAGAGAAACCTAGCAGATGCTGATCTAGGGGATGCACTGGCAGTAGCCGAAAAGCCGATTCTATGTCCGACTTGGCCATCAAGGCTCCCGGTCCGAGAGCCCTCAACATCTCCACCGCTTGGTCAAAAGACGCATACTTAACACTACAAATGTCTTCATTTATGGCGTCGTTTAATGATGCGCCCCTGGGTGCCGATAGGTTATGAATGAGCCTGTACTCGCCCTCCTCCTTTTGGGGACCACGCCGAGGGGCGAGCAAACAAAATTCGGTACAGGGATGTCATTAAACGGCCCCGCTATCCTGCCCAGGCGCAGCTCTTTAGCTATTTTTGACGCCACCACATCTGGGTTGTGCTTCACTGAAAGTTGATTCCTACATTCCGGCGTTCCGGTATATCCCACCGCTGGGATCCTAAAGCCCTGACCAAAACCTTCCTGTAACATCGTCGCCGAGGCATGGTCGGGGTACCTGTTCAGCCAAGGAGTCATAGCCAGAATGTCAATGGGGGAATGAGCTACCAAACGGCCTCCTCCCCTACTCCTGCTTTTTCCTTCCCCTGGTTCCCGAGGCATTACCTTTATTACGACAGACTGTTTCTGGGTGGGAAGGATGGTTACATATGGAACATGCGTGCCTGAACTTGCAAGTGCCCTGTGTCCTGGTGCATGTACGCTTGTTAAAATCCCAGCATACCCCTTTTCGCCCACCATTGCTCCCCGTCTTAGTGGCTGTGCCACCCCCTGGGGTGACCGAAAGGGCTGCTGGTGATTGGAGTGGTGGCTTTTGCTCCAGCTTGGCCCCGCACCCCCGCCGTAAACTGGCCATACCATGAAATTGAATCCACTCTATCCCATGATAATGCGTGATCAAACTCCTTAGCCTTCCTGAAAGTAGTGTCGTACTCCTTCCACCCGTCCCCTCCATATCTCTCGCTGAAAGTTGTGATCCTACTCTGGTAACAAGCCATTTCGGCCTGCAAATTCGGGAAGCGCTCGGCTGTAATTGCCATAAACACAGAAAAGGCTCTAATCCAGTTGATCAATGTCTCCTCCACCCTGAATCTCGCCATTTCAAACCGCCATTCACTAGGCAACATCCAGTCTTTCTGTTTCCTAGCATACTCCATTTCCCTGTTATCGACTAGTAAGGAAAACATATTGACATATTTTCCCGCCCAGATCAAATCCTTCACTTCCTGTGTCACATGTTGAGCCAGATTTTCCCTCCTGGAGGGTATTGTCCCTTCCCCCAGCACCGGTAATGCCCCCTCCTTACCACTTTCTGTGGGTCGCGTTGGTTCACCAATCTTGTCCCTTCCAGCGTCGCTGCCCGAACCTGTTGCTTGTGGAGTAACGGGCGCACTTGGCCCCCCCCCTCCACCCTGTGCAATCAAGATCTTTGCCACCATTTTCTGAGCCTCCGCTGAGGGGTCCTCTCCCACCTCCCTGGCACCCACTGAAGGAGGTAACATTCCACCTATCCCTAGCCAAGGTAGTACCGCCGCTATCTGCGCTGCCAGCTCTGGCGGTACCCGCCCCACCACTGGTGGTGCTGTAACTGGCATGGGGATCCCAAGCCGGGTACCGGAATCGGCGCGGGTACCACCGGGACTACCGCGGGGACCACCTGAGGCACTATGTTTGGTACTGGCGCCGGAGAGGCCGGAGCCGGTGTCACCGGTAGATCTGCCGGGATTATGGGATCGGGCACAGGAGTTACCGGCGGTCCGAGCACTTTCTCAGGGACCACCCCAGAAGGCCCCCCTCCTCGTGTGGCTTGGGGACCCGACCGCTACCCTTCTTGGGCCTGACCCGCTTGGGCAACGCATCCAAATCCCCCTTGGCTGCGGGGGCACAATGATTCGCTTGGGTCTCCCGGATGGCCCAACCTGTTCGTCGAACCTTTGCCTGAGCTCTGCCACGCTCTTGCCTATCTGGTCAACCCTCCCCCATCTCCTGTCCATAGCTGTCATCTTGCGCATCATGCCCTCCAGCATATGCTCCATGCGGGAGCGCCTAGCCCCACGACCACTAGCCATCCCCGCGACAGGTATACCACCTGCACTTACCCCCTACACTGAAAGCCCTGCTGTGTCTCAGTGCCCACTATCACCTATCTGGTGTTTACCTGCTCGAGTTGGAGGCACACAGACTGGCCGTAAGCACCACGCAACTGTGACCGCCACACACCAGCTAACCTGGGTGTGTTGGGCGAGCGCACTCTAGCCCGGCGGCCCAACAGAAGCAGTGAAATGCAGGCCTGCCTGTGTCCCCGAATCGCGTTGTACCCCGCGCGCCGCTCCTTTGGTTCAGTCGCACTACCGGGGTCCTACGGTAAAAATTAGTTAGGGTATAGCACTGTCATCACTTTCAAACAAGGCCCTTCTTTTGTGTGCAACCGGGACCACCACACCTCCGTTAAATACCTTATACTCCCCAAAACAGTGCCACCACCCCTCACGTCCCCTGCCAAACACCACCCACAAATTATTAAATTTTTTTTTTTTTTTTTTTTTTTTTAAATTCGCAACCCGAAGTTATGGCCCTGGAACCCTTGCCTCCTCCTCAAAAATTCCCACAATCCAGCTACTAATTAGCACAATATTGCTACCTGCAATTACTCATTAAAAAATTCCTATCAGCCTCTGTGGTCTCCCATCCATGTGCTGCCCCTGCCTTCCCTGCTTCGCCCCCTGTTACCGGCTGTGTCTTTTCAGCCCCTCCTCGTATACTCAGACTCTGTGCGGGCGGGTCAGCAGGGAGCACGATCCGCTCCTCGTTGCTCGCCTAGCCGACGGACCACTTCCTCTCCCTGCAATCTCCAGTATTCTCCTGCCCCACTGCGGCGCTCCGCGACCACGCACGCCTCTGCCGCTCGAAATGCGATCCCCCTCGCTGCTAGCCTGTAGAGGGGAAAACAAAAGATTATTCGGCGCCTTTGCGAGGCGCGGTGCAAGCCTGGGGAGCGCGGGAACAAGAGGGCGCCTCCCGCGCTCCCCGGCCTTTTAACCCCTCTGTGGCAGACCAGTTCCAACTGGTCCGCCCCTCTGGCTCCACTCCTTTGCCCCGGAAGCAATTAAATTGCTTCCGGGTCAAAGCAGGAGCCAGCACCAATCGGCGGTGGGGCGCGCCCGCCGCGTCATCAAGACGCGGCGGAGCGGCACCCCCCACCACCGAGAGTTCAGGGGGGAGGAGGGGGGCCGGCGCCCCGCCATACGTGCGGGGGGGCCGAGCGGCCCCCCCTTTCCTGAACCACATTAAACAGATGCCTGAAAAACACACAACATGCCACGCGAGAGACTGACTGGGCCGGGAAATACAACACCCCCCCCCCCATTCTACCGTATTGGTATTACCAACCAATGCATATTTGATTTGCAACAATGACAGTAAATAACCCACGGTTCTATGTCAGGGATACAAATCCAGTTTACATTTCACGTTTAATTTCTCGTGCACACCCGGCGAGTATTTGCGTTTTTTTCAAGATGTTCTATTTCTGTAGTTTATTTCATGCAGCGTATGACTCTGTTGTAGTGTTCACAATGAATAGGTAGGAGCTATTTCAGGTCGTGGGTGTGTTTATGATGTCTCACGATGGAGAATGTTGAAGTTATAGGGGATGGCAGTGCGAGTTTCTCACAGTGCCTGTCAGTGAATTATCAATGTGTGCAGGATGCATGCACGCACATCCAAACCCAGGCCTTACAGGCAGAGGGCTCAGAGTGATACTTGCATATGCGCTCCCAGTAATAGTGGGAACATGTGAGATATGCAAATGAAGGCTTTCAGAAAGATGTGGAGAGAAAAAAGGGCATGAAATGTCTAACAGAGTGTGACACTTCAGAATAAAGTGGTTTGAGGGGAAGAGGTGTCAGAGACTCTCAAAAGATCACTACCTGTTCTGCAGACCTTAGTAAAGTTGATTTCAGACTCATAATAATTTGAATTGAAAATTTTTCAATTCTAATTATGCACAACGAAATCACTTTTTTCATACTTCTGATACAGTTAATAATCGTTGAAAAAGTCAAAGGGTCTGAATTGTTTATGGTATGTGTTTGTTGTTGTGTGCCATGCAGGGCCGGCTTTAGGGCAGTACAACTGGTGCGGCCGCACTAGGCGCTGACCTGGGGAGGGAGCGATGACCCGGGGGAGAGGGGGTGCTGTGTTTAGCAATAACATATGATTTAAAAACATCTTCAGCAGAGTTCCTTGTGCGCCCAATTTCAGGCAACATCAAAAATGTCAAGATTACTCCTGTGATTAATGCTCCTGCTAGAGAGAGAGATTGGAGTTTTGTCTAGTGCCGATTCTGACTCTCCATAAAGTAGCACAGAGGCTTAGTATGCCTGCTGCAAATGACACATACTGTGCAGATCATAGATCTGTATTTTATGTTGATAGCTGAATGGATTCCTGCTTTTCAGGGCACGAGTAGGGGTACCACGCGGGTGGACGGTGTCCCCCCCACTTATTTTACAGCTTCAATTGTTAAATCTTGCAATACGTGCAAATGATAGATCTGCTGCACATGTAATGTCACTTCCTGTTGTGATGTCACTTCCTGTTGTTATGTCACTTCCTGTCATGATGTCACTTCCTGCCATGATGTCACTTCCTGTGACACCACCTAACTTGGAGAGTCCCCCCACTTCTTTTTTAGGACTTGTGCCCTGCTCCTAGGAGATCTCCTCCTTCCCCTCGACCCGGTACCACCCTTAGTTTACCATCTACTAGCCCACATCCTCGTATCAATCATCCTACTGCATTCCTCACCTCCTGTGACCCTTCCGGTGTGCTGACCACTCCCACTAACCCGGTAGGACTAAACAGGTCTCCCTTCCTTAGGCCACATTACACTCCTATCTGTAATGTGGACCCACTCTCCCTTGAGGACAAACTCGCTAATCTAAAGCAAGACCTTGAGCTAGTTAAAGCACATCTCCAGAACCTTCCCCACCTCACATCGAGTTTGAGAAGCTTTGGTTTCTGAACCTGACATCTAGATTTAACAGAACCCATCACATAAAACAATATAATCTACCCACAGGAGCAGGGCAGAACTACCCCTGGCATGGGTCACCGATCATTAAAAAAAAAACAATCCCGCCTTGGAGAGCCAGACCTTATCCTAATCCCTCCTCCAGACCCCAGAGGGTTACAGACTATTCATCTGAGACTGATATTGAATCCCTTCGGTTATCATATACCACTACACAGAAGGACTTGTCACCATCTCCATTCACTGTCTGAACTATTCCCTCCAACCCGCTCAGAGAACCCACTCTCAACCACCGAACCATGAACAAGCACAATCTTTTGCATAACACACCATGAGGCGTTCGTAACCAAACCCCATATCAGCTGTATGCTTCCTTACTGCAGGTCAGCTGTAAGGCACGCATCTGACATCGCTGATCTAATCTTCGCACAAGATCTTGACCTCCAAATCTTAAACGAAATGTGGCTCAATGATACCTCCTCACCCATTTTAGACATTCTAGTTCTCACCAATTATGACATCAGATTGGATGGAGCTGGAAGAGCTGGAGGGGGAGGGGGGGTAATAGCATGCATTCACTGCTCCATTTTCACTTTGAAACATGCACAAACTACTCTTTTGCCCTTGTGTGAATACCTACCTTTTCTTTATTCTTCTTTTGAAGTATTGTGGTTACTAGAGCAAGTGGATTTATTTGCACGTATTTTATTACCAATGTATTGTCATTTATTTATTGATTTTTGTTTTAGAACACACTTAGGGTGGGTTTTGGTTAATTGAGGTCCGTTTTGGTGTAACTAAGACACTGGGAAATGCATTATGGGATTTGTATTTTACGTTAGGTTTTCTGAATTACTGAGGACAGTCTCGGGGGTTATGGGTCACGAGGTTGGGTTAGGGAGGATCTACATCTGATTGAATACATGTGGGGAGGTTTCTGCTTTATATTTAGCGGCTGACCGTTAATGAGAATTAACAACGTTACTAGCTAGGAGAAATGAGCATGAGGAGGTCAGGCTGCTGGCGGTGACTCCCACTAGGTATTTATGATGAGTATGATAACGAAGTGATATGAGTTAGTGGTTTAAGTAAAGGTGTATTAAGAGCTGATTTGGGAGATTGAGCAATGTTAGTAGTTTTGAGGATCGTATAACAGTTTGTCATACTTTATTTTAGTAGTGAGTGTTGTAGTGATGAGAGGTTGAAGGGGTTTGAGATGTGTGAGGGATAGGTATTTGTTTAGTTTTAGTAGCACACGCAGTTTCAATGTACTAGAAGCTGAAGGAGATTGAGTGTGGGTTTAATGGGAGAGGCATGTTTTGTTAAGGTCAGCAGTGCATGGATAGCTGAAATGTGTCTTTCGTTTCGTTACAGAGACCCCTGACGAAGAGCCAGTTAGGCTCGAAATGCATTGGGCAGATAGAATGAGTCATCTTTTGATGCAAGTTTTTATCTTGACCTTTATTTTAACTTGTTACTGCGAAATGCCTTATGAGCACTCGGTGGACATATGAAAAATGAAATTAAAGAAACAGGATGGAACTTCGCTGTCTCCGCAGTGATTTATAAAGTTTTTGGAAGGAAGATGGAATAAGGAATTGTATAAGTATAGATATAAAAACGGTGAAAATGGATAATTCTACAACAAGTGTTTAACATGAGGGAAGTTTCCCATACAGCAGTGCGACAGAAGGGTGCGGCAGTTCGTGCCCGAATTTTTTGCTTATGTATGAACTGTGACCGGGGCGGTTCACAGGAACTGGTCACACGCATTCACAGATGCAATCTATTTGAATAATGAAACCATAGAACACGACAAGGGAAGGAGTGCATCCCTACCAAACACTTTTCTTTCAATACCTAGGCATCGACATATGGAACAATGACAAGATTGTGTTCAAACTACATACAATTTACCCCCCCCCCCTCCCCTGGGAAACAACTCATCTTTTGACTAAATAATGGAGACCATCGCCCTAACACAGACCAACACACCAACCAGATCTTCTTTGGGGATTTCAGTATACACTGGAATGACTTGAATGACTCCGTACTGAACACCTTCAAGACATTCCTTTTGGACCTCAACCTCACCCTGGCATGTACTGGCCCAACACATAATAGAGGCTTCACCCTCAATCTAATCATAGCCGGATGTCATACAATTGGAATCCATAGCCCACTGTGATTGGTCAGATCTCTACCTGAACTCCTTCCTCGTCTTAGAAAAGGTACTGATTATATAGGATCAACCTATTAAACTCAGACAATGGTCCAGAGCCTTGAAAAATCTTAACTTAACCAACTTAACTTATTGGCAACAACCTCATACCTCCTCCCACAAACATGACAAATGTGAATGATCTTACAGATCATTACCTCCAATCTATGTTGGACATTCTTGATACCATTGCTACCGAAGCAGCTAAAAGAATACCCAGAAGACACTCCAAACCCTGGCTCAATGGCAACCTTAGCAAGGAAAGGTGTCACTCAAGGCCTGCCGAGAGATTATGAAGAATCGCTCCTTCCACAGCACAGAACTTAAACACTTGACAAGAAGCTCGTATAATAAACTCATCTCAAAATCAAAAGCAGAATACTTTAGGATGCAACTTGACAATGCTAAAATAGACCCAAAAAACAATTTGAAATTGTCAAACAATTGCTAAACCTAACCACCGCTCGGGAGACAATGAACCTTTTCCCAGTGGAGAAGAATTCTCCACTCATTTGATTGAAAAGACTAAAAAGATTGAAGCTGAATTGCAACTTGGCTCCCAACATCTACTAAGCCAGGTCCAGCCTAGTCTCCTCCCAGTGCAGCACATGGTGAGATCACCTCTTACTGTTCATTATATAAAAAATAATGATACTTGGAATGATTTTGTTAAAGTAGAAATTTGCATTAAAAATTCATTAACAATGATAACTTGCCTTAGATATTAATATGAAAAACGCATTTTAAAAAAGTGGCAAGTAGTAAAAATTTGCGAAATGCACCAGGCATTAATTTCTACTGGTAGGCCTCAACTAGGCCGCTCTTTTTTTAAATTGACATTTTTAGGAAATGGTACAAAGGTATTTGATAGTTCTGACCTTAATGTGACCTGCTTAGATATAGTCATAGCTGCACAATGTGTAGAGTTTATAAAATGTATTCCTTTCTAAAACTACATATTTGTGATGAACCAAGCTTGAACTTCCTATCTCATGTTCATATAATACTGAATAGAGAATCACTCATTTTAACAATAAACATATGCGAATAAGAAATCAGAATGTGATTACCTAAATAGAAATCTGCTAGTAAATGTTTCTCTTTAGTGTAGTTCATTGTTCCTCAGTAAAACACTGAATAAGTGACAGAATAGACACTGCAATAGACTTTCCTGGGAAGAAGTTATACAAATGTTTAGTAATGTCCGATACTTATTTGATAGTAGACTGAACTCCATGTGTTTTCCATGGAAAAGGAAGAACAAAGCTGCTCACCATCGGGAGAGGTCTTCTCATTGGACCGGGGGAACCAGACCCACAACATGCTCTTTTATATCAGTGCATGTTTCTGGTTAAAAAGGCAGCTGCAGACCACCATACTTTCAACGGACTCTCCCTTTTCCTTGCACACAGAGCCTTTGCGATTGCTGTAAGCTATTGCTGACGGCGATTACTGTTGCCTGCCACTTTGGAGGTGACGCTTCTTTATCCTTTTTTACCAGAACGGGGGGTAGCTACTGCTGTACAGGTTTTCCTTTATTTTTCCTGTTGAGACTTATTTTGTACAGTCTGCTACTGCAGCTGTACGCTAATACTTTTGAGAATTAAGACTCGGCTGAGTTTCATGAAGAACTTTATATGAGGAGTCCAACTGCTTAAATTCTGATTTTGATTTAGATGCTCCTTTGATTTCACTCTTTTCCAGGACTCTTTATGGGTTCTATTTAAGGTAGGTTCTTCATAAGTAGAATAGTGATTAATTCCTTAATGGAACTCGCTTATTAAATTTCATTATTGAGGACTCTAACCCAATATTTTCTTGATAATTTCTGCAAACAAATTTGATTTACTTATTTAATAAAAAATAACTTACTAATCTCTTAAAGAGAATAAAGCTTTGAAAATCTACTTAAAACTCTGTCTGAACTTAAACTGTAAATTATGATGTTGGATTTTGATTTGATTTATCTTCATTCAAAAAAACTGTGGCAAAGATCTGTCACCTTTAAGAAAGAACATTTAGTACAGTGTTGGAGCCCATTCTTGTAAGTTACTGGTTGAACTGGTACTGGAGAGTAAAATGTGGAATCTTTCAGTGCCATCACCTTCAAACGTCCAGATGAAGCAGAGATACTCCAGACATTAATCTCAATAAAACCCTCTGCCCACTTCAATTATCCTTTGCCAGCCAAGCTCCTCAAAGAGCACAGATCTTCCATACTCCTGATCTGGTCTAAGAATGTCAATGCATCTCTCTCTCAAGGCATGATTCCTGACTGTTAAGGATACATCAAGTTACCCTTTCCTAAAAAAAAAACACCTAATGCGGACCGGTCGGACCTCAGCAATTTCCGTCCAATCACGAACATCCCAACTCTAGCAAAACTACTGGAGAAATGTGTATATCTGCAACTCTGCAACCACATTGAGCAGTTTCATCTCCTTGGCCATTGCCAATCTGGATTCACAACGGGACACAGCACTGAAACAGTTCTGACACATTGTAGATGACACCCCGAGATTGCTTAATCAGAACGAATCCTGCCTGCTTATACTTCTTGACATCTCCTCTGTGTTTGATGCAGTCAAACATGACAGTTTGATTGACCTTCTGGAGAGAAGTATAGAGCTATCTGGTCCTGTTTTAAAGTGGTTTGACTTGTTCCTACTTAAAACACAAAGAATTGAAGTCAACCAAACCCTTTGACATTACTCCGGTCTCGAATGGAATACCTCAAAGATCTACACTCTCACCCACGTTATTAAACTTGTTCATGGAAACTCTTACCGAAATTCTGAAACATTCAGTACCATATGTACACAGAGGATAAATAAATACTCCGATTTGTAGAGCACAGCTTATCACCCGTGAGGGTATCCAGGTGCTGTCCATGGCCACCGAGAGATTAAGTGATTTGCCCAAAATCACAGAATGTTGAGCCAATGCAGAGACTTGAACCAGGACTCCTAGCTCCAAAGTCAGCAGCTCTGGCAGAGACGCCACATCCTCTCACTACACGATTGTACTTGAAAATGTCCTCACCAGAAGATATCAAAGCTCTCAACTGCACCCTATTAAAAACTCAACAATGGTTAACACGCAATTACAGTATGCTCAACACTATCAAACATGAATTCTTCTTGATGGTCCCTCACAAACACTCTGTCCCCATAGAAGAATGGCTCAAACAACTGAGAGCTCTCAACTCTGCCCACCACATTGACTCTACTAGATCACTAGTTAGAAAACTGCCATCTAAACACACGAAGGAAACTCGAAACCTTTTTGCCTCCTGAGGACTTTCGATTAGCTGTCCAACCCCTAGTCATATACTGACGAGACTACAGGAGTGAACGGCCAAGGGCCATACTTAACTCTGCTGCCAGGCTCATCACAGGATCCAGAAGATTCAACCACATTACTCCAGTTCTGAAACATCTAAATTGGTGACCGTTTGAAGCAAAAATCTAGCCGACGATACCCTGTGATGGAGCAGGATAAATGAATTTTTTTTAACCTCCTAATAATTTTCGTAAAATAATTAATAAACATGTTCGTTTAAGTAAATAACCAACAATGTATGTTACATGTAAAGGGTTAAAGGTAACACGCTATTTTTGTGTGCAAATTAATCAACTTATAATTGTTTACGTGTCTAACATAAACGTAATATTTGCGTACTAATAAAATAATAAACGCATGATTTGTGCTTTGAAAATAAAACGTGTGGTGGCAAAATAAAGTGATGGTAAGTAAGGGACGGCTTTATATGTTGCTTTTTGCTAGGTCATACCTAATTGGGGTACGTAGAAAGACGGGAGGGAAACGAAAGGGTTTATATTCTTTATTTTAACAATATTTTGTTTATCTTTGAAAATAGTGCGCTTAGGCCTGTTGAGCAGCGATATAAAATGGCCGCCATTTGCTAGAGTACGCATGAGCAAGAAGCCGTGTGGTAGAGGAGAAAGACTGTGAAAAAGGATGTCCACGTGTTCGTGCTGAGAGCCTAAGATGGAAGTATGGTCAAGGCTATTGTGACCTTTTTGAGCAAATGTGTGCCAAGATGATCAGCAAGAAGCGTGAGAAGTCAAACTGAATAAATGGACGGAACTGTTGAATCTAAAAAGTATCAGAAAAAGATACAAATTGGACTGATCGAAACTGATAAGCAATGTCATGAACTGTGGGAAACGATGCAAGCATGGACATTCCACAAAGAACTGGTTAAGACAAGGAAGTTTGATTAAAATGTATATGGACTTGAATGAACCAATAAGAGAGAATCACGCCATAGAGATGCAACATTTTTATTCAGTAAGCTAGAATTAGGGTATAAGAAGACCTACTCTTGGTGGGGAGGGGTTAGATGATGCTGGAGAGAGTGGATGCTGTAGATGGGTGAAGTTGCGGTTGCTGACGAGCTGCTGCTGCTATTTTATATTTTTAGTTGAGTATAAGATGCTGCTTTTGGAGAGCCTTTTACTCCTGATAGATTTTTCATTTAGAAGTATTAGACTTTCCAAGACAGATAGATTGATCTTTTGGAGTTCTTGCTGTGACAACCTTATTTTTCCGTCTAATAGGTATGCATTGCAATTTCAATTTATTCTTATAATGATGATAAATGTAATAATCTGAATAATAAGCTTAAACTTATATCTTGCTTCGAAACTTTATATAAACTTTATTATTCTTTAAACAAATGACTCAGTGATTCTTTAGCTCAATAATTAAGGTAAAATGTTAAAGAGTTTATTGTGATTGAGCTGGTCTTAATCACCATCAACTGATTCCTACTAGTTGGTCCATCGACCAATGAGCGGAATACCTTAAAAGCAATGAGAAACATTATGTCGTGTTAAAAGAGGTATCCCGTCTCCTTCCAGTGAATCGTTTTCTCCTAGGTTAAGGACGGAGGTAATCCAGGGAATAAATGAGTAAGTGAATGTATATGCGGTGTTATGGGCCCCACCGTCATATGGATATAGTTTGTGTGTTGGAGGGATAAGTTGCACCTGGATGACCGAAGCATATAGGAGAAGAATTTTTATTGTTAGCGCTGGATCAGATTTCTTGGTAGCAGAGTTATGGTTACTATAGATTAGTTTGGTGATTATTGATAAGTTCATGTCTAACACTTTGTTGAGTCGCGTTATGTTATATGTAAGTTTTCACGCTTCCGGGAAGTAGGAAGTGGAACACGTGTGGCAAGAGAAGTCACATGGAATAGTGCATTGTCTGAGTTCATATTGGTGATAACACAGGTTGTGTTATGATAGGGACATTCTCCGCATAAAAGGTGTGTAAGTGAAATAGTGATCCGTTTCCTTGTGAAACTCTGGCCTTAATTCTCAGGAGCAGTATAGTCTCCACATGTGTTTTATCCCCAGAGAAACGGGTTTACCGCTTGCTTGAAAGAAGGGTAAGGTAGAGGGAAGTGCTACTTTATCGGCGAAAAAGAAAATTCTGTGGTAGGGTAGAGGTAAGCGCTGCCTACTGGAAAATACAGAATTCTTGTTTAAATGGACAAAGCTATCTCTTTTGTTTAGTGAATCAGACAATGGAAATGTGTTTTAAATGTTGTAACTAACAAAGAATTGTTGAAAAAGAAATTGCCGATAAATTTTGTAAAGGAGGGGTCAAGAGCAGAACTGACGTAGACAAAAACCGCGCTGGGATTGGACAGTGCGCTGTAGACAGAAACTGCTCTGATTGGAGAGTTGGTGTGAGTTGCGCTAGTATTGCTCGAATAGAATAGTGACGTGGAAGTTTGTGATTGGAGTGTTGGTGTGAGTCGCGCTAGTATTGGTTGGAATAACGCATAGAGAACAGTGTTGAATTACGGATAGTTTGAGGAGAGAAAGCGATTGTGAATCATGTCGTATTATGAATATGGTAGAGAGAAAACGTCGTGGATGTCGAAAGTTAAGAACTTCTTTAAGAAACACAAAAAGGTAGTGACTAGAGAGGGACAAGTAATTCCTCCGCCGAAATCACCAGCTTCGCACATGATGCTGAAATATGGATATCATACATGCATATGGTTAGAAAATTGGACAAAATATACCAAGAATGATGGAGCATTGGCTTTCCCTGAGAATGGTTCATTTAATGTAGCTGTACTACGGAATTTGCGAGAGAAGATGGCAATGTTAGAACCTAGACCGACACAGTTTGAAGCTTTAACTGAATGGGAAGATGAAATGTATGAACGAGAGAGATTCAGAGGATTAAAGAATCATGAGTTTGTGCCTGGAAGGTTATGGGAGTAAATCATGAGGACAGAATAAAGCGTTGGAGATGTGCTAATATGACAGGAGGTTTGTTTCCAGCTTTTACAGTAGAGGAAGAAGCAAAGAGAAAGTGTACAGAGAAAAAGAAACATGTAGTTATAGAAAAGTATGGGTATGGTGGTAGTGAAACGGATGACGAATTGCTGGAAGATATTTTAAATAGAAACCCACCTCCATACCAACAGACTTCTGCGGTGGTGACACCTAATGCACCGCCAATGGAAACTGGGAGGAATAAAAATCCCGAACGAAGAGATGAGATAAATAGGTCAAGAGATCAATTAAAAACTTCACAAAATGAAGAGATAGAAAGTGACAATGCAACTGAATTAGCAAAAACCACAAGAGAATTGACTGAGAAAATAAGAGCATTGACAAAAAATATGGAAGCTGTAACTGTACCAGTGACGATAGGTCCAGTAATGCCAATTTTTGAGAATCAGAAAATTGATGAACGTTCTTTAGTGATTCCCATGAATTCACATTTGCAAAGAAAAAGAGAAGGGATGGAACTGAATAATGAAGGTGCACACCATTTGGTTAGTACCTATAGACCAAGCCCACCTACTAATTTGACGATAAACGAGAATGAGTTCAGGAGAATACCCATGGTAACGGAGTCTATCAGGGACACCAGAAAGAAGTAACAATTGGATAGAATTAAATAGTACGCCTGTAGGTCCGACTCCAGATGAGTTAACCCCTTCCATGCTCATGACGAGCTGGACTCGTCATGGCACACAGTGGTCGTGTGCTCATGACGAGTCCAGCTCGTCATGGAACCCAGCACAGGAAATCCCTCTGGTGCGTGCACCAGAGGGATTCCCTTTAATCCCCTAAAGCCTCGGGAGCTGGGGAAGAGCTTCCCCAGCTCCCGAGGCCCCCCCTGGTTTCCCTGAAATGACGATCGGCGCGCACGTCGCCCTGATGTAATTTCAGTGAAACTGAAACGAGCTAAGAGGCTCATTTCAGTTTCAGTTTCTACGTGCTCAGGGGGCTATCTCAGCCCCCTGAGCACGTAGAAACTCAGGAGAGGTATCGTTGGAAAGGGAGAATCTTCCCTTTCCAATGGTACCCCTCTCTAGTGGATCCCTGCTTGGGGATCGCCCCAGGAGGGCGATCCCAAGCAGGGATCCACCCACTAGGCACCAGGGAGGGAGGAGCGGCCCCTTGGGCAAGGGCCTTTGCTCCCCCCATACAATTTTTGGCATGATTAGTCTTTCTGCCCCCCGGGTGGGTAGAAAGCCCACTAGACACCAGGGATTTTTATGGCATGTTTATTAGGGGTGGGGGCTGCCCAAAATGGGCATGCCCCCACCCCCCCGGCCACAAAATTAGTCTTTCTGCCCCCTGGGGGCAGTTGGGCCAGTAGCCCCCAATCTGCCCCCCCGGGGGGGTAGAAAGCCCACTAGACACCAGGGATTTTTATGGCATGTTTATTAGGGGTGGGGGCTGCCCAAAATGGGCATGCCGATGCCCCCACCCCCCCGGCCACAAAATTAGTCTTTCTGCCCCCCCCTGGGGGGCAGATGGGCCAGTAGCCCCCAATCTGCCCCCCCGGGGGGGTAGAAAGCCCACTAGACACCAGGGATTTTTATGGCATGTTTATTAGGGGTGGGGGCTGCCCAAAATGGGCATGCCAATGCCCCCAACCCCCCCGCCGCAAAGGTACAGTCTTTCTGCCCCTCCTGGGGGGCAGATGGGGGCAGTAGCCCCCAATCTGCCCCCCAGGAGGGCAGAAAGCCCACTAGATACCAGGGATTTTTTTTAAATTATAATTTGGGGTAGGGGCTGCCCAATATGGGCATGCCAATGCCCCCACCCCCCGACGCAAAGGTACAGTCTTTCTGCCCCTCCTGAGGGGCAGTAGCCCCCAATCTGCCCCCCCGGGTGGCAGAAAGCCCACTAGACACCAGGGTTTTTTTCCCCCTCGATACATTTAGGGGTGGGGGTTGCCCAAGATGGGCATGCCAATGCCCCCACCCCTCCCCCACGAAATTCCAGTCTTTCTGCCCCCGGGGGGGGAGATCGTGGCAGTGGCCACCAATCTGCCCCCAGGGGTTCAGAAACACCCTAGTTGCCAGGGATTATTTTTTTTATAGGCCCGGGGTGGGGGCTGCCCAGAATGGGCATGCAAATGCGCCCACCCTACCCCCCAAAGAAAAAAAAAAGACTTTCTGTCCCCCCAGGAGGCAGAGGGGGGCAATAGCCCCTGATCTTCCCCCCCCGGGGAGGGGGCAGAAAGCCCACTAAGCGCCAGGGATTTTTTTTTATATATAGGTAGGGGTGGGGGCTGCCCAGAATGGGCATGTCAATGCCCCCACCCCAAAAAAAATGCTAGTCTTTCTGCCCCCCCTGGGAGGCAGATGGGGCAATAGCACCTTATCTGCCCCCCCCCCGGGGGGGCAGAAAGCCCACTAGCCACCAGGGATTTTTTTTTTTTTTACAAAGTTCGGGGTGGGGGCTGCCAAGAATGGACATGCCAATGCCCCCACCCACCCCAAAAAAGATGTCACTGTCTTTCTGCCCCTCCCAGGAGGCAGATGGGGGCAGAAAGCCCACTATGTGCCAGCGATTATGCTGGCTTTTTTATACGCAGGGGTGGGGGCTGACCAGAATAGGCATCCCAATGCCCCCACCCCCCAAAAGAATAGCCACAGTCTTTCTGCCCCCCCTCCGGGGCATATCGGGGCAATAGCCCCTGATTTCCCCCCTCCCCAGGGTGGCAGAAAGCCCAGTAGGCACTGACTTTTTTCGGAATGTGCCTACCTGTTGAATTTGGTTCCTAGCTCTGCCGGCACCTAGGGAAACCTAGCAAACCTATACATTTTTTAAAACTAGACACCCAGGGGAATCCAGGATGGGGTGACTTGACTGGCTCTCACCAGGATCTGTTACCCAGAATCCCTTGCAAACCTAAAAATATGTCCAAAAAAACACATTTTCCTCACATTTCTGTGGTGGAAAGTTCTGGAATCTACGTGGATGTACAAAATTCCACCCACCCCGCGTCCCCCAAAGTCTTCCATGAAAAATGGTACCTCACTTGTGTGGATGGGTCAAGTACCCACGACAGGTAAGGGCCCAAAACCTATTGAGGCGACATCAAAATTACCTATCACAAACCAACCTGGTTTTGCAAGGGGGGGTCCCATGAGTTTTTGGCCCCAGGCTCGACGGCCATCTAGGGAAACCTACCCAACCCACACATTTCTGAAAACTAGACACCCGGAGGAGTCCAGCGAGGTATGGCTTGCGTGGGTCCTCCAAAATTTTCTTACCCAGAATACCCTGCAAACCTCAAATTTAGCTTTAAAAAAAATCACGTTTTTCTCCAATTTCTGTGTGGGAAAGTTCTGGAATCTACGTGGATCCACAAATTTCCTACCACACAGTCGCGGGTACTTGGGCCTCCCACCCGAGTGAGACACCATTTTTATCGGGAGACCTGGGGGAACGCTGGGTGGTAGGAAATTTGTGTCAGCCCCGTGATGCCACAACTTTACCACACAAAAATGTGTGAAAAAGGGATTTTTTCAGCAAAATGTCAGGTTTGCAGGGGATTCTGGGTAAGAAAACGTTGGGGGATCCACGCAAGCCATACCTCCCTGGAATCCCCGGGTGTCTACTTTTCAGAAATGTGTGGGTTTGGTAGGTTTCCCTAGGTGGCCGCCGAGCCCCGGGCCAAAACGTCATGGGACCCCCCCTTGCAAAACCAGGTCGTTTTGTGATAGGCCATTTTGAGGTCGCCTCAATACGTTGTGGGCCCTTGCCTGTCGCGGGTACTTGGGCCTCCCACCCGAGTGAGGCACCATTTTTATCGGGAGACCTGGGGGAACGCTGGGTGGTAGGAAATTTGTGTCAGCCCCGTGATGCCACAACTTTACCACACAAAAATGTGTGAAAAAAGGGATTTGTTCAGCAAAATGTCAGGTTTGCCGGGGATTCTGGGTAAGAAGACATTGGGGGATCCACGCAAGCCATACCTCCCTGGAGTCCACAGAGTGTCTACTTTTCAGAAACATGTGGGTTTGGTAGGTTTCCCTAGGTGGCCGCTGAGCCCCGGGCCAAAACGTCATGGGACCCCACCTTGCAAAACCAGGTCGTTTTGTGATAGGCCATTTTGAGGTCGCCTCAATACGTTGTGGGCCCTTGCCTGTCGCGGGTACTTGGGCCTCCCACCCGAGTGAGGCACCATTTTTATCGGGAGACCTGGGGGAACGCTGGGTGGTAGGAAATTTGTGTCAGCCCCGTGATGCCACAACTTTACCACACAAAAATGTGTGAAAAAGGGATTTTTTCAGCAAAATGTCAGGTTTGCAGGGGATTCTGGGTAAGAAAATGTTGGGGGATCCATGCAAGCCATACCTCCCTGGAATCCCCGGGTGTCTACCTTTCAGAAATGTGTGGGTTTGGTAGGTTTCCCTAGGTGGCCGCCGAGCCCCGGGCCAAACGTCATGGGACCGCCCTTGCAAAACCAGGTCGTTTTGTGATAGGCCATTTTGAGGTCGCCTCAATAAGTTGTGGGCCCTTGCCTGTCGCGGGTACTTGGGCCTCCCACCCGAGTGAGGCACCATTTTTTTCGGAAGACCTTGGGGAACGCGGGGTGGGTGGAATTTTGTGCATCCACGCAGATTCCAGAACTTTCCACCACAGAAAAGTGAGGAAAATGTGTTTTGTTTGCCAATTTGTTAGGTTTGCAAGGGATTCTGGGTAACAGAACCTGGTGAGAGCCAGTCAAGTCACCCCATCCTGGATTCCCCTGGGTGTCTACTTTTCAAAAATGTATAGGTTTGCTAGGTTTCCCTAAGTGCCGGCAGAGCTAGGGTTCAAAAACTACAGCTAGGCACTTTGCAAAAAAAAGGGTAATTTTTCACTGTGAAAATGTGGTGCGTCCACGTTGCGTTGTGCGCTGCATCCTGTCGCGGGCACTAGGCCTACCCACACAAGTGAGGTACCATTTTTTTCGGAAGACCTTGGGGAACGCGGGGTGCATGGAATTTTGTGGATCCACGCAGTATCCAGAACTTTCCACCACAGAAAAGTGAGGAAAATGTGGTTTTTTTGCCAATTTTTTAGGTTTGCAAGGGATTCTGGGTAACAGAACCTGGTGAGAGCCAGTCAAGTCACCCCATCCTGGATTCCCATGGGTGTCTACTTTTCAAAAATGTATAGGTTTGCTAGGTTTCCCTCAGTGCCGGCAGAGCTAGGGTTCAAAAACTACAGCTAGGCACTTTGCAAAAAAAAGGGTAATTTTTCACTGTGAAAATGTGGTGCGTCCACGTTGCGTTGTGCGCTGCATCCTGTCGCGGGCACTAGGCCTACCCACACAAGTGAGGTACCATTTTTTCGGAAGACCTTGGGGAACGCGGGGTGCATGGAATTTTGTGGATCCACGCAGTATCCAGAACTTTCCACCACAGAAAAGTGAGGAAAATGTGTTTTTTTGCCAATTTTTAGGTTTGCAAGGGATTCTGGGTAACAGAACCTGGTGAGAGCCAGTCAAGTCACCCCATCCTGGATTCCCATGGGTGTCTACTTTTCAAAAATGTATAGGTTTGCTAGGTTTCCCTCAGTGCCGGCAGAGCTAGGGTTCAAAAACTACAGCTAGGCACTTTGCAAAAAAAGGGTCATTTTTCACTGTGAAAATGTGGTGCGTCCACGTTGCGCTTTGCGCTGCTTCCTGTCGCGGGCGATAGGCCTACCCACACAAGTGAGGTACCATTTTTTTCGGAAGACCTTGGGGAACGCGGGGTGGGTGGAATTTTGTGGATCCACGCAGATTCCAGGACTTTCCACCACAGAAAAGTGAGGAAAATGTGGGTTTTTTGCCAATTTTTTAAGTTTGCAAGGGATTCTGGGTAACAGAACCTGGTGGGAGCCAGTCAAGTCACCCCATCCTGAATTCCCCTGGGTGTCTAGTTTTCAAAAATGTATAGGTTTGCTAGGTTTCCCTAAGTGCCCGCAGAGCTAGGGTTCAAAAACTACAGCTAGGCACTTTGCAAAAAAAGGGTAATTTTTCATTGTGAAAATGTGGTACGTCCACGTTGCATTTTGAGCCATTTCCTGTTGTGGGCACAAGGCCTACCCACACAAGTGAGGTACCATTTTTATCGGGATCCTTAGGGTAACACAGAATTGTAGAGCAACTGTTATTACCTATTGACTTTCGATGCATTTCTGCCTTCCAAATGAAAGACAATGTGTAAAAAATAAGTCATTTTGAAAAATGACCTATAATTCTCATGCTAGTATGGGTACTCCCAATTTCGGAAATGTCCAAATATCTACTGTTTCTAAAATCTACATTTTATTTCCATTTCAGAAATACATAGGTGTCTTTCATAACAATTTTTCCATGTATACATTTTCCCAAAATAATTGCTATATACCCGGTACAAAATAAAAAACCATTGCAAGATGCTGCTCAGTTATTGGCTCTGGGTTCGTCGGGTTCTTGGTGAACCTACAAGTCCTATATATCCCCACAACCAGAAAGGTCCAGCGGATATAACGGTATATTGCTTTCAAATAGCTGTCATAATTAGAAGAAGATACAGGTGAAAACGTTGACACAAATTGCTGTTTTTTTCAACTAATTTTCAATTTGTCCTTTATTTAACTGTTAGTTTCTATAAGGAAAACTTTAAGGATCTACACAAATGACCCCTTGCTGAATTCAGAATTTTGTCTACTTTTCAGAAATGTATGGCTTTCTAGGATCCATTATTGGTTTCATACCCATTTCTACCATTAACTGGAAGGAGGTTGAAAGCACAAAAAATAGCAAAAATAGGCTATGTCCCAGAAAAATGCCAAAACTGTGTAAAAAAAGTTGGTTTTCTGACAAAAGTCTGCTTGTCCCTGAAAGCTGGGAAGATGGTGATTTCAGCACCACAACCCCTTTTTTGATGCCATTTGCAGGGAAAAAACAAGACGCTTTCATCTGCAGCCCTTTTTTCGCATTTTTCCAAAAAAAATATTTTTGTCTAATTTCTGGGGCCCCTCCAGGGGAATACACAAACCCTGGGTACCTTTACAATCCCCATGATGTTAGAAAAAAAAGGACGCAAATTTGGCATGGATACCTTATGTGGTCAAAAAGTTACAGGGGCCTAAGCGCGCACTACCCCAAATAGCCAAAAAAAGGCTTAGCACAGGGGGAGAAAAGGCCTAGCAGCGAAGGGGTTAAATGAATGGATGAAAACGCTAAAAACAAAAGAAACAGAAGTAAAACCATTAGATGTAATTAGGTTAAAAATAGACATGAAAGAATTGATTTTAGGAACGATTAGTACATAAAAATTAAAAAATTATCAGGATGATGAGATTATGTTTTTATGCAAAAGTCTTACATGGAGAGCTAGGAATTTACATGACAAATTAGAAGAGACAGCAAGTGAACTAGGAGTAGAATTTGCAAAAATTAGAACGTTGCAGAAACCATACAGAGTAGATTTTTGTGAGAAAGATATAGAGAATCTGAATACATCAGGAAGATTGACCCAAATAAAAGAGTTAATTGTTTTACTGAGAAAATGGGGTGATGTGGATAGATGGAGAAATAGATGGACGAAAAGGAGTGAGAAAGTTACAGATAAAGCATCTTTGGCTTTTGCAGTGACAGATAAGGAACCAGTTGTAAGGGAGTACCCGATGAGAGAGACTCCAGGAGGTAGTTATGTGCATGTTCCATGGACTAGACAGGATATACTGTCATTTACAAATGACTTCCCAAAGTTGAGAAAAGCCAGTAGAATGGTACAGACAAGTGGAGAGATTTGTTAAAGTTTCAAAGGTGTTGTGGATAGACTTGGATGGATTGTTTGATTATAGTAGTGCCAGCTGATTTGTGGACAGAATGTAAGATTACTATTGATTGGCCAACTGTAGAATATCCAAGGGACGCTAAAACAGGAGCGCCAGGACCAGAAGTGATGAGAAAGTATGATCAAGTAATTACCTTTTTGAAGAATAAGATTCCACCTAAAGAAACAGATTGGGTAAAAATAGACAGAACAACGCAGGAAAGTAAAGAATCAGTGCATGCTTATTATGAAAGGCTGTTAGTTTTCAAACAGTATAGTGGTTATGAGACACTAAATGAGAAGGATATGAGTCATTTTGTATATAGATTTGTATATGGGTTGAAACCAGAGATAAGTGAGATGATTAAACAGCATATGATTTGTTGGCAGAATAGCACAGTCGACGAAGTTTTGAGATATGCTAAGTATTGCAGTGATGATATTGAGAGTAGACCGCGTAAATTGAAAGAAAAAACCATGTGGGCACAGGTGAAAGTTGCAGAGAAGCAAGAAGCTCAATTGAGTAATACAGGTAATGAAGCAGGACAGGCTAGATCTCGACCAAATATAGGTAAAGGAAAAGGACAAATGAGCATAGATGATGCAAAGAAAAAGTGGCCATGCCACAACTGCGGAAAGCTAGGGCATTGGAGAAACGAGTGTAAATTTCCTCCAAAACTTAATGTGGAAAATCAATCATTAAATTCACAGGTGCAGAGTGAGGTAGTTACTCAACAGAGTCAGGTGCCACAACCACCACTTCCCAAGAGTGTTAACCAACAGAAATACAGTGCAGAAACAGGATTCTACGGAGGAGAACAGGTAACACAGTTGCCGGGTGCAGCTGCCATTTCTCAATATTGGTTACGACAGGATGAGGATGAAATGGATGAAAGCTTCTGACGGTGCCTAGGAGAGGGGGAAGAGTGCGTGCTTGGCGCAACTCTAGAGGTAGATCAGTCTGGTCCATTTGTGGATGGAGAAGTGAATGGTGCAAATGTAACATTCCTTGTGGACACTGGAGCTACCCGTTCTGTTAGGTCAGTGGAAATTCCAAACCTTCCTCTCTCGGGTGAACATATCCAAGTAGTTGGAGTTTCGAATCAGCAAATAAAGACGCCTCTTACTAAATTAGTGGAGGTAAAGATTGGTCCATTTAGTGAAATGCACCGATTTGTGGTATGCGATTGTAGTCCCGTGAACCTATTAGGACGCGATCTATTGTGCAAAATGAATTGCACTATCTATTGTACTCCAGATGGAATTGCATTTCAGACCCCAGATGAAGATGTACTGTATAAAATGACAATGGTAAATTTAGAACCAGAAGTAAATGATTTGTTTCCTGTATTTGATGCAGAGAAAATCCCAATTGAATTGAAAAAGACAGTGAAAGAAGAAGTGTGGGACTTTACAGGAGAAGATATAGGATTAATTAAAGAAGTAGATCCCGTTAAAGTAACCGTAAAAGAAGGAACGAGTTACCCAAATACGCCCCAGTATAAATTGACACTAGAAATAATTGAAGGAATAACGCCAGTAATAAATAAAATGTTGAACAAGAGATTCTAAAAGAAATGAGCAGTCCATGTAATTCGCCAATAATGGGACTGAAAAAGCCAAACGGAACATATAGAATTGTACAGGATTTGAGGAAGGTAAACAAAATTGTAGTGCCTTGTTGCCCAATAGTACCGAACCCTGCTGTGATTCTATACCAGATTCCACGTGAAGCAGAATGGTACACAGTAATTGATTTATGTCATGCATTTTTCTCTATTCCATTGCATCCAGATAGCCAGCCATTATTTGCGTTTAGGTTTGGAGAGCGTATTTTGGCATGGTGCCGAATTCCTCAAGGGTACACAGAAAGCCCCTCAATCTTTAATCAGATTCTAAAGAAATCCTTGGAAGATTTAAAAATGCCAGAAAAGTCAGTGATGGTTCAGTATATTGATGACCTACTGGTGGCATCAAAAACGAAGGAAGCATGTGACAATGATACAATTGCTTTGCTGAATCATTTAGCAAAAAGAGGACATAGTGTCACCATCAAAATTGCAGTTTTGTCAACAAGAAGTCCAATATTTAGGGCATAAAATTGAGAAAGGAGTGCGAAAGGTAACGACTGAAAGAATAAAAATGACTCAAGGAATGAGAGCTCCAATGACGCAAAGAGCGGTAAGAATGTTTCTGGGAATGGTTGGATATTGTCGACAATGGATAAGCGGTTTTTCGCTGATTGCTAAACTGTTGCAAAAACTGACAAAGAAGGATGTTAAAGATCCTTTTGAAATGAATGATGAGGAAATGAAAGCATTCAGAGAGCTGAAAAAGAAATTGTGTGAAGCTCCAGCATTGGGAATGCCTGACTATGAGAAAGATTTTGAGTTGTATTGCAGTGAAAGAGATGGATGTGCATTTTCAGTCTTGGTACAGAGACATGGAACTATGAAAAGACCCATTGCATATTTTTCAGCTGTTTTAGACCCTGTAGCGAAAGCATTGCCTGGATGTTTGAAAGCAGTTGCTGCTACTTGTGTGAGTCTGGAACAGAGTGAAGGCATAGTGATGGGATATCCACTGAGAGTACATGTTCCCCATTCTGGGGAAATTCTCTTGACAAGAACGAAAACACAATATATGACACATAGTCGGCTGACTAGGTATGAAAAAGTAATTTTAAGTGCAGATAATGTGACCATTGACAGATGTAGGAATGTGAATCCTTCGACATCATTGCCAGATGAAGAGAGTGTGATTGAAATGGATGAAGTAGATCACGATTGTCTGAATGTGCTTGAATATTGTACAAAACCGAGATCAGACATACGAGATGAGCCCTTAAAGGAATCAGATTATATTCGGTTTGTGGATGGCTCATGTTTGAGAACGAATGATGGAGTTCTAAGTGCAGCATATGCAGTTTGCACAATAGCAACTGTAATGGAAGCATCTTGTCTGAAAGGGATATGGTCTGCCCAAGTCGCAGAACTAGTAGCTCTGATTCAAGCATGCAAGTTGGGAAGAAATGTACGGGTTACAATTGTGACAGATAGCCAGTACGGCTTTGGGGTGGTGCATGATTTTGGTCAGATTTGGTCAAAAAGAGGTTTCTTGACGTCTGCAGGAACGCCAATTAGAAATGGAGATTGTGAAAAAGTTGCTTGAGGCGATACAGCTGCCTAAACAGATTGCTGTTGTGAAGTGCAATGCACATAAAAATGGGGAAGACTACATAACTGTCGGCAATAAATATGCTGACGAGATTGCACAGTACTGTGCAAAGAATGTGGTTTCTTTAAACAAAAGTCGAGAAAGAGAGCATATTTCTTGTCCTTTGCTTTTTACTAACCCTGTTGAGACATGGGATGAGGTGAGACAGTTACAGGAAGCAGCAGATGAGGAAAAAGATACATGGATAAAAGCAGGATGTAGAAAACATGAGGAAAATGATGTTTGGGTTTACAGAGATGAAAGACCAGTTATGCCTGATAGCATGATTTCTGACATGGCACGGATGTACCATGGACAAGCACATATTGGGAGAGATTCAATGATCAGACTTTTTAGACAAACATGGTATAATCCAAAATTCAGAGCCATAGCTGAGAGTCTTTGTCAAAGATGTCTTATTTGTCAACAGTTAAATCCAGGAAGGAAGACAGTAGTGAGTCTAGGAACAATAGGACGAGAAGGAGGTCCGTTCACTAGAATGCAAATGGATTTTATTGAAATGCCCCCGAGCAACAGACTAAGGTATGTCCTAGTAGTCGTCTGTTTGTTTTCCCGTTGGGTGGAAGCATACCCAACCAGAAGGAATGATGGAATCACGGTAGCAAAACTTATGCTGCGAGAATTCATTCCGAGGTATGGTTTTCCAGTCACGATTGAAACAGATAGAGGAACACATTTCCAAAATGAATTAGTTAAACTGATTTGTGAAGCACTTAGTATTAAACAGAAACTGCATTGTGCATACAGACCAGAGGCTTCTGGAATAGTAGAGCAAGTGAATGGAACAATTAACAGGTTAGGAAAAATGTGTCAAGCTACAGGACTCAAATGGCCAGATGCCTTGCCATGAGTTTTAATGACAATCAGAAGTATTCCGGAAAGGAAAACTGGACTCAGTCCCCATGAGATAATTATGGGACGAGCAATGAGACAAGCACATGTACCTGTCAACAAACTACTGACTATAACTGATGATCTGGTGCTGGATTATTGCAAAGCATTGGCTGATGTGGTGCGTTCTGTGTTTCATCAGGTTGGACCGGATGCGACCACTCTTGAAAGAAAACCAGCTCACGACTTGAATCCAGGAGATTGGGTCCGCATAAAAGTCCACAGGAGAAGAAACTGTTTGGTTCCTCGCTGGGACGAACCACGACAAGTGATCCTGGTGACAACCACTGCAGTCAAATGTGCAGGAGTGAAACACTGGGTGCATGCCAGTCACACCATCAGAGTTCCAGAACCTGAAGATCGACATGCGAGTCAACATCTGGAAGTATTGGATAACAGTTCAGCATCAGAAGCAGAAGAAGAAACAAACAGGGTGCCAGAATCTGAAGATCGACCTGTAAGTCGACATCTGGAAGACCCAACTACAAGTGCAAAGACAGAAGAAGTAGAGGAAATAGCTGAAGTTCCAGAACTTGAAGATCGACATGTGAGTCGACATCTGGAGATACCAGTTCAGAATCTGATACAGATCATTCGGATTGTGAAGAAATTCTGAAAAGAAATTGGAAATTTGAAAGCATAAGAGAAGAAACTGAGCAAGAAGATAGTAACAGTGAGCAACCAAGTACAAGTTGTGGTAAAAATCCTTCGGAGATAATATTAATAGATGAAGAAGGGAGAGTTTCAAACAGAAAGTTAGAAAAGTCGGAAGATCCCCGAGGAGCAATAGGGACAGATAGCCAAACAAAAGAACAGGGAAATTTAGAAGCAGATAGAGAGATTGACACAAATTCGGAAGAACCTCGAGGAGGGACAGAAATAGGTGAACGAAGGAAGATAAGAAAAGAACCACAAGTAGAGGAAGAAAATGAAATTATAAGATTCAAAATAAGAGACAAAGAAAAAATTGAAACAGAGTCCGAAGAAAGTGGAGAAGAAAGAAACCAAAAACTAGAGTCAAGAAAAAGGAATTGGAAAACAGAAAGAGGAAAAAGGAAGTGAGGCAAAAAGGCCAAGAAAAGGAGACAATTGGCCCAACGAAGTAAGAAAGTTAAGATACAGGATCATAAGGTTAGATGGAAAAAGTGCTGAACAAGTGAATGAAATAAGCCAGAAAGAGCAAGAAAAACAAGGTGGAAAACACTTGCAGAAAACGAAAAGAGTAAAGAAGGTAAATCCGAAGTATAGATCGCCTGAATGGTTGTATCTTGCTTTGACTGATATCAAAGAAGAAAAGAACACTCACGAGAACAAAGAACAAAGAAACCTAATGGGTGAAGGTGAGGTGCAACAAACTTGAAGAAATTTAAACAAATTTCTACCGGACTTGACAAAATACTGGATTTGACAAAGAAAGAATTCTGAAAAGAATTAAAAGAAAGTACCAAGCAAAAACAAAAACATTGGAGTGCAGAGTGGCTAATAAGTCATTTCTGAGGTGTAGTGACACAATTTTCTTGAAAATAAATAAATAAGGTTATAAAACAAAATGGAGGATACTAGAGATAGAAAATGTAAATGTGAGTTTTTAAGTAAATGGTGTAAGATGTGCTTCTTTTGTACAGGATTATTAATGACAGTATGGGTGGTTTTAGCAATCACTATTCCAATTAGTTTAGCTGTAGTAGAAACGTCTAATAAAACAGAGAAAGAAAAAGGAGCTAACACTCAAGAACCAGTTATATTAAAAAGTAGTGCAGAGTTGCATAAAGATAAATCAATAACAGATTTTTCAAAGAATGTTTTTACTAAATTATTATAGGAGTATGTAGAAACAATGGATGTAAGAGATTGCTATGTTTGTATGCAATTGCTCATGCGTCTGTAGCAGAAGGTGTGACTTATCATCACCTTCCTTTGACGTATGGAATAACATGTAGTGTTTTAGCAAGTTTATTTTATAAAACAAGTAGATTAGAATATTATTACACCAACAGATAAGATTTTTGCGAAAGTTTCTGTAGTTCCTGAGCTAAACAAAATAAAAGAGGGAAAAACGTTTGGTGAATATTTTATAGAAGATAAGATTTTAACATTAGAGAATATAGTTAAAAACAACCTTACCTGTGAGTTAAAGAAGGAAGAAAAAGTATTTTTAGAGATGGTTGAAGAAAGAAGAGTGAAATTTCAAAGAAAAGTGATAGAAGAGACAAAAACACCTCTTTGGGCGTTTGAGGAAGACAATCATGACAAGAAAAAGACAAATGCAGCTATGACTCTGGATTGGCCCCAACAGGGAAGGTTGTGCATTAGAAGAAATAAAACAAAATATGACAATTATTTTGTGGGTTCCAGTATTTGCCATGACAATTATCAAATTTTAGGTGGATGGGGATTCAAAGGGGAAAAGATCCAATATTCCAGGGATCTATTATGTTTGCGGTAATAGGGCTTATTACAGGTTGCCGGACCATTGGTATGGGTCATGTTATTTAGGCCTGGTCTTTCCAAAGATTTTTCATATGGATAGAAAAGAAAAAGGAACACAAAATGATAAATACCTTTACATGTAGAAAAAGGGAAAGTTTTTCAGAAATAGTAGGTGATATTTTTGGTGCATTGATACCAGCAGTGGGAATATCTTTGAATGCATTTAGAATTAGGAAATTATCCACAGTGGTAGATCGTTTATCTACAGATACTGCTGGAGGGTTCTTTATGGTAAATACCGAGATGGTTGCCATGAGAGCTATGGTGATGCAAAATCGACTTGCCCTTGACATTCTTTTGGCAAAAGAGGGTGGAGTTTGTGGAATGCTGAAAGTCCAACATTGTTGCACTTACATTCCAGATAAAAGTGAAAATATACAAAAGTATATAACGAATATCACAAGTTTGCCCAAAGAACTTGTTCCACTGGAGGTTGAAAGTGCATTAGCAAAACTTGGTAAAGGGTTTTCTTCAGTAATAAATTGGTTAACAAGAATGAGTGGATTAATAATAGGGAAAGTTATAATAATAGCGACCATGATAATAATAATTTTAGTGCTGAAGCTTGTAATTACATGTATAAAGAAAAGAAGAAGACAGAATAAAATAGAAAAAGAAAACATGATAAACAAGGAGAGAGAGAGAGAAATGGGTGAAATAGAGCTAGAAGAGATAAAAGAGAACATGTACAAGAAAACGAAGAGACAAGTTGAAAGGGATACAGTTGTGTAAACTAACAAAAGCAAACGGATAAAAGATATATGCTGTCTGAGAAAATTGTATAACTTGGGTTTTGTGGTGATATTAAAAATCACCAAAGGGGGAGTTGATGGAGCAGGATAAATGAAAAAATTTTCACCTCCTAATAATTTTCGTAAAATAATTAATAAACATGTTCGTTTAAGTAAATAACCAACAATGTATGTCACATGTAAAGGGTTAAAGGTAACACGCTATTTTTGTGTGCAAATTAATCAACTTATAATTGTTTACGTGTCTAACAAACGTAATATTTGCGTACTAATAAAATAATAAACGCATGATTTGTGCTTTGAAAATAAAACGTGTGGTGGCAAAATAAAGCGATGGTAAGTAAGGGACGGCTTTATATGTTGCTTTTTGCTAGGTAATACCTAATTGGGGTACGTAGAAAGACGGGAGGGAAACGAAAGGGTTTATATTCTTTATTTTAACAATATTTTGTTTATCTTTGAAAATAGTGCGCTTAGGCCTGTTGAGCAGCGATATAAAATGGCTGCCATTTGCTAGAGTACGCATGAGCAAGAAGCCGTGTGGTAGAGGAGAAAGACTGTGAAAAAGGATGACCACGTGTTCGTGCTGAGAGCCTAAGATGGAAGTATGGTCAAGGCTAATGTGACCTTTTTGAGCAAATGTGTGCCAAGATGATCAGCAAGAAGCGTGAGAAGTCAAACTGAATAAATGGACGGAACTGTTGAATCTAAAAAGTATCAGAAAAAGATACAAATTGGACTGATCGAAACTGATGAGCAATGTCATGAACTGTGGGAAACGATGCAAGCATGGACATTCCACAAAGAACTGGTTAAGACAAGGAAGTTTGATTAAAATGTATATGGACTTGAATGAACCAATAAGAGAGAATCACGCAATAGAGATGCAACATTTTTATTCAGTAAGCTAGAATTAGGGTATAAGAAGACCTACTCTTGATGGGGAGGGGTTAGATGATGCTGGAGAGAGTGGATGCTGTAGATGGGTGAAGTTGCGGTTGCTGATGCTGACGAGCTGATGCTGCTGCTGCTATTTTATATTTTTAGTTGAGTATAAGATGCTGCTTTTGGAGAGCCTTTTTACTCCTGATAGATTTTTCATTTAGAAGTATTAGACTTTCCAAGACAGATAGATTGATCTTTTGGAGTTCTTGCTGTGACAACCTTATTTTTCCGTCTAATAGGTATGCATTGCAATTTCAATTTATTCTTATAATGATGATAAATGTAATAATCTGAATAATAAGCTTAAACTTATATCTTGCTTCGAAACTTTATATAAACTTTATTATTCTTTAAACAAATGACTCAGTGATTCTTTAGCTCAATAATTACGGTAAAATGTTAAAGAGTTTGTGATTGAGCTGGTCTTAATCACCATCAACTGATTCCTACTAGTTGGTCCATCAACCAATGAGCGGAATACCTTAAAAGCAATGAGAAACATTATGTCGTGTTAAAAAGAGGCATCCCGTCTCCTTCCAGCAAATCGTTTTCTCCTAGGTTAAGGACGGAGGTAATCCAGGGAGTAAGTGAATGTATATGCGGTGTTATGGGCCCCACCGTCATATGGATATAGTTTGTGTGTTGGAGGGATAAGTTGCACCTGGATGACCGAAGCATATAGGAGAAGAATTTTTATTGTTAGCGCTGGATCACCTGCATTATACACAAGGCCCTGCACCATAACACTCCAGCCGACCTGGCCAATAAACGAACTGCCTGGTGGTAGTAGCTCCTTAAGAAGCAGCAACTCTCAAATGCCGAAACCACAGAAGTTCAACAAAAAGAAAACTTAAAACCGCTCCTTCTCTAGTCAGGCCCCAAGAATTTGGAACACACTACCTCGTGCAATCAGATCAAACCCCTCGACTTTCCGATTAAAAATAACAGAAGTAAAAATGCATCTGCTGAATAGATTCCTTCATAGGTAGCCCTGTAGCCACTCAGCTTGACTGCCTTTCAGGGGCACATATGGAGCATGAATATGTAGGCCGATTTTTATATGGTATATGTTTTGCTGCTTGCATATTCCTTATTGCACGTCTCTCTTCATGCATAACTTACCTGCTTTTTGTACACTATTGCATTTCTCCCTCTATGTAGAACTAACCTGCTTTTTGAACAGTGCTCTGATACCCTGTTGTAATGTTTGCGATATATGAAACTCCCAAAATTAATAAATACATACATCCATCACAAAGTGCCTTGACACCAGCCATTTATCAACCAGACTTCTTGTAACTTTGACAGGGGTAGAGAAATACCTTCCAGAATCAGATTTGGGGGTAGGACCAGGTGTTTTGCCACACAGAGGCTGACACCAGGTATAAATATTGAACCCTCAGAACACCTCTTCAGTACACTCCTGGACCTGTGGACATTACAGGACTACCCTGCTGCTTTCCAGAAGACAAAGCTTGCTGCTTGAAGACTGATATGCTCTCTGAGAAGGAAGATTGGGCCTTCTCCTTTTGTACCAGGCTATCTTGAGTGACTCCAAGGGTCAGTTGTCTGACCTCCTGCCCAAACTACAGGAACACAACAAGCTTCAAAGGTCTTCCTGAAACTGCCAGGCTGACCTGTTGCACCGGAGCTTCTTGGACCTGCAACTGGGCCTGCCTGACCACTGCTGAAATGAGTTCCTGATCCCCAAGAGGTGCCTTCCCAGGTCCTGGATCCTTGGCTGGCATCAGCCGAGTTTCTCCTGTGAAGAAAGGTGAAATCCTGAAGTTTTGGGTTCTTTGTGACGGGGAACGGGCCCATTTGCACCAAGACTCTGCTGTCTGTGTTGACTTGCAACACAAAGCGCAGTTGAACCAGACTCTTCATGCTACAGGGACCCTCCAATGAGATATTTGCACTATGTGCAACAGCAAAGTCAGCCGCGATGACTGCCAATGCGAATTGCCGGGAAACGACAGCCCACGCCTCCCGGCCTGCTCTACGCACTACAGCGATGACCATCCGCAATGCTCTCCCTGCTCTTCCCAGTCTCCTTCATTCCAAGTGGAACTCTACACTCAGGACTTTGAGACAGTATCTTTATCTGCAGGACTAACTTGGTCCTAAGCGCAGGTTAATTTAATGACTTAGTTCACACTGAAAAACATTGTGGTTGTTGCCTGAGTGGGCTTCCAACCCTCTCAATCAATGACCCAATTTCTTACACTATCGAATGTACTGAATCAATTAGATGGATGCCTCTCTTTTGAGGGAGGGTGCACTTGCTTGTGGATTTTCCATATTTAATCCTCCTTAAGTGCTGATTCACATACTGATTCCTTGATGGGTTTAAAGAGAATTAGATTGAAATTGAAATCCCCAGTTACCAGGAACGGAGATAGAATTTTCAAACTTTGATATTAAACTTGTAATTGTTTCTTTGGAAGGTGTAGCTTGACATCCAAGAGGCAATAAATGCTGGTGTCGACTTTCAGTTTAGATGTTTCAGTGAGTTTTCACAAAAGGGCACCAAACTACCTGCTGGTTTGCCCATTGGTGAACGTTTAACTGCGGGCTGCATCTCGGATATTTTCGAGTATCAACTTACCAAGTCTCTTCTAAACACATGAAGTCCAAATTGGATATGAATTCTACTGCATCATCTTGATCGTACAATTGTTTCAATCCTGCTACGTTCCACAAGCAAATTTCAAATGTCACTTTTGCGAAGCCGGTTAGACTGATGTTCCTCATGATATAGTTTAAGAACTATACATTAAATTTTGTTGGCATTTTGGTCCCGGATGAACGTCAAAGTGGCATCTTGTTTGCGTAATGCTCTTGGCAACCAGGGCCAATCTTGATGAAAAGGTTATGCATTTTCCATCCTGCAGAACAGGGTGCCTAAATCATCGACATTGGTCAACATTCCGTTTTGCTATAAATAGGTGAGTCAGGGCTGTGTGCTACTTTGAGAACTTTTGAGTTTCAACCTTCCCTTCAATGTCTACATTCAGTCCCACTCTCAAATTCCATTTTAGTTGACTCTTGTAATTTTCATTTGATCCATAATGTTCTCTTGATGGCGTATCATAGCCCATTGGTATTTTGCTAGGTGGTCTTGGGTTTGAGTAAATGTCATAGGATATTGCTCCGGTTTGGATGTTGAAATCAAAATTCCCCACTCCGCAAATGTTTGTTTTTAGATAATATATTCCAGTTCTTCTTTATCTCTTAAAGTCGTTTTGTTTATTCTTGTGTCTCATCCGACTGGGGTGGAAGAAATGCTACATTGATTATCCATTTGTTAGAGAACATGTGCTCACTGCGCTTTTGCTTTTAACAGTTTGAGGATATTGCCCTGATTTAGTTCGCCTATGCGAGCCCTTTAAAATGTATTGCAGAGTTAGAAGTGTAACAATTCTTATTTTCTACCTCCTTTGTACTGAGTTGTGTTTGACTTCCTACAAGATAGATTTCTTTATTATAACGCTGAGTTCTGTCTGATCCCATGTCTTTAGGCTTTTCTCCCCATTGGCTACTTATGCTGTTTTATGCATCAACTCCCTTTTATTTACAGTTCTAACCAGATTAAATGAGGAATCATTAGTATTGTACTTTTTAATGTTGTGCCTGTTTGCGCATTGTTGATTTTACATTTGCCTACATTACTGGAGGAAAGTTTTAATTCGTCAGATGTTGACTTGGCAGTCTGTTTTTCTGGAGAAGTGTGTATCCTTGATTGAGCATGCTGAATTAACACTTCTGGTCTAATTTGGGGGTAGACCACCCTATCTTTTTTTGCACTTGAGTTAGTTTTGGAGTCCAATAATGCCCCCCTAGGAGTTAAATGAAATCAGTGCAGTCTCTTTTTCTAGTTGGGTTCTTGGCTGGGTGGCAGATTTAGGATTCAGTTCATTACAATACATTGAGTCCCTCTCCTTCTGTTGTCCCACACATCTTCCAGTGGAATTACATCTTTGATGACATTACATCTCCATTTACTTCCTCCACAATCACTTATTTGATTGAGTGGAGGAGGGGGTTTTCTGGTGTGTGGAGAATATATCAGCTATAGCTTCCGTGGCTGGTCTCCATTGCTCTGCCTCTCTTCGCTTTATGTGGCTTAATGATTCTCTTTGCTGAGTTTTCTAAATCATTTGAGGTTCTTTTTTTAATATGTATGTTGGTGCGAAGTAGGTCTGCTTCTCTTGAGATACTAGATCTTCGATTGTTATGTGCACTGTTTTGGGATGAAGCATGCCTATACCTTCTTAACTCACCAGGTCATAGGCCTGGACTTTTCCTGTTTAACAGTTTCAGGTACTTTTAATCACTGTACTAGAGGTGAACCTCTGCAGTTCCAATAAAATCATTTGTCGCGGTTATTTTGGACGTGGTTACCGAGGTCTGTTTGTGTTCATCATTAAGACTGGAAGTGCTCCAGGGAGGCTTTCTCCTAAGATTATTTACCATTGATTATCACCGACATCTCATACTATGTAGTCAATAACATTTTTATTTCCCTCCTGTATGCTTGATGCAAGCAAATCCTTATTCTGTAGTTGATATAGACAAGTCTGAGCCCTGCTTGGGACCTTGATGGTAATTCTTACACCCAGTTCAATTTTGAGGTCCTTGTGGCCCTTTTTGGTGGGACTATGGAGATACTGACTAGGAATAATTTCTAGTACTTTGCTTTATAATGGCTGTGATTTCCTCCATGTGGATGGAAGACATTATCTTATGTAAGCTTTATTGATTATAGAGAGGGCTTACAATTCTTTTTGTACAGTGTTCTCTTCTCCTTGTTTTGGTTTTCTGTTTTGCATGTGATGGAGCAGGATCAATGAAAAAGTTTAACCTCCTAATAATTTACGTAAAATAATTAATAAACTTGTTCGTTTAAGTAAATAACCAACAATGTATGTTACATGTGAAGGGTTAAAGGTAACACGCTATTTTGTGTGCAAATTAATCTACTTATAATTGTTGACGTGGCTAACAATCTAATATTTGCGTACTAATAAAATAATAAACGCATGATTTGTGCTTTGAAAATAAAACGTGTGGTGGCAATATAAAGCGATGGTAAGTAAGGGACGGCTTTATATGTTGCTTTTTGCTATGTAATACCTAATTGGGGTACGTAGAAAGACGGGAGGGAAACGAAAGGGTTTATATTCCTTATTTTAACAATATTTTGTTTATCTTTATAAATAGTGCGCTTAGGCCTGTTGAGCAGCAATATAAAATGGCCGCCATAAGCTAGAGTACACATGTGCGAGAAGCCGTGTGGAAAAGGAGAAAGGCCGTGAACAAGAATGACCACGTGTTCGTGCTGAGAGCCTAGGATGGAAGTATGGTCAAGGCTATTGTGACTTACTGAGCAAATGTGTGCCAAGATGATCAGCAAGAAGCGTGAGAAGTCAAAATGAATAAATGGACAAACGGAACTGTTGAACCTAAAAAGTATCAGAAAATGATACAAATTGGACTGATCGAAACTGATGAGTAATGTCATGAACTGTGGGAAACGATGCAAGCATGGACATTCCACAAAGAACTGGTTAAGACAAGGAAGTTTGATAAAAAATGTATATGGACTCGAATGGACCAATGAGAGAGAATCACGCCATAAAGAGGCAACATTTTATTTAGTAAGCGAGAATTAGGGTATAAGAAGACCTACTCCGGGTGGGAGAGATTATTATTATTGATGATGATGAGCGAGCGTACTGTAAGGAGAAGAGAGAGCTGAGATTGCTGATAGATGAGTTGCGGGTGCTGAGTTGCTGTTGCGGATGATCGAAGCTGCTGCTGCTATTTTTATTAAGTATAAGATGCTGCTTTTGGAGAACCTTTTTACTCCTGATAGATTTTTCCTTTAGAGCTATTAGATTTTCCAAGATAGATAGATAGATCTTTTTGGGAGTTTTTGCTGTGACATAACTTTATCTTCCATCTAATAGGTATGCATTGTAATTTCAATTTATTCTTATAATGATGATAAATGTAATAATCTGAGTGATAAACTTAAACTTATGCATCGTTTCTAAAACTTTATATAAACTTTATTATCTTTATACAAATGACTCAGTGATTCTTTAGCTCAATAATTAAGGTAAAATGTTAGTTTATTGTGATTGAGCTGGTCTTAATCACCCTCAACTGATTCCTACTAGTTGGTCCATCGACCAATGAGCGGAATACCTTAAAAGCAATGAGAAATATTATGTCGTGTTAAAAAGAGGTATCCCGTCCTTCCAGCGAATCGTTTTACTGTTTCTCCTAGGTTAAGGACGGAGGTAATCCAGGGAATAAATGAGTAAGTGAATGTATATGCGGTGTTATGGGCCCCACCGTCATATGGATATAGTTTGTGTATTGGAGGGATAGTTGTACTTGGATGACCGAGTCATATAGGAGAAGAATTTTTATTGTTAGCGCTGGATCACATGCAATGTCTTATTTCCTCTTTTTACTTTTCCTGATTTATTAGCAGACGTTCTTTCGGGTAATTCTCAACTGTGCGCCATTCTTTGGTTAACTGTTTTGGTAAATTTGGTTTTGATGGGCGTTTTAAAGCTGTGTACTATTTTAACTTTGGCCCATTTTTAAAGCACCTTTGGCTTTTTAATATTGTGTATACTTATTTTGCTGCAGTTTGCACTCACCGAGTTCTGTTGATCGCGCACACCTTATCCCCAAAGACAGAACAGCCTTCACTTCCGCTTCCCTGGTCCGCCACGGCGTTTGCCGATTGAGCGGAGGGAAGCGGACACACCCCGTCGCCTGACCTGCCTGACTTCCGGCAGGGGACTCAGACCACAGGGTAATTTGGCGCCCGGCCAGCTATTTAAACATATGCTGGGCCGGACGTGCAGCGGAGCGTTAGGTGAGAGGAGCCCCTCACTAAGCACCCGTTTTTAAGCTGTGTTCTATTTTAACTTTGGCCCATTTTTAAAGCACCTTTGGCTTTTTAATATTGTGTATACCAAGTTCTGTTGATCACGCACACCTTATCCCCCAAGACAGAACAGCCTTCACTTCCGCTTCCCTGGTCCGCCACGGCGTTTGCCGATTGAGCAGAGGGAAGCGGACACACCCCCTCGCCTGACCTGTCTGACTTCCGGCGGGGGACTCTGACCACAGGGTAATTTGGCGCCCGGCCAGCTATTTAAACATATGCTGGCCCGGATGCGCAGCAAAGGCTAGCCCATCTGCACCCATGCCGCGCCAAGCGCATGGAATGCTGCCCAAACCCCCCCAGGTATTTCTTATGCTCCAACCTTACTAAAAAACTTAAACACAAGAGGAAATTGCGGATGTCAAATTCCAGACAAAATAATGGGACCCCTTACATGTCACAAGTGCAGATTAGAACTCACAACTCACAACTGTAAATACAAGTACTAACATCATGGGTAGGAAAGCCACAACTAGCCCCGCCCAACTAAAAGGGGGACTAATTAATGCTCGATCATTATGCAAACATTCCCACAATATCAGACTTAATCGCTGAGCATCAGCTAGACTTTCTTTTCATCACTGAAACCTGGTTAAAAGACAGGTGTAACCCAGATATCATGGCAGCACCCCCGCCCCCCCCAAACTATACGATCTGTAAAAAGGACAGAGGCAATTCTAGAGGAGGGGGACTGGCCATTATCCTACGTGACTCGCTACACTGTACTAGTTTTGAATTGGGCACACTCAAGGGAGCAGAAAGCCTTGGCTTCTGCCTCACAATAAATGCCTCCCTTTCCTTTTCAGGAGCCCTGATCTATCGTCCACCCGGTTACAGTACCACCTTCCTGTACTCTTTAGGAGAAACCCCCCTCCCCCCCCAAAAGTCATTTTTTGCTTAGATATGCCAATTTCACCCTCCTAGGAGATTTCAATCGCCACTTAGAATGCAGAAATGAGCTGGGAGTTGACAACTTCCTGGAAATAATTGTTTGGGATGCACCAATTGGTGGATGCTCCGACGCATCAGGCAGGCCATACATTGGATGGTGTCTGCTCCAATTTCACCTGGTTATCTGTAGATACCCCTATTCCACAGATCTGGTCGGACCATGACCTCATCCCCTTCACCATTAAGAGTCCAATCGTGAACTGTCCTGCCAAGCAAACCGCCCCCTTACAACCAAAGAGCAAGTGGGTACAACTAACCATCAATCCTAAGCTGGCTTCCACTGCCCAGGCTAGTGTTCCGGTCCTAAACGACATACCCTTCGAAGACTCACATCTTTCACACCTGGATGACCGCAATAAGTAATGAACTTATCCCACTAGAGCGACCCAATAAGAATGCAAAAACGAAAACCCATAAAGCCCCCTGGTTTACGCCCGCCCTAGCTCAGCTCCATCTCCAATGTAAACAACAAGAGCACAAGTGGAGAAGAGCCTACGATGCAGCATAGCAAAATGCATTTAAAATAAGCAGGAAGCACTACCATACTCAAATCAAATTAGCAAAAAAAGAATATTAATCCAACAAAATACTTGAGGCCAACCAAGACCAAAAATCATCCTCAGTCAAAGTCTTTCATCAACCCCAAAGCATTGCAGAAAGAAATTCCGCCCCCTCAGAGTTTGTGACCAAATCTGCATCTTCTTTGAAGAAAAAATCCTGAATATACAAAAGGATTTTGTAACGGACCCTGTACAAAACCAGGTGGGGACTTAGAACCTGACTCAGTCAGTATTGTTCACTTACTCCAAACCTTTGAACCAGCCTCGCTGGAGCAGACACGGGATGCAATTGTCGCCTGTAAATCAGGCTCCCCTCTAGATGCCTGCCCCTCCATGATTCTCCATCACATCACAGACATTGTCAACCCAATAATTAATCAGATAGTCAATTCCTCATTAATCTCAGGCATAGTTCCAGACGATTGGAAGCTAGCTATAGTTAAACCACTAAAAAAAAAAAAAAAACATCGACTCATCCAATCTCATCACCCCATTTCGCTTCTCCCGATGCTGGGCAAAATCACAGAAAAACTAGTGCACAAAGAACTAACCAAGTTCCTTGAAACTGCCAAGATCCTCCACCCCCGGCAATCTGGCTTCCCCCCCAAGCACTCCACAGAATCGGCACTCCTGGTAATATCGGACACTTTAAAAACCATAGCAGACAAAGGCAGGAAGGCTGTTGTGATCTTGCTTGACATGTCTGCCGCGTTTGACACCATCTCACACAGTATTCTTCTGACAAGGCTCAAATCCAATGGCATCACTAATACCGTAATGGCATGGATTGAGTCCTTTCTCTCCAATCGTAGGCAATCTGTGTCCCTTGGAACGTTCCCTTGGAACGTACCATCGCAACCGGAGTCCCACAGGGCTCCTCCCTCAGTTTGTTGTTCAACGTATACATGACCCCACTCATTTCCCGGATAGCGTCCTTTGAGATAGATTTAACGTCCTACGCAGACGATACACAATTGATTTTATCCCTGGACAACGACTCCACCAACGCTGAGCTCAATTTTAAACAATGCCTAACCAAGGTCATCCAATGGATGAGGGACAACCACCTCAGGTGTAACAGACAAAACAGAGATCCTACTGATGGGAAAAGACAATCCCTTCCAGCCCAGCGTTTGGTGGCCGGAGGGCGCGACTCCACCTCCATCCACTGTTAAGACAGCCAAAAACCCAGGAGTGCAATTCGACACCGCTTTCTCCTTCCGGCCACACGCATTGACAGTAGCGGGGACCTGCTTCAACCTCATCAAGTCTTTAAAATAATTTTTTTACTTTATCCCCCTCACTGCAAGGAAAACAGTTGAGGTAGCACTGATCCTCTTGCGCCTAGACTACTGCAACAGCCTCCTGGCGGGAGCCAATAAACCAACCCTAAAAAGACTACAAGAGGTGCAACACGCTGCGGCCCGCTTAGTCCTGAAGTTACAGCGTAGGTCCTCCGCAGCTCTAAAATTCCTGCACTGGCTCCCACTGCGTAAGAGAATGCTATTTAAGTTTCTCCTAATCACTTTCAGAGCGTCACTAAACCTCGGCCCAACGTACCTCTTAGCCAGGTTCACCCCTTATACCACGACAAGGACCCTTAGGTCCTCATCAGCAAACTTCCTCAAGCCCCCCTGCTTTAGGTATAAAACTAAGGGAGGAAAAAAAGTAGCAGCCATGGGAACAAAGGCATGGAACCTTTTACCAACCCACCTGAGAATGTTAAAAACAGACTCAGTTTAGGAAGGCACTGAAAACTTGGATCTTTGGATCTCCCGACTACTTCTGCCTATCCCTCATAAGGCCCTTTGGCTTCCTCTCACCTTTCCTCCGACTAGCGCCAGGATGCGCCTTTCGGAGTGACAGCCCATGCTCTACAAATACAACAATCAAATCAAATGGGTACCAGAGCTCAAACTTTGTATATATGGAGTGGTTCTATCAGGATTTAAGTGCAGCTCTTTCAGTTCTGGTTCACTCAGTGTGCAACAGGTGCACCAGACAGAAATCATTTTAAATTTGGTACCTACCTGCATGCAGACAGTCCTGGCTCTTGAATGCTAGGGCTTGAAACCTGCCGCTTGTCCCTCAGACAAGTTTGCTCTTCATGGCAGGCCGTGCTGTGTAGTACTGTGATGGCATAGACTACATCAGGGATCAGTGAGTAAAAAGCCAAGAACTCAGGACCACTCCACTGAGCCCCGACACTCTAGTTCTCCTGTGTTACTCTCTGGGTCACCAGTGCAGCAAACAACCAAAGAGCCACCAAGCCCTGGCAGCGGCACAAGGGAGGTTGGGGGTCAGGTATGCCAACTGCTGAAGTACTGCTGAGAAAATGGCAGCGAGTAGTGGGGGTGATAGATGGGTGATGGGACAATAGGGGAAATGGGAGTGAAGCCACAATCCCAAACAATAGTGGTCTCAAACAGTTTGTAGTGTTTCACAGATATAAGTGGTAAACACCAAGAACAGTGGGAGGAATGACCAAAACCACCTCTGCAGGCATAATTGAGAGTCCCACAGTCATGTGGGCTGTGAGGTAATAAACGCTAGAGGGGAGTGAGACAGTTCCCATAGTGCGCCTAAGAAGCATTCTCCTCAAGGTGTCCCATGTCTTTATTTACTAGGCCGCCCGGGGCCTCCAGCAGTGCTACAAATGATGAGGCCTCATTATGCGCCTCTACATAGTTCTCCAAGGGGGGCACCAAGCCTCACCTCCAGCCCCTGCTGCACCGGCACAGCCTTTTCATTAGAATCAGGGTACATCAATGAATGTGGAGATTTTTTTAAACTATTAGTAGACCTGTGGAAGTAGGATGCTCACAAAATACATTTTTCATCCTCAGTATCTACTTTTATAGTAAATGACAGGAATGCATATGAACTTGGCAACACGCAAAATTGATGAGGGCAAGGTTGACAGTGTCCTCAGATGGACAAGTGCCCACTTGGGTGATTATCATTGATATTATGGTATCTATCTAGCTGCAATGTATATTTAGGATGATACTGTAGGACTACTGCTAAAGATGTACAGAGAATGTGCAAACTTTCTAACCCAAAATATAGGTTATATACATCGATAACTAGGTATATTTTGAGACTGATGAGTGATGAGTGAATGGATTAACTAGACGGCAAAAATTTGCTTATTTATATATTTTTATAAGATAAGGAGAAAAAGATTTGTCGTGACAAACAAGTATTTACAAGAAGTGTATTAAGGTTGTACCAGATGTAATTGAATTTCTAAATACTATGGCAGGAGAAGAAACGTTTTCAATGTAATTCTGTAGTATCTTTTTACGTTCAATGCATTGCACTTACCTTTCTAAGACACTCTGTTTAAGTTTCACTTTATTACTATGGCACCTACTGTGAGAAAGACTCCATTGAGGAGTTGAAACGTGTTTTTTGTGCTTCACTAGTAAATGAAAAAAGAAACTTGTAAGTGAGGATCGCTGTTTGGAGTGTGTTCTTGCTGAGAGTTACTGCATTAGTTTAAAATCTTTAGAGCTCCCGACCCGACCCACTCCACCTGGGCTAGAGGCAGAAGGCACAGGATTTGATTTTACCAATAAATATTATATATATATATATATATATATATATATATATATATATATATATATATATATACACACACACCATTATACACACCTAACAGTGGTAGTTGCCATTGTGTATTCACACTGAGCAGAGTTTCCATAGGAAGAGCATTTTTTGTTTCAATAAGAGCTCTGGTGCCATTGGAAATATTTTCACAAATCTTTAAAAATAAAATAATAAAGTTCTTCCACCTCCACTCCTTCCTGGAAGCTTGCTGCTGATCTGTCAAGGGGCGCCAGAAAAAGGTGCCCCAAAAACATGAATTTTCCATGAAGAAACAGTTTAACTGAATTAGAACAAATTTGGCTAAAAGTTATAACTTTAGTCAAAAAGTGTGCTTTTTATGATTTGGTGTAAATCCAGTAAAATTTTGCTTCTAAAGAAGGGCATAAAAGGGTTAAAAACCTAGCATATCTGGACACAAACATTGAAGATCTACCTGTGATTAGCCACTTTAAAGGAGACTAGTCAATCCTGATTGGCTAGCTCAACCTGAACAATATGTTGCGACAACAATTACAGGACTTGGGGACATGGTTCCCGATGAAATGCATTATAGTGAAAAACTGTTCTAATTGGTCAAAAAACCACAAATAAAGGGTGATAACAGATTTTAGTCATAATATAAATCATTTGTTGGTGGTACTTTATGAAAAAATTAACTTCCGCTGGGATTTGATGAACTATGTTTGAGAGAAAATTGTTTTGTCTCGATTTTCTCAGAGGTTATAGAAAGTGCCCCAGAAGCTAAAATGAGCACATTTTCTTTAAGTTCACACAATTTTACTCAGCCATCTGAGAAAAATAGACAGACATTGAGTAAAATATGCACTTCCAATAGCATCAGCCCCTCATTTAATCCCCCAGTGTTCTGCTGCAGTTTACCAGAGTCTAATGAATAACTAGAACGCTAACATTCTGGATTCGTGACAAAACTGAGGCACACCTGAGGAATCCTGATGGACTCCAAGCTGTAACACCTAAAGCATTTCCTTTAGAAATAAACAAAATGAAGGGGTTTGTTATTTATATAATAGCTTTCGAATCCATGGCAGTAAAAGATTCGGACATGCAGACTGAAACATCAGCAGCATCCAGCAGTAAAATCTAAAGAATTTCCTTCAGAAATTAACAAAAGGAGGGAGGCGAGAGATTGTCTGAGAAATGATGGTTAGTGGTCTAGAAACCAAAAATGAGGACATAGTCTAAGTAGTCAAATATTTTCCTCATGCATTTCAGAAGAATTCTGACATGCAGAGTGAAGCATGCACTTCCAACACCAGCAGTAGTTTGTCAGTTACCTCCCTAGTGATCAACTACAGCTTTCCACAAAGTACTAATGAGCAACTAGAGCGCCAATGTTTTGTAGGTTATGCATATTCTAGAGCTCACTATCACCAGGGAGAATATCCTGGAGCTGAGCAGGTGTGAGGCAAGCCTAGGGCCTAGTGGGACTACCCAAAATGTTGTTAGGGCTTCGGCTTCTTGTGAAATTCAAGAAGTGAGGAGAAGGCTCTTGTGTAATAGCAGGTCGTTCCACGCCTTACGAGTTATGTAGGGGATAGCTCAACTACCAGATCTGGTTTTGCATGTGTGGGATGTGTGCAATTAGGAGCCCCAACAAGCAGATGTGTCTGGCAGGTTTGTGGAAGCAGAGGAGATTGAGATGCTGGGCCAGTGTTATATAGTAGTGTGAGGGTGAGGAGTTTGAATTGTGCTAGTTTATGTATGGGGAGCCAGTGGAGCTCCTTCAGGTGTGGTGGGAGTGTAGCATGGGAGGCCAAGAGTGATTCTGGCCACGGAGATTTGATCTACAGCTCTTTGGCGAGTTCTTTGTTGATCCCAGCATAGAGGGTGTTTTCATACTCCAACTTGCTTGTGACCAGCGTATGTGTGACTTTTTTGTGGGTGCCGATTGGGAGCAATTTGAAAAACTTCCTCAGCTTCTTGACTGAGTATCTTTTAAGGGCCTGATACCAAAACAGAACAGAAGACAATTACTGCAGTGGTACAGATAACACAGATGGTCACAAATGGTCTTATAAACCAAGATATTTATTTTAACACATGCTACATACAATCAGAGCTGGAAGAGAGGACTGTAACATAGCAGCGAACCACAATGTGCAAGTCACAAAACACAAGTGGTAGACCATGAACGCAGAGGCCCCAATTAGTAAGGTTTTTGGGGGAAATATCAAGAAGAATGTGGCAACCAAAATGTATTGGACAGAACCACAGGCAGGGAAAGCATATTATCAGTCAAATATTCTTTATTTGTGAATAACTGAACAAAACATTTCCAGAATATATAAATCCATTAAAAATATATTTGCATATAAGAAAATACAATGACAGATTTAATAAAATCAAAATTTTGTTATAAATTACATTAGAAAAACTTGAATAATCTCATTGGATTCACATACTGCTGCTGTATTGAACTGTTCTATAGCACAGTAATGTTCAGAAGTTCCCATTGTTTGCTTACAAGATAAACTAGAATACTGAACAGTAATACAGTAAGTCAAAGTACACAGCACACTCCTGTCAACATGGGCAATCGCATGCTTTTCAAAATCATACAATACAGTGTTTGTAAAAAAAAAAAAAAAAAAAAAAGACTAAAATTGGAAATTGCAGATAAAAGGTTACAATAAAAACTCGAGTGGAAGACAAAATTAGTTCTTGCAGTGTGGCCAAAACTATATGCGACTCCCGAGCATCAAAGGTCTATCTAGATTGTTCCCTCTTTGGTTGGGGGATGGGTGGTTTCGGGAGACCTCTACTGAGAATGACCACCTATCCAGTGTTTGATCAAAACAGCTGTAGCAGAAAGAAGGCAGGTGATACACCATGGTCCCAAAAGGTGAGAGCCTGGCATTGGACAAAGCTCTCCAAGAAGTCAATGTACCCAACCATTGTTAAATGGAAAATAGTTAGCAGACAGGCACCCTCCAAAATCCTACAGCTAGTTATGCCTAATCCTCCAACATACCAAAACTGCTAATATCGGGTACATACATCATGCAGAGCTGTTAAGACAATCACCTTAACCATGAAAAACAAACAGAGGATCACCGGTGCAGGCCAGGCAGAAAGGCGCTTGTGTGGTCAGTGTGATATACTGGTCTCCACTGCCCAACTTCAACAATCTGTACAACTTTGAACTGCCCCAGACAAAAGGAAATCTTTGCTTAAAGGGCATGTCTACAAACTAATAGTTTGAATATATAGGTATTAATTAGTAAATCCAGGCCTGGGGTCCTTACAGACAATTGAGACGTGACGAGATTGATTATAAGGTAGGCAGAGTCTTTACCTATGCCAGAAAATATGACTCTGTGGTACAAACTGGCGCACAACAAGATAAACTATCCAGAGTAGACACCGCATCCATCTCCTCCAGCTCCACATCACTAAGTGCTCTAGCGTCCAGTGATAGCGAGGCTGATAACTCGGGCACTAGACGTGTCGAATCTTCTTTTTTACGGGAGGTCAGGACTATACGCAGGGGCAACAGAACCCAGGGCACACGGGCAGGACAGGGCATAAAACCCGCAGAGGGAAAAGAGGCAGACAAAGAGGATTACAGAAAAAAACTGAGGTCAGGCAACGAGAGGAACAAGTAGAGGCGCCAGAAATGAGTGTACAAGTGGTTAACCTTTCCTCTAAAGTCCTTTCTCAGGATATGATTTCTTTATTGAGTAAAGGTTTGAGTTTCAACCCACGGGAATCAGGTGACATCTGCAAATTAAAGATAGACCTGTTTAAATTTATCAGAGGTCTTAAACTAAAAAAGTTTTTTGCTTGCAATCCTTCTGCTAATAAAAAAGTTACAAACATCCCCATTGGTAGCGTGTTTGGTGTTCCTAGTATTCAGGACATGCAGGCTACTAAACTTTTACTTTCCCTAACTGACATAGAAGAATCTCCCTATACCATGGTACGTCTACTGGAGGAACTTGATATAGATTCTGATATCTCCATATCAAGTGGTCTTAGAAATAAATCGAAATGGACTCCCACCCTCCCAGGTGGCAATGCAATTGACACTTTTTATAAACGGGTTCTAGAGGACCTAGACAACTATGACTGTAAGAAAACCACGACAAGGAATAAGTATCATGACAACCTCAAACAAGGAGAACGAATGGCCCTGAGAACACTAGCCAATGACAATGACATACTTATCAGGGAAGCGGATAAGGGAGGGAATGTAGTGATCATGAATCGGGTTGACTACAACAATGAGATCATGTCCCAACTCAACGATGAAACATGCTATGAATTGATGACTTACAATCCAATGGGACCCCTTATTATCTTGATTAATAAACACCTTTCTGAGTGGCACACCGATAGCCTTCTGGATGATGACGAATATGCTTACATGAAGGTTTTCAGACCCACCTATCCTTGCCTATACACGCTGCCCAAAATTCACAAACATCTTCCTTTTCCACCAGGCAGACCTATTGGGTCAGGTATAGGAGGCCCCACAGAAAAATTGTCTGAATATGTGGATCTGTTTTTAGGTCCGCTAGTACGGAATTTGGCCTCTTATATTCAGGACACTAAACATATCCTGAGCATACTCTCTGACTTACATTGGCAACCTGGTATGATCCTAGCAACCCTTGACGTGGTATCATTATATACCAGTATTCAACCTGAACTAGGTCTTCAGGCAGTTACGCGACTACTGAACAACAGACCAGCAACACAATGGTTGCACAATGAGATGCTTATCTCTATGATGCACCTCATTCTCCACAACAACTTCTTCCTCTTTGAGAATAAGTGGTACAAACAAATCAGAGGAGTGGCAATGGGATCAAAATTTTCACCCTCTTTTGCCAATCTGTTTATGGGTTGTCTAGAAAATGATTGGATCTGGGGAACCAAGGGTGCACCTTGGATAGATTCCATCATCTTTTGGGGTCGCTATATTGACGATTGCCTGCTATTATGGTCAGGCACACAATCCGAATTAGAACAGTTCAGTGCCTATCTCAACACTAACAACTTTGGCATGCAATTCACAATGGAGTGTAGCACCACTGATATCACCTTTCTAGATATAGAATTGTATATCAAAAATGACAAACTCAATAGTCGTCTCTTTCGCAAAAGCACTTCCTGCAATTCTGTTTTGCATGCAGACAGCCATCACCCCACACACCAAATCAAATCCATTCCGTATGGGGAATTCATCAGGGCCAGAAGAAACTGCAGTGAGGAATCGGAGTTTCAGAACTGTATCAAAGACATGAAACACAGATTTCAGAAGAGAGGTTATACCACTGACAATTTTAAACGTGCAGAAAGACACGTGTCGGCTGGTTGTGTTTCCATCAGAATAAAGAAATTACTACATCACCCAAGAATTCTGTATAATTTGCTTTGAATGACACCTGTATTTCTTGTCTAAAATTATGTATGTGTGCACGGGATTTAGCTATGTCCTTACCGAGGACACATGCCTCTAGTAGTTCTCAGAAGAAAAACTATTTTCAGACCCACCAATTCAGTCTTGCTCATGTGATGCTTTAGACTATATTCCTCCATCCTGCCCACTATTCGAGCCATACAAGATGCAAAGGACTGAAACAAAGACTCTAGGACAGCTAGGAGTAAGACAAAGAAGTGAAGTGTTAGCCTATAGATGACTGTTCCCACCATTCTTAATTGCGCTTTACAAGATGGTCAAACTGTGCATGATTGTAGTGCACGTGGTAATATAAAATGGGTAGAAATAAGGATATTTTGAACCATCACAAGAGTTCTAAAGCAAAAAATAAGCAAGGAGGACACATTAAGACACCTGATTGAGTGAACACTTTCACACTGTTCGTCTAGTAAGCAGCCAGGACTGAATCCATAGATGCATCAATTGGTTTTACTTATGTTTCTGCAGGTAGGCCTCTGCAGAAGATGCAACATTTTACTTGCCCGTTCCAAGATTTCTAGATGTGACATATATCCAAAGTGTAGCCTCACTCTTAGCTGAGCGTGGCTACTGCCTACTCAACAGGCTATGGAGAAAATGATGGCTTGAGGCAGCCCAGAAACAAAATATAGGGTTGCATGCATTTCTTTTACAACCGGAGGAAAGGCATCTATAAGCTCTTGTGGTAAAATTCACCAGTCTATAATACACAGAATTTTTCTCTTCTCTTTCTATTCAGTATTACGATGGGGAGGAATACAAGAAGAGCTGCTTTTTTACAGTACTAGTATGGTGGTGCTATTTTAGAATGAAAATGACCCCATTTTTTTTTATTTTGGTGGAGAATTTTAGGGTGTAATTTTGTAGTGCTTCAAATATGAAACTCTAGCATTAAAGCTAGGAAAGGATGTGGCCTAATGGCTAGGGCGGTCAACCTCAAATCTGGGGAACTGGGTTCGAGTCCCGGCAAGGACGCGCAAAGTCTGGGCAAATCACTTAATCTCCCTGTGCCTAACAAAAATGAATGTATCCTCATGTAACGCAACTGGTGCTCTTGTAAAGCTCTCTGATACCCAATTACCTTCGGGTCAAGTTTGCGCTATATAAATTTTTTTTAAAAAAAACCTAAATGCGGAGCTGACCAGCTTCAATTTGGATGGAACCAAAATGAGCAATTCCTCCATCAAGTCAAAGTTTCTACAATGTGTATTGCAAGTAACCTGCTTGGATCTATGAGGCTTCATCCAACCAGCAAGTGAAATGTTGCATCTTAGAGACTATTTCTATAAACCAGAGCAGTGCTTCCCAACCTTTCTAACCACGACCCACTTTTTAGAACTATTGTAACCCATCTAGCTTTAATGGCCATGAGGCAGGCGTATTTTTTAATGTAACGTGGGGTAGCACACATTTACAGACCGCATATTTTCTATGGAAATAGCCACTAAATTTGCAGGCATACAGTTTAAATAAAACTATTCTGAACACAAATGTTAATATGTGGAAATCGAGTTTGTGAATATTTATAATTTGTGCATGCACCAAGTAAAGTGTCAATTTATTTTTACCCTAATAAAATTGTGGCTTCCATCACAATTCAAAATTCTAAAATATTGCTTAATTTTTGCTTTCCTAACTGCTGAATTTATACAGTTGATTTACAGGATTTGCATTTTGTTGTGTTACAAAAAATGACAACCTACAGCCTTTCCGTTCACACATTCTGCACCCCAGGAAGATTGTCACACAATTCACTTTATTTTTCTTTCTCTGATTGCAATATAAGAGGATTTAGTAAACACCAATCCTGTATTAAAAAAATGAGCATCAATTTGTCAGAGCACAGTGCCTGATATTTGACCTCTGTATTTAACTTCTCACATTTGCTGGATTTGAAAGACAGTTTTAAGTCATCTTTATTGCTTGGACTTTCACAATCCACCAAAAACCAGGACCTACTGGTGGGTCACGACCCACAGTTTGAGAAACACTGAACGAGTGTGTAGTCTGGTCCCTTGGGCACTGCAGAGCGAAATGCATGATTATTTCCCTTTAGCTAAGGATGGCCACAGGATCAACGTAGCAGCTTTAGTAATGAAAAGAGGAAGCAACACTAAAATGTGAAATTGTAACTCAGCCCCAAAAGGGCGAGGTACCTTCTGATTTGCTGTGTTGATTAGTTTCAGCCAACAAATTATATACGTTACTATTGTTAAATAACCATAAAAGTGTGCACCATAAAAACAAACCACATAAAAAAAAGGTTAAAATAACATACACCAACCCCCATACAGTTAAAAACTGAAGTACAAATCACATTTCTTAGTATGATACACTCAGTTAGCAACTCGTAGTCTGTTCAATCAGCATAACCCAAGATCATAAACAGGGATAAAGTGAGTGGTGCAAAATTGAGGACCATAAACTATATGCAATGCAGTAATTGCTATACCAATTAGCAAATACATTTATAAATGAAATCAACAGCCAGGACACGGACTAAAATTACAATTCAGTATAACATACAAGGCAAACAAGTTATATGACAAGTTCTTAAAATCGAATTCATGCTACAACCAGTTAAGTCACCACCTTTACTGCCCCGGATAAGTAGCAAGCCATGTGGCAAGATACCCGAGCTGATGGAAGTAATTGCAAAAATAAGCAGGCAGGTTGAATTTGGTTACAATGCAAAACTTTCAGCAAAGGACGGATGTACATTTGGTGCAAATAGCTAAATTGAGGTCACACCATCAAAGTGCAAAAGTGTTATGAACTGAATAGCACAGATACGAGGTGGCCTATCCAAATCATTTAGCCATCCCCTAGGGGTGCCTACTAAATGACGCACCATGTTCATCCTGAAACGGGTCAGTAAGAAACAGTGATGATTGGGCATATCATAGCGCAAATATGGCTCCATTGCAACAGTCGTGACTAGGATGTATTTTCTCACTGAAGCTTAAACGAGCATGCTCCTCCCTCTCCATATATCGCAGCGAGGAAAGCATTCTTTGTCCCAACATGATCAGCCTTCATGATCGTACCAGGAGAGGTACACAGCTCTGGGCTTACCATCAACCTGAAGCGGTCTAATGTACCGCAACCATGCATGCCCTAAAGATAGGCAATCGTCCAATATTGCAAGATTCAGATTGGTCTTTGCTTTTTTACCACATGGCTAGCCACAGCAACAAGAGGTGCAACTGGAGAATGTCAGATGGACCCAAGGTCCAAAACTTCATGGATATTAAAGGTGGGGGTTGACAGTGACAAATGCGGTCTTAAGAATTCGTTTTCTTCCACCTGAATTTGAGGACCGGGATGAAAACCCGGATGCCCACCCCACATAACCACAGAAAGGAACTTTGCTCTGTAGATTTGAATCATTGCCTAAATTGACATTTTCAGTCTTGTATTAACCTATAGCGTAAAAGAAAAAAAGACCAATATATTTTCTTAAGTTGCCCATGGATCATGGAGTGCTATTGACGTGTCAGACTGAGTTCGTAACCTATAAGCATGTTCTTAGGCAAGACCTTGGCACATAAGGGGCCATTAACATTTACTGATGAGAATTAACCAGCAACAAGGAGGATAGCTTCAGCTGATGAACTACAAAGATTGTAAACTTTGTATTTTTCATCAACACCCCGATGTGACTATTATTCTAACCTCCTCAGCAGTCTTCCAATACCCTAAATAATCACTTTTCATCCCATCATCCTTTGGCTCCACTTTTTCCTACCACCCTTTTGTAACCACTTGTCCTTCCCATCACCCCATGTGACCACTCATTTCCACCCATCTGACTAACCACTTCATTACATTACCTTGAGAATTCACTTTCTTCCACCACCCAATGTGACCACTGTTCCTCCTGCCACCCCATGCAACCACTCTTCCTCCCCTGACCCTGTGGAACTGCTTCACCCACTCCTCTGAGTAACCACTTCCTCCCACCATAGCCAAGCAACTACTCTTCATACTACCACCCTATAGAACCACTCTTCCGCTCACCTCCCAAACAACCCCATTATTTCGATTCATCACTCCCCAGGTCCAATTTAATCCTAACTGATGAATGGGTCACCAATCTTCCGTCCTCCACCCTATGTCACTGATCTGTCTTCCCTGCATAACTGTACTCACTTTTCCTGTGTACACTACCTCAATCTTCGATATGAGATCTATGACAATACCACTTTGGCTCGGATCCCCGTCCCACCACCCTGGCATAGCCAATCTACCTCCTCCTGCCCAGACAGATCAAAGACTTGTGCCTGAATGATTTTAACGTGAAATGTTGTATTAGGAATTAGCATCCATGTTGAGCCATAGGAAACTGGATGGTTGAGCAATGTCCATATTTTATAACCAAAACACAGAAAAGATTGTTGTGGAGTGGCCTCTGGTCATGCTTGAACCTCAACCACTCCTGCAGTTTGCATGTTGAGGCATTTCGGTCTGTACCGATGATGGAAAAAGCAAGACAGTTAATCCATAGTGCTCCTAAAAATCAAGGACTTGTTCAAGGCGCCACAACTGAAATGAGGCTGCTTGGTAGCTATGGGTAATGCTTCAGGAAGTCACAATAACCTAAACAAGACTACAACATTAGGGGTCTTGCAGTCCAGGTGACCAGAGGTAATGAAGTCCCAACTCCTGGTACTGCCAATATCTCCCTGAAGTGTGCCTGCATAAGGAGGTATATGATGGAAATGGTCTCTGCAAAATTCCAGCCACAAGAAAGTCTTTCAAGGGTGGTCTGGTGACTGTAGACTTTGAATATAGCCTGCTTAGAAATGATGGGGTGGATGAGACACAGGAACCAGTCTTTCAGATCAGCTGGGTGCTTTGCAAAAAGGAACAGCTAATGCCTGCAGATACAATACAACCAGTCACGTATAAGGGTGCATGAAACATAGGAAACTGTAGAACAGGAGGGTGTTTGTAGACATAAATCAGTCCATGCTGAGAATCGGGAATCTCTAGTTCGATGAATCAGTCTCTTTAGAGGAATTGGGTGCTTGCGGACACATGAAGCAACTTCTAGAGAGCACCAGGGTACGTACAGACACCGGAAGTAGTCGTCCATGTCTAGCAACTGGGTGAATGCAAACAAAGGATGCAGACTTTGTAGAACTGATGCAGAGTTAAACAAGTAGCAAGCAGTCTATGTAGAAGAGCTGGACGCTAGCAGACAAAGGACGCAAGACTGATAGCCTGCCCTTTCTGGTATTCCACACTTGCTCCTCCCCAAAGTTAATATGGTAAGATTAATGCAGGGAGACCTTCTCTTGGTGTGCAGCTCTGCAAATGAAATGAAAAGAAAATGACTAAACATACAATTGTGAAAATATAAATTCACACAAGCATTCTTAGTTCTTTAGGAGAAGCGGATACTATTTCCCCAGGATTCTCCGATCTATTTTGTTATGGTAGCACAAAATTTAGGTGCATGACAGACAGTGGCACTTCAAGCGTGGAAGGTGCAAACAGCCTTAGTGCAAGCAACGAAAATGACCCCCAAGTTAGGGAGTGAAATACAGCCACAATAAAGGGGTCATAGCTCCTCACACCGCTAGACTTCAATGTCACTGCACCTCTTGCACTGCAGATAGCCACACTCCAGGACCACAAATAGTGTTTAGAGGAGAACTCATATAAAACAGTCATTGACACAGTTGTAAGCTATAAATTCAAAGTTATCCTGATATACACATTTCATACTAAAGCTTGAGCGATATAGGACCTAAATTAGAACACAATGCTTAAGGGTCAATTATAGGTCAAATACCCTAGACAAACTTTCATAAGAACTTTAGGAATAGACTTGAAGATGGAAGCAATCTGTTAAATCTGCACAGGACTAGGGGCCTGGTTTAGTGGTGCAGGGAAGGGAGAATTGCCAGGTTTAAAATGTGCCTAATCAGCAACAGATTAGCATGAACCAATCAAATTGAGTAAGGGCTGTAGAGTCTGCTACCAGGGATGGGTGCTGCAGAGAAAGTGGGTGTGGGGGGGAAGAGGGGGTACAGTTGCATCAAAGACATTGTACCGTTAAAATGCCATATACATTGAAGTGACACAAACATTGGCATTCTCAGGCAGATGGCCAGTTGCAGGTAAAACTAAGAAACCTGAAACAACCTGTTGGTCAACTGGGATCTTACGTGGCTTTTGTTGAATTAAGCCTCCTTCAATAAGTCTCAAACAACCTGCCAGACGGCCTTCCATATTATGAACATACAGAGCTCTTCTGATCTTTAGGATTCAGAAGAAAGGATAGGAGTGAGATCTTCAGATTGACAAGGAAAGCAGGTGGCACCTGGAGCAGGAAGGAGGGGGCTGTATCAAATGCATGAGCATAAACTATGATGACACTCCATTGCTGCATCTTCCTCGTCACGATGCTCACATTATAAGAGCAAGCTGTGTCTGGAAAATAGGCAACTATGCTGAAAGCTTTGAACTTGATAAAAAAAAACTTCAGCACCTCCTGGAAATACCTGATCGTTCACACAGAGGTGATATTTTCTCTGAAATAGGTTTTGCTGGAAGGTGCTTTACTTCTACTGAAAATCTCACTTGTACATTTTATTTGTACTGTGTTTGAGATGAGCCTCACCAGTCCACCTCTGACAGAATCCATTGGGCTTGATTAGTCGCTATTACAAAGATTGACATACAGAATGAAATTCTGTCTACCACGTTTTCCCTTGGAGTTCTTACTGTACAATACAGGGAACAATGTATCAAATGTGGTTTGTGTACTGGGTTCCAAGGTCCTTCACTCTTAGTAACTCTTTTGATCTGTAGCAAAGTTGCAGCAATCCTCCAGTGTGAAGTACCTGCCCATTCCTCATCCCCATTGTCAATGGATTAGATTCTACTGTTGTTGAGGTGGGGGCAGCACAGTGGGGAGTCAATGGAGCACCATATTGGGAGTTCTAAGGCTAGCCGTTTGATTTATGTGCTCGAATCACCCCCCGGAGGGATATCTGGGCATGAGACCAAGACAACAGATAAAGAGGGCTACCTTTGAAATAGGTAGGTCTTGAGTAATTTCCAGAAGTGGAAGTGGTTCTCACACTTAATTGCAGTGGCAGGTTATTCAAAAGGTGGGGGGGCAAGGAAGAAAAACGACCTGCATCCTATCCTGGCCTCTCTGAACCTGGGGACCTTAAGCAAAGCCTTGTTGCATGATCTTAAGAGTCTGGAGGGGTATCGTGAGTGAACTTTGAGGATATATAGGTAGGCCCTTTACCATGTAGAGCCTTGTGAGTTAAACAGCAGATCTTAAAAATAGTTCTGCTTCTCACAGGTAGCCAATGTGAGGTCTGTAGAAGAGGGGCAGATGCTGTTCCAGAGGGGAGGTTACAGAGAAGACGTGCAGCTGTGTTCTGTACTACCTGAAGCTTAGATAGCAACGTCTCATTGGCAGAGGCCAACAGCATATTGCCATAGTCTAGACGGCTGATAACCAGTACCTGGACTAAAGTTTTCCTTGTGGAGAGTGGTAAAGGAAAACCTCTGCCATTGCTAAAGTGTACATGGTCAGGCGGGAGTTTAAAAAAAATATTTTTAAACCCAAATTGCAGCGTTTGTCTTCTCTGTAGCTCCAACCCTTATTCGAACATTCTTAGCCGTACCCCTTGTCGGGGTCCGAAGGTGCTGGTATCTGTTGCAATCCTTGGTGTAGGGATGGGACCTTGCTATACAGTTCTATACAGTTGAAAGTTTTAGAAGGCTACAAAAACTTATACCATCCCTTCAGGTTGACTTTCAGGAAGGCCTGTTCAGCCACTCCCCACGAATACACCTCAAGTTTCAATCGTTGGCTTTATTTGTGGGGGGGAATGGAGGTGGGGGGCTTTTTCATACCCTGTTTGAAAATATTCTCATGAATTGGATGTAAACCAGATTTAATACTTCGACTACATATATTTGTACTCTAGGGCCTTCTGAGCCGGTACTACGGCAGCTCCTGAGCCGCTCTTCTTCAGCCAAGTAAGCCTCTTATATTAGTAGAGAAGTTATGTGCTTGGATTAGCTTTAAGTGACCTTTAAGTTCAGGAACATATTGAACAGGCCTGTGAAGCATTATTGAGGCAGCTAGAGTGCAATTAGTATCCAAACTAGTCTTCAACTAAGCAGATGTACACAGAGCTAACCTGTGCCACCCAGCTGTAGCAAATTGTCCTTTAAAAGCTGTAAAACTTCCCTTATGAATCCAGGGGTACACAAATACTTATTTGTTTCTGAAAGTCTACCTAGAAGAAACTTGTGGTTCAGCTCACTAGGTCAAGCCTCTGTGGAGGGCTTTGTGGGACCTGAGAGTCATGGACCTAGGTAATTGGAGGAATTCATGCACACACAAATAGATAATTTCAAAAGTCACATTGAAAGGGTTGTGACATGAGACCATCTACAGCAATTTCAGCAGATTAGGATTTATTAGCAAGTGCTTTACCAAATACTACTTTGATAAGCTGGTATGATTAAATTCATCTGCCTCGTCTGAAATGCATGCATGCATTTTATGATGGTCTCATCTGTGATCTTGGAAATGCAATATCATTTGGAACTTGAGACATTAAAAGCAAATGACGTGCCATCAGAGTCGAATAAATAGCATATGCTATCTGGAGGTAGGCCAAGCTCTCGTACATTTATTCTTGGTTTGGGTGTCTGATGGCCCCATTCCAGTCACCAGAACAGCCTGAAAGCTTTACAATTCCATCCCAATATGAAATTACTGGATCTTTCTACAAACAATAGTTGAAGATTCTGAAACCTATTCCCATCTGTTAATATATTCTTATCTGTTACACTTTCCCGTTTACTTTAAAACTCAAATCTGTGGCTTCTTTGACGACTCCTCTAATGTAGTCGTTCTGGTCTCTATTCTTTTCAGCCATATCAGGCGGTTTTCCTTTTTAAAGGCAATTCTCTTTCTAGATTTCAAGGGTTGTACGTAGCCATGGGTTACCAGCACAAGTGTTCTGTTTAATGAAGTCAGACCAGCCCCGGTCTGTATGACTTTTGAACAGGCTCAATGAGGACGTAGTCCATGGGACGTTCTTGGTGAGGCTACATCCACATATGCTATCTCCCTGGTAGGTTTTGTGCCTTGTATCAGACACATTACACCTCTTCCACAATGTCAACACTGTAGCTTGCTGAGCAGATCTAAGAATAGGTCGATATTTAAATCTCCAATGGGTGGTGGTCATTTTCAGTCTTCTAAATGCATCAGTCCCTATTACGCCTACACAAAACAGCAGTTATCACAATTTTAGAAAAATGGTTTGATACTAAATCCAAGAGTGGTATTGGCCACAACCTTATTCGTACTCGTTGTCATTCCTGCTATTCCAGTCTCAAAGGACAGGTAGTTTGTACTACTTTAAAGCATGGACTAACATAATGTACTCTTAAGGTGTGACTGCTCCGGGCACGTGCACCCGAGATATCAGCAATTGTCTTTTTCTACTGATTGTTTAAACAGAATAAAATAAGTGAACAAAGTACGTACTTTTTTTTTTACCCTATGTCAGAGCCCTATTGATTTGAAGAACTCTGGCTAGCTGTGCCACTTTACCCAGTTATTCAGGCCATGACCTTAATTTCAACCCTGTCGAGCAGAACCACATCTTCCCTTTCAAGAGTGGAGATCTTCCTGAACAGGGATCTTTGAGGCAGCATGTGAATACATCACAAGTGCCAGATAAGATTACATGACCCAGGGGACCTTGTTACCCATGAGGACAAGAACTCATTGCAACCAAGCCAAATCCACTTTGGGGGCAGAAAAGCCTCCCTAACTTCATATTTGTCATGACCCCTGTAAATGTTAATCTCAGACAGAGTGCTGGATAAAACAGGAGTGCTATAGATTGGGAGTGCACTTGAATTCTAGTGGGTTTGCAGTCTTAGCGGAATGTCTGTTTGTGGGAATGATTGAGACAAAAAATGGTCAGATTGGAAAAAGCATCAAGAGGCATAGGAGAACTGAATATATCAAAAGATCTCCTACCACTGTATGGAAAAGAGCAATCTCGTAGATTCAATCCACAGTTACGAGATTAGGGCAGCAGACGTGATTTCAAAAACAGAAGATTAAAACACATACACAATTGCATTTCTGAAAGTTTAGTTACATCACTTATAAGTCCGTCTCAAACAACATTTTTATTTACATATTGCATCGAAAACTCTTAGCTCCACAAATGGATAAAGTGATCAAGATGAGTGCTTAGAGAAGATACTCGTGTGGATAAGGAGTAGAAAAAGGAAAAGAAAAAAAAGGAGGGGGTCCTTCAGACCTTTTCACAAATCATATTGTACATAGAAGCCTTTCCGGTATGCAATTTCTATACAACATATTGCATCTGGAAGAGGTCTAGTTGTTAAGTTACTATTGCCACTCTGCACAGATATCCAAACGATCCAGGCTGAATGAAAGAGCGTCAATGTTTCGACCCGACACCTGGGGAGGGAAAGGGGCCACTGAATGCCTCAAACGCGGGACTTCATCAGGACTAGGAAGGTGAAGGAGCGACCTGGATGCCGAAGTCATCCTATTGAGAATATAGACCTGAATAATTCCATGAACAGAAGGGCCCAAAGGCTCCACTCTGATTGGTGAACAATCTCCACTTTAATATATGGTTGTAACAGTAACCATAATGGGAAGAACCCAAGCCTTTAAATTCAGCTTAGCCGCGTGGTCCAGCCTTGTTTCCACGCAACTGGCTATGGCTAGGAAAAGATCCTCAATTGGAGTCTGGGGCACACAAAAATGGAATAATCACACAGCCCCTGCAGCTGCTAGCTTCTAGCTTCTACTAATGCATCCTTGCTCACAAACTAAGTCGGAAAGGCCTTGTGCAAAGGCCTTGGTCTAAAAACTCTTTGCAAGATGCTTCTTTACAAGGTGCAGGATTGCACAAAGCCCTTTGGGCTTTTACTCCAGGGTAGACAAGAGAAACAGAGTTCAGTTTCCTCAAAGTCCCCAATGCCATGGCCACCTAGACAATGAGTTCCTCGATAGTCAACATACTTCTAGAGATTATCAGAATTACCTTCTGGGTCAAAGAAAGAGGCGGTTAAACGTCGATCTGCCACTTCACACAAGACCAGGGTCACTGCTCGCCTCTCCTGGGTGGTCAAGAAGACTAGACCCTCTAGTTGTTTGGTGCTGAGAACTTTGGGTCTTCACCAACCTGCACACTGGTTAAAAGGTCAGCATGAGACGTTCAGCTGGTGAAATCTGGAAACTCATTTATATCCTGCCTCCTCTAGGGTACCAAGACAATCTAGAGGATTGATTGAAGGTGCATGAAAGTCTGACTTTTCAATATAATTTCGTACGAAGCTGCTCGTCCGTGCTTTAGACAAAGCACACTGTAGTCAAATCCTAGGTGAAATACTTATTCCTACACATTTGTTAGGAATGAAAAGCGGAGCTGTAAAAGTCTTGTGCTATCAATTATGCAAATGAAGCTATTCTAGTAAAAGTGGTACATGGGATCGATTCATTATTTATATTTTTGTAACACACTGCATAACCTAATTGTATCCGAGGTACAGGGGCAAACTGAAAAGACTCTCCACAGCCAGAGCTCATTTGGTGTGACAAGCACACTGACCTCCAGGGGTTGGGACAGGGCTATTTTCGGGACAGGGCTATCTTCGGGACAGGGCTATCTTCGGGACAGGGCTATCTTCGGGACAGGGCTATCTTCGGGACAGGGCTATCTTCGGGACAGGGCTATCTTCGGGACAGGGCTATCTTCGGGACAGGGCTATCTTCGGGACAGTGCCACCGGTGCAACTGCACCTGGTGCTGAGCTCGTGCGGGCATTGAGTTTAGAAATATCTTTTGGGTATAACATCACCTGCTACAGAATTCCTTGCTGTCCAGTAGTTTTCAGGCAACAATAAAAATGTCAAGATAACTCTGGTGATGAATGTATCTGCTGTAAAGAGATCTTATGTCTAGTTGCAGTACGCCTCATCTTAAAGTAGCGGAGGGGTTAATATGCCTGCAGCAAAGAACGTGCATCATGCAGGTCAAAGAACTGTATGTGGATAGCTCAGTGGGTTACTCTTGTCACAGACATCTTTTTGTTACTTGCAGTTCATAAGTTACAACCCTAATATAGCACAGTGAGCTATGAACTGTCTAAGAGCTGCATACAAACTGCATGGTATTGGTTGGAACTTTGTTTTTTCCCCAGTCTTTCATTATCCTAATGTTGCTAAAAAGGGTTAGTTTGGGTAGAAATACATCATTAGTTAAGCCAACCCCAACCATTGTGGTACTTTTTAAATCCGGGTTTGTGCTTCTCCAGACCAAACACTCTTAAAATATACAGCCTATTAGTATTGGTGACATGTCACTCCTACAATTTTTTATCCTAGTTATGACACCCTATACTGGTGTGAGTAGCACTATAAAGCAAAGTAAAAGCATTAGAGAGGGGGTATGGAGAGATGAGAGGCCCTGTTGGAGGGTGGTAGTGAGGGAGTCCGTGGAGAAAGAGGTTAAGGGAGGGTGCACCACCAGTCCTGAAGCTGGCCCTGGGTTGGCATGTTGAGCCTAGGACCTAGCTCAAAGACCAAGCCTGGCACAGATGGAGAAAGCACTCAGAATTGAAGTGGTGGGCTTGGCAAAGGCCTGAAACTGCAACAACACTTTACTTAAGAGAGCTAAATAAAATGCCCTGCAACCGCTTCATATGTTTGGTGCTGAGACCACAGCACAGTGGTGACCATCAAAAGGCCTTCTGGCATCAACCATCCATGGTTTTACTTCTCACTATAACCAAGAATGGTCTACTGTTTTTAGATTTTGCATTATAACACCCCTCTTCAGTTGAAGGCGTTTTAGAGGACTCTACACACATTAGTAATGATGGGCAAGCATCTGATATGCTCTATGCTCTGCTCCTTTCTCAAGCTACTCATTTTATTTTCAAGGCTTGTGCTGTGTGTCAAGAGATCAAGGACATTGGCCACACTACTTCAGGCCCCTATTTATTGTCCCTATAATGTCCCCCATACTGAGAAATCCCTCATCCTTCCTTTTAGTGACACCCCTAATGTTTCCATGCTGAGAATCCTATTGTCACTTCCTCACCTCCAGTGTACCAGGCATCCTCTCCTGTCCATGCCACTCCAATAAAGGAATGTGAAACTGAAAACCTGCAACATTTCAAACGAGATTTCGGGCATCTGGTGGACATCTTTGGGTGCGGTCTATTTAATCTGCCAGTTGCTTGGCTTCCTTCTCCTGACACGGGAGGAGGTTAGGGAAGGAACTAAGGGAGCTTGCCTGCAGAAATCCGGTACAAAGTCCAAGATGAGTCTTCCCTGGCAGTAGACACAATATTTCACATTGTGACCTGGAAAACAAACAAATTTAGATATGTTACAAGGTTAGTGCATTAATTCATGTCTGTGAAAGCAAAGGAAAAAAAGGCCAACCCAGTCATCTTGCAATGTGGAAATTCACATTACAGCGGGATAAGAACGCAAATGTATGTGTAAGCATTTGATTTCAGATGAGGCAATAGTCTTATAGACTTGGTAATCCGGAGTTAATCGAACCACTAAGATAGAAAGACCAATGAATGTAAAATTGCTCGAAGGAACTTTTTTCTTGAAAATTTAATTCTTAGTAAGTCATCCGTACACTGTCAAAAGCTGAGAAACTGAACTTCACTCAATTGAAGAGAAACGCTATTCTCCAGTAATATTATTCAGTAAATAAGAGCAAAGTACATAGAATGATTGTAAAATGCTGAAACACGTGATGCATGTTTATTGCTCATTTTTATTTGGGCCAAATTGGGAGTCAGGTGAACATTATCGCAAAGCCAAGGGAAGTGTAGTCTTCAGTGAAGATTTAGTTAGGAAGATCAACAGTGTCTCCTCTCTTGACCCAAATCCCTTCCCCTACAGGTATTTGCATGCAGATTATCTTTTCTCACATAGGTGCGCGTGTCCAGATGCAGGATGTGGTGGGATCCAGGTCGCTTCTGCAGTAACAGGGGTTCTTGACAAAGACAATTGTAATGCGACTCTCTAGCAGACATTTTTGTAGACTAGATCAATGCCATCTAAGATAGCCTCCCTACCCAGAGTCTACAGAGCACTACATGAACTTCGATCTGCCTTCCCTTAATAGTACCTCTGCTTTAAGGAAAATTGAGACATGATCACTGGAACAGGTACAATGGATGCTGGCCGGCACCAAATCTGGCTTCCCAGGGGGCATATACCCTCCTAAGGTCACTTCCTTGTTAGCCCACTATTTTGCACCTGCCGTCACTGACCTTTTTAATCGCTCTTTAAATTCTGCCTCTCTTCCGGCAGAGTGTAAATCTGCCCAAGTGGCTCCAATATTAAAAAAACCTGAAGTCAACCCCGATATTCTTTCCAACTTTCCATGCCCCATCTCTTTGCTTCCTCTGTTAGGAAAGTGCCCAGAATGCAACAAACAGCTGACTGCCTATCTGGAAGAAAATAAGATCTTGGACCCCTCAGAATCGGGCTTTAGAGCAATGCAAAGCAGGGAAACCGCACTAGTAGCAGTCACCGACTCCAGACTCTTACTTGATGCAGGTCTTCCTATAATGCTAGATCTGTCTGCAGTGTTCGACATGGTCTTGCATCCCATCTTAATCCGCAGACTGCACAATTTGTGTATATATGGTAGAGCTCTGGGATTTTCTCAGCAATTGGACCCAAACGATCTCTATTGACTCCTTTAGCTCCCACACTATGCGGGTTAACAAAGGAATCCCGCAGGGTTCCTCCCCGACCCAGACATTTAATGTCTACATGGCCCAGCTCGTGCAGATTGTTAGATCCTGCGGGTTTGAGATTGAAGCGTGCCCAAAAGAAATTACCAGTTTGGCGTCATCGGCATAAGAAACAGACAACTACCTGCAATTAAATAGCTAAAAAGAGAGAGTGCTGTTTGGCAAGGCTACGGAGTCTTGGTCAACGGACTGGTTGCCTGCTGAATTAGGCCCTGCCCCTTGCCCAAAACAGGTTGTTCAAAACCTTGGCGTCAAATTGGACAAGGCACTTTCTATGAAGGACCAAGTCAGTACAATTTGGTGCATTTGTTTATCCCCTTTGTGTCTAGTTAGAATTTTTTTTTCATGGCTCCCCATTTCATCTAGGAAAACCCAAGTCTAGGCACTGCTTACTAGTTGCCTAGAGTGTGGGAATGCACTAATTGTAGCAGCAAATGAATCTCTGCAGGTTAAGCTTCAGGGGGTCAGAAATCAGCTGCCCGATTAATTTGCAACCTCCTTTCTCCCTCATCCTCTTTTCCCACTTTGAAAGCACTTCCCTAGCTGTCTAACAGGAAGTGTGACATTTCTAAACTGTTTCCTGACCCATATGGCCTTAACCAAGCGGCTTCCTGCTTACCTACATGATAGACTCATCCAATACCAGCCTTTGCGAATGCTTGTATCATTGAATCCAGCTTTGCTAAAAATCCATAATATCCGCACTTACAAATTTGTTGGCAGATCTTTTTCAATATATTGCCCTATTTTATTGGAACAAGCTCCCTTTGCAAATCTGGACGTGCAAAGACATCAAAATTTAACTTAACATGGATGTATTAACTGGTCTACCTGCACCGCTGGTTGCACAGCACAGAGATACACCGTCGGGAGGGAGATGTGCACTATAGCAAATGCCTTTAACAAAGCCATACACAAGATTTTTCTGATGCCTGAGCAACATTGATCAAAGGGCAGACAACCAAATAAATTTGCAGTGTGTTTGAAGCTTTGTGGGAGGCCCACCCACCATGTCTTATATGGCAGAAACTTTAGCTGCTATTCAAGCCGAAATGTTTACCCTGCATCAATAGAATCAAGCTCTAAAAGTTGAGTTCCAAAGATACTGGCCAAGAGCAAATCTATGTGTCCTTCCAACTGTAAGTGAGCCAAGATCTGGGCCAAGGTGGAGTCCGAGACCTGTGTTACAGACCCTTTTGGGTAAACAGCACAGACAATGTTTATTCCAAATACCACTACATTTACCTCTAATTTACATACAAGAAAACCCCTGAATGTGGCAGTAACCACTCCCCATCTCGTAACTTTAGCCCTACCAGTTTGTTTTGTTCCAGTGACAGCCATTTCTTAATTTGTTAAAACATGAAGTTCCAGGGTTCAAGGTATTCTGCCGCTGGCACCACCTACAGCTCCTGCCACTACTGCTGAGTGCCACTGCCAGCATTGCCTTCTAAGCTTCAAACTAAGTCTGATATTTTGGACTACTGCAGGTCACGCCAAGTGGTAGGAATGGCCTGGATGTGCACGGTTTATCATATTTTGATATACTGAATTGCTAAACACTTATATTGTCTTAAAGAAAACTAGGCTAAGAGGTGCCCTCTCCTAACCAAGTGCCAGTGTTTAAAAATAAGGGCTGGTTCAGAGCCCTGCCACACACCGTCACAAATGAGGCACTGGTGGCAGCACAAAATACTCTGTATCAATGGAAGCTACAGTTTATTTGGAAGCCTGACAATTTCTCAAAGCTGGCATTCATTATCTTGCTTGGGTGGGAATGCCACTTTGTGATCTATTCCATTAGTAGACAGAGGGTGGAATCCATTGCTATACAATTTCCAAAATATTAGAGAAGTTACGAGAAAACGCTTTGCCTGACACAAACATGGTCAGTGGACAATGAGGTCCTAAGTCTAAAAGAGGGTATTAAAGACTTATTTATCTCTTTTAATGATTATGGAAACAAGCTAGCCTGAGGAGAAGAGAGCATCATTGTTTGACAGAGGACTTAGAGATGATCTTAACAATGCCTTAGTTAAAATAGTTAATTTTTCTGAAGACTGATGAACTTATTGATTTTGTAGGTAAACTTGATTATAGATTAAGTGAAACGGCGAAAATGTTAAAGGGGATACTAGAATTGTAGTGGTGCTGAAGGTAAAAAAGGAAACTCAGTCCCACAATCTGGATACGAGTGAACCTATGCAAATAGGGAGTATTTGTGGACCACTGTCGAGAGGAAAAGGAATAAAGGAGACGTTTGAATTTATGTTTATACTGCGGAAAGTCAGAACACTTCACAAAAGATTACCTGATAAAGCATAAAAAAATCCAAGCATGGCAGTAGTGTAAGAGTTGGTGCTGGAAAACAGGGACATTCTATACAAGAAGACAAGTCTACTGAGGGGACCACAGCCAACTGGAACTCCCACCTACATTTGTTCAAATGGGACAGAATTTTGAGTTTGAAGTAATAAGGATTCTGGAGTCAGAAAGACTTTGTGGAAAGTTGTACTGTAGACTGGAAGGGATACGGTTCGAAGGACCAATCCTGGGAGCCGTCTGGACATGTCCCTACTCCCAGATTGGTTGAATTGTTCCACAGAAAAAGATCCTACCAAACTACAACCTATAGTGACATTTGGGAGGGGTGCTATTAAGACTTGTGAAGTGTGCCAAGAGTGATATATTGAGACACTGGTCGCTGTACTTTTGGCCCCTCCTTATCGTACTTTTTTTAATGCCCCATACTGATGGCTCTCCTTATGTTTCTCTAACTAGAATCACCATGTCACTTCCTCATCTCCCGTGTACCATTCACTGCCTCCACCCTCAAGAGAAACTCTTCCTGCCCATGACCTCTCCAATAAAGCAATGGGAAATTGAAATCTGGGAAGATCTCAAGCAAGCTTGAAATTACATGAACCAGTGGCCATCTTTGGGCATGTTCTATTTAAATTGCAACCAAAGCAACCAGCAGTTGCTTGGCTTCGTTCTCTTGACACTAGAGGAGCTCTGATAAGGAGTCAGAGAAGCTTACCGGCAGAAATCCAATATCCAGTCCAAAGAGTTCCTTGGTAGAAAACATGCATTTTACATAGGGACCTATAAAACAGAATAAAGCAAGTTATATTACAAGGTTCCTGCACAAATTCTTCATTTTGCGAAAAGCAAAGAAAAAAAAAAGACAATTCTATGTTCACATAATTTGGAAATTCACATTACTGCAGGATAACAAGACTTTATATTTGTGTGTAAACATTTGATTTCAGATGTAGTAATAGTCTTACAAATCTTTAACGTTTCAATCCGTTAAATTTAGCTGCAAATTAATGTATAATTGGTCAAAGAAACCGACTTGCTTAAAAACTGGGTTCTAATTTAATCATTGGTAAACTGTTGATTATTGAGAAATCAAATTAAACTTAACTAAGCAAACTAACGCAATTCTCTAAGAATATTATTTAGTAAGGCAAAGTTGATAGAAAGTTGACAGAAAAATTCAAACTGCTGGTAACTTTGATTAGAAAACGCTGAATCATGCGGCACATGTTTTAACATATGGCTTTTATTTAGGAGGCATTCACTGAGCTGAATTGGGAGTAAGGTGAACATAATCCCAGGGCCAACAGAAGTTGTGTCTTCAGTGAAGAATCTAGTTAGGGAGCTCAGTGTCCTCAAACCCCCTTCCCCTACTGTGTCACACACACTCAGATTACATTCAGGCATGCATGTCTAGGTGTGGCAGCCGTGGAATACACAGCAACATTAGTCAAAGGCAAGGTGAGTGCTTGGAGACATTTACAAGAATTTACAGGCAAGTCCTTACTAGCTTTCACATTCATTTCAAGTGTTTGCACAAGCCAAGACATGATGCTTCAAACCCACACAACTGCCTTGTACAAGAACAGATAAAAAGTGAGTATTCATAAAATGTGTTGTAATTCTCATTTCAAATGCATGCAGATCGGTTTGTAAAGTACCTGTTCAAAAAACCACAATGTCTACTGCATTCATACATTCACTTCACAAATCTTCTACCAAAGACTCGTATTGCCTTTGGAAACATGTTCTGGTGAACATTTAGAAAGAGGCAAACACACTAGTACTTACATGAAGTAACTTACTTTATCACCTGGGGCTGGTACCGGTCCATCCCTGAAGAGCACGTACACATGCGGAGTGTGGAACGGACTGAATAGTTATAAAATGAAAGGCACAAGTCAGAATTCACAGATTGAAAGACAGTTTTATTACTAAACCAAGGGACTGTGTCGACTGATATTGCGGAGGAAGTTCTCCAGTGAGTTTGCCCCAGTTCCCACCTGACAACATTGCACAGGATCACACATCTAAAAAGGTAATTTCTTCCCTACACTTAGTCCTTGGGGAGGGAGGTCACTCATATCAAAGGGCACATCCATTTGATAGTGCAGAAATGATACAGGAACACAAAAAGACAGATGAAACCATACTCACTAGAGCTAAAGAGATCACTAATTATTTTATATATTTGGAAAAAGTTAAATTTAGATTATTAGTATATTAGATCAGATTAAGGAACTGAGTGATCAATCATACTTTGGGGCCCAAGAATCTTATTGCCTATACTTGCACATGGCCCAACAGAGCTAAATGTAACAAAATAAAGCTTCCAAATGAGGCATAAAAATTCTTGAGGTTTAAGGTCTAGTCAAGATCCATGTAGTTCACCTTTGTCAACTTAAAATAAGTTTTTGTTTTACGTTGGGGTGCAAGATAACCTGTTCTAAGAAATAGGAACCCACAAAAGAAAGTGCTTGTCTCAAGAAGCCATTTCGTCATGACAGACAACCCTAAAAGATTGTGCTCATCTTCAGGTAAGAACTAGCGTGAGTCATTTAAGGGTTTGAGAACTCCAATCAAATATGCAGTTTTGTTTAAATGTCAAGCTAAGAGCTATTGGTCTCATTGCAACAAACAGTTTGTTTGCCAACAACCGTACTAATGGGGAGGAAAGTACCCTCTGGATCCACACAGAACAAGGGTAGACTACTGCCTAGACCTTTAAGCTCTGCCCAGTGGTACAGTGCTTAGAGGTCCCAAGAGGAGGATCTTCAATTGCGGTGACAAGACCTGGAGTGCAGGAGAGCGGCAGCTGCAGGACGCTGGAACAGGTCTCAAGTCAGTCTAGCACACCAATTTGTGGGTACCGTGCATGCTGGGGACAGAAAGCAGACTGAGGCACCATTCCTAGGGAGCACAACTATACCAGTCTCATATCTGGCTCTGTCACACATGCAACACTAGAGGCATTACCAAGCCCTTGATGGAATGGATTATTGGTAGGAGGTACTGCTGCTATTTACCTCACTCTGCCAACTAACGAAAGGGAAACATTAAACATTACAGATGGTAAATAGTCTATTGTGTTATTGATAGTCACTTTTAAATTGAGCCTTTGAGGCCACTGAAAATGTAATACCAGTGACATTAGGGTAAACTTAATCTAGGTTTAATAAACAGGAAGTTTCTCTTCTGGAGTTTTTGCATAAACAATCTGACAAGGAAGCCATTGGCTCGATAAAGATTAGCCTTAAGCCCTGTCAAGATCACCAACATTACTGGGCAAACTTTGCTTTGACTTTAACCTGTGAAATACTGCTCACCACCTGGCAAAAAGAGGCCAATGGAGATATCCTGTGGTGTAGGAGGCTCATGCTCAGTTGGCAAACGGCATCTCCGCTCAAACAATGTCAATACAATTTTACTCACTCCTTTTCTTCCATAAAGGGCTCAATAATTAATACCAAACTATTGTTTTGAGCTGATACATATTTCAACCTCACGAGGGTTGAAGCTTCACAGATGTCAGTCAGAGAAGCGATATGCAAGTTAGCACAGCAATAGTACTATGGAAACTGAAATGCACATTTATAGAAGTAAACACCAAACCATAATAAAGACTAAACAATTTAAAACCTTACCTCAGATACAAGTCTCATTTAAGGGCTTCGTTTAAGGGTCTTAATTCCACATCCAGAGGGCTTGGTCTTGACCTTGCTGAGCAACTTAAATAGACCTGGTTTTTATTGCAGTCCACTCCAACACCTGCCGTCTCAGAAATAGGTTTCAGAAGCCGCTTCCCCATCCTGCTACATAGGCGCCAACCATTGGACATTTTTGACCTCATAACGCTCCTATTCCGAGAAGTAGAGGCTGGACAATGCAATGCTGCCTTCTGTAAGAGCTGTTGAAACCATGATCAACTTTGCCACTCAAATTGCAGCCAAGTTCATGTCTTCTGCCCCTAAATACTCCATCCACACGAAAAATCTTGAACCATCGCCAGACATCCGAGTGTTTGTCACCCCAGATGTTGAAGAGAAAATGGGTGTCAAATGAATCCCCTAATGAGGTGCCAAAATCTGCAAAAAGGACAAACTTCCTGCAGTCAAGACTTTACACCAGTTCACTTCACTGCTTCAGGGTCCCCACCCCATTGGCACCATCTCATCACATAGAATGTGTCCAAATTCTTTAAAAAAAAAAAAAAAAAAGTCTACCTGACCAGTACAAGATTTTGCTTCTCTCCCCAGATTTACACGTCCCATTGGCACAACCAGCTGCAGCTCATTTAAAGACAGATGGCTTTATTGGAAATCCTCTGACCATAATTTAAATAGTATGAACATACATCCCACTTTAAGATGTAATGCTGGGTCAATATTGTCCTCCTAGCCACCCCATACCAGAATTTGAATGAAAGACGATACTTTTTTGGAAGGGTGAGGTGCTTTGGGGAAGATGAGATTGATCAGATGACAGAGGAAGGGAGATCTAAGGAAACACCCAGTTAATCAATCTCCACCCATCTGTGTATGCAGCCAGTCATTAGTGAATAAAGCCATCAAACAGGATCACTATTCCAGGCCACATTGAGAACACTACAAGGGTGAAAGGAAGGTATAACCTGTAAACACTAGGGAGTGCTCCACAAGCTCAGCAGGTCATGAACCTATGCCTACTCAACCTTCAGCTTTCAAGTCCAGTAACACTCTCCACTGTTTGCAGCCAGCAGTCCAGTGCATATCCCTTCCAAAGTAACACACATCATTCAAACATCCAATCAGGACAAAGGGGCAGGTCTCTGCTCTGCAAGTATGTGATGCTCTTACTTCAGACATTAATTCCCTGTCACAGGTCACACCTGATGCCAAGCATGCTTTGAGTTGGGTTCAGAGGCCTGCGAGATGATCACCTGATGGAGAATAGCAGAGGAAAGGATCACATGGCATTGCCAGGTCTGAATGCGACAACCAAGAGGTCGCCACCAGAAAAAAGGGTGTTTTGAGTGTGTACTTGACACCACAATTCATTTTTAGATTAAAATGTAATATGTCTTAGCACTCCCTGGAAATGGAGAGTGGGGGGACCCAGATGGAAAGTGTCTACAATTGCAAAGATTGGTGGTGCTGCAAAAGAAATCTAAGGAGGATTCTACATTCTAAGAGTAGTACAGATCCAGAAACACCCACTAAAAATTATAACTTTTTCCAGCTATGTCCAGCCTGCAAATATACCACACTATGATGGGTATTTATTGTCAGATGATCAGAACATATCACGGTCCAATAAGGATCCAAATGTATAGAAAGAGGAGTCCCACAACACATGACTGATTCAATCACAGTTCTTACCACTGTCACCTATAAAAGTAGTAGACTCATTTTCTCCTCACTTTCTGTGCGATTGCCATTCGTAGCTTGACCATTTAAAAAAAACTTAAATCTCTCATACCCCTTGGCTGTTCTCTCAAAGTCAGCACCAACATTTGGTAATTATTTTAATACTCATGGTCACTCTATTTCTGGTTTTAAAGTGATATGCAATCAACTTTAAAACATGCAAGGCAAAATATTTATTAAGTGGACTGACTGGAACAGCTTTGTTCATTAAGTTAAGAAATGGAACAGTCATCTTCAACACCAGATTATTTTTGCCCTTACATACGTTGTTAAAACCTAATAACTTTATTAAAAATTAACTTTTCCCATTTCTTTTCACTTCCATCATTAACAATTCAATAATAGAGACCCTTTTAAAATGGGCTCCATTTTCCCAAGATAAGCCAGAGTACAGTGCCTATATCAACTCTGCAAACATTCCAAATCGATTCAAAATGTTTTACAGGTTTGTTGATTTGGTTCTAAACATCAAGACACAGATTGGCTACAGACATGATAGTAAGATACTTTTACAGACTAAAAAAAAAAAAAAAAAAAAAGCCTAAACAGTTTATAATTTCGATTACATCAAAACAAGAATCTCTGAAGCCCTACTGGGAAATGCTTAACCAAGCGTCTAGTTTAAACTTAAAAATGGTTCAGTATTATTTAATTTAGGTGAAAACGTTACCATCCACTAAAATGTGGAAAGCCAGAAAAAGAATAAACAGGGTACTTCAACAGACCCTCGTCTTAAACCACTTCAAATAAAAAAAAAAAAATGCCTTAATATATCATTACCTGGCCCCATACATAGTTACAAATTCAATCTGCATTAGGCTTCAGCTAATACCCAAACTAGTTTTCCACAATATTGGTTGGCCAATCTGATCAGATGTTGCTTTTAGAGTGTAAAACAGCAGTTCTATATTCAGTAGATTTATAAAAAAAAACCTTATTCTTTCCTTTAATACCCATTAATAGACAATCTGAAAATGCTAACATTGTCACTGGAGAACCATTTGCTAAATTTGCCTCATGCCAAAGGAACTATTTATCTTTCACCAATGACACTAGCTTAGAAAATAGTGCCTTCACCAAATTTGCACACTTTGGGGCCGATTCCGATTCGGGCTGGAAAAAGCACCGACCGACTCGGATCCGGAAATAATACCGACCGACACGTACCCGTGGCGCCCGACACGCCAAATACGATGCAAGGCGTGAAAAACCGACCGACACGTACCGAAACCAAGTCGACCGAGCCGCAAGGAAAACAGCAATCCGGCCGGAAAAACACGCGAAGCCAACCGACCGACACGCACCCGGAACAAATCCGACCGAAATGTACACGCGAACTCCAAACAGCAAAGTACGATGCAAGGCGCGAAAACCACGAGCGAGTCGGACGGAGGCCAAGCCGTACGACCGACACGCATACAAAACCGAGCCGAAGCAACACAAAACACCGCGACTGACGCGTACGCAGCATAGAAAACTGCACAAACAGCGTGAACGAAACGGAGAACACCGTACGAGACAAATGCAGGGTCCGACTCGGTCACAAGAACGTTTCCAACATACACAAACAGCACAAAGGAAAAATCACCCAAAAAAAGGCCAAACAAGCAATTACCAAGCCAATAAATACTGGGGGGGGGGGGACAGAGAACAAAGACACACCCACAACTCCACCTATATAAAGAACACAAATCACAACCATGAGCCTTTGCAAATGCCATTCCACTGCCAGCACCCAAGAGAAAGCAACCACACACCCACAGCTCATCCCTCACACAAGCCACACACCATCAGCACACCAACAAATACCTACCTCACATACACCCAGCAAAACACACACTCACACACCCTCACCTGCACACCAACACACACATCACTCACCATCACCACCATGCCCCCCCAAGAAGAATCCCAAGTTCCTAGATAGTGAATTAGAAGTCATGGTAGACGAGATCCTCAGGGTAGAGCCACAGCTGTTTGGCACACTGGTCCAACAGACCCCCATCTCCCAGAAAACCAAGATGTGGGAGAGGATCATCAACAGGGTGAACGCACAATCACCATGTCGGCGCACAAAGAGCGACATCCAGACAGGTGGTATGACGTGCGCAGGAGGGTACGGGACCTGCTGAAGAAAGACTACATCAACAGCCAATACACCGGCAGTGGCCCTCCTGCCAAGCCAATATACCTCAGGCCCTGGGAGGAGAAGGTGCGGGCCATCCTCCGGCCAGTGAGCGTATATGGACTAGAGGACATCCCAGAGCCTGGTGAGTACACAACAAATGTACACAATATACTGCCACAAAACACACACATCACTGTCAAGGGGAGAGTCAAACCATGCACTCATAGCAATTACACAGCAACCAGAACAGAATCATCCCAAAATGTGTATGTCAGTCAGATAAACACAACACATGCCATCAAAAAAGTCACATCCAACTGTGCCAACACATGTACAAACAACTACAACTACAGCTAGGCAGTGGCACAAATAGAACTAACAAACACATCCAGACATGTAGCCACCACAACAACACCAACACACAGTGAAGACCACTCAAAGGAATGAATTCTGTGTATGCTGGCCAAGTCAGTGTAGCCAATAGCATCATGGGAGTCGCAGTCACACATATTGCCCCCCCCCACAACTGTCCCATCAACACCACCCTGAACCATGCTCACATCACAGGGAGTGGAGAAGGACTCACAAGATGGCTGACACTGGCTACTGCTGTGGGGAGCACAAGGCCCTGCTGGCAACTGTGCACCAACAAACAGCAGGACACCACTGACTGACATCCTGAGGGACAACTTGCACTCCCTGCAATGCAAGCACGTACCATGGTGGGATATCTGGCTAGCTGGGTGGGAAGGAGGACTTGCAGCACTGACCATAGTCACAAGCACCTCCCCTCACACACACCCCAACACAAACTCCACAGAACCCACCTGGTAGAATGCAATGCCCCCCATCCTAACACAAGATCCCACAAAGAACCACCACCCTGGGTTATGTTGTGTGAAGCACAGGGCCACTCTTGGGACTTTTAGCCAAACAACTGCCAGGACAACACTCCCAGCCATCCTGTCAGCACAGCCAGCCCACCCCACAGGGAAGCAGAGTCAAAAGGAAGGAAGCATGGGCATGCTGGGAAGGGGGTGGAGGCAATAGCATGATGGGAGTCGTAGTCACTGATATTGGTCACCCCCACAACTGTCCCATCAACACCACCCTGAACCATGCTCACATCACAGGAAGTGGAGAAGGACTCACAAGATGGCCCACACTGGCTACTGCTGTGGGGAGCACAAGGCCCTGCTGGCAACTGTGCACCAACAAACAGCAGGACACCACTGACTGACATCCTGAGAGACAACTTCCACTCCCTGCAATGCAAGCACGTTCCATGGTGGGATATCTGGCTAGCTGGGTGGGAAGGAGGACTTGCAGCACTGACCATAGTCACAAGCACCTCCCCTCACACACACCCCAACACAAACTCCACAGAACCCACCTGGTAGAATGCAATGCCCCCCATCCTAACACAAGATCCCACAAAGAACCACCACCCTGGGTTATGTTGTGTGAAGCACAGGGCCACTCTTGGGACTTTTAGCCAAACAACTGCCAGGACAACACTCCCAGCCATCCTGTCAGCACAGCCAGCCCACCCCACAGGAAGCAGAGTCAAAAGGAAGGAAGCATGGGCATGCTGGGAAGGGGGTGGAGGCAATAGCATGATGGGAGTCGTAGTCACTGATATTGGTCACCCCCACAACTGTCCCATCAACACCACCCTGAACCATGCTCACATCACAGGGAGTGGAGAAGGACTCACAAGATGGCTGACACTGGCTACTGCTGTGGGGAGCACAAGGCCCTCCTGGCAAATGTGCACCAACAAACAGCAGGACACCACTGACTGACATCCTGAGAGACAACTTACACTCCCTGCAACGCAAGCACGTTCCATGGTGGGATAACTGACTGGCTGGGTGGGTGGGAAGGAGGGCCGGCTGTCAACCAAACACAACCAATGCAGACCATGTTCACACCCCAGAAAATACATAGAAATGCCCAAATAATGCAGGACAATGTGCCACACCAATATCAACCCCTGACTGTGACGACTTAGGACAATGCAATGTACAGGCCCGCACCCAGAGGCACAGTCACAACTGTCATGTGTGTCAACCATTGATGCCTGCAGAAACATAACATACATTGTTTGTGTCTCCCAAAAACAGGTGATGATGGGGACACAGCAGCAGACGCTGAGGAGTCCCAGTCCCAGGCTCAAGAGGATGCGGAGCTCACTGGCGTCTACAGCCTCTGTCCTCCTCGGACGATGAAGACCAACCTGGCACATCCGGTGCAAGTCAACATGCAGCACCAGCAGGACCACCAGCTGCAGCACCAGCAGGACCACCAGCTGCACCCCCTGCACCCACCCCTCCAACGACTGTCACCACAAATACCATCCCTGCCGACATGGACAGAACAAGGAGCAACACCAGCACAGGGACCCTGGACCAACCTGGGGCCATGGACACCACCACCACCACCAACCCCCAAGGTGGACCAGGGTTATCTGTGCGTGCCACTGCACACACTGCACATGTCAGCAGGGGTGGTGGGAGACAGAGGTCACTGCTTGCAGACGTTGCTGGTGTGCATGATGACCCACAACTGGTACGCATAGCTGATGCGTACCAGTCCAGCACCGCAGACCTCAGCCAGGTAGTGGGGCTCCTCAGAGACATGAAACAGCAGCAGGCTGCCCATCATGCCCGCTTGGACTCCCACATGGAGTCACACATGTCCCGCGTTGACTCACATGTCCCGCGTTGACTCACATGTCCCGCGTTGACTCACATGTCCCGCGTGGACTCACACATGTCCCGCGTGGACTCCAAGTGGGATGCACTGCATGAGATGACGGCGGTGCACAGGGACATTTTACAATGCCTCCGCCAGATGAACAGCAACCAGTCCACACCTACCTGTGTGCCAACAACATCTGGTGCCGAACAAACTGCAACTGCCACAGGGAGGGAGGAGGACTCTGGCGGAGAGTCCCCTGCACCTGGGCAGCCTGTACTTGAGGGCCCCCCCCAAGAAGAGGGGTCGTCCGAGGAGGGAAAAGTGAGAGGCCGATGGCCAAGCGCAACTCCCAGGAAGCCTGAACCTGTTCTGGATGTTCGCCTTTGTGCACAGACTGTTCACCCTGTTGACGGCAACACTACTCCCACACATTGCATGGGGAGTACAAGTTGGACCAATGTGTCAGACAACTGTGGCCCCGATACCGGGGATTTTGTCTACCAGGACTTTCAATTCACCTAGGAACTTCGGATTGCAAGATTTATGTACAGCACTACCCATCCTATGCACTATTAACACAAATGTATCACAATAAACACACCAATACACCATACTTGCCTCTGTCGTGATTCCAACGTGGGTGCTGTTATGGGGATGATGAACTGCAAAATTACACTGTGTATGCGAACTGCAACAGCAAGGACAACACAGGCATGTGAGTAAAGGCAACGTGACACATGAGGGAGACACCACCAGGGCTACACAACACATACACACCTAGGCCATCTGACTCATTGCCTACACTGATGTTGCCAGGGAAGACGGTGCAATGCACAGACCACACCCATTCCCAGTTGTAGTCAAGTAGCCCACAGGTGCAGTAAGCAAATGGCAGTCAAATGTGTGACCACAGACAACGCACATCACAAAGTGAAGCACAGGTTTATTACACAGTTGCAACATGTCGTAACCACTACAGATGCAAGGTAATCCCACCTGGCAGCGGGCACACAGTCAACAACTCTAGACGGAAGGAAGTCCATGGGTGTGGCGCACATCACCTGTAGGGACACAACAGCTACCACCCTGGATGTGCAATCACGTCGTCGGTGGACACAGTTGACCAAACTAATCTGAAAGTACCCTGTGAAGGACAGAAATGACAGTCAAAAGCAATGGAGTACAGGACAGAACAGCAAAACACATGCACAATACATGTTACAAGATACCCACCTAGAACCAAGTTAGCATGTCAACACTGTTGGGGAGTACAGCCCACCTGTTAGCACACATCGCAACACACATCCAGTCAAGTAGCCCATGGACACACTCCAACAGCACCAGAGCACCACCTACACATCATGCCAACTCACATCATTGACATGACACCTCAGGATACTCACATTCAGCTAAAGAAGTTGGTGATGAGCTGTGTGCGGACATCACCATCATCATCGTCACTGGCATCGTGGTCCAGGCCAGGATCCTCCACAGGTGGCGGATGTTGGTCATTGTCATCCTGGATGAGAGGCAACTCCTTCCGCACTGCCAGGTTGTGGAGCATGCAGCAGACGATGATAATCTTGCACACTTTCGCAGGGGCATATGGGAGGGACCCTCCGGTCTTGTCCAGGCAGCGGAAGCGGCTCTTCAGGAGACCAAATGTCCGCTCAATCACTCTCCTGGTCCGACCATGTGCCTCATTGTAGCGCATCTGGGCTGGTGTCACAGGGTTCCTGAGGGGTGTCAGCAACCACGGCATGTTGGGGTATCCCGAGTCACCTACGGACAGACAAGTGCACATTAGCTGACTTGGAAAAGTGGGCGGAATACTACAGATCAGATCACACACAATGGCACAAAGTCAGTACACACCGACAAGCCAGGCACGCTGGTTCTGCATCCGTGCCATCATCCTGGGGATGCGACTACTCCTCATCACAAAGGCATCGTGTGCTGAACCAGGGAAACGGGCACACACGTGTGTGATGGTCATGTCTGCAAGACACACCACCAGTGCATTGACCGAGTGGTAGTGCTTGCGGTTCCTGTAGGCCTGCTCCTGGGCCTGTGGTGGTACCAAAGCCACATGTGTCCCATCAATGGAGCCAATGACATGCGGCATCCTCCCCAGGGCATAAAAGTCACTCTTCACGTCAGTGAGTCGTCGCAGTCTAGGGAAATAGATGTACCGGTTCAGGAATAGCAACATTGCCGCCAAAACATCGCGGAGCACACGGCTCAACATGGTCTGTGACATCCCACCAGCAGTCGCCACAGTATGTTGGAAGGTACCGGTGGCAAAGAAGTGTAGGGTTGCCATCACCTTCACCTTGGGGGTCAGCGCTGTAGGATACGGCCGGCCAGGCTGCAAATGTGGGGACAACTGCACTGCCAAATCCTCAATCAGCTGCCTGGTGAAGCGGTACCGTCGGATGCTGTCCCGTTCCACCATCGTTGCCAGGTCTGGGAATGGTCGATGGACAGCAGGAGCCCTGCAGTGCAGAGGAGAAGTAAGCAAGATTGTCAGTCACCCCACATATGCGGCATTGAACACACTCAAGATCCCAACATACATCATTATGAGGCACAACTACATGAAGTGTGCAGTTCCGGAAGGACATGTATGGTACATACATGTCCAACATCTGTCAACACGGTCCAACAGGTGGCATCAATTAGTCCCAGGTTGGCCCATTGGATATCATGAGGCCGTGTCAGTTCCCATCTCCTGCTGCCGTGTCACAATAACCCCCCACAGTGACATGTGAGGACAGATGTGCCCCAGGCACCACAGCTCAACGACAGGTACATTCCCAGGGATCCTGTATTGCCACATGGACACTGGCATTACATGGAGTATCATGTATACACCACAGCAAAACAACCATGACCCCCACAGGTAGTTGCCCCACTTGCCACGGCAGGACAGACATGGACGTCTGACACACACACGCACAACATCAAAGTCCATGCACACACAACCTGGATGTGGAGACTGTCTCCCATTGTGCACATGAAATCAGAGACATTGTAAACACTACATGCACACAGACTGTGGAGGACCATCACTATTGTGCCACTGGGACACCCTGGCTCAAACATACTGTCCCACATGGGACTCACGGGGTATGTGACATGACATACACATACACCACCGTGAAATGTGACCATGGCACATGCACAGATCTGAACAGTTGCACATCACAGTGGTCATGCACACGTAACACCCAGGATCCTGTCCCCATGAACACGTGCACAGCCTGGGGGTGGCTGCCCACAGGTGACACCCACAGGACAACATGTACACCAACATACACACAATAGGAAATGCAGCCTTACATGCCTTATGATAGTTTGGACAGGCTGTCGTGATGTAGGTGTGCCCCTCACTCCCTGGGAGCTATCTGTGGCTGGCATATGTCCATCTGAGACAGGCATGCTGACATATGCCAGTCACATGTACAGTGATGCGTTGTACTGCAATGGACCGATCGGTGCCTCCGGCCGGCCCATTGCATTCAATGTGTGCGGGTACGCGTTGTACCCCTGTACGCGTTGTACTGCAATGGACCGATCGGTGCCTCCGGCCGGCCCATTGCATTCAATGTGTGCGGGTACGCGTTGTACCCCTGTACGCGTTGTACTGCAATGGACCGATCGGTGCCTCCGGCCGGCCCATTGCATTCAATGTGTCGGGTACGCGTTGTACCCCTGTACGCGTTGTACTGCAATGGACCGATCGGTGCCTCCGGCCGGCCCATTGCATTCAATGTGTGCAGGTACGCGTTGTACCCCTGTACGCGTTGTACTGCAATGGACCGATCGGTGCCTCCGGCCGGCCCATTGCATTCAATGTGTGCGGGTACGCGTTGTACCCCTGTACGCGTTGAACCGCAATGGACCGATCGGTGCCTCCGGCCGGCCCATTGCATTCAATGTGTGCGGGTGCAGCGTTGTACCCCTGTATGCGTTGTACCCCTGTACGCGTTGAACTGCAATGGATCGATCGGTGCCTCCGGCCGGCCCATTGCATTCAATGTGTCGCGGTACGCGTCGTACCTCTGCACGCGTTGTACCTCTGTACGCGTTGTACTGCAATGGACCGATCGGTGCCTCCGGCCGGCCCATTGCATTCAATGTGTCGCGGTGCAGCGTTAGTACCCATGTACGCGTTGAACCGCAATGGACCGATCGGTGCCTCCGGCCGGCCCATTGCATTCAATGTGTCGCGGTACGCCTTGTACTCCTATGCTGCGTTGAACCGCAATGGACCGATCGGTGCCTCCGGCTGGCCCATTGCATTCAATGTGTGCGGTGCACGCGTTATACCTCTGTACGCGTTGTAACCCTGTACGCGTTGTACTGCAATGGACCGATCGGTGCCTCCGGCCCGGCCCATTGCATTCAATGTGTGCGGGTACGATTTATACCCCTATGCGCGTTGTACTGCAATGGACCGATCGGTGCCTCCGGCCGGCCCATTGCATTCAATGTGTCGCGGATGCGTGTTAGTACCCTATACGCGTTGAACCGCAATGGACCGATCGGTGCCTCCGGCCGGCCCATTGCATTCAATGTGTCGCGGTGCAGCGTTGTACCCCTGTATGCGCGTTGTACCGCAATGGACCAATCGGTGCCTCCGGCCGGCCCATTGCATTCAATGTGTGCAGTGCAGCGTTGTACCCTGTACGCGTTGTACCCCTATGCGCGTTGAACCGCAATGGACCGATCGGTGCCTCCGGCCGGCCCATTGCATTCAATGTGTGCGGTGCACGCGTTGTACCCCTGTACGCGTTGAACCGCAATGGACCGATCGGTGCCTCCGGCTGGCCCATTGCATTCAATGTGTGCGGGTACGCGTTGTACCCCTCTACGCGTTGTACCCCTGTACGCGTTGTACTGCAATGGACCGATCGGTGCCTCCGGCCGGCCCATTGCATTCAATGTGTGCGGGTACGCGTTGTACCCCTCTACGCGTTGTACCGCAATGGACCGATCGGTGCGCACCCATTGACAATGGGCTTGCCTGGCAACGGACGCGTTTTCGAATTTCGAACGAGTCGGTTGCTGGAAAATCAGTTGGTCACCCACAACAATGTTGCAAAATCATGTATGTCATGAAGTTGAAGATTTGAAGGATGCTGTGGGCGTGTTTTGGTGCTGCTATTCCATGGATTGGCCAGATTCAGAAGATGCAAACGACTTGGACCTATCACTTTGGACACAAGGGACAGTATCTGCCTCTCCAGCACATATATATTGCTGGCTGTTCCCCTGAGAGCTCACTTGTCGTCCTGGAGCATGTAGTGCAGGCATCTGCCACTGCACTGCTGCTGTCTCTGCCCCTCTGGACCCTGCAATGGCACGTACTGTGGAGAGAGCCCCAGCCTTCAGCCTTGAAGAGAACCAGGCCCTGCTGGACAGCCTACTTCCACAGTACAGCAAGCTGTATGGGACACCAGGGGAGCAGGTGAGTGTTCTGTGCACTGCCTTTCTGAATGTGCATTTTGTCTGACTAGCAAGGCTGGAAGTCTGCACGCCACTGGCTAGCAGGCTCACTGAGTAGTTGTCACCCCCATAGTGTGTAGTGACATGCACTGGACAGGTATGGTGCAGTGACAGTGCATTTGAACAAGGTTTTACTTCCCATGCAATGATACCATGTAGTGACTTCTGGCAAACTGTCCATGGGCAGCTTTGCACTGCCTGTGTACATCATGTGCCCCTGTGATTGAGACATGTATATACAACTGTGTCATGCACGGATATGTTGCATGTGTGGTAATGGCCTTTTCACTTTGTCATCCTGACAGGTTAATGCCCATCGGAAGCAGGAGATCTGGAAGGACATCGTCCGGGCCGTCCGGTCCGTGGGGGTCTACAAGCGCCGGATCCGCAACTGCCAGAAGAGGTGGCAGGACCTTCGGGGCTGGACCCGGAGGATTGCACGGGTCCAGCTGAAGCTGTCGCCTCCTCGCAGGAGGGGCGGAACACGGACCCTGACCCCCCACATGCTCCAGATCCTGGCGGTGGTGTTTCCAGACCTGGATGGGCAGCTGAAGGCCAGACAGCAGCAAGGAGGGGTGAGTCAAAGACTGCACTGTGAACTCTGTATTACATGCTTTGTGCCCTCCTCTGGCCTGGTTCAACTGCCACAGTGCAGCAGTCATGTTGTCCAGGTGCCATGTCCCCCTATTGTGCACTGCCCACTGCTCATCTGATACCCAGGTGTGGCCCTTACATTCAGGGAATTGTGTCACTTGGGACTGTGTCCTTGCCGTTTGCTTCACTAAAGGTGGGGGACAGCATCTGTTTCCCTAACTCCGTTGTGGGCATCATGGGTGGGTCCATTGTTCACACAACGCCTGTGTTTGGACATGTAATCTGCGTGTTGCTTTGATATGCGGTCCACTTGCTGAGCTGAGCCACCACATGTGCCTGGGGTATGTGGCACACGCCCATGCAGCGGGTGGGAACAATGTTTGGGCCCCAGGAGTGTGCAGATTACGTGTGTCACACATACATAGCCAGCTATCCACCGTCCAGGGCACATCCCTCATTCATGTGGAGCAGGACAGTCATGCCTACTCCAGGCCATGCAATGCACTCTGTACTCCCACTCCCGTGTATCAGCTGACACATTGTGCACAGTGATTTGACACCTCAGGTGTCTGCCTCTGTGTCAGTGTGCTGTGGATTAGTTGCCAGGACTGCTGGGGTGTTTCTTGGTAGGGGCTCAGCATGCCCCTGGAGATGTGACCATAGGAGACGATACTTGTGCGTCACATAGGTGTTTGATCAGCTGCCCGTGCAGACTGGGGTATGCGAATGTGAAGTTCAGGCAGCTGTTCCCCATTCACAGCAAATTGTGAGGGGCTCAGGTTCAGTGGGTAGTGTCACAGGTCTCCCATATGTCCAATAGGTATGACCTGGACAGATGAGGGTTAAGATGTGTTGTGTGGGGGATGTACATGTGCACTTGTGCAGCTCCAGGACTTGCATTCCCCATGACCTACTATTGTGACACAGTGCATAGTGTTGTTGTCTGGCTGCCAAGTCATACATCACTGAGACAGTGATGTATGACTTAGCAGTCATGCCTCTGCAATGGCATGTGTCAACTTATTGGTGGTCCTGCAGGGGAGTGACATGTGCTACATGCACACCATTGTGGCGATGGCCATCAGGACATGGGTGCATCATGGTGTCTGTCGCTGGTATGCATCACATGCATTTCCTATTTGACTCTGGGCATCCCTTTCATCCGGAAACCTGTACTGACTCAGTGGCAAGAGCTGTGATGTGTGCATGTCCACATGCCACACCGTGTCCTCTGCACTGTCCAACTACTGTGTACTTGGTGCATGTGTCCACACTGGGGTGTTGCAATCCAACAGACACCAGACAGATGGGTGCAAGGCCATGTGGGATGTGAGTGCCATGCTTGGCATCAGACTGACAATTGGCTTCTCCTGTTCAGTTAGGGCACTTTTAGCAATGTACAACTAATGATGCCAGGGCTTGCTCTGTAATGTGCTGTGCTCACAGTGGTGTGTGCGTTTGGTGCAGGTGACTGATGTCTGTCTGTTTCCCCATTGTTTGCAGATACATCCACGGCCACGGAAGGGGACAGCTCCACGGACCAGGAGGAGCCAGAGAGCCAGACTGGGTCAGCAGCCGAGGAGTGGTCGGAGGGACCCAGTGGCACGGAGGGCGAGGGGAGCCACACCGAGGAGTCCTCAGCACCATCCACCTCAGCTGAGGACCAGAGCAACTCGGAGGATGACTCCCTTGTGGAGGCGGGTGTCAGCAGCCACCACACCCCAGCTAGTGTTGCTGTCCCCGCCACCACCAGCACCACCACCGCCCTCCCATCGGCTCCCATTCCCCAGGTCTGTGGAGGCTCCCATGTTCGGGAGCGTGTCTCATTTGGGCCAGGCACTGCACCCCCTGCCCCTGTGTCCCCTGCTGCCCTGAGTGCGGAGTCGGTGTACCTCCTTCGCCAGCTCCATGTAGGGCAGACAGCCATGCTGAGTGTCCTCCATGCGCACACCGCACTGTTGACTCAGCTGGTGTCGTTCATGGAGGGCATCTCATCGGGCATGTCTGACCTACAGAGGGGCAATAGGTCCATGGACTCCTCCCTGACGGCAGCAGTGTCCCTCCTCAGACAGTCCCTCACCCCTCCTGCCTCTGCTCCATCCACACTCCCCAGCACCTTACCCGTCCCAAGCACACACACACCGGCACAGGCACACACCAGCACACACACGTCCAGCACACAGACACACACGCCACAAACAAAACGCACACGCACGCACAGTCAGGGGACTGAAACCAGACTCACAGGGGATGGGGCCCTGGTACACACACACGCATCCACGGGCACTGCGCAGTCCTCAGTTGCCTCTCCCTCCAAAGCACCCTCCCTTGCCTCACCTGCAACCCCAAAGACCCAGCGCCTCTTCCTCAGTGACCTCGGCCTCTTCCCCTCCGATCCAGCTGCTCCAGCATCCAGGGTGAAGAGTAAGCCCCCCCACACGGAGCAGAGTGCCCCTCGCCCCCGGACACCCTCCCCAGGCGCAGACAGACTGAGGCCCCCACCCGCAAGTCCCCCCGGAGTGGTAAGAGCAAGACCCCGCCGCCCTGCAGCTCAAGCACCAGGTCTCCTTCCTCCATCCCTCAGGCCCCCACTCCACAGGTGCCCCCACCACACCCTGCCCCAGGTTCCCCCACCCACAGATATACCATCCCCAAGAGGCTCCGGCCTTCTCCCCCTGCCACTTGCTCTCCCGGCACCACACCCCCGCTGCGCTTGTCTGTGCCACTGATGTGGTGAGGGTGTCCTCCCCCTCTGTCCAGCCCACCTTGCCTGTTCCCCATTCTCCTCCCCTGGTGGTAGGCACTGCAGTGGAGTCCACTACCACCCTGTCTGACTTGGGCACTGCAGTGGCGGACCTGTCCACTCCATCTGCAGGGTCCACTGCAGTCGTGCCGGCACCCACATCTGAGCCATGCCCCCCAGTTGTGCCGGCACACACCATGTCAGACACCTCCACTGCAGTTGTCAGTGGCTCTCCAGCACCCACCACCCCTTCCCTGCTTCCTCCTGGTGAGCCCTGATCCTGTCCCTGCGGTGCCTGGCCTACCCCCGGTTAACCCCTCCTAGTGGATTGTCCCTGGTTTTGTGCAGGCATGTGTAGGGTGGCATCTGCCACTGTCACCCACTTGTGACTTTGTTGATGGACTGGCCATTGGCCTTTGTTTATGTTCTACCGGACTTCTACTTTTAATGCCACATATGCTGAATAAAGCAACTTTCTGTTCTCTAGTGCTTTTGCTTCTGATGTACATGATGTTGATGATGCTAACCATGCCCTTGCTGCAGTGATGGTGATATTTGGTCTCATGATAATGAAGTGTTACTGTGCAGGAACCCATGTGGTCCAGGGGGAATGTGTCCTATCCTGTGGTGTATCCATGTCATCCATAGCAGCATCTGAGGGTGTCATGTGTTCAGTATTTGGCAATGGGATTTCCTACTTACATTAGCTATTTCACATCTGTGGCTTCCACCCCTGCACATCTGTTGTGCCTGCCATTGTTCAATTCGTCTACTTCCCTGACCGTGTGGCCATCTCCACTGGACATGCAGGTTTGGGCATCAATGGGGAAGGACTCATCTGTGTTGTCGGTGCACCATTGCTATACAAGTGTGTTGGATCTGTGCTGATGATTCCGTTGGCACATCCATGACCAGGCTGATGTGATGGGAGCCCTCATTTGGTGCTAATTGTTGATTGTGTGACCAAGTGCTCAGCTGACATGATGGGGCCCTACTGAGGCAACATATGGCACAGCTTTCCTCACACAGGAGTGGAGTCCCCTCATGGCAGTGTGTACTCCTGTGACATTGCCTGCGCCCAAGGTGTGTGTTGTATGTGCATGTCTGTGTGTTCACTTCCGTTTAGCTGTGCATGCTGTGATCCCTAGTGTTGTACCTGTTTGTGATGCTAGCTGAGTTGAGCTATGTTCCCCCAAAGTCTTCTCCCTGGGTTCTCTGTGATGTGGGTGCATGGCACATTACTGGTCATCAGGGTGTCACCCATAGGTGTGTTTGCTGTCAGGGCTGAGTTTGTGTGCAGACGCAGATGGGTCACAGTCAGGTTTCCCCTTGGCACTTGTTGTTTGCCCCGGTCATGTGATTTCCAGTTCAGTGATTGTGACACGTTGTGTGTGTGACTGCTGGCACTCCTCAGGGTCCGGGCTGCAATGTTGGTTGTTGTCTATGTGTGTTCTTTGTGGGTGACCTTGGCTTCTTCATTGGTGTGTGACTGTGGCTGGGATCCCATTGGTTGGTGTGGTATTGCCGTCATGTCCATGTACAGCGTAGTGTGCAGTGTGTCAGACATTCAGGAGTCTTGTTGAGTGTCCATGTGTGATGTGTTTCTGCACCTTGGTTCCCACCCACCACCCTGGAATAGTCATGGGTGCATGTGCAATGTCACCAGTGCATGTGTGCTTCACTGCTGCACATTGTTGGAGGTTGAGGGGTGTGGTGTTGAGTGTGTGCAGATGAGAGTTGTTGCCCGGCTAGGCCCCTGCCTCCATGTTGGCCTTGGCTTACTGGCCATGCTGTTTGATTTGTGCTTGTGTAGGTGTGATGGTAGTTAGTTGCTCAGTACACGACTGTGGTTCACAGTGTGAACCACATTTAGCTTTGTCATCACAGTGGGATTGTAATGCAGCCCAGGGTCACCACATTGTGGGGGCCCTGGGGGTGGTGCTGTGGTGTGTCTGTGTCTTGCTGTGTCAGTTGCTGTCCCTACGTGCCTGTGTGACATGTGTGATTTGTGCTCCCTCTCATCTGACAATGCCTGCTTGCCCACATAGGGGATTTGGATCCATGAGTTACCTTTGTGTGGCACTGTATGCACATCTGTATGATTGGTATTCAGGTCTCCTCATGTGTTGTGTGGTTGCCTGGGGACACTGGCACCCCCCCCTCACCTGTTGTGTATGATGTGCAGTGTGGGTCTGCCTGTTTGTGTTTGTGCATCTGCACCACTGCATTGGCATATCTTGGGTGTGCCATTGGCTGTATGTAGTTTGGTGGGTTTCCCCTGCTGTCCCTGGGACTCCTAGGTCATCGGTCAGCACAATGATCATGGTTTGTGTGTCCCATTGCTGCCATGGTATGGTATCTGTTCACCTCACATCTGCAGTCTCCACAGGGTATCTGCATGTGTGTGCCCATTGGTGCAAATATGTGGGTCTGCATTCTGATGGTCACTTCTGTCATTGTGTCATTGATGAATGTTGACGGTGTCAGCCCCCATGGGTGTTGTTTGTCTGCACATGGCCAAAGGTATGTCTTATTTGCACTGCAGGATTTGGCTCCCCCAATTTATGTTGCAATGGGACACATACACTACTTTGCCACTGATGTGTTTGTTGTTCTGTGACCAGGAATCATCCATGCAGTTTGGCAGTTGCACCTCTTTCTTTGTCAACACTTACCTTTTGGTCACTGTGATGATGGGGGTTTGGACCCCATTGCCACAATGTTCAAAATGTGCTTCAGCTATGGACCCCACACTTACCTTTTGGTCACTGTGATGATGGGGGTTTGGACCCCATTGCCACAATGTTCAAAATGTGCTTCAGCTATGGACCCCACACTTACCTTTTGGTCACTGTGATGATGGGGGTTTGGACCCCATTGCCACATTGTTCAAAGTGTGCTTCAGCTAT